>CM052547.1:46798529-46837008 GCA_028533065.1 Trachops cirrhosus | reverse complement strand
CTTTCATTCCATCACTATTGGTTTCCTGTGCATTTTTCTTCATTTCACTTATTGTAGCCTTCATTTTTTCTTCTAGTTTGCGACCAAAATCAACCAGTTCTGTGAGCATCTTGATCACCAGTGTTTTGAACTGTGTATCTGATAAGTTAGCTATCTCTTGGTCACTTAAAAGGATAGGTTCTGGGGCTTTCAATTCTTCTCCTGTTTGAGCCATCTCTTTGCTGTCTCTCTCTTTTTTTTTTTTTTTTTTTTTTTTTGGTCTTGTTGAGCACTGGTCTGGACGAATGTGTCTAATTTTAACTCCTGGGGTATCCGACTTCCATACACTTCAATTTTCTGTCAGTTCTGGTTGTTATTGTGTTTCTATATTGTTGTTGTCCCTATCTTGGTTGTGAGAGGAGGCATAGTACGTCTACCTGGGCCTCCATGTTGGCCGGAAGTACTCTGGGTGCTGGTCTTTATGTGTCGTGGGTGGTGGGTATCCCACACTGGAGTACAATGGTTCATATACCATCTTGATTGCTTGCAGTCCTGAGGCACAAAGGTGGAACTGCTTATGGTCTCCTGGAGTCAAGGTGGGTCATACTTTCAGTTCCTGAAACAACAGCTTTATACACACATTGATTACTAAACTTATTAGCTATTATCTGAAACTAAAATTTGTCCAAGATTTGAGTCTCCCATCAAGGGGACCGAACACGCAACTTAGTAGGTATGTGCCCTGACCAGAAATTGAACCCTTGACATTTTAGTGCAAGGGATAATGTTCCTACCAACCAAGTCACACTGGCCAGGGTGCTACCCAAACTATTTTTTTGTTTCCATTTTCGTAAAAATCTCTTTTTTAAGCCTTTATTTTCAGTTTGTGTGTGCCTTTTGAACTTAAGACAACATATGTAAGGGTCTTGTTTTAGACAACATATGTAAGGGTCTTGTTTTATTATTCAGCCACCATATATCTTTTGATTTGAGGATTTAATCCATTTGCATTTAAAGTAATTGTTGATAGGTATATATTTGTTGCCTTTTATTATTCATATTTTTATCCTTTTTCTTCTTCCTTTTTTCTTCCTCTTCTATTTCTCCCTCCTCTTTATTCTCTTCTTCTTCCTCTTCTTTATCTTCCTTTAATCTCTTCCATCCTCCTCTTTCTCTTTGTCCTTTTCTTCATCTTCTTTTTCTTCTTCCCTTTAACATTTCTTTAATACCTGTTTGATGGTTATAAACTCCTTTAGCTTCGTGTCTGGAAGCTCTTTATCTATCCTTTGATTGTAAATGGTAGCTTTGCTGGGTAGAGTAATCTTTGTTGTTAGGTTCTTGCTTTTCATCACACTGAGTATTTCTTGCCAATACCTTCTAGCCTGCAAAAGTCCTATTGAGAAATCAACTGACAGTCTTGTGGAAGCTCCCTTGTAGATAGCTAACTGCTTTTCTCTTGATGCACTTAAGATTGTCTCTTTATCTTTAACCTGTGGCATTTTAATTATGATGTGTCTTGGTGTGGACCCCTCTGGGTTCACCTTGTTTGGGGCTCTATGCTCCCTGGACTTCTAGATCTATTTCCTTCGCCAGATTAGGGAAGTTTTCCATCATTATTGTTTTACACTGGTTTTCAATTCCTTGCTCTCTCTCTTCTCCTCCTGGCATCCCCATCATGTGCATATTTGTACACTCAAAGTTGTCCCAGGGGCTCTTTATAATATCCTCATTTTGGTTTTTTTTTCTTTTTTCTTTCTTTCTTTTTTTTTTTTTTCTGTTCTGATTGGGTGTTTTCTGCCTCCTCCTCTTCCAAATTTCTGATTTCATTCTTGACTTCATCTATTCTATTGTGGATTCCCTGTAAATTATTCTTCATTTCATTTAGTGTAGTTCTTCATTTATGACTGGTTCTTTTTTATGTTTCCTATCTCAATTTTTATGTTTCCTATCACTTTAATGTTCTCACTACGTTCATCTGTGCTTCTCCCAAGTTCACTGAACATCTTTAGAACCAGTGTTTTGAACTCTGCATCTGGTAGATTGCTTTTCTCCATTTTGTTTAGTTCTTTTCCTGGAGTATTGTTCTGTTCTTTCATTTGGGACATGTTTCTTTGTCTCCTCATTTAGGCTGCTTCCCAATGTTTTTTTCTGTGTATTAGGTAGAGCTGCTACATCTCCTGGGCTTTGTAGAGTGGCCTTTGGTAATAGGTGTCTTATAGGGTCTAGTGGCAAACCTCCTCAATCAACTGAACTGGGAACTTGAGGTGCACCCCCTATGTGGGCTCTGTATACCCTCCTTTTATATTGGAGCCTTGTTTGCTGTTGGCATGTCAAGGGGAGGGTGTGCCCCTAGACAGAGCTGCTGTGAGGACTGACTATGGAGGTGCTGCAGGACTCACTTCAGCAGGGCTCTGATGCCCAGTGTATTCACCCCATGAGTGTGGCACTTGTGGAGCTAATTGGTTGGTGTTCGAGCATGGTCTGAAGCTGGCACCTCCCTTGAGGTGCAGTTCTAGATCAGCCACTGCCTGTGCCCTACCTGTGCCACCTGGCATGAACTATAGAACAGTCTGCAGGTTGCTGCTACTTGTACTGGCTGCAGGTGCACAGGAGAGGCCAAGCTGCTAACCAAGGCCAGCTACCACTAGTGCCAGGCCTAGGGTCACTTAGCAATAGGGCACTCCAAGGCCAGATGCTGCTTGTTTGTGGTTTGTAAATCTTTGATAGATTAGGAAAGTTCACAGCATGAGCTAAGATAAGCTTTTTGTATTGGAAAGCCACTGGATAAGCATTGGATGAGCCCAAATTCAGATGGTGTAAGGTCTCAGGAATCAGCAAGGTGGGGTGACCAGTATTAGTGAGGTTGATGGAAACTCAGATATGGGGCCTGCCTGCTGGCTCTTTGTGGGAGGGCTCAGCTCTTCTGTCTGAGAGAAGGTTGCCCCTGCAATACTTGCCTCAAAACCAGATAATTCAGTTTTTCCCTTTATGTCTCTGGTGGCTTTTGAGCTACTTCCCCAGTGCTGGAGTTTAGAATGAGTGAGTCTGAGTAAGTTTGTGTCCAGGTCCTTTAAGAGGAGCACCTGGGATTCCAAAAGACCTTCATCCCACTTAGCCACAATCTCTGCTGGTTTTCATAACCAGAAGTTTGAGGACCTCTCTTTCTGCTCTGGCACCCTGGGTTGGGGTGCCTTGTATGGGGTTGGGATGATTTGCTCCTCAGGGGGCACCTCTGCAGCCAAGGTATCCCTTCTGATTTTTAACCATCTTGTGTGGGTGTGGGACCAGCTCATTCCATGTCTCTACCCCTCATACCAGTCTCAATGTGACCTCTTTATTTTCTTAGTTATAGGACTAAGTTATAGGACTATTCACTCAGATTTCAGGAGGGTCTGCATGATGGTTGTTCTATAGTTTGGTTGTAATTTTGATGATTGTGGGAGGAAGAGAGTACCTCATTTACCTATGCCACCATCTTTGAAAGCCCCCAATTTAATTGACTTACTTTAACAAATAAAAAATTTACATGGCTCATACTCCAGGAGTACCTTCTATTTTGGTCTCCTAGCTACACAGTTCCTCTCCCACAGGCAATAAATAGTGTTAATTTCTTCTTTGTCCTTATGGAGATAGTTTATGTGTAACAAAAGCATCAGTATTTTTCATCTTGTTTATGCTATGCGAAACCTTCCTATGTCTTGGAGATCATTTATTATGTCTTCATAATATGTTATTATGTGGACATACTGTAATTGATTAAGTCAACATTCTGTTGACAACCATTAAGTCATTTCCAGTCTTTTACTATTACAAAAAAATGCTACCATGCATAGTTTGTAATTTATTTATCATAGATGTGATCATATATGTAGGACAGATTCCTAAAAGTAGAATTGCTTTGTCAAACGAAATGTGCATTTATAATTTTCATAAAATACTATGAAATTCTCCTCCATAGAAATTTAGTAATTGATACTCTCCTTAGAAATGTGTAATATTTTCTTACCTCTTCACAATGTTTTTTAAGTCATAAGTGCACATTTTTCTCATAGTTTTAGTTTACAGTTTTCTTATTATGAGATGACAATTTTATACTTATATGATCTTCAATTCATGCAAAGCATTTTGATTATAACATGTTGAGCACAATGTAAGTGGAATCCCCTGATACCATTTTTTGTTTCTCAGAAATAGGAGATCAAGAGTTTTGACTTACTAAATACTACCCTTTAACTTGACTTGTTTTGAATGCATTTTATTTGATAAACTAATTTCTTCGTATTTCTCTTCATTGATATATAGTGTTTTCTGTGGAAAATTCTAATTTAAATGTAGTGGTTTTATGTTAGGATTCAGCTTCTAAGGCATTATACTTCATCTTCCAAAGCAGTGATTTTAAGTGGTAGAACATTTTGTTCAAAGAAAAGAACAGATGTGTACAACATATTAAAGGGGATGGGTGCAAAAGTGGAGCTGCAGAGAGAGGAGGAGAATGTGTGGAGGGTCTGGAGTCCAATATACTCAGCTGCCCCTTCTCGAATGCTCTTTTGTGATGATTTCCATTAGCAGCGAGTGAAATCTGGTGAGTATTCTCACGATGTGGGATCCTTATGCTGAGGCTGAGCTGTAATAATGAGTTAGATTCATGTTCAACCTCTGTATTGTACACATATTAAAAGAGCTGTGTGGAAATTCAAGGGAGAAAAATGGTTTCCCTGGGATTCCTGTTACAATTATCTGGTCATTATTGAATCATCCCAGGATTACAGAGTTTGGAATTTGAAGATATTTATAACAGAAAATAGGATAAGAGAACTTGTAGAATAGCTGGGTGGAAAGACATACAGCAAAAAAAAAAAAAGGCAGGGTGTTGGGAAAATAGTTGATTTCTGAACTTCTGTGTACAAAGATGAAGTTAAAGTCACTCTATGTTGAAAAGCACCATGATATGTTCAGTTTCTTCTGTAGCTAAAATAATCTGCTTTATATGAGTTCTCTCCAGGAAAAGTGCAGGGCATGGGGCTTGGCATTTATATAGGATGATCAGGCTAGAGCACATTGAGAAGGTGACATATGAGTAAGAATGAGGATGTGTGGAAATTAGCTATGTGGATATTTGGGTAAAGCATTGTAGGGAAAGAACAGCCAGTGCAAATGCCCTGAAGCTAGAGTGCGAGGAAATAGAGCTGAGGTACTTTTTCTCAGCTTTCATTTTGTTTTTGATGGGGGAAGGGAGAGTGCTGCTGCTGATGGATGTCACAGCCTGACAGCATCTTAGGGTGCCCAGAGGCAGTTCACCTCCTACAAGTCTTTTCTTTGACCATTTTAATTGTTTAAAAAAAGAACAGAATTAAGATTCTTCTAGTCAATAGAATAATGTATTCTTTAATTCTTTGGGGGATGAAGCCTGGGTTGCAGTCATCTAGGAACACAATAAATGTGTCCCTCTCCTTTTTGGTCTGCTACTCAATTCTGATTTTGATACTTCTTTAAGATTGTGGACTTGGGTTAAAAACTGTGGTTTTAAATCATCAGTGATTTATTAAAAGATAACTAATAATCCCTAGAAAAAAATAGAGATCAGAAATATTGTATATACCAGTACATCTGGTACATCTTTAAAAAGAGAACACTGAGAAGTCCTAATTTAGTAATAATGTCATAATGATTATTACTGAGATTTTGACATAATACCACACCAGATATTAGGTACCCATTATCTGCAAATCAAGACATAAATTCTATTCCTTTTCCTTGTGTAATTTATCAACTCATACATATTTATTTTAGCAAAAATAAAGTAGAACTTTATTTAGCTGCTTTCCTAAGAATTATCTCAGTCACTGGGGGCAGCATCAGGACACTTATGTTCCCAACAGGACCATTCTCATCTGAAGTCCCTTCCACACATCTTACCTCATGCCTGAGACCTTTGTACCTGCTTGCTTTCCTTTCACTCCATCACTCGCCTTTGAGGAGACCTCAAATCTGTTAGTTAGCATTTATGTGCTTTAATTTTCCCTGCAGCATGGGTTATGGTTGGGGTTAAATGATGGTTACCTAAAGGCTTAGCACTTGTTAGCTGCCCTTAGTATCCTACTACAACTAAGAGCAGCAGTCAAGATCACTGGAAAAGAGCAAGGATATGGAAGGCAGAGATGGGGCTGGGACAGTACAAGGAAGAATTAGGATATGCATGTTATGGAAGTTCCTTTTACCCAGAGGCTGTGCATGCAAGGTTCTGCTATGCTTGACTGATTATATTTTAAATACAACATTGTAAGGTAGATGGTGGTATCTTCCTTTTAAAGGTCGGGCACAAGAGGCCCAAAGAGGAAACATAGGCCATGACTCATGAGTGGCAAGTATCTTATTTCATAGTCACAAGCAGGAAACCTGACTGTTCTCTTTTAAAAATAATTATGATCATGGCCGGGTGGCTCAGCTGGTTGGAGCTTTGTCCGTTATACCAGAAGGTTACAGGTTTGATTCCTGGTCAGGGGACTTACCTAGGTTGCAGGTTTGATCTCCAGTCCAGGAGCATATGGAAGGCAATTAATCGCTGTTTCTCTCCCACATTGATATTCTCTGTCTCTCTTTTGCTCTCTCTCTTCCCCCTCTTCCTCTCTGCCTCTCTCCTCCCCCATCCCTTTCTATCTTCCTCTGTCTCTAAAATCAATAAACATATCCTTGGGTGAGGATTTTAAAAAATTTTTTAAATAATAATTGTGGAAACATTCTGAAACAAATATGCATTTCTCCTCCTAATTTCTTTCCTATGATGAGAGGAAATAATGCATTATTTATACCACATTTTCTTCAAGTCATAGTAATTTTATTCTTTCTATATTAATACTCCTATTCATTATTAAGTATGAAAAAGCAGGTGGTGTTATTCTTATTTTGCAGATGGTTAATCTGAGATGTAGAGAAGCTAAAAATAAATGGTTTAGAAATATTTCATATTGAGTATTCATTATTTCCATATAAAACAAGCTAGGTGTCATACAGTACATTTAAACTTGGGCCAAATATAATTAGGCAAATATATTTAGCAAAATATATGAGAGTTGAATTATTGTGAATAGGAATGATATAACACAAATTTATAAATAATATGTGAATGTATGTTTTACCAATCAAGATTTTTAAAAAATTGCAATGTTGAATTAATGCAATTTCAAAGGGTACAAGATTCCAGTTATAAGATGAATAAGTTTTGGGGATCTAGTGTACAGCATGGGGACTGTAGTTAACAACATTGTATTATATACTTGAAAGTTGTAAAGAGAATAGATCTTAAATATTCCCACCATTTAAGAAAAGATAATTAGATGAGGTGATAGAAGTGTAACTAACCTTATTGTGATAACTATTTTTCAATATATATGTATAAATTTAAAATATATGACATTTTATATATTGAAATTTATTCATTCAATTACTTGATAGATATATATTGAGCATCAGAAAAGTTACTGTGCTTATATTAGCTTCTGAGAACAGAAAGCTGAGTCATGAAGTGTAGTGGAAAGGCACAAACAAATATAAAATTAGTGTTGATAAGAATTGTAGAGGAAAGGATTATGGTGCTATAAAATAGTATAACAGGAAAATTTGGCTTAGTCAAGGAAGAAAGGAAGGTTTCCCTGAAGAATTGCTTATTGTGTTGAACCTGCTATCTGTACTACCTGCTTCAGTAATAGTTTTGTTTATATTTTATCTTAAGGTATCCATTAGAAATTTTAATTTAAGGAGATAACTTAATGAAATTTTTATGCCAAATATTTTTATTTCAACTGGTAGAATCTTAAGAAGATTCAAGAAATGGAAAAGAGCGATGAATCTAACACAGATCTGGAGGAGCTGAAAAACATTGACTGGGTAAGATAGATGGATATTCTCCCTATTATGTTTAGTGTTGAAGAAATATTATAGCTGGTTGTTAAGGACTATAGTATGAATTGACATTACCTGAATTTGAATGCCTGGTCTTACGTTAGAGGAAATATCAATTCCCTATTTTTAAAAACTATATGATTTTATTAGAATTACTCCCATTTCTCTAGGAATTTTTGGTGTTTTAAAATATTGACCTTTCTGATTATAATAAAACTTTAGCATACTCTTGTAAGTCACAGTTTAAGCTCTGTTTCAGAATAAGGTATGAAACTATAATATAGTATTATACACTTATTTATCTAATGAATAGGTGCAAGATTTGGGCCCTGGGAATGCAGAATGAGAATGAATAATATGGAGTCTCTGCCTTAATTAAACAGAAGACAGACTTCTAGAACAGATGATGGCGGTTTATTCATGTGACACACTACTGTTTTTCTGACCTGGTTCTAGATACTTGAATCCCTGCTCTCATGTATGTTTAGTGTTAGACAGGCATGACGGCCTCATGGACAGGGCAGTGAATGTCACAGAGTTAGACTGAGATATGTTCAGTGTCATCAGGAAGGTACATTTTAGGATTCTGATTTTTCAGGTTAAGTACACTGGATAAATAAATTAGGGAGTAGTGTCATTACATGAGGAAGTAGCAAAAGATGTAGATTTGGGGGATATGCACAACTTGCTTTTGATCATATATTTTAATCATTTGCCATATTCTTTTCTAACAGCTTTATTAAGCTGTAACCAACATACAATAAATGCACAAACCTAAAAAGTACAATTTAATAAGTTTTGACATATACATACTCAGGAAACTATCACCACAATCAAAATAATGAGCCTATCCATCACTCTGCAAAGTTTCCTCATACCCTTTTATAATCCTCCTTCTTGCCTCCTTCCTCTCCAGTTTCCAAGCAAGCAGTGATCTGTTTTCTGTCATATAGATTAGTTTGCATTTTCTGAAACATATAAATGTAATCAGTAGTATGTACTGGTTTTTCTTGGCTTATTTCATTCAGCATAATTCTTTTAAAATTTTATCCATGTGGTTGCCTATATCAGTAGGGTTATTTTTTATTATTGCCAAGTTTTATTCCATTGTTTATCAGATCTTCTGTACATGGTCACTTCAGTATTTCCTGTTTGCAGTAGTCTTAATTTATTTAGTATCTTTACTGAGATATTTGGAAAGATATTAACCTGGAACATTAAAGAAAGTAAGGTTTAAAAACAGGAGACATCTATCTGGTCAAGATGGAGACATAGGAAAACATGGCTCACCTCCTCGCATGACCACAGCAAAAGTGACAACTAGACTACAAAACACATAGCACCCAAAATTGCCAGAAAATTGAGCTGTGTAGAAGTCTAACAACCAAGGAATTAAAGAGGTCACATTTATGGCTAGCAGGCCAGGTGGTCCCACATTCTTGTGCAGATAAACCAGGAAGAACAACTGGGGAGCGAGACGGACCATGCAATCCAGGATTCCAGCAACAGGAAAATAAAGTTCCAAACACCCTGGCTGTTAAAACCTATGGGGGTTAAGGTGGTGAGAGAAACTGCCAGTCTTACAGGAGAGTTTGTTGGAGGGGCCTACAGGGTCCTAGAAGGTTCGTAAACCCACCCAGCCAGAAATCAGCAACAGAAGGGCCCAATTCCCTGTCCGTAGCAGGGGAAGTGACTGAAAGTGGGACAAGGGCCAAACAAGCTGTATTATTCCCTTTCTGACCACTACCCACATACAGTGCCACAACTCAACAAAGTTGGTTGCCCCACGCTAGTGAATACCTAAGGCTACGCCCCTTACAATATAACAGGTGCAATGAGACAAATATGGCCCAAGTGAAAGAACAGATCAAAACCCCAGAAAAAGAGTTAATCAACAAGGAGATGGCCAGCCTATCAGATGCAGAGTTCAAAACACTGGTAATCAGGATGTTCACAGATAATGATCATGTACAGACATAAAATAGAAGAAGAAGTGAAGACTATACAAAGTGAAATAAAGAAAACTATACTGGGAACCAACAGTGAAGAGAAGGAAACCTGAATTCAAATCAATGATTTGGAACAGAAGGAAGAAATAAACATGCAACTGGAACAGAATGAAGAAACAAAAATTCAAAAAAAAAAAAAGAAGAAGAAGAAGAGAGGCTGAGGAACCTCTGGGACATCTTTAAATGTTCCAACTTCCAAACCATAGGGGTGCCAGAAGGAGAAGAGGAAGAGCAAGAAACTGAAAACTTATTTGAAAACATAATTAAGGAGAACTTACCCAATCTGGCAAAGGAAATAGACTTCCAGGAAGTCCAAGAAGCTCAAAGTCCCAAAGAAGTTCGACCCAAGGAAGCACACACCAAGGGTACATCATAATTAAGTTACCCATGGTTAAAGATAAGGAGAGAATCTTAAAAGTCGCAGGAGGAAAGGAGAAAGTTATCTGCAAAGGAGTTCTCATAAGACCATCAGCTGATTTCTCAAAAAAAAACCTTGGCAGGCAAGAAGTAGCTGGAAAGAAGTATTCAAAGTCATGAAAGGCAAGGACCTCCATCCAAGATTATTCTATCCAGCAAAGCTATCATTTAGAATGGAAGGGCAGATAAAGTGCTTCCCAGATAAGGTCAAGTTAAAGGAGTTCATCACCAAGCCCTTACTGTATGAAATGTTAAAGGGACTTATCTAAGAAAAAGAAGATAAAAAACATGTATAATAAAATGACAGCAAATTCACAACTCATAAGCTGAACCTAAAACAAAAACAAACTAAGCAAACAGCTAGAACAGGAACAGAATCACAGAAATGTAGATTATGTGGAAGATTATCAGCAGTGTGGGGGAAGAATAGGAGGCAGGGTACAGGGAATAAGAAGCATAATTGGTAGGTATAAAATAGACAGGAGCTTAAGAATAGTATGGGAAATGGAGAAGCCAAAGAACTTATATGATGGCCTACGGACATGAACCTAAGGCAGGGGGATGTGGGAGGGGAGGTGAGTACAGGGCGGAGGAGGATAAAGGAGAGAAAAATATAGGACAACTGTAATAACATAATCAATAAAATATACTTAAAAAACCACATTCATCCAGATGGGTAAGAGGGGCAGAGACATGGAGATGTGGAATGGGTGGTCCCACACCCACATGTAGTGAATAAAAGTTGGGAGGGATATTGGGGGCAAGGGATCCCAGCCATACATCAGACCATTCAGCCCAGGGTTCCAGTACCAGGAAGATAAGTCCCCATAACTTCTGGTTGTAAAAATCAGTGGGGGTTGGGGCAGTGTAAGAAACTGCATTATTCTTAGCAGTCACCTTTAAAGGGCCCACAAGAGACTTAGGACTTTCACAGACTCACTCCCTCTTGTCTTTAGCACTGGGACAGAGCCTGTAAGGGCATCAGTGCTATATGGGAAGAGATTGAAGTGTCTCGCATCAGAGCAAGTGCTAGAAGACACTTTCCTCCAAGACAGAACTCCAGAAGCCAGGCAGCAGCATTTTCCCCTTTCTGAGCCCTCTCCAATGCAGGGCCACAGAGCAGTGACACCATATTGGAGACTCCATCAATCTGGTTCACATGCGTTGCCCTGGGCTCTACCCCAAACAACTTACCTGTGCACTTTTCTACAATAGGCTACACTACTAAAACTAGGAGTTAAAGCAGCTATACCTAATGCATAGAAACAAACACAAAGAGGCTGCCAAAATGAGGAGACAAAGAAGTATGGCCCAAATGAAAGAACAAAACCAAACTCCAGAAAAAGAACTAAACAAAATGGAGTTAAGCAATCTATCAGATGCAGAGTTCAAAACACTGGTTATTAGGATGCTCAAGGAATTCACTGGGTACTTAACAGCATACAAAAGACCCAGAGAGAAATGAACATTATACTAAGTGAAATAAAGAAACATTTACAGGGAACCAACAGTGGAGGAAATGAAGCCAAGAATCAAATCAACAATTTGGAACATAAGGAAGGAAAAAAACATTCAATCAGAATAGCAAGAAGAAAAAAGAATAAAAAAAATAAAAAACAAGGTTAGAGGAAGGAGCCTCTGGGATAACTTCAAATATACCAACATTTGAATCATAGGGGTGCTGGAAGGAGAAGAGAAAGAGTAAGAAATTTAAAAATTATTTGAAAAATAATGCAAGAAGACTTACCAATTTGGTGAAGGAAATAGACATTCAAGTCCAGTAAGCAAAGAGAGTCCCAAACAAGATGGACCCAAACAGGACCACACCAATACACATCATAATTAAAATGCTAAAGGATAAAGATAAAGAGAGAATCTTAAAAGCAGCAGGAGAAAAGCAGAGACTTACCTACAGGGGGTTCCCATAAGACTGTCAGCTAATTTCTCAAAAGAAATTTTGCAAACTAGAAGGAAAGGGACTGTCAAAAATTATTCAAAGTGATGAAAGGCAATGATCTACATCCAAGATTATTCTATCCAGCAAAGCTATCATTTAGAATTTAAGGACAGATAAAATGCTTCACAGATAAGGTAAAGCTAAAGAAATTCATCATTACCAAGCCCTTATTATATGAGATGTTAAAGGAACTCCTTTAAGAACAAGATCAAAACTATGAACATAAAATGACAATAAATTTGCAGCTATCAATAATTGAATCTAAAAAACAAGCTAAGCAAATAAACAGAAGAGAAGCAGAATCATACATATGGAATCTTTTGGAGAGCTATCATCTGGGAGGAGGAGAGGAGACAATGGGGGAAAGGTACAGGGATTAAGAAGTACAAATAGGTAGGTACAGAATAGATAGGAGGATGTTAAGAACAGTATAGGAAATGTAGTAGCCAAAAAACTTAAAGGTATGACCCATGTACATGAACTAAGGGGGAGAGGATTGCCAGAGGAAATGGGGGTACCAGATGGAGGGGGACAAAGGGGGAAAAATTGGGACAAGTGTAATAGCATAATCAATAAAATATATATAAAAAAATAAGGTTAAGGACAAATACCTTATGTTGTCTTATAAGCTAATATTATTTTAAAAAGAATTTATTTTAAAAAGCATTTTAGAAGATGTTCTAAGCAGGGGTGTTCAACCTGCCGTCTGCAGTCTGCATGCAGCCAAGGATGGCTATGAATGTGGTCCAACACAAAATCATAAATTTAGTTAAAACATTATGAAATTTTTTGTTTTTGTTAGTATTTGTGTATTTAATGTGTGGCCCAAGACAACTCTTCTTCCAATGTGACCCAGAGACACCAAAAGGTTGGACACCCCTGTATGAATATACCTTAATATTAAGTACTCAACACCTTTTTGGAATAAGATATGGTATACTTACTTTTTAATCACAAATTGTTTTTGAGAAAATTAATTAGTCATTTTATATGCACAATTCTTGATTTTAATATATTTAAGTAGCCATTTGAATCAGTTATTAATTTTTTAAAAACTATATGTCAGTTAAATATCATATTGATCTACTTTTCAGTGAAGTAGGGACTATGATACTATAGTTTATAAACAGGAAAACAAAAGGCCTAACATATAATAATATATATATTTAATATGTGTTAGAAGTACCATATTTTTGGACTATAAGATGCAACACCCATCAAATTTGGGAGGAATAATGGTTGTTAATGCTGCTATTGAGTTCTGTTTACATTTATATTGGTGAAATATTATGTTATTTATATTATTAAATATTTTACCACATTTTTTGCTTCAAAAATTTTTTTCCTATTTTCCTCTAAAATCTCAGTGCATCTTATGGTCCAAAAATATGGTAGTTCATATATTATTTTATTCTCTTAAGGGGTATACTTGCTATTTGTCGATAAGAAAACTGATATTAAATAATTTGTGTAAAGATAACAAAAATTGTCAGTTTTGAGTTTTTCTGTATACAAAACACATTTTCTGTGTAGAGAACATCTCTAATCTTCTGAACAAATAATGAAGTACCATTTTCTTTTATTGGTGAGGAAGCCATGGTTCTGAAAGTTGAAGCAGCTTGCTGGATGTCAAATAGCTAGTAGGTGGTTATATCAATTTACTGTGGTCACTATAATGCTTTATAACCAAACACTACAAAATCACTGTGGCATTAGGCAATAACATATTTTTAACTCATGAGCTTGCAGATCAGGTGAGTTGTATTAACTCTACTCTATGTATGTCTCATTCTTCTCGGTGATCGTGCCAGTGGGCATCGTGCCAATCCAGGCATGATGTCCCCATGGCAGTAATAAAAGTACCGGTGACAGCCCATTGTGCATTTGATTTTGAAGCCTTTGGTCGTGTCATATTCATTGCTATTCCAGTGGCCACACAAATCATATAGCCAAATCCAAAGTCACAATGTGAGAAATACAGTCTTCCTTTTTAGCGAGCAAAGCTACATAACAGTGTACACACAAGGAGGCCTGAAGAACTGAGGCCATTAATGCCTACCACAGTGGATTAGTGAGGATTTATACCCAGGTGTTTTACCAGTCATAAGTTGTGGATTCCCTACCAGCTTTCGACCCACTTGGTAGTATACTAAAATTTAATTTTTTTAATTGTTTCTGTTTGCTTTTTTTCTCAATGTTTTATAATCCAAGCTCTTAATTTTTTCTGTATGCTCTAGGTACTTAGAGGAAACTGGTACATTCATTCATTTATGTCTTTCCACCATTGGTACTTTCAGGCTCGGTTCTGGGTACAGGTGATGAGGGATTTGCGAAATGGAGTAAAACTTAAAAAGGTTCAAGAGCGTCAGTACAACCCTTTGCCCATTGAGTATCAGCTCACTCCTTACGAAATGCTGATGGATGACATTCGATCCAAAAGATACACTTTGCGAAAAGTGATGGTAAGTAACAAAGTGTTAATGGATTCAAGTGCTTATTCTTTAGTAATCTTATTTGTTGAAAATGTGATCAGAAGGGAGAGGAGAGGGGAGGGAATAAAGGGGGAAAAGGGTGAAGGGTTTACAGGAACAATTATAAAGGACATATGGACAACAGCAAGGGAGGTGGAAATGGGGGAGGGAGGCGAGGAGGGCTGGGGTGGTAGGAAGGAGTGGGGCGAAAAAACAGAAAACTGTACCTGAAAAACAATTTTAAAAAATCATAAGAAAATAAAGAAAAAAAGGAATAGAAAAAAAAGAAAATGTTCTTTTCCGTATTATACTTTAAAAATTGTTTTTTCTCATCAAAGTAATACATGGTTATTGCAGAAAATTTGGAAAATGCAGAAGCTCAAAGAAAAACGTTACAATACAAATGTGTGATTCCACAAGCCAGAGAGAAATTTTGTTAACATGCTTGTGTATAACCTTCAGTTTTTTTCTATAAATTTTATTTGGACAATATAGATTAATATTGGAGACTTTGTTTTGTAACCTATTATTTTCACTTAATGTATTATGAACATTTTCTCTTGTCATTATATAGTCAAAATCATCATTTCTAAATGACTTCATCTTTTGTAGCTTATGGCTGATCCAGAGTTCATTAAACTAATCAACTTGTATTCAGTTATCAGTTATATTCTTTGTAATCTTGTATGCAAATCTTGTTGAATAGCTACAATTAAATCCTTGAATTAAGTTCTTAGAAGTGGAATCCTGATTAGTTCTGTGTTTGAAACAGGTTCTGAATCTGACAACTTCTTACCCACTCTGCTTCAGATGCCCTCTATTCCAAACCACCACCATCATCTCTCATTCTGACTGTTACAACTGTCGTGAAGTGTTTTCCTGCTTTCACTTTTGCTTTTCAGTCTGATTTTTTCCCAAAACAGCTAGAGTAAAACCTCCTAAAAGTAAAATGTGATATTATTGCCCTGCTCAGACCCTTCCACTGTTCCTTGTCAAACAGAATAAACTCCATGTCCTTATCTTGGCCTTCAAGCCCCACAGAGCCTAGTTCAGTTTACCTCTCATGCCCGACCTTCTGCCACTCTTTCTGGTTGGTTTCTCCTCTTTAGCCACCCTGTCACTGCCCCCATCGTAAAAGTGCTTTACATGCTCCTGCAGCTAAGCCTTTGTTGTTCTTACTCCTGGAGCTCTCTTTCCACACACTTCTTCATTATTTGCCTCATCACTTTTTAGGTTTCTGGCCAAATGTCTCCCCATTAGAAAAGTCATTATTCATATATTTGGAAAGCACACATTGCCATGTATCATCAGATTTACTGTCTGTCTCCCTTACAAATATAGAAAAATTAGTTTTTTCACCCATATCCCCCGTGACTAGAGCATGTGCCTAGTACATGGCCAGATAGTTGTTGAAGGAATTAATAAATTATATCTACATTTTTGTGAAACTTGAATGAGTTATTTTATGCAAAAGATTCTTATGAAAGGTCATTTTGTTTTACAATAAAGAGATTTAAGGAGCTATTTATTAATTGATTTTAATATGCTATAATATTTAAGCTAAATACCATGTTGATTTACTTTTCAGTAAATCTATTTACTTTACAGATCCGGAAACTGAAGTTTAGAGATGTTTAGTAACTTCCCAAGTTCAGACAGCTAGTTACAAGGCAAAAGCCAATTTTCAGTCTCATTCTGCCTGGCATTAGAACCTGTGCTGTGTGTTACACACATACTGCAAAACTGCCTTCAAGATATACTGTGACAATTATTTACAATGCAGTAGTTTTACCCATTTTTTTCATATCTTCACCAAAGTAGGTGCCTTTTGGGTTTGACCAATTTGAATGAGACAAAATGCTCTTTCATTTTTAAAATCTGTATTTCCTTCGTTGTTAAGTAAATTTAAACATTTAAAATTATATACTAGGTGTTTATATAGCTTTCTTTGTTTAACTTTAAATATTTTTTACCTTTAACTAAAATTGACAATACAGTATTATATTAGTTTCAGGTGTACAACCAGTGATTAGACATTATATAACCTATTAATTGATCACTTGATAAATCTAGTACCCATTTGACACCATACATGGTTATTACAGTATTATTGACTATATTCTCTATGTGGTACTCTACATGCCTGTGACTATTCTATAACTACCAGTTTGTACTTCTTAATCCCTTCACTTTTCACCCATCCCCCTAGGCCCCCATCCCATCTTGTAGTCATCAAACTATTCTCTCTATCTGTGAGCCTGTTTCTGTTCTCTTGTTCATTTATTTTGTTTCTTAGATCTGTTTTGTCTGCAGTAAGTATTGCTACTCCAGCTTTTAGTTTGTTTGTTTCCATTCTTATGAAATATCTTTTTCCATCTCTTTACTTTCAGTTTGAATGCCTTTCTATCTCAAGTGAGTCTCTTATAGACAGTGTATGTAAGAGTCTTATTTTCTTATCCATTGAGCCATTATATGTCTTTTGATTGAAGCACATAATTCATTTACATTTAAAGTAATCATTGCCCTTGGTGGGTGGCTCAGTTGGTTGGAGCATTGTCTTGTACATCAGAAAGGTTGCGGGTTCTGTTCCCAGTCAAGCACATACCTAAGTTTCTGGCCTGTATACCTAAGTTTCAGGGTGGGTGTGCTGACTGGGAATCAAACCGGCAACCCTTTGGCTTGCAGGCTAGCTAGCACTCAATCTACTGAGCCACACCAGCCAGGGCTGTACGTAATATTTTTAAGGAAAGAATACATTTCCTGACTATAAAAGTAGTTGTCAGAATTTTTAAAACTTTGATATGAAAGTTTGGTACATAAAAATATAAAGGAGAAGTCTTCAGTAATCACAACACTTAGAGATGACTACTGTTAGCCCCTTTTTCTATAAATATATAGTTTTCTTTTCCATCCTTTTTCCTTGCCTGTTACATCCAGTTACTTGCTAGGTACCTTTGTATCGCCTTCCTGCCTGTATTTCAGTCTCCTTCCAAACATTTCAATACTTTATGTTGCTACTACGTTAATCCCTCTGAGGCCTAGGCTTTACACTATTGTCCTGTTTCTTGGAAATTGTCCTTGTGCATGTGTATGTGTGTGTATAGTTCTATGAAATTTTATCACATTAGATTCATGTAACTACCATCACAAGATACATAACTGTTCCATAGCCACAAGTCTCCTGCATGCAGTCCCTTTCTAACTGCATCCTTTCCTCTTCTCTCCTCTCCCTAACCTCTGATCTGTTATCCATCCACTTAATTTTGATATGTAAATAAATTTATAGAAATGGAATTACACAGAAGTTTTTTGAGATTGGCGTTTTTACTCAGTGCTCATTCCTTGAGATCCATCACAGTTGTATCAATCATTCACTCTTTTTTGTTGCTGACTAATATATTCTTAATGGATATATCCTAATTTGTTTAACCATTCGCCCACTAAAGGGCATATAGGCTGTTTCTAGTTTGGGGCTATTACCAATAAAACTGTTATGAACATTTGTATACAGGGTTTTTTTTTAATAGACCTAAGTTTTGGTTTTTCTGGGATAAATGTCAGTGGTGTAAGTATGTAGTAAAACTGCCAAACAGTTTTTTGGAGTGGCTGTATCTCCATTCAGTTTACAAAGATTTATTTTAATTTTATGTATAAAGATTTCTTTATATGTGGTTTTGTGCCAAGTATTGGTGATATAAAGATGATGTATGGTCCTATTCTCACAATCTAGTTAGGGAGACCAAAAATGATAAATGAAAAGGTGGGCATAAAATAATAGAAGGACAGCCAACTTTTTTTGAATATGTTAAGGGATGCTCCAATGAAAAATTATTTTGTGGTTGGAATTTGAAGAATGAATAAGATTTGACCAAATATCAAGTAATTTAAAAGGTCATGCATTCATACAAGTAAAAATGATAGACACTGAAAAATATGTTTCGGTCCAGATGATGAGCAAAAGGCAGCCATGTTGTTCTTGAGGAGAGGGCTGACCTTTTTGCATCAATAAACCTCTAGAAACTGAGTATGGTGCATCTATCTGCTCAGTGTCTGGAAGTGTTCTGCACATGCTCCATGGAATGTGATGTATGACTGCTGACTCCACTCCTTTCAAAGCCATCTGCACTTATTACAGCAGAGCATTTGTTACTGCTATGGAAACAGAGCAGAGCTTATAGCTTAGCAGACAAATCACATGCCATAAAAACACCAAGGAAAGCATCTTAGGGTCATCGGCACCTCACGAAGGTAGATCTCCAAATTATAGGCAGTAACAAGAAGCATTCTGTGATGTTATCGGCAGGAGGTAAAATGGTTGGAACAGTAAGGGTATGCATGTAGAGTGATAAGGCCATCAGTAAGTTTATATACTTCAACCTTATCAGCAGTAACTAACATGGTAATTATACCCAGATGCAATACACCTGCTTTTGCATATATTTTCCACCAAATATGTTTGTATTTTTTTCTGTTTACATGCTCAGTGTAGAAAAAAATTTTAAAAAGCATAAAGAAAAGCAAGTTTCCAAAAGTCTTCCACATAGACCATTCAACATCCTGATGAAATTCTCCTTCCAGATGCCTCCCTATTTATAGAGAAATTATTATACACAAAGGGAATCATATTGTATGTACTGTTTTGTAGCCCCTTTCACTCTATAATTTCCTGTGAAGAATGAATGCAGATGGTCTCTCTCTCTTTTAAATGGCTGCACAATGTTTCCTTGCATACATAAACTGTGACTTATTTACGTAAGCCTCTATTAAGAGACATTTAGATTGTTTCTAGTTTTATTTCTTTAATCAGTATTGTGATGAATGACCACATACAGACATCTCATTCTATTATCTCATTGGTTTAAATTTCTGTTAGTGAGATGGATAGATCAAAGATGGATAGATCAAATACACATTTTAAATTTTAATACATGTTGCCAAATTTCTCTCCAGAAGGATTATACCATTTTACAATTTAACCAACAATATAAGGTACTTCCTGTTGGCAATACTGGGCAGTTTTATCTTTTTCAAAAATGTCTTCCTAATAAAATTTTATCCTCTCTGTTTGAGTGAGCACTCAACATAATTTTAGGTAATTTTTCTCTTTATCCAGAAGGAATTATTAAAAAATTGTTATCAATTAAAATAAACAACTATTGCTGCTTCTTCATAGATCATTAGCATTTCTCTTGGACCTATCACTAGTGTTTTTACCTGTCACCCTTGATATAGCTAAATCATTTTATTTTCATCAGAGAAAATGATTGTGCTAAATAGTAATCAAACTTACCTGATGTTAAGAACTACTTAGGATACATTCCTCTTGTAGATATTGACCTAACAGGTCTCAGTTGGGGTGTGGAAATCTGAATGTTATCAAAGCACTCCAGGTGAGGGGTAAGATTGTGTTTTGGGGAAATAAAGGTACATGATAGAGTGACAAATAATTACATCCAAGTTGGAAAGAATTTACAAGCTTAAAGAATTATTTTCCTCCTGTGACAAAGTAAAGGCTTATAAAATGTCTGATTTTTTTCTTCTTTTCTTAAGGTAAAATGTACATTAAATTACCCATTTTAAAGTGTGTACAGTTCAGTGGCATTTAGTATATTCACATGATTGTGCCAGCTCCATCACTGGGCCCAAATAATTTTGTTATCCCAAAAAGAAACACAGTAACCACGAAGCAGTCATTCGCATTCTTCCCTCCCTTCAGCCCCTGGTAACCACTTAATCTGCATTTTGTCTCTATGGCTTTACCTATTCTGGATATTTCATGTACAAAAGGTCCTGTGAATCATATAGGACCTTTTGTATCTGGCCTTTTTTCACTTACCATAATGTGCTTGAGGTTTATGTACATTGTAACTTATAGGAGAAATACTTCATTTATTTTTATGGATATACCATATTTTGTTTATACATTCATCACTTGATGGTCATCTTGGTTATGTACACCTTTTCACTTACTGTGAGTAACTGGCTATGAACAGAAATGTGAACATTTTTGTTTGAATACCTGTTTCCACTTCTTTGGGAGTAGAATAGTTGAATCATGATAATTCTATGTTTAACTTACTAAGAAACCACCAAACTTCTTTCCACAGTGGTTATGCCATTTCATAGTCTTATTGGCAATGTATGAGAGTTTGAGTTTCTCCATATTCTTGTCAACACTTGTTACTGCACTTTTTTGTTTTTAATTATATCTACTGTAGACAATGTGAGGTGGAATCTCATTGTAGTTTTGATTTGTATTTCTGTAATGACTAAAAATGTTCTGTTTGTTTTCTTGTGCTCCTGGGCCATTTTTGTATCATCTTTGGAGAAATGTCAGTTCATGCCTAATTTTATTTGTGGTGTTTGTATTTTTATTGTTGAGTTGTAGGATTTTTTATGTATTCTGAACATTAGACCCTTGACAGATATCTGCTTTGCAAATATTTTCTTCCATTCTGTAGATTGTATTGATTGTGTCTTTGGATGCATAAAAGATTTTAATTTTGCTAAAGTCCAATTTATCTACTCTTTCCTCTATTGCTTATGCATTTAGTGTCATATCTTTAAAAATCTATTACCAAATCCAAGGTTATGAAGATTTATTCCTGTGTGTTCTTGTAAGACTTCTATACTTTCAGCTCTTGTATTTAGGTCTTTTGAGAGACTTAAAAGAGACTTCTTTTGAGTTAATTTTTGTTTATGGTGTGAGGTAAATGTCAAACAGGACTTTTTATGTTGATACCCAGTTGTCCCAACACCATCTGCTGAAGAACCTATTCTTTCCCCAACTTAATGGTCTTGGCATCCTTGTTATAAAACAATTGAATGTATGTGTTTATCTCTGAACTCTGAACTCTGTTTTACAGATCTAAAATGTCTATCTTTATGCCCATCTCATACTGTTTTCATTACTATAACTGTGTGATAAGTTTTGAAACTGGCAAGTATGTGTGAGTCCTCGAACTATGATTTTCTTTTTCAGGATTGTTTTGGCTATTTGGGGTTCCTTGAGACTCTGTGAATTTTAGAATGTTTTTTTATTTCTGCAAAAAACACCATTGGAATTTTGATAGAGATTATATTGAATATGTAGAGCACTATAGGTTGCATTGTCATCTTTGTTTTAAAATACATTTTATTGATTATGCTATTACAGTTTTCCCATTATCCCCCCTTCATTTCCCTCCACCCTGCACACCCTCTCCCACCCACATTCCCCCCTTTAGTTCATATCCATGTGTCATAAATTCTTTAGCTTCTACATTTCTCATACTATTCTTATCCTCCCCCTATCTATTTTCTACCTACCATCTATGCTACTTATTCTCCATACCTTTTCCCCTTCTCTCCTTCTCCCACTCCCCTGTTGCTAACCCTCCATGTGATCTCCATTTCTGTGGTTCTGTTCCCGTTCTAGTTGTTTGCTTAGTTTGTTTTTGTTTTGTTTTAGGTGTGGTTGTTAATAATTGTGAGTTTCCCGTCATTTTACTATACATGTTTTTTATCTTCTTTTTCTTAGATAAGTCCCTTTAACATTTCATATATTAAGAGCTTGGTGATGATGAACTCCTTTAACTTGACCTTATCTGAGAAGCACTTTATCTGCCCTTCCATTCTAAATGAAAGCTTTTCTGGATAGAGCAATCTTGGATGTAGGTGCTTGCCCTTCATGACTTGGAATACTTCTTTCCAGCCCCTTCTTGCCTGCAAGGTCTCCCTTGAGAAATCAACTGACAGTCTTATGGGAGCTCCTTTGTAGGTTACTGTCCCCTTATCTCTTGCTGCTTCTAGGATTCTTTCCTTCATTTGTACCTTGGCTAATGTAATTATGATGTGCCTTGGTGTGTTCCTCCTTGGGTCCAACTTCTTTGGGACTCTCTGAGCTTCCTGGACTTCTTGGAAGTGTATTTCCTTTGCCAGATTGGGGAAGTTCTCCTTTATTATTTGTTCAAATAACTTTTCCACTTGTTGCTCTTCCTCTTATGGCTGTACTATAATTTGGACGTTGGAACGTTTAAAGATGTCCTGGAGGTTCCTATGCCTCTCCACATTTTTTTGAATTCTGGTTTCTTCATTCTTTTCTGTTTGGTTGGTTATGTCTTCCTTTTGGTCCACTCCATTGACTTGAGTCCCAGTTTTCTTCCCATCGCTATTGGTTCCCTGTGCATTTTTCTTCATTTCACTTATTGTAACCTTCATTTTTTCATCTAATTTGCGACCGAATTCAACCAATTCTATGAGCATCCTGATCACCAGTGTTTTGAACTGTGCGTGTGATAGGTTGGCTATCTCTCTGTCGCTTAAAAGTATTGGTTCTGGTGCTTTCATTTGTTCTTCTGTTTGAGCCATCTTTTTCTTTTTTTTTTTTTTTTGGTCTGGTCAAGCCTGCTAGGTAGTGAGGGGCGGAGCCTTAAGTGTTCACCAGGGCGGGGCAACCCAGTCACTGGGTTGTGATACTTTATGTGGGGGTGCGGTCCGAGAGGCAACAATTGCGCTTACTCTGCTCTCTGTTGGACTTCAGTCCCTTCCACTGCTTCCCCCAAACAAACTGCACCCTTCTGATGCTGATTCCTGTGTAGGTGGGCTTGTGTATGTTCTAGGATCTCATGGGTCTCTCCAGTGAACTCTCCTGTGAGGCTGGGAGCCTCTCCTGGTACCCCAACCCCCACAGGTGTTTTCAATCAGTGCCCAGAGGCTCTATTTCCCAGTGCTCGTACCCATGGTTGCGCACACTGCCTTGCTTCACAATCACCGCCTTGCTGGGTCTGGAGGTTGCCACCCCACACCCAGGGTCTGTCAGCTGCTGCCTGCATGCACAGGGTCTGCCCAATGTGGTCTTGCATGCCCAGGATGCCTTGTGCACCTGGTGCCACCACTTTTTGTGCCGCAACCCCTCTCTGCCCGGTTGCTGGACTCTGCCCTTCGTACCGGTCTGGATGAATGTGTCTATTTGAACTCCTTGGTTGTCCGACTTCCATACAGTTCAATTTTCTGTCAGTTCTGGTTGTTATTCTATTTCTAAATTGTTGTTGTCTCTGTCTTGGTTGTGTGAGGAGGCACAGTGTGTCTGCCTATGACTCCATCTTGACCGGAAGTCTGCATTGTCATCTTAATGTTATGTTTTCTAATTATAAGCATGGGATGTCTTTTCATTTATTTAGGTCTTTTATTTCTTTCAGCAATGTTTTGTAGTTTTTAATGTACAAGCCTTGCACTTCATTGGATAAAATTTTCCTAAGTATTTTATTATTTTTGATGTTATTGTGAATGGGATTGTTCTCTTATGTTTTTTTTCACATCATTCATGCTAGTACGTACACAACTAATTTTTGTGTATTACTCTTGTATCCTGCAACTTTGCTGAGTTTATTAATTCTAAACTTTCTTGCTGGATTATTTAGAATATTTTATTTATATTTATATTATATATTAATTGTTAATGTCATCTGTGAAGAGAGATACTTTTAGTTCTTCCTTTCCAAGTCTTTTAATTGCCTTGGCTAACACTGTCAGTTCATTTTTGAATAGCAGTAGCAAAAGCAGGTATCCATGTTCTTGGTTTCCTGATGTTAGGGGGAAAGCATTCAGTCTTTTACCATTGTGCATGACGTTAGCTATGGGTTTTCATAAATTATTTTATAATGTTCTGAAAGTTTTCTTCTATTTCAAGTTTGTTGATTGTTTTTTAAAATCAAAGTGTGTTAGATTTTGTCAAATTCCTTTCTGTATCCATTAAGACAACTATGTGTGTTCTTATGCTACATTCAGTTAATGTGGCATGTTACCTTGAGTAATTATTGTATGTTGATTCATCCTTGCACTTATGGGATAAATTTCAGTTATTCATGATGTATAATCCTTTTAATATGTTGCCAGAGTCAGCTTACTAATATTTTTTGTTGGGGATTTCTGCATTTGTACTCAGAAGGTATTTGGTCTACAGTTTCTTTGTAGTCTTTATCTGACTTGGAATCAAGGTAATGGCGGTCTCAGAGATTAAGTTAGGAAATGTTACCTTTTTTCTAATTTTTGGAACATTTTGTGAAAGATTGGGGTTAATTCTTTAAATATTTGTGTAGAATTCACCAGTGAAGTATTCTGGTTCTAGGCTTTCTTTGGAGATTTTTGATGTGCTGATTTAATCTTTTTCCTGTTTTTTGGTTTATATTTACTTACTTCCTTTTCGATCATTTTGGTAGTTTGTAGGAATTTGTCCATCTCATGTACATGATTTTATTTTTTTAATTTAAAATTACCATAGTGTTCTTTTGTAGTAATTTGTATTTTATAAGGCCTGTAGTAATGTCCCCACTTGGATTTCATCTGTGATACTTGCATTTAGAATTCTTTCTCTTTTTTACTTAGATTGTTCATTTTGTTAAACTTTTTTTCATTCAAACAACTTTTGGTATTATTATTTTTGTCAGTTGTTTTTCTATTTGCTCTTTCACTCATCTCTTCTCTAGTCTTTATCATTTCGTTTCTTGTGCAAGCATAGGTTTCATTTCTTCTTAGATCCTCAAGGTATGGAATAAGATTATTGATTTGAAATCTTTCTTCACTTTTATTATAGGTGTTTACAGCTATTATATTCCCTCTGAGCACTGTCCTCATTGCATTCCATGTTATTTTATGTTGTGTTTTCATTTTCATTCATCTCAAAATATTTTATTCCACTCATAATTATTTTCTTTTTTTTTAAGATTTTATTTATTTATTTTTAGAGAGGGGAAGGGAGAAAGAAAGAGAGGGAGAGAAACATCAGTGTGTAGTTGCCTCTCATGGGACACCTACTAGGGACCTGGCCTACAACCGAGGCATGTGCCCTGACTGGGAATTGAACCTGCGACCCTTTCGTTCACTTGCCAGTGCTAAATCTACTGAGCCACACCAGCCAGGGCATAATTTTTTCTTCACCTATTTCAATGAGTTGTTTTTTAGATTCTACATATTTGTGATTTCTTTTTTCAGTTTTTCTTCTGCTATTGATACTTTGATCCTTTGTGATTAGAAAAGATACTTTACATGATTTTAGTCTTTTTAGTTTATTGAGACTTGTTTTGAGGTCTAACGTGTGGATAATGTTCCAAGTGCATTTAATATGAATTCTGTTGTTGGGAGGAGTGTTCTATATTAGTCAGTTTGTTTAGTTAGTTTATAGTGTTATTCAGGTCTTCTCTTTTTTTAATTGATCTTCTGTCTAGTTGTTCCATTCTTCAGAAATGGATTATTGAAGTCTCCAACTATTACTAAAGAACTGTCTCTTTTTACTTTCACTTTCTTTCTGTGTTTGCCTTATATATTTTGGGGCTCTATAGTTTGTTGTATATATATTTATAATTGTTGTATTTTCTTGATATATTGACCCTCTTATCAATATATAATGTCTTTCTTTGTATATTGTTACAGTTAGTCTGTTTTGACTGATATTAATGTAGCCACTCCATTTCTCTTTTGGTTAGTAATTGGCATGGAATGTCTTTTTCCATCCTTTCACCTTCCACTTACATCTTTGGATGTAAAGTAAGTCTCTGGTAGATAGCATATAATTGAGTCATGTTTTTTTTCTCTCCTGCCAATTTATTGCTTTTAATTGCAGAGTTTATTTTTTTAATATATTTTATTGATTATGCTATTACAGTTGTCACATATAAGTTCCTTGGCTTCTCCATATCCCATACTAAACTTAAACTTCCACCATCTATTTTATACCTCCGCCTGTCTATTTATGCTTCTTGTTCCCTGTACCTTTTCCTCCATTCTCCCCACTCCTCCTCCCCACTGATAACCCTCCATGTGATCGCTATTTTTGTGAATCGTTCCTGTTCTAGTTGTTTGTTTGGTGCTTTTCTGTTTTTGTTTTAGGTTTGGTTGTTGATAGTTGTGAGTTTGTTGTCATTTTATTGTTCCTAGTTTTGGTCTTCTTCTTTTTCTTAGATAAGTTCCTTTAACATTTCATATAATAAAGGCTTGATGATGATGAACTCCTTTAACTTGACCTTATCTGAGAAGCACTTGATCAGCCCTTCCATTCTAAATGATAGCTTTGCTGGATAGAGTAATCTTGGGTGTAGGCCCTGGTCTTTCATGACTTGGAATACTTCTTTTCAGCCCCTTCTTGCCTGCAAGGTTTCTTTTGAGAAATCAGCTGATAGTCTAATGGGAACTCCTTTGTAGATAACTGTCTCCTTTCCTCTTGCTGCTTTTAAGATTCTCTCCTTATTTTTAATTCTGGGTAATGTATTAATAATGTGCCTTGGTATGTGCTTCCTTGGGTCCAACTTCTTTGGGACTCTCTGAGCTTCCTGGACTTCCTGGAAGTCTATTTCCTTTGCCAGAATGATGCATCTCTTTTTTCATTAGGTTTCCAAATAAGTTTGCAGTTCCTTGCTCTTCCTCTTCTCCTTCTGGCACCCCTATGATACGGATGTTCGAACGTTTAAAGTTGTGTCACAGGTTCCTAAGCCTTTTCTCATTTTTTTTCTGAATTCTTGTTTCTTCATTCTGTTCTGGTTGAATGTTTATTTCTTCCTTCTCCTCCAAACTGTTGATTTGAGTCTTGGTTTCCTTCCCGTCACTGTTGGTTCCCTGAACATTTTCCTTTATTTCACTTTTCATATCCTTCACTTTTTCCTCTATTTTGTGACCATACTCAACCATTTCTTTGAGCATCCTGATTACCAGTGTTTCGAACTTTCTGATAGGTTGGCTATCCCTTAATTGCTTAGTTGTATTTTTCTTGGATCTTTGATCTGTTCTTTCATTTGAGCCATTTTTTTGGTCTCAGCACATCTGTTACATAGTGAAGGGCGAAGTCTTAGTTGTTCACCAGGGTGAGGCATCCCACATTGCTGCATTGTAACACTGTATGTGGGGAAGGGATTGAGGGAATAATGGCACTTGGTGTACTCTCTGCCAGATTTCAGTCACTTCCCCGGCTACCCACAAGCAAATTGGGCCCTTCTGTTGCAGATTCCCTGGTGGGTGGGCTTGTGTACATTCTAACACCCTGTGGGTCTCTCCAGTGAACTCTCCTGTGAGTCTGGGAGTTTCTTCCACTGCTGCCTCAACGCTCACAGGTGTTTTCAGTCAGTGGTTTGAGGCTTTATTTCCCCGTGCTGGGACCCTGGGTTTTTCGCTCCTCAGCTGCTCTTCCAGGTGTATCTGTATGTGAATGTGGGACCACCTGGTCCATCAGCTGCAACCTTGCCTGCCCAGCTCCACATATCGCCACCTTGCCGCAAGTCCTCTCCACCCCGATTCACCCCTCCTGCCAGTCTGGATGAATGTGTCTTCTTTAACTCCTTGGTTGTCGGACTTTCATACAATTCAATTTTCTTTCAGTTCTGGTTATTTTTTGTTTTTAAATTGTTGTTGTCCTTCTTTTGGTTGTGTGAAGGAGGCACAGTGTGTCTACCTACGCCTCCATCTTGGCCGGAAGTCCCCTCCTACCAGTCTTGTTGGGGCTTTCTCTTTAATTACGTAGTTGTAGGTCTTCCATTCAGCTTGAATTCTGGCACATCTGAATAATGGTGGTTTTGTAGTTTTGTTGTATTTTCATGTGGTTGTGTGAGGAGTTGAGCCATGTGTACCTAGGCCACCATTTTAGCTTTCTCCTTGACTTGATTTACATTTACCAGTTTTTAAAACATCTTTATAGTGATATTTTATATATGTATTTTTTATCATTTTTTTATTGTTGTTTGAATACAGTTGTCTCTATCTTCCTACAACCACTTCACCCCTTTGGCTTTGTCCATGGGTCCTTTACACATGTTGCTTAACAACCCTTTCCCTTCCTTTTCCTATTATCTCCCTCTCTCTTCCCCTCTGGTTACTGTAAGTTTGTTCTATATTTCAATGTCTCTGGTTATATTTTGCTTGCTTGTTTTCTTGATCATGTTCCAGTTAAAGGTGAGATCATCTGGCATTTGTCTTTCCCCATCTGGGTTAGTTCACTTACTATAATGCTCTCCAGTTATATCCATGCTGTCAAGAACAGTAAAAGCTCCTTCTTTCTTTCTGCTGTGTAGTATTCCTTTATGTAAATGTGCCACAGTTTTTTGATCCACACATTTACAGATGGGCACTTAGGTTGCTTCCAACACTTGGCTATTATAAATTGTGATGCTATGAACATTGGGGTGCATACATTCTTTTGAATTGGTATTTCAGGGTTCTTAGGGTATAATCCCAGCAATGGAGTGGCTGGGTCACAAGGCATTTCCATTTTTAGTTTTCTGAGGAAATTCCGTACTGTTTTCCACAATGGTTGCACCAGTCTGCATTCCCACCAACAATGTATTAGGGTTCCCTTTTCTCTACAGCCTTCCCAGCATGTATTGTTTGTTGATTTGTTTATGATGGCCATTCTGACTAGTGTGAAGTGGTATCTCTCATTGTGATTTTAGTTTGTATCTCTCTGATGACTAGTGATGCTGACCATCCTTTCATATGTCTCTGGGTCCTCTATGTCCTGCTTGGAGAAGTGTCTGGTTCAGGTCCTTAGCCCATTTCTTAATTGGGTTGTTTGTCTTCCTGGAGTGGAGTCCTTTGAGTTCTTTATATATTTTGGAGATTAAACCCTTGTATCATTTGCAAATAGATTTTCCCATACAGTTGGCTCATTTCTCATTTTGCCGATTTTTTTCTTTAGCCATGCAGAAGCTCTTTATTTTGATGATATCCTGTTCGTTTATTCTCTCATTTATGTCCCTTCTCTAAGGTACATATCAGTGAAAATATTGCTGCATGGAATATCAGAGATTTTCCTGTCTATGTTCTCCTCTAGGACATTTATGATATCATGACTTATATTTAAATCTTTTATCCATCTGGAATTTATTTTTGTGTATGGTGTAAGTTGGTGGTTCAGTTTCATTTTTCTGCACATAACTGTCCTGATCTCCCAACACCATTTGTTGAAGAGGCTATATTTACTCTATTTTATGCTTCTTCCCCCTGTGTTGAATATTAATTGGCCATAGAGACTTGGGTCTATTTCTGGACTCTCTATTCTGTTCCACTGATCTATGTGTCTGTGCTTATACCAGTACCAGACTGTTTTGATTACAGTGGTCTTGTAATACAGTTTGATATCAAGTATTTTGATCCCTCCTGCTTTGCTCTTCTTCCTCAAAATTACTGAAGCTATTCGAGGTCATTTACAGTTCCATATAAATTTTTGAAATGTTTGTTCTATATCTGTAAAATATGTCATTGGTATTTTAATAGAGATTGTGTTGAATCTATAAATTGCTTTGTGTAGTATGGACATTTTGATGATGTTAATTCTTATAATCCATGCACATGGTGTATGCTTCCATTTATTTGTGTCTTCCTTAATTTCTTTATTTAGTGTTGTATAGTTTTCTGAGTACAGGTCTCTTACCTCCTTGGTGAGGTTTATTTCTAGACACTTTATTTCTCTTGTTGCTCTATCAAATGGGATTCTTTTCCTGACTTCTCTTTCTGATATATTGCTGGTGGTGTACAAAAATCCCTTCGATTTCTGAATATCGACTTTGTTTCTTGCTGCTTTGCGAAATTCACTTATTAGGTCAAGTAGTTTTTTGGTGGAGTCTGTAGGATTTTCTATGTATACTATCACGTCATCTGCAAACAATGACAATTTTACCTCCTCCTTTCCAATTTGGATGCCTTTTATTTCTTCTTCTTCTGGTTTGATCACTGTGGCTAGGACTTCAAATACTATATTGAATAGAATTTGTGAAAGCGGGCACCCTTGTCTTGTTCGTGATCAGAAGGGGAAGGCTTTTAGTTTTTGCCCATTGGTACGATGAAGGCTGTAGGTTTTTCATGTGTGGTCTTTATCATGTGGAGGAATGCTCCCTCTACTCCCACTTTGCCAAGTGTTTTTATCATAAATGAATGCTGTACCTTATCAAATGCTTTTCCCAAATCTATTGATATGATCATATGATTGTTGTCTCTCCTTTTGTTTATGTGATGTATTGGGTTAATTGATTTGCGAATGTTGTACCGTTCTTGCATCCCTGGAATTAATCCCTTGAACATGGTGTATGATATTTTTAACATATTGCTGGATGTGGTTTGCCAAAATTTTGTTGAGGATTTTAGGGTCAATTTTCATCAGGTATTCACCTATAGTTTTCTTTCTGTGTTGTGTCTTTATCTGGTTTTGGAATTAGGATGATGCTGGCCTCATAAAGAGTTTGGGAGGCTTCCCTCTTCTTGGATTTTTTTGAATAGTCTGAGAAGGATAAGGGTTAGCTCTTCCTTAAAAGTTTTGTAAAATTTTCCTGTGAAACTGTACAGTCCAGGGCTTTTGTGTGATGGGAGCTTTTTGATTGCTGCTTCAAATTCACCAGCTATTATCAGTCTCGTTAGACTTTCTGCTGCTTCTTGATTTAGTTTTAGAAGATTACATTTTTCTAGAAATTTTTCCATTTCACCCAGGTTTTCAAATATCTTGGCATATAGTTTTTCATAGTGATATCATTACAGTACTTTGTATTTCTGTATATCAGTTGTAATCCCTCCTCTTTACGATCTTATTTATTTGGTTCTCCGGGTTTTCTTGATGAATCTAGTTAAAGGCTTGCCAATCATGTTTTATCTTTTCAGAGAACCAGCTGCTGGATTTATTAATCCTTTGAATTGTTCTTTTAGTTCCTATGTCTTTTAATTCTTCTCTGATCTTGATTGTTTCCTTCCTTATACTCACTGTGGGCCGTTGTTTCTTGTTCCTCCAGTTCTTGTAGATTTGAGGTTAGGTTATTTATTTGAAATGTCTCTTATCTTTTTTAGGAGGCCTGTATTGCTATGAACTTCCCTCTCAGGACTGCCTTCACTATGTCCTATAAGTTTTGGGCTGTTGGGTGTTCATTTTCATTTGTTTCCAGAAACTTTTTATTTTTTCCTTGATCTCATTATTAACCGATTCATTGTTTTAGAGCATGTTATTCACTCTCCATGAGTTTGAGTATTTTTGAATTTTTTCCTTGAGGTTGGTTTCTAGTTTCAAGCTCTTGTGGTCTAAGAAAATGCTTGATATGATTTCAATTTTCTTGAATTTGTTGAGGTTTATTTGGTGTCCTGTCATGTGGTCTGTCTTTGAAAATATTCCATGTGCATTTGAAAAGAATGTGTATTTTGCTTCTTTGGGATGAAAGAAAGGAGATATATCTATATCTATAACTATATCTATATCTATATCTATATCTATATATATATAATCAGTTAAGTCCATTTGATCTAATGCATAGTTCAGTTCCACAATGTCCTTGTGGATATTTTGTTTGGAAGATCTATCTATTATTGACAGTGGGGTGTTAAAAATCTACTGTAAGTTTGTTGCTCTGTATATCTGTCTTGAAGTCCTCCAAGATTTTCCTTGTATATTTGGGTGCTCCTATGTTGAGTCCATATATGTTTACAATATTTTTCTCTTCTTGATGGATTCTTCCCTTGAGTATTATGAAGTGTCCTGCTGGGTCTCATTTTATGGCCTTTGTTTTGAAGTCTCTTTTGTCGGACATAAGTATTGCTACCTCAGCTTTTTTTTCCTGTCTGTTTGCTTCGATTATTTTTTCCCAACCCTTCACTTTTAGTCTGTTTAGGTCTTTTGTTCTGAGGTGGGTATCTTGTAGGCAGATATGTCAAATGTCATGTTTTTTTATCCATTCAGTTCCCCTATGTCTTTAGATTGGAGTAATGGAGTATCTATTAACATTTAAGTTTATTATTGATAGGTACTTATTAGTTTCCATTTTACTCCCTTTGTACCTTTGTTCCTTTCTCTATCGCTGTTTTTCTTCCTCTTTTTATAGCAGTCCCTTTAGCATCTCTTGCAGGGCTGGTTTGCTGGAGGTGTATTCTTTCAGCCTTCTTTTGTCTGGCAAGATCCTTATTTTGCCTTCCATTTTAATTGAGTGCTTTGCTTGGTAGAGTAGTCTTGGTTTCAGGCCTTTGCTTTTCATTTCTTGGACTATTTCTTGCCATTCCCTTCTGGCTTATAATGTTTCTGTTGAGAAATCAGCTGCTAGCCTTATCGGAGTTGACTTGTATGTTACTTCTTGTTTCTTTTACTCCTTGCTGCTTTTAAGATTCTATGTTTGTCTTTGAATTTTGCCATTTTAATTATGATGTGTCTTGGAGTAGGCCTCTTTGGGTTCCTCTTAATTGGGACCCTCTGTGCTTCCTGGACTTCTGTGGCTTTTTTTCTCATCAAATTAGGGAAGTTTTCCATCATTACTTTTTCAGAGAAGTTATCTACCTGTTGGTCCTTTTCTTCTCCTTCTGGTATTCCTATTATATGGATATTATTATGTATCATGTTGTTCTGCCATTCCCTTAACACCTCTTCATTCTTTTTCAGTCTTTTTTCCTTTTCTTGCTCTTTTCAGATGTTTTTTTCTACCTTGTTCTCCAGCTTGCTGATACAGTCCTCTGCTTCATCTAGCCTGTTTTTGATTCCTTCTCCTGCATTCTTCGATTCAGAAATTGTATTCTTCATATCCTCTTTGCTCTTGTTGATAGTTTCTGTGTCGTTTTTCATCCATATATGGTTTGCAGTAAGTTCCTTGTAGTTTCCCTGTAGTTTTTGGTAATTCTAAGTGAGCTCATTGAGATTCCTTATAACCATTGCTTTGACCTCACTATATGATAGTTGACTTGCCTCAATTTCACTTAGCACTCTTTCTGAGGATTCTTCCTTTTCTTTTAATTAAGGATTGTTTCTTCATCTTCCCATTATTTATGGGACTCTTCTTGTTTGCTTCTGCTTCTTAAATTGTTCTGTTTTAACATCCTGAGTTTGTGATGTGAACTTCTATGGTATGAGGCCTATGCAATTTGTGGCGCATTCTCCTTGATCACCTGAAATAGATGCTCATGGGATGCCCTGTGTGCCCTTTATGTTTGCTTTCTCGATGTAATTGAGTTTTGATTGTTGTTGGGTCTTTCTTTGGTGGATTCTTCCCTTTAGCTGGTTGGCTGAGGGTCACTCCACCCGCCACTTCTTGTATGCTATTGTGCAGATGCTGCCAGAACAAAACCATAAGCCCCGGCAACAACCCCACACCTGGAAAAATAACTCCTCCCTGCAATCTCACTATCACCAGCAAATCAACCAGTATTAGTAAGAGTGTAAAGAGATTAAGACTGTTATAAGAAAGGAGAGTGGATATAAGATGCCCTACAGAAAGAAAAATGGTTTGGAGAAGGTAGAGGGAGGAGCACTAATAACTTTTGAGTTGGGAGTTGGAGCAATTTGAAGAAAGTAAAATTTACATCATGAATAAAAAATGGAATGAGGAAGATGGAATGGAATAAGAGAAGGGAAGCATATAGTATTAGGTTTAAACAGAAATTAAAATCATAAACAATAAAGTGAGAGAAAGAAAAAGGATTGAAAAACAATAATAAAAAATTTAGGAGCCAAATTTTAAAGAAATATCCACCACAGTATTATCAACAACAAATGAACTAAAATTAATACAGGTGATATGGGAATAAGGGGATGGGGAAGAAACAAAGAAAAACTTAAGAGATGTCTAGTGGAATGGGAGGTGATTTGAAATGAAATGATAGAGGTAGAGGGAGTACTAAGAGTGAGGACCAAAAACCAGGCTAAGACACAGAAAAATTAAAATTTGGGATATAAGGAAAAACAAAAAAAGAGGAGAATAAAGAAAAATGAAAGGGCAGAATGAAAGGGAAATAGAAGAAAGACAAAAAAAGAAAAAAAAACAGAGTGAGACAGCAAAATAAAAATTTGAGGTGAAAAAAAGTAGGAAAGGGGACCAGTAAAATTTGATATTTGAAATACAAAATCTGTGAAGCTCTATAGATAAAATTGAAAAAATACAACAACAACTACCCTATCCACAACCAACTAGCAAAACTAGCTATAGGTGGAATGAGAACACAGGTATTATAAGAACAGGGGAAAAAGTTGTGAGATAACCACTGACAAGAAAATTGATTTTGTGTGTCTAGACGGGGGAGAAATAGTAAGAATGCAGAATGGAAACAAGTTGTAGCAAGAGGGATAACAACATTTGAAATGAAAATAGGACAAGGAAAGAGGATGGTAAAATGGGGTAAGAGAAGGGACGGGGAAAATATGTGAATTGAAATTCACTATAGTATAAAATCAACTAACTTAATATGTACAGACTTGCTGGACAAGAAATGAATGTTTAAAAGCTACTCAAGAAAATACCGCAAATTGTGGAGAAGACCACAGTGGATTTTCTCTCGGTAGCTTCTTGTATTTACCGTTGGTTTTTTTCCTTCTGGATCTGCTTCTGGTGATGTTACATATTGACCCCGTCTGGCCTTAGGCAGCCTGTTTGAGACTTCCAGGGATCTACTGTCCGGGGCTGTTTCCTTCACTTGTTAATCTAGTTACTCTACACTCAATAGTCAGGTTTAAGCACTGTGGGGCAAGGCCAAATCTCTCCTACTGGGGAGCTACTGTTTTCCCCCAAGGTGCTGCTGCTTGGAGGGGAGTGGTCTGCCTGAGCATGATGGCTGCTCCTGTATGGGGATTGGCTCAGCACCCGATCCTAGCTGTCACTTTCTCAGTCCTCGCCCCTAAGCCTGCGTCCCTAGTCTCTTCTCAAGCACCTCTAGTCACTGTACCTCCCTTTTGCAGGGATGTACTGTCTGTGACTATCTCTTTCGGTTGTTAATCTAGTCACTCTGCACTCAGGAGTCAGGCGTAAGCACCACAGGGCCAAGTCAGAGACCCTCCTGGGATCAGGTTATTGTTTCCCCTCAGGCTACTGCTGCTCTGAGGGGAGTGGTCTGCCTGGGCAGTATGGCTGCTTCTGTATAGGGGGTGACTCAGCACCAGGATTCCAACATCCACTCTGTCAGTTCTCTCCCCAAAGCTTACATCCTCAGTCTCTCCTCAGGCATCACCAGCCCACTCTTCCCCCGATGTCGCCAGAGTCCAAGGTAAGTGGCTGCAAATGAAAATTTGTGTGTTGGCCGTTTAAACAGCTCTTGGGTCTCCACCATCTGTCTCTGAATCCCTGCCATTTTTCACTGCTGATTGTTATCTGTGTACTTTTGGGGCTGTGGTGCTCTAGGCTTGGAATCCTAGCGTAGGGTTTGACCCCATTCTTCTCAAGGAGATCCAGCCAGGTGCTTAATTATCACTCTGACACTGCTGCCTGTGGGCACCCAGCCAGCCTTCTCAATTCTTTACCATACTCCTTACCAGATAGGTTGTGCCGAAGCTAATTCTTCTGTCTGTCCAAAGTTATATGACTTCTCTCTGGCTATTGCTCAGTTGTTTGTTATAGGTGGTTTCTCCACAATTGAGTTGTAATTCCAGATTGGCCCTGGGAGGAGGTCAGTGTGACTTCCATTCACTCCTCCATCATCTTCTTTCAGCCCAGAGCCTATATACGTGTTTTTGTATGTATGTGTATATATCTCCCTAATGTAAATATGTGTAAATATGTGCACAGTTAATCTATATTATATACACTGTTCTTTGCGTTTTTTCATTACTTTATGTATATTGGTAATCATTATGTTTTCAGCATATGAAAAGCTTGCCCATTTTTACAGCTTTGTTATATTCCATTGTACAGTATTTTTAGTGGTCCCAAATAATCTATTGATAGGACAAAGCATAATCTATTTAATTAATCTACTATTGTTGAGTTTTACCACTTTTTAGTAGTATATACAATGCTGAATTGATTTTTCTTAGGATAAATTCTGTCCATGTAATTCCTGGGCCAGTTAATATGCATGTCTTTAAGGCTTTTGAAGAACACTGTCAAATATAAAAATTACATATATATCTTAAGGTCTGATACTAAAATTATAGCTTCACATACTTCTGAAGAAAACTATTTTACATTTTCTTAAAAGTATGTGTTTTTCAGGCTCAGGGAGTATGTGGCAGGCCACATGTTTTATGAAACTGTGTGTTATGCAACTCAGTGAATCAGAAAATAGCCAAACTTATCTTGAATTTCTGCTTTAAACAAATATTAATACACAAACATAATTGAATTTTAAGTATCTTTTGCATTTCTAAAACTTTGGTAAAGGGAAAGCTATAGGACTATTGACTGAGTAGGTGGCAACAAAAACTTTTTTACTTGGATTTACTATGTGTTAAAGTACATATCTTTATATTGTTATCATGGATAATAAAGTGACAAGGATTGGGAACAAAAGTTGAATAGTGAAAATATGACTTAAATGTAATTAAGAAATTACATTTAGTCCTATTTGCCAGATCCCTCAAGTCTAAGGAAATAAATTTTAGTTGTATTTTATATAAATTTGAGCATGTTACATGTAATTTTCTTTGACACAGTGTATTCTTTAACTCTTTTTATATAACTTTCTCATTGACTGACTTCCCTGCCCTGGGAGGGAAGTTATAATTGCTGTGAAGTTATAATTGCTGACCCAGCTCTCCTCAAAGCTCCTGGGTCAGCCGAGTCCCAAGCGGCAGGTTCCAGGCCAGGGACCGCAGCAGCTGTGGTCCCTGCACAGGTCCCAGGGACCTTACTATCCCTACACAATCTCCTTACCATCTGTTTTTCAACATCCTCTGCAATCTTTGGCTTCCAAACTTCATATAAGCTGGGATTCCATTGGTTGTTCACTCTCTTCTTCCGAAGATGGGCTAGAAATCCCAGTTGGGTGCACAAGCGAGTGGGTTCAGCTCCTACCTACCTCACCAAAATCTTTCGGTCCTGTTTTTTCTTTTAATTAAAATAAACATTTTTGAAATTTGATTAGGCAAACCATATAACTGATAAGAGGTTAATATCCAGAATCCATATAACAAACATACAACTCAATAGCAAACAAACAAAAACAATTTAAAAATGGGCAAAGAACCTGAAGACATACAAGTGGCCAATAAGTATAGGTAAAAGGCACTCAACATCACTAGTCATCAGGGAACTGCAAATCAAAACCAAGTGAAACATCATCTCACACTAGTTATGATGTTTACAAAGAGACAAGAGAAAACAAGTGTTGCTAAGGTATGGAGAAAAGGAACCCTTGTACACTGTTGGTGGAATGTAAATTGGTGTGCTTGTATGGAAAACAGTATGGAGTCTTCTCAAAAAATAATTAAAAAATAGAACTACTATATGATCCAGCAGTCCCACTTCTGGGTGTACATTTGTCCCTTGGACAACATGGATTTGAACTATGCTTGTTTACTGACAACGTGAATTTTTTTATGTGCGACACCATGGATGGTGGACATTATACTAGGTGAAAAGCCAGACTCAGAAAGACAAATACTCTATGACATCACTGTGAGGTAGGGGAAATGGGGAGATACTGGTCAGAGTACAAACTTTCAGTTATAAGATGAATAAGTTCTGGGGATCTAATGCACAGCATGGTGACTATAGTTAATAACACTGTATAATATACTTGAAATTTCTTGAGAATGCACCTTAAATCTACAATTTTTGTTTGTCAGTTTTACCTGAAAAAGCTAGGGGGAAATTTTGTTTAGGTATCCAGTATTAATCACTAAACTATACATTGGCTTTATACATTTTTGGTTGTGGACTTATGTCATCATTAGTGGGTCTGCTTAAGATAAAAATAGAAAAAAATATGTTGCTTTTTCAAGGATCAAGTTTTTTTTTTTAATTTTTTATTTTAGTTTATTCAGTACAGTTTCTATCCTTTATTCCCATTCCAACCCACCCACCCATTCCTCCCCTCCTCCCTCCCCTTTCCAACACCCCTAGTTT
>CM052547.1:46772818-46798029 GCA_028533065.1 Trachops cirrhosus | reverse complement strand
AAGAATGTGTACTTAACTTCTTTGGGATGGAGGGCTCTATATATATCAGTTAAGTCCATTTCATCTAGGGCCTTGTTCAATGCCACAATATCTTTGTTGATATTTTGTTTGGAAGATCTGTCCATTTTTGACAATGGGGTGTTAGGATCAAGTTATTTAAACCTTTTGTCCATTGAGGGCTCCAAGAGTTTCAAAATAATAGGTGGTTTTCTAAATGTGTTCTTTATGATTATCGGTGATGCATCTGCTTGTCAGTTCAACCTGGTATATTCATGGATAAATAACAAATTTTTTTCAACTTGGAGGTTGTCGGTAGGAAGTAAGGAAAAATAGAGAGGTGTTTCTGCTTCATGGTAGCCATTGTTATTTTTCTGGGGTTTTTTTGTTTTTGTTTTTTTGTTTGTTTTGTCTTCTCTCTGGCTAATTCTATGCAGTTCACTTGAGTACATGTATACTGACTGAGCGCCTGTGCAAGGGACTGGGCATGTGGAGGGCCTAGTGTTAATTGGTGTCATGTGAGGATGTTTTCAAGTTTTAGACTAACAGGCCAAGATTTTGATTAATTTATTATATATATATGTGTGTGTGTGTGTGTATATATATGATAAATGAGTGGAAACTCAGCTACTCACATTTAATCATCCAAGTCATTCAAAAACAGTTACTATTATTAATATAGTGCTGCTTTTTAATTGTTTTAAAAACAAATATTTTTGTAAAGTATAAATGCAAAGGATTTTCACACATCATACATGAAGTAGTTTATTGAGATGTCTTTAATTTAATCTTCAGGTTTAAACTACAGAACTATGCTATAGCAATCCACCTTTTTCTGTATATTTATAGTGCTGATAGTGAAAATTTAATGGGATATTATTCAGAATATTGAGTTATAGATATGTAAAATATTTCAGTTGACTTTTTCCAAATGTCTAAGTAAAATGTATTAATTATAACAAATAACTTTATTCACCTTTAAGAACAAAGGTATAGAAACTTAACATCTCTTATTTAGAAGTTACTTGTTTAAGGCATGTGTCTCGAAAGATCAAGTTCTACAACTGATCTGATTTACTTCTGGGTGTACTGTTTGTATTCTTATAGAAATTATTTATCATTGAAGCTCAGAGAGCTTGTTTCAGGTTGTGTTCTGTATTTATATGAAAGTGTGTAACTTCACTAATCCATCAGTAGAATGGTATTTGCACAAAGCTATTTTTTCTTCTTACTAGTAAAGACTTCACTGACTCACATCCATACTGTCATGCCATTTCCCTCATGAGTGCTGATGTACATTTTGTAATTGTGATCCAGGATACAGTTTCTGACTAGTGAGGAAACTGAATTTAATGTTCTTGTTTGGGAAATGGAACTTAGAACCATGACCTTATTTTTAGTCCATTCTCTCAAGTTGTCTGTTTTGATAGAAAGAACATTAAAGTAAAAGCATATGAAAAACAGCCAGAAAGATATGTCCTGTCCTGTTCAGGAGTAGAATAGAAAGTAATAGAAAAGTCTGATTAAATTGTTTCATACAATAATTTTTTTTAAAATATCTTATGTAACATGAAATCCACAGGTAGGGATGGTGCCATATAGGCCTCCAGCTCTGCTGCTACTGGTTGCATGCCCTCCTTAAACCAAGGCCTAGCAGTCACAGGTTGACTGGGCTCAAGCAGCCTTTACACCTGAATATTGCCAGAGGGCCATCCTGGTCTCATTTAAGGCTGGAAGGAGGAATACAGGGAAAAAGAGGGGAGTAGATATTCAGGCTTGTCAAACACCCTGAAATCAAATAGGTTGACCTCATTTGGGGAGGGAACTGGACCTGGGAGCAGCAGCTCAGGTTTTTTGCTTCTTTTTAAATTTTATCTCTTAGTTGACACAAAATAGTGACATTGACCAAAAAATCAAAACTCATAACTAATGACCAACTGATTACTGACTGTGAGCAATTAAAATAGTATTTAAAATTGGCAGGTACACAAGAAATCTTAACATTCAGATAAGAAAATACTTGAAAAAGATTTTATCAAGTTTTATAACAATTCTAAAATTTTACATGATATTTTGAATAAAAATTGTGAAGCGTAAAGAATGTCTAACCTATCAAAATAAAAAATATGAACCACTGCTGATAGAGGAATAACCAACTTTTCCTTTTTTCTCCAATAAAATGTATAAAATTATTAGAATATGATGAGGTAATCAAAGAGTAGGTCACGAAAAGTAGAGGTGAAAGGGGTTATGGAGTTTTTTATGTGAGACTGGAAAATAAGTATGACAAAATGGTCACAACTGTGCCTTTTGAGTGGTCAGAATGAGGGTTTAAGGTTGTTATATTTTTTGTGGGATTCTGGGGTTTTCTTAAGTTTCTTTTCGAAACTTTTTTCAGTAATACTTTACTTTAAAAAGAGAAGACATAAGAGCAGGAATCAGAGACAGACCCGAGCTCTACAAAAACTGTTCTATGTACTAGCTCTGTGAGTGTAGTGGATATCCTTTTTGCTCTGAGCCTGAGTTTGAGGGTACAGAATGTAAATCAGATTACCAGTCCTTCCTATTACCTAGGTTTTGTACAAGGATGAAAATAAGAGGTGAAAGATATTTTAAATGATAAAATAATTAATAAGCATAGTATTATTTATTCCATTCACACAATTTTACAAGCTTTTTGGAAGGAAGGTATATTATATATAATTTTCCAAAATGATATAACTAAAGCAAACCTGGATTTTCTTCAATTCTACATAATAATTATTTTTGCCCTAAATCACACAGCCATTTACTCTCCATTTTAATTATTTGAAATGCATCCTTATAAACAGATTCCATATCTATAGTACAGATTACTTCAGTAATTTTGAGGTATGTTGAATAACAGCTGTACCCAGAAACCTTAATGATAATCCTAAAATCCAGCAATTGTCAACCTTTTTCATCTCATGGCACACATAAACTAATTACTAAAATTCTACAGTGCACCAAAAAATACATTTTTGCCAATCTGACAAAAAAAAAATAGGTATAATTTTAATTGATTTACAAAACAAAAGAATAATAATATTAATTACCGCCTTTTGGTCCAGAGTGACTTTTTAAAAAATCAGGTGCCTAGTTCTGGCTAGTGTGGCTCAGTTGGTTGCAGTGTCCTTTCATAAACCAAAAGGTTGCAAGTTCAATTCCCAGCCAGAATATATACCTGGTTGCAGGTTCAGTCCTTGGTTGGGGCACATGTGAGAGACAACCAGTCAGTGTTTCTCTCTCACACTGCTATTTCTATTCCTCTTGCTTTCCCTCCCTTCCTCTCTCTCTAAAACCAATAAGCATGTCCTCTAGTGAGAATGAAAAAAAAATCAGGTACTTATATTTTTATATAAGGATGTTTGATACCACAAATTAACCAATTAGATCCAACCTTATTATACAATGTGACCAATAAGATACAACTATATTATATGACCTATACTGACAATCTAAGGGAAAAGAGGTCAGTGTCCCAGACTAAATAGTCAGCTATTGCATGTTTTAAAGGTTCTTGCAGTACAAAGTTTGAAAATCACTGCTATAATCAGAAGAATCTTCTACGTTTTGTCTTTTTTTCAGGTGAATGGTGATATTCCTCCACGGTTAAAAAAAAGTGCTCATGAAATTATTCTGGACTTCATCAGATCAAGACCTCCTTTAAATCCAGTATGTAATTTGATATATTCCTCTTGATTGGAGTTCACAGAATAAATTATTCTCCTGTAGGGTGTTATCTCTAGAACTTAGCTCTTAAAGTGGTTCATTTTTACAGTAAGCATGTATTCTCAGAATGATGACTCCCAAATATAGATTACATTTAAGTCACAGGAAAACACTTAACATTTGTTTAATACAAGGCTATCTTAGGGTATTTTAATTCAGAATAACCTGGTTTATGGTGGAAAATCTGGACAAATACTTCCTAGAATAATGGCTAAATATAATACCAAATTGTTCCTGGTATGGATTGCCTGCTCTTCCAGTTTACTTTATAGTGCTAATAACCTCCTTGGTTAAATTGTCATTTCAGTACTATTTTGCAGTAAATGCACCCTGCTGTCATCTACTTTTATATTAATTATCTTCTTCTGCTAACATAGTAGTTTCTAATGACCATGGAATCAGAATATTTTAATATAGATGAACATTGGTTTGTGGTTCCTTTGTTCCTCACTTCTTTTCCTCTTCACTCAATAGCCAGTGCTTACCAATGCCTTGTAAACCTGTGTACATTCATTAATCTGGAAGGAAATGGTGTCTCTGCCCTAGTTTGTGTATATCTGAAGGATAATTAACAATCCCTTTTATAAATCTTTTTAAAAGAAGAAACAGAGGCCACCTAGGAAATAATTCTGAGAATGCAGGTCATGTTAGAGAACAAAGAGCATGGAGTCAAAGGAACCTGGATTTATACACTAGTAAGAAAATTTAGCAGCCACATGTCTCTGAGAAAGTAAATCAGCCTGCTGGAGCCTTTCTTTATTCAATTATAGAATGAAGATGATAATAATAATCTGAGAAGGTTGTGATGACTTAAAAATATTAGTTTCAAAAACCACAATAATGTTAGATAAAGTATAGCTTGCATTTCAATTGATTGTCTGTCATGCTTGCATATAGGGGACATAATTTTAACTTCAGAAAATTGTCTCTTTAAAATTAGTTGAGCACATATGACTAAATAACTGTGAAATTCAGCAATCTCCTTATTGCTTTGGGAATCTTGATAATGACTTAAAAATAGTCTTTTATCAACGGGGTTGCCATCAGGAAAAGCATTTGATCAGCACCTATTTATGACAAAAACTCTAAGTAAATTGAGAATAGAAGGATCATACCTCAACATAATAAAGGCCACATACAAAGAATCTACAGCCAACATCATACTCAATTGGGCAGAAACTAAAAGTGTTTCCTCTAAGATCAGAACAAGATAGGGATGTCCTCTTTCACTACTCTTATACAACACAGTACTGGAAGTTCTAGTCACAGCAACCAGACAAGAAGAAGAAATAAAAGGCAACCAAATTGGAAAGGAGGAAGTAAAACTGTCATTATTGATAGGCAACGTGATATTGTACATAGAAAACCCTATAGGCTCCATCAAAAAACTACTAGACCTAATAAATGAATTTGGCAAAGCAGCATGATACAAAATCAATTTTCAGAAATTGGTGGCATTTTTATACACCAATAATGAACTATCAGAAAGGAAAATTAAGAAAACAATCCCATTTACTATTGTAACAACCAAAAAAAAAAAAATGAGGCATCTAGGAACAAATTTAACCAAGGAGGTAAAAGACTTGTATTTGGAAAACTATACAACACTGAAGAAAGAAATTGGGGAGGATACAAATAAATGGAAGAATATACTGTGTTCATGGATTAGAAGAATTAATATCATTAAAATGTCCATGCTGCAGAAAGCAATCTACAGATTCAGCACAATTTCTATTAAGATACCAATGGCATATTTCACAAATCTAGAAAAAATGTTCCAAAAACTTATATGGAACCAAAAAAGACCCTGAAGAGCCTCAGCAAGCCTGAGAAAGAAGAACAAAGTCAGAGGGATTACAATACACAATACCAAACTATCTTGTAAGGCCACTGTAATCAAAAGAGTCTGGTACTGGCATAAGAGCAGACACATAGATCAATAGAACTGAACAGGGAGCCTGGAAAGAAAACCATGCCTTTATAGTCAATTAATATTTGACAAATGAGGCAAGAGCATACAATGGTATAGACAGTGTCTTCAATAAATGGTGTTGAGAGAATTGTACTGGTACATGTAAAAAAATGAAACTAGACCACCATCTTACACCATACACCAGAATAAACTCAAAATGGATAAAAGACTTAAATGTAAGTTGTGATAACATGAAAATCCTAGAGGAAAACATAGGCAGTAAAATTTCAGATATCTCATGGGGCAGTATTTTTGCTGATATATCACCTAGGGCAAGGGAAATAAAGAAAAAATAAACAAATGGGACTACATCAAATTAAAAAGCTTCTGCACAGCTAAAGAAACCATCATCAAAATGAAAAGGCAACCAACCATATGGGAGAACATATTTGCCAACAACACATCAGACAAGGGTTTAATCTCCAAAATTTATAAAGAATTCATACAACTCAACACCAGGAAGACAAATAATCCATTAAAAAATGGGCAAAAGACCTGAATAAACACTTTTCCAAGGAGAAGATACAGATGGCCCATAGATATATGAAAAAATGCCCCAAATCACCTGCCATCAGACAGATGCAAATTAAAACCACAATAAGTAAGGTACCACCTCGCACCTGCTAAAATGGCTATCATCAATAAATCAACAAACAACCAGTGCTGGTGAGGCTGTGGAGAAAAGGGAACACTAGTGCACTGTTGGTGGGAATGCAGACTTGTGCAACCACTCTGGAAAACAGTATGGAATTTCCTCACAAAATTAAAAGTGGAATTGCCTTTTGACCCAGTGATTCCACTTCTGGGAATATATCCAAAGAATCCTGAAATACCAATTCAAAATAATATCTGCACTGCTGTGTTCACAGCAGCATTATTTACAATAGCCAAGGAAACAGCCTAAGTGCCCCTCAGTAGATGAGTGTATAAAAAAAGCTGTGGTACATTACACAATGGAGTACAACAGAACATTAAAGAAGAAGGCATTCTTACCTTTTGCAACAGCATGGATAGAACTGGAGAATATTATGCTAAGTGAAATAAGCCAGGCAATGAAAGACAAATATCATATAATCTCACTTATAACTGAGGAATCTAAGGAACAAAATAAACTAATGAGCAAAATAGATTCAGAGGCACAGAAACAAGGAACAATCTGACAGCTGTAGGAGGGAAGAGGAGAGGTTGGGTTGTTGAAAGAAGGTGAAGGGATTAGACAAAAAACATATGCATCATCTGTGAACATGAACAATGGTGTGGCCATTGACTATGGGAAGGAGAGGCCTAGGGGGAGGAAGACAATGGGTAGAAAGAAGATTGAGACAACTGTAACAGCATAAACAGTAAAAAATTTAAATAAAAGGATGCTATACAGTATTATCATTACCTTTTGAAATAATGAGAAAAAATAGTTATAATCAATAAAATATAATTTCACACTATACTGTACAAATGTACTTAACATTATTTAAAGGCAACTACTCGGAGTCTTCAACCATTATGTTTTTTTTTCAAGGCCTCAGCCAGAAAACTAAAACCTACTCCACCACGGCCACGGAGCCTCCATGAAAGAATACTAGAAGAAATCAAAGCAGAAAGAAAGCTGCGGCCTGTCTCACCAGAAGAGATTAGATGTAGCAGATTAGGTGAGTCAACTACTTGCCAAACTCATGGTCTTGAGTCACCCACTTGAAAAAGTGTCTTTATACAACCATCTTGGTAAAAAAATAATGGTATACTGTTACAAAGTCAGGATAGTTCATGGAGTTCTCATTCCTTGTTTCTTTCTTTCTCTCTCTCTCTCTTCCCACACACACACTCGCTTACTTGAAATTTATAGTTGATATTCATAGAATACAAAATTCTTTCTCTTTATGATACCGAACTATATAGGAGCATCATGGCATAGTAGAACGATCTCTGCCAATCTCTAGATTGTGGTTTTAGGAAGTGTCTTTACCTCTCTGAGTGTCTATTTCTTTGTCAGCAAAAGAAGGATAAAAATTCCTCTAAACTTTCATTATGGCTTTTATGTAAGAATTAAATAAGATTGTGGTCAGAATATTTTATAAATTGTAATACAATTACAAGGATAAGTCATGTTTTAAAGTAAAGATGGTAGTTTTAATTCAAGTTTTTATTGTTATAATTATGGGTTCAAAGATAAGGTATAATGTGATGAAAGCATCAATTATCTGATGTCACTTATTCCCAAATTTCCTTTACATTTATTTTATTTAACGTTTTTAATGTGTACTATAAAAACACATTGATTTTTATAGATAGACTTTATCATGAAATATTGGTCAACATTTTGTTTATACAATTCTCCAATTTGTAAGATGCCAAAAGATTCAGAGAAACTCCCTTTAGGAAAATAGATTATAGTGGCACCTGAATGGGAAAGAAATCAGTTCTGTGACACCACACTCTCCTGGTTTTCTCCTCTGATCTTTTTCTACTTTTTTGATACTTTTCTTGATTCTTCAAGTTTCTGTCTTAGGCTTACTTCTTCCTTTCAACCATACCCTTTTTCATGGTTTCTGTTTCTGGCTATCTTCCAGTTTCAATCTACAGCACAAATTTCTCTTGAAGTTCAGACTCATACATCCATCTGTCTGCTAGATAGGGCCTCCTTAGATCCTACAAGCAAAACAGGCCCGACAAGTCCACAAGTGAACTCATCTGCTGTCTCCCCCAACCATCTTCTCCTTTTTTCCATCTCAGTATACCCAAGACAAACCTCAGCATCATCTTTCACTTTTAACAGCCAAGGCCTGTTGGTTTTACTTCTGGATCTTTCTAGTCTTCCACTAGTTAGCCCACAGCCGCTATCTTAATCTAGGCTGTCATGTTCTCTTGTCAAATTTATTGCATCACTTCTTACTGCTCTCCCTACATCCAGCTCTAAACTCTTCGAGCTCTCCATATTAATATTCTTTGACTCTCAGCACATCTGTTACATTGTGACCTTCATGATGACAGGACCCAAGTTTGTCTGGTTCATTATTGTGTCCCTAGTCCCTAGTACAGGGACTAGGCTGTAAAAAGTACTCCCATAGGTGTTGAAATTTTTAAATGCACCTTGCAATTTACAGAGCTACAAAGTAAAAGTTGTATCAATGAATCCCTCTCTAATTGTTATGGCAGCAAGTGTTATCTTTTAAAATGATGTTTAAAGTATGCAAAGTGATAAATCCATATGAGCATTAATATAATTATGAATCAAAATATATAAACCATGTGAACCAAGTGTTCTTATCATGGGAGTCCTTGAAGGAGCCTAAGGAGGGTTTGTAAATCCCCTGAAATATATTTTTAAAAATGTATACATATTTTACAAAGTATATGTATGAGGTCTGTCTGGAAAAAGGCCAACCATTGTTAATATGACAAGAACAACTTGCATGACATCGATGTAACCCGGCAGCCAAGGAGAGTGGACTGGAATGCGCATGTGTGAACAATGAGGTCACTGTACTAGTCAGTGGGGGTGGAAGATGCCATTGAGTGAGCATATGTACTGTGTGGCTGTCACATTCAAAATGACTGAGTGGGTAGAGCAACACATCTGAATCAAATTTTGTGTTAAGCTTGAACATTGCTCCATGGAAACTATTCATAAGATTCAGAAGGCCGCAGCTGTGGGCAGTTGGTGATTGACAGCTTCATCACGACCAAGCACCTGCTCATGTATCACATCCTATGCAGTTTGTTTGTGAAACATCAAATCACCCAAGTAACTCAGTTTCCCTACAACCCAGATTTGGCACTCTGCAACTTCTAGCTTTTCCCAAAACTAAAAATCACCTTCAAAAGCAAAAGATTTCAGACTGTTGGTGAGATTCAGGAAAATACAATGAGGCAGCTGATGTGTGAAGTTCCAAGGTGCATACTTTGAAGGGGACCGAGGCATCATTGTCCTATGCACAATGTTTCTTGTTTCTTTTATCTTCTTCAATAAATGTCTATTTTTCACAGTACATGGCTGGATACCTTCTGGACAGACCTTGTATATACATTTCTCTTGAATGAAGAGAATTAGAACCACTATGAAAAAATAAGGAAATAGTATTGTAGGATGGTTGTTTTAGACTACATTTTTTTCATTACTATACCTTGAGAAGGAATAATGGTGGTAATGGAAAAGATTTCGACAAACCTATAAAGTAAAACAAATAGATTGCCATGAGAAAAGTAACCTTCATGATTTGCAGGAGTAAAGAGTAATTATTAATTAGGCTTAGGGATCATAAACTTTAATGTAGGTAGTACCAATAGAATAGAGAAAGGAACAAGAAAAGCATAACGTGCTTGTATTACTTGGACAGTGTATGACATAGAGTTTCTTTGTTTTTCCAATAGTTTTTTGAACCTTTATTTTCTATTAAACATTGTGCCAGCTGTTGTGGTTCAGAGAAGAATAAGGCATTGTCCCTGCCCACAAAGGCTTACAAAAGAGTGACTCTGGAGTGTCATGCATCTTCATGTTGCAAGAGATGTACATGAGTGTTAACAGCAGCCAGTAAGAGGGCATTAAGTGAGGCCATTTGAGGGAGTTTAAGAACAAAACTAGCAGTCCTTGCAAGCATCAAGGAGACACTCTCAAATTGCATGGAAGATTATCACAGCTTTTGTCACATATTCTTCTATTTCATTTTAAACAAATTATATGCTAATAGAAGACATTTTACAATAATTAAATATCAATTTTATGTTGATTATGTTTTAATATTATTCCTTGGTATTTCACAACAACCATAATTGAGCTCAATAGAAAGTCATTGTTCTATGAGTCTTCTAGAATTCTGCCTTCAAAGTGATCTTAAATTTTAACTGAAGAGTAAAGAATGTAGGCTCATTATTTCTGTAGATGTATATTGGCTCTTACAGTTTTGCTTTGGGAAATTTTGTTAGGATAAAGTTGGCAGAATTAACTTGAAGGAATTTTTTCCTAAATATTTTATAACCATTCCTCTCCATGTGATTGCAAGTAGATACCTACTGTTGAAATGAGGGAAATATGTAAATGTGTAAAGAAGATATGTTACTCACAATTTCAACAGCCAGAGGCATTCATTGCAAATCTACTTATGCATTATGAAATGGAAACAAAAACTGTACGTAGAGTATTCTGCTTTCTTCATTTAACATTATATGTAGCATGAATATCTTCCCATGTCATTAAAGATGACTCAAAACATTATTTATAAGGAATAATATCCTTACATATGGCTAAATTGTGCTTTATTTACCTATCTCCCTATTGTTTTACAGACTCTTTTTTTCCATTGAGTTTGAAATTACTATTCTTGTACATAGTGTTCATATCTGATCATTTCCTTTTTTCTAACATCTCATCATACTGTATTGAGGTTTTGGGTTTCAAATGTAAGTTGTTCCATTAAAATCTTCATTTTCCAACATGGCTGGTATGGCTCAGTGGATTGAGTTCCAGCCTGACAGCCAAAGGGTCACCAGTTCATTTCCCAGTCGCAGCACATGCCTGGGTTGTGGGCCATGTCCCCAGTGGGAGCACGCAAGAGGCAACCACACATTGATGTGTCTCCCAATCTTTCTCCCTCCTTCCCCTCTCTCTAAAAATAAATAAATAAAATCTTTTTAAGAAATCAGAGAGTTCTGGCCAAGATTGAGGCATAGGTAAGGTTTTACCCTTCGCTTCCTCACACATCCAAAAGGAGGATAACAACTATATATAAACAATAAACTACCAGAAGTGCCAGAAAATCAAACTGTGTGGAACTCCAACAAAGGAATTAAAGAAACATTCAACCAGACTGGTAGGAAGGACCCAGGCAGGCAAGGAGACCCGGGGCAAGGAGGCAGACCACATGGGCAGGGCAGGCTGAGAGGTCCAGAGGGAAGGTGGCAGACCACATGAGCAAGGCAGGACTGGACGAATGGGAAACTGAGTCACAAAGCTAGCCATAAACTATTGTGGGGATTGCCATGGCAGGAAACTCCCAGTCTTGCACAAGAGTTCATTGGAAAGTGGAGCTAGAGCTGAGCAAGTAAGCCTAGCCACATTGTTCCCTCTCTGACCCCTCCCCAACAGACAGAGCCAAAACACAACAAAGAGGGTTGCCCTGCCATGGACAATACCTAAACGCCCCCCACCTTAAACATAATAGGTGCACCAAGACAAAGAAATATGGCCCAAATGAAAGAACAGATCAAACTCCAGAAAAAGAGCTAAGAGACAAGGAGATAGCCAACCTGTCTGATACAGAGTTCACAACACTGGTAATCAGGATGCTCACAGAACTGACTGACCTAAATATTCAGGGAACCAACAGTGAAAGGAAGGAAACCAGGACTCAAAGCAATGATTTGGAACAAAAGGAAGAAATAAACATCCAATCAGAACAGAATGAAGACACAACTCAAAAAAATGAGGAGAGGCTTATGAACCACTGAGACAGCTTTAAATGTTCCAATATCTTAATCATAGGGGTACCAGAAGAAGAGCAAGAGCAAGAAGTTGAAAATTTATTTGAACAAACAATGGAGGAAAACTTACCCAATCTGGCAAAGGAAATAGACTTCCAGGAAGTCCAGGAAGCCCAGAGAGTCCCCAAAAAATTGAACCCAAAGAGGAACACAACAAGACACATCATCAGTAAGTTACCCAAGATTAAAAATAAAGAGAATCTTCAAAGCAGCAAGAGGAAAGGAGACAGTTACCTACAAAGGAGTTCCCATCAGACTGTCAGCTGATTTCTCAAAAGAAACCTTATAGACAAGAAGGGACTGGAAAGAAATATTCGAAGTCATGAAAGGCAAGGACCTACATCCAAGATTACTCTATCCAGCAAAGCCATCATTTAAAATAAATGGGTAGATGAAGTGCTGCCCAGATAAGGTCAAGTTAAAGGAGTTCATCATCACCAAGCCCTTATTCTATGAAAGGTTAAAGGGACTTATCTAAGAAATTGAAAAAGATCAAAAACCATGAACAGTAAAATGACAACAAACTCAACAATTCTCAACAACTAAACCTAAAACAATGAAAACAAAAACTGAGCAAACAACTAGAACAGAAACAGAATCAGAAAAATGAACAATACATGGAGGGTTTTCATTGGGGAAGGGGAGGAGAGGATTTCGGGGGAGAAAGCTACAGGGGATAAGAAGCATAATTGGTAGGCATAAAATAGGCAGGGAGATGTTAAGAACAGTATAGGAAACAGAAATTCAAAGAACTTATATGTACAACTCATGGACATGAACTCAGGGATGGAATGCTGGAGGGTTGGGGATGCAGGGCAAAGGAGGGATAAAGGAGAAAATTGGGAAAACTGTAATAGTATGCTAATAGTATATTAATAAAATATACTTAAAAATCATTTTCCTAAACTTTTTAGTTGCTACAGTGCTTGATTGCTGACCACTTTGTGGTATGTAGAGCTTGGAAAAGAATCTGAACCTCATCTTGCAAGAAATAATAGCATCTCTTTCTTGTGCAGTCTTATTTCAAAAGGTATGTTCATGTACCACAGAAGACCAGGATAAGAAGGTGTTAGAAAAGAGTAAGGAGTGCTTTGATAGTGTGTAGTACTTTTTCTTTTTTAAACTAGATACTATTGAATATGCTATTACAGTTGTCCCATTTTTTTTCTCCCCCTTATTCCCCTACACCCTGCACCACTGCCTCCGACCAGAATTTCCTATACTATACTTAACCTTCCCCTCTCTATTTTGTACCTACCATTTATGCTTCTTATTACCTATACCTTTTCCCCCATTCTCCCCCCTCTCACTCCCCGCTGTTAACCATCCCTGAGATCTCCAGTTCTGTGATTCTGTTTCTGTTCTAGTTGTTTGCTTTTTTTCTAGTTGTTTTTTTTTTTGGCTCAGTTGTTGATAGTTGTGAGTTTGTTGTCCCTTGAATGTTCATATTTTTGATCATCTTTTCCTTAGATAAGTCCCTTTACATTTCATATAATAGGGCTTGGTAATGATGAACTCCTTTAACTTCACCTTATCTGGGAGCACTTTATCTGCCCTCCCATTCTAATGAGAGCTTTGCTGGATAGAGTCATCTTGGATGTAGGTCCTTGCCCTTCATGACTTCGAATACTTCTTTCCAGACCCTTCTTGCCTGCAGGTTTTCTTTTGAGAAATCAGCTGATAGTCTTGTAGGAACTCCTTTGCCAGGTAACTGTCTCCTTTCCTCTTGCTGCTTTTAAGATTGTTTCCTTATCTTTAATCTTGGGTAATGTACTTATGATGTGCCCTGGTGTGTGCTTGCTTGGGTCCAACTTCTTTGGGACTCCCTGAGCTTCCTGGACTTCCTGGAAGTTTATTTCCTTTGCCAGATTAGGGGAGTTCTCCTTTATTATGTTTTCAAGTAAGTTTTCAATGCATTCTTGCTTTTCCTCTTCTCCTCCTGGCACCCCTGTGGTTTGGATGTTGGAACATTTAATGCTGTCCCAGAGGTTCCTAAGCCTCTCCTCTTTTTTCTGAATTCTTGTTTCTTCAGTTTGTTCTGGTTGGATGTTTATTTCTTCCTCTGCTCCATATCATTGATTTGAGTCCTGGTTTCCTTCCCTTCACTCTTGGTTCCCTGTATATTTCTTTTTTATTTCACTTTTCATAGCTTTCACTTTTTCCTCTATTTTGTGACTATTCTCAGCCATTTTTGTGAGCATCCTTGATTACCAGTGCTTTGATCTCTGCATCTGATCAGCAGTTGGCTATCTCTTCATTACTTAGTTCTATTTTTGGAGCTTTCATCTGTTATTTCATTTGGACCATATATTTTTGTCTTGGTGTGCCTGTTACATAGTAAGGGGTTGAGCCTTAGGTATTTGCCAGGGCAGGGCAACCCACTTCACTGTGTTGTGATGCTGTATGTGGGCAGGGGGTCATAGAGGGAACAATGCTCCTTGCTCGACTCTAGGCTGGCTTTCTGTCACTTCCCCTGATACCCACAAACAAATTGGACCCTTCTGGTGCTGATTCCCAGGTGGGTGGGCTTTTGTACATTGTAGGAGTCTGTCCAACAAACTCTACTGTGAGGCTGGGAATTTCTGCCGCCTCTGCTAACACCACATATTTTTATAGCCAGAGGTTTGAAACTTCATTTCCCAGCACTGGAACCCTGGGTTGCATGGTCTGTCTCACTCCCCAGTTGTTCCTCCTATTTTCTCTGCATGGAAATGTGGGACCACCCAGTCTACCAGCTACCACCTCACTTGTCTGGTCCTCCATGTGCAGCCTTGCCATGCATACTGTCTGCCCTGGCTGCCCATCTCCACCCCACCTACCATCCTGTATGAATGTTTCTTCTTTAACTCCTTGGTTGTTGGACTTCCATAGGTTAAATTTTCTGGCAGTTCTGGTTATTTTTTGTTTTTAAATTTGTTACTATCCTTCTTTTGCTTATAGGAGGAGGCACAATGTATCTGCCTGTGCCTCCATCTTTGACAATGTGTAGTATTTTTTTTACATAATTGGGGAAATCTAGAGTCAATAGTATTTGATTTTAGAAATGGAGATTTTTTTTCATGGTTATGTCGAGGGTTATTCTTAACATAAAATCCCTGAAGACAACTAAAACGCAATAAAATTCTTATTTAAAAGTTACAGTGTAGTTTATATTAGGATGAAATAACTAAAATATTATTTCTTGATTATCAAACAGTAAGTATGATTGTTGACAAGTAGTTTAGTTGCTTTATTTGCCTCACTTAAGATTCACATACCCTTTGTTGACATAAGTGCTTTTAAAACATCTACATTCTGTAGATGTGATTCTGACATCTTACTAAGTTTTGTTTGGGACATAATTCAATCCTTTTTCTTCACATCATTTTTAAAAAATACTGTATTGAGTCATTGAGTGATAAATATAATTTGTTCCTTTAAAAATATCTTCCAAAAAACATATTGAGAGAGACTTACATGCTGTCAAATTTCAATTTTAGAACTGTATAGACAGACACCTGGAAAACATAAACTGGGGAGACATTCTGCCTAATATGCCTGTACTTCCCTTCCTGTTAGGCCTGATGTTCTGTTCTCACCTGATCACAAAGGTTCTTGTCTTCCCTGATCCTAGATCATAGGGGAGACAGTCCTGGTGAGAATTTTGGGCTGTAGTAAAAATACTGGGTTGGCCAAAAATGTTCATTTGTTTTTTTTCTGTTAGATGGCTCTAGTAGTGCTTAGTTGTCATTAATTTCATCTGAAAAGTTTTGTTAGATTGTATTGTGACAGCTGTCATATCAGCATGCATTGAAAAACAATACTTGTGAAAATTGCTGAATTTTTGTGTTGCCATTTTAATATTGAAAGTGGAAGAAAATACTCAACATTTTTGGCATATTGTGCTTTATTATTTTGTAACTGAAAACCAAAAAAAAAAAGATTTTGTGCAGTGTATGGAGAAGGTGCTGTAACTTATCAGAAATGTCAAAAGAGGTTTGTAAAATGTCATACTGGAGATTTCTCACTGGATGATGCTCCATGGTCTGGTAGACCAGTTAAAATTGATAGCAATCAAATCAAGACATTAATTGAAAACAATATTATATTGCATGGTAGATAACCAGCATACTCAAAATACCCAAATCAATAAAGTAATTGGTAAAAATGGAAAATATGTCTATTGTTTTATGGAAAAAACTAAACGGACTTTTTGGCTAACTGAATATATAATTCTCACTGTCATAAATACCCAAATTCATCAAATCTTTGTATAACCTTTTTAAAATATAATCTTTATTGTATTTTTCCCATTAACATTTAGTCCATTTGTACCCCCCTCCCCTAGCAATCACAAAAGTATTGTCCATGTCCATCAGTCCTTTTTCCTTTTTACTCAATTCCTTCAACTCCCCACTCCTCCTCCCACTGACTGTCATCCTGCTCTCCATCTATGGGTCTGTCTCCATATTCCGTGTTAGTTCACTTTGTTCATTAGATACCACACATGAGTCATCATATGGTATTTCTCTTTTTCTGATTGGCTTATTTCCCTTAGCATAATGTTCTCCAGGTCCATCCATACTGCCACAAAGGATAAAATTTTCTTCTTTTTTAAGGACAAGTAGTATTCCATTGTGTAAATGTCCCTTGGTTATTTTATCTACTCATCTACTGATGGACACTTGGGCTACTTCCATATGTTGGTGATTATAAATAATGCTGCAATGAACATCAGGTGCTTGTTCTTTCAAATTAGTGTTTTGGGTTCCTTCAGGTATATTCCCAGAAGTCAGATCACTGGGTCAAAAGGCAGATCCATTTTCAATTTTTTAAGGTATATTCATAGTGCTTTCCTCAGTGGCTGCACCAATTTGCATTCCCACCAACAATGAAAAAGGGTTTCCTTTGCTCTACCTCCTCACCAGCAGTAGCTGTGTGTTGATTTATTGATGATACCCATTCTGACAGGTGTGAGATGATGTCTCATGGTGGTTTTAATTTGCATTTCTGTGTAGTGATGTTGAACATCTTTTCCTGTGTCTTTAGCATCTCTATCTCCTCTTTGGAGAAGTGTCTATTCAGGTCTTTTGCCTGTTTTTTAATTAAATTCTTTTCATGGTGTTGAGTTTTATAAATTCATTATAAATTTTGGATATTAACCCCTTATCAGTTATATCACTGACAAATATGTTATATTCAGTGGATTGTCATTTCATTTTGTTGAGGGTTGCCTTTGTTGTGCAAAAACATTTTAGATTGATGTAATTCCATTTGTTTACTTTTTTCCCCTTGACCAGGATGATATATCAAAAAATATTGCCACTAGAAATGTCTGAGATTTTACTGCCTTGTTTTCTTTTTTATGGTTTCAGGTCTAACATTTAAGTATTTGATCCATTTTGAATTTATTTTTCTGTGTGGCGTAAGAAGGTGGTCTAGTTTCTTTTTCTGCACATCTGTCCAATTTTCCCACTACTATTTATTGAATAAACTGTCTTTAGCCGGTTGTATGTGCTTGCTTCCCCTTTTGAATATTTATTGACTTTAAAGGTGTGGGTTTATTTCTAGGCTCTCTATTCTGTTCCATTGATCTATTCATTTGTTTTTATATGTATAGTTTCATATGTCTAATCAGTAATTACTGTGGCCTTATAGTATAGTTTGATATTAGACAACATTATTCCTCCAACTTTGTTCTTCTTTCTATGGATTGCTATTGCTATGTGGAGCCTTTTGTGGTTCAATATAAATTTTTGAAATATTTGTTCTAGTTCAGTCAAATACTTCATTAAAATCTTGATAGGGATTGTAGTGGACAACCTGGATGAAATGAATGAATTCCGAGAAATATACAGTCTTCCAGAACTAAATAAGGGAGAATCAGAGAATCTGAATAGATAGATTACACCTAGTAAAACTGAAGCAGTAATCAAGAAACTCCCAACAAACAAAAGCCCTGGTACAGATGGCTTCACAGGTGAATTTTACCAAATATTCTGAGAACTAACACCTCTCCTTCTCAAACTATATCATAAAAATCAAGAGGAGGGAATGCTCCCAAACTCATTTTACAAGGCCAGCATTATCCTTGTTCCAAAAACCAAATAAAGACTAAAATGACAGAAAATTACAGGCCAATACCACTGATGAACATAGATACTAAAATCCTCAGCAAAATATGAGAATGCTGAACACAGCAGTGCATCAAAAAGATATACACACTTTTCAAGTGGGACATATTCCAGGAATGCAAGGTTGGTACAACATTCACAAATCAAAAAATGTGATTCAAAAAAATTTTGACCTCCAACCAAGATGGAGGCATAGGTAGACACACTGCCTCCTCACACAACCAAGATAGGGACAACTACAATTTAGAAACAGAATAACAACCAGAACTGAAAGAAAATTGAACTGTATGGAAGTCGGACACGCAAGGAGTTAAAATAGACACGTTCACCCACACCTGTAGGAGGGACAGAGTCAGGCAGCTGGAAGCAGGTCTGGGAGTGGAGAACAGAGAGCTTTAGGACCAGACGGGTAAGGCAACCGGGGCGTGTAAGGCAACCGGGGAGCACAAGACTGCAGCGGGCAGACCCTGTGTGTGCAAGCAGTGGCTGGCAGACCCCGGCTGAGGGGTGGCAACCTGCAGACCCAGTAAGGCGGCAATTATGAAGCAAGGCACTGTGCACAACCCAGGATCCCAGCGCTGGGAAATAGAGCCTTGGGTGACGGCTTGACAACACCTGTGGGGGTTGAGGCACAGGGAGAGACACCCAGCCTCACAGGAGAGGTTGTTGGAAAGTCCCAGGGGGTGCACAAGCCTACCCACACGGGAATTGGCACCAGAGGGGCCCAGTTTGCTTGGAGGAGTTGGTGGAAGGGACTGAGGTCCGACAGAGAGTGGAGCAAGCACCATTGTTCCTTCTCAGATCCCGCCCCCACGTGCAGCGTCACAACACAGCAATTGGGGTGCCCCGCCCTGATGAACACCTAAGGCTCCGCCCCTTATATGTAACAGGCGTGACCAGACCAAAAAAAAGAAAAACAAAAGATGGCTCAAACAGAAGAACAATTGAAGGCTCCAGAACTCATCCTTTTAAGCTACTGAGAGACAGCCAGCCTATCAGATGCACAGTTCAAAGCACTGGTGATCAGGATGCTCACAGAATTGGTTGATTTTTGGTTGCAAACTAGATGAAAAAATGAAGGCTACAATAAGTGAAATGAAGAAAAATGCACAGGGAACCAATAGTGATGGAATGAAAGGTGGTTCTCACACCAATGGAGTGGACCAGAAGGAAGAAAAAAAGATGCAACCAGAAAAGAATGAAGAAATAAGAATTCAAAAAAATGAGGAGAGGCTTAGGAACCTCCAGGACATCTTTAAACATTCCAACATCCGAATTATAGGGGTGCCAGAAGGAGAAGAGAAAGAACAAGTGGAAAACTTACTTGAACAAAAAAAAAGGAGAACCTCCCCAATCTGGCAAAGGAAATAGATTTCCAGGAAGTGCAGGAAGCTCAGAGAGTCCCAAAGAAGTTGTACCCAGGGAGGAACACACCAAGGCACATCATAATTACATTATCCAAGGTAAAAATGAAGGAGAGAATCCTAGAAGCAGCAAGAGATAAGGAGACAGTAACCTACAAAGGAGTTCCCATCAGACTGTGAGCTGATTTCTCAAAAGAGACCTTGCAGGCAAGAAGGGTCTGGAAAGAAGTATTCCAAGTCATGAAAGGCAAGGACCTATATCCCAGATTGCTCTATCCAGCAAAGCTTTCATTTAGAATGGAAGGGCAGATAAAGTGCTTCTCAGATAAGGTCAAGTTAAAGGAGTTCATCATCACCAAGCCCTTATTATATGAAATGTTAAAGGGACTTATCTAAGAAAGAGAAGATAAAAAACATGTATAGTAAAATGAGAGCAAACTCACAATTATTAACAACCACACCTAAAACAAAAACAAAAACAAACTAAGCAAACAACTAGAACAGGAAGAGAACCACATAAATGGAGATCCTGTGGAGGGTTAGCAACAGGGGAGTGGAAGGAGGTGGCGGGGAGGTACAAGAATAAGTAGGATAGACGGTAGGTAGAAAATAGACAGGGAGAGGACAAGAATAGTATGGGAAATGTGGAAGCTAAAGAACTTATGACACATGGAGATGAACTAAAGGGGGGAATGTGGGTGGGAGAGGAGGGTGTGCAGGGTGGAGGCGAATGAAATGGGGTAATGGGACAACTGTAATAGCATAATCAGTAAAATATATTAATAAAAAAAATTTAAAAAAATAAGATGAGAATCTTGGAAGCAGCAAGAGAAAAGGTGCCAGTTACCTGCAAAGAGTTCCCATCAGACTGTCAACTGATTTCTCAAAAGAAACCTTACAGGCAAGAAGGGGCTGGAAAGAAGTATTTGAAGTCATGAAAGGCAAGGACCTACATCCCAGATTGCTCTATCCAGCAAAGCTTTCATTTAAAATGGGAGGGCAGATCAAGTGCTTCTCAGATAAGGTCAAGTTAAAGGAGTTCTTCATCACCAAGCCCTTATTATATGAAATGTTAAAGGGATTTATCTAAGAAAAAGAAGATAAAAAATAGGAACAGTAAAATTACAGCAAACTCACAATCATTGACAACCACACCTAAAACAAAAACAAAAGCAAACTAAGCAAACAACTAGAACAGGAACAGAACCACAGAAGTGGAGCTCACATGGAGGGTTATCAATAGGGAGTGGCAGGGGGAGAGAGGAGGAAAAGATACAGAGAATAAGTAGGATAGATGGTAGTTAGAAAATAGAGGGAGGTTAAGAATAGTATAGGAAATGGAGCAGGCAAAGAACTTATATATATGACCCATGGACATGAACTAAAAGGGGAGTAATGTGGATGGGACGGTGTGTGCAGGGCGGACAGCAGTGAAGGAGGGAAATGGGACAACTGTAATAGCATAATCAATAAAATATATGTAAAAAATATATGTTCAACTGGGTCTTTTACAAACATGAAATATGAGATAAAATCACACATAGTATTTAGTCTTATATGTGGATATCATTCTGAAACATGACTGTTGACACAGCATAATTTTTATTAATCTTGTTTATCTCAAAACTTTGAATTTAGTATAAGGTGTTTATTTTAGTAGTTATAGTCAATGAACTCAAATACAGTTATCAATCTCAAAGCAGTTTGGGCAATTAGAGAACTATTGGGTAATTTTTCAAATCCCCTGCATTGAGAATGAAATGAACTCATGGCAGCCCCTGTCCCTTAACAGTGTTTCCCAAACTTCAGTTGAGATACCACCTGCATGATTTTTGCCAGACTTAAGTGCTACCAGGTACTGTTTAAATTTTTTGAATCTATCATAAATAACTTTTTAAAATCTTAAGCTAAAGCATTCATAATACTGATATAGTATTTTTTTCTGAAACATGAAAATAAATATATAACCATTAAAACTGTTTCAGTGTTCCTTTATTCACTACTAAGAGTGTCACCCTGACCTGTAGATTGGGAATGTAAAACCTGCCCTGTAAAGCTGACTGCGTTCTTCTCACTATACGTCCAATTTGGGAGCCTCAATTGGAATATGAGTAGTTAAGAGGGAAAGATGTGAGCAATTTTAACTGTGCTTTGTGTTAAAACACTACTACAACATAAACAATTCCATAAGAAGTGTATAAAATAAGATACACTATAGAATAAGATTTTTAAAAATATACAAGACCATATTTAAGCACTACTACCTTTTTTCTTGAAAAGGAATTAATCAATTAGCTCAGTCATTTCCTCCTTTGCTTTCTGGAAAACTTTTAAATTACTCTCCTAATTATGGCAGCCTACCACTCTCTAAACCTCCTGATTAAAAATGCACTTGAAGACTATAATAATGTGTGTGTAAAAACTTGCTGCTTTTGCCCTTTCAGCATGCCTCCTTCCCCAATTTTGTATTTGTTTTAGCTACTTAATACCTGTAAATGTAATAACAAAATTAACACATGTGTTGTCAAGTTTTCTATTAGAAATTTTATGTAAAATGATAAATGATTGATGGACAAATATGTCTGTCTTCTTGCTTGCTTTTTTGTTCATCCTTTCTTGCTTACTCAAACCCTTTTAGTTTACACAGGCATGTTATCTGGCCTTCTTGATCTCTAAAAGTAAGCACAAATTATAAATATTAAAGCAGATATATATCATATGTAATAAAGAATTTACATGATTATTTAAAATAATATCATGGAAGGCTGTACTAGAACACACTTATATACTTAATGTTTCCTGGAAATCCACTTCTTAAACTTCAAGTGTATAACTGTTATGTGTTGAGGGGAACTACTGCATTCTTACATTTTATAATAACTTCAGTTATAATACTTTTGCCTTATAAAGGAGCATTTGTCATGTCTTTTTTCCCTTTAGTGTTTGGTGTACCCTTTACCCCAACTATAGGAGTTTAACAGACTGTTACAGGTGCACAGATCAGTTCATGGTGCTGATGTTGAACTTAAATTATGCAGTGACTGCTTTCTCTCATTTTTAAATACTCTAATTTAATAGTTAATTATTAAACTTAGATATTTAACACTTCATTTGCAATACTGACAGAAATTAGTTCCACTTGCATCAGAAAATTACAGGCTATCGTACAAAAGTGGCCTTTAGAATCAGTATTAAGCAGGATTCAAGTTTCTGCCACACACTAGCTGTGTGACTCTAGCTAAATTACTCAGAGCCTGAGTTTACTTACTTGTTAATGTAGACAGAAATCAGTGTTATGAATTGCTGACATTCATGACATACTACCTTTATTACAGACAGTATTAAGTATTTTATATGCAATTGTTAACTTATTTAATCCTCACAACAAGCTCGTGTCTGTGTCTGTTGTTAGCACATTTTATAAATGAAGAAAGAAGAGGTTAGGTAACTAGCAGCAGAACTTGATTTTGAACCAAAACTATCTGCATCTAACTGTCCTGTATACTCTGTACTCTGTGCTCAGTACTCTGCTCTATAATACTGCATTTCTTTAATTTGTTATATTGCTTTCCCTTCCATTTTGCACTCTGAATAAGCTAAGTCAGCTTTATCAGAGGGAATGTATCCCAGATTCTTTGTGTTCATATTTATATGAATATATGTTATTAGCTATTTCAAATCACACTATTGTCATATCTTACAGCCATGCACCTAATAAGACTTTGTGCATGCCATCACTTTGATCCATCTATCACTAGCTCTTTAGAGTCCATAAAGTTACCTCTTGGGCCTTTAGAAAAGAAGTTGGAGTCAGTTATCTGTAGAAATTCTTCCAGCTCTAAATTTTAATCTATAAATGTAAATGTATAATGTCAGTTAAAGGTCTTCTTTAATTGAATCTGACAGTTCATATCTACCAAAAATGTTTTGTATATATAGATGTTACTGTATTAAGCCTCTGTGTTTTATTTGCATGACATAGAACTGGTATGCCATCTGGTGTGTGTGTTTCTGAGTTCAGTAACTTGGAAAAGTATTTTTCATCCATTGATTACCTTTCTTTGCTCAAGAAAAGGTGAACTTTCATCATTTTTTTTTACCAGATGTAACTAACCCTGAATCTCCAAAGAACATTGTAGAATCGTCAGTGGTGAATGGAGGTTTAACATCACAAAGAAAAGAAAATGGGTTAAATGCTGTGCAGCAGGTGCCTGTGCAGCGGAAGAAGCTCCTCAAAGCTCCAACTCTGGCTGAACTGGACAGCTCTGACTCAGAGGTGAGCTCCCCTGAGGTCTGGGTTCACAAACCTTGATTCCGAGTCCATGATGGTAACACCTAGTTTACTAATTGTGTTGCTTCAGTTGTTACTTAATCCTGTCCCATTTTTCAAACGATAACATTAGGATTCAAATTTACTTAGAGAAAATAAAATACTGGGTTACTTACTATCACTTACTAAAGGCCATTGTAATGCCCATAGTATATAGAATAAGTTTTGAAATATTGATACAGTCTTAGATTATGGTGGGGTTAAAATAAGTCAACAATTTTCAAAAATACTAAATAACTTTTATTTGGAGGAAGGAAAAAGAAAAATGTAATTCATTGAAAACACTTAACACTGTGGTATAATTACCCATTTATTTCTCTCTCTCTGAAATACACATCCATACTGAAGATGGGGCATGACAACAGAAAGGCCTGAGAAAGAAAACTGCTAGTATTCTCCAGATTTCATCTTTCACTTACTGCCCTTTGGGGGAAAATCTAATATCCTTCTTGTCTTCAAGAAACAGGATGGATTCTGATGCTTATGCTTCCCAAATCTTCTTTGAGCTGGTCTACAGCATCAGTATTTTTTAAAGTATATTATATTGAATATGCTATCACAGTTGTCCCATTTTTTCTCCCCTTAGACTCCTCCACCCAGCACCCAATTCCCTCCAGCATTCCCCCTTCCTTCATTTATGTTCATGGGTCGTACATGTAAGTTCTTTGGCTTCTCCATTTCCTATACTATTCTTAACCTCCCCTTGTCTATTTTGTACCTACCAATTATGCTTCTTATTCCCTGTACCTTTTTTACCATTCTCCTCCTTCCCCTTCCCCACTGATATTCCTACACGAGCTCTCCATTTGTGGTTCTTTTCCTGTTCCAGTTGTTTGCTTAGTTTGTTCTTGTTTTTGTTTTTATTTTAGGTTCAGTTGTTGATAGTTGTGAGTTTGTCGTCATTTTACTGTTCCTAGTTTTGATCTTGTTTTTCTTAGGTTCCCTTTAACATATATATAATAAGGGCTTGATGATGATGAACTTCTTTAATTTGACCTTATCTGGGAGGCACTTTATCTGCTCTCCCATTCTAAATGATAGCTTTGCCGGATAGAGTAATCTGGGATGTAGGTCCTTGCCCTTCATGACTTGGAATACTTCTTTCCAGCCCCTTCTTGCCTGCAGGTTTCTTTTGAGAAATCAGCTGATGGTATTATGGGAACTCCTTTGTAGGTAACTGTCTCCTTTCCTCTTGCTGCGTTTAAGATTCT
>CM052547.1:46680009-46772318 GCA_028533065.1 Trachops cirrhosus | reverse complement strand
AAGAACTTATGACACATGGACATGAACTAAAGTGGGGGAGTGGGAGAGGGTGTTCAGGGAGGAGGGGAACGAAGGGGGGATAGTAGGACAAATGTAATAGCATTATCAATAAAATATGTTTAAAAAAAAAATAAAGATGTCCTGGGGGTTCCTAAGCCTCTCCTCATTTTTTGAATTCTTGTTTCTTTATTCTTTTCTGTTTGGTTGTTTCTTTCTTCCTTCTGGTTGACTCCATTGATTTCAGTCCCAGTTTTCTTCCCATCACTATTGGTTCCCTATGCATTTTTCTTCATTTCCCTTATTGTAGCCTTCATTTTTTCATCTTAATTTGCGACCAAAATCAACCAATTCTGTGAGCATTCTGATTACCAGTGCTTTGAACTGTGCATCTGATAGGTTGGCTATCTCTTGGTCACTTAGATGTATTGGCTCTGGGGCTTTGATCTGTTTTTCCGTTTGAGCCTTTTTTTTTGTCTAGTCAAGCCTGTTAGGTAGTGAGGGGCGGGGCCTTAGTTGTTCACCGTGCAGGGCAACCCAGTTACTGGGTTGTGACGCTGTATATGGGGGCAAGGTCAGAGAGGGGACAATGGCACTTGCTCCGCTCTCATATTTTCGTTCCTTCCGCTGCTTCCCACAAGCAGATTGGGCCTTTCTGGTGCTGGTTCCCATTTGGGTGGGCTTGTGTACGTTCTAGGATCCTGTGGGTCTCTCCAATGAACTCTCCTGTGAGGCTGGGAGTCTCTCCCGGCACCTCAACACCCACAAGTGTTTTCAGTTGGTGCTTTTAGGCTTTATTTTCCAGTGCTGGGGCCCTGGGTTGCACAGTTTGTCTCGCTCCCCATTTTTGCCTGGTTTTTATCTGTGTTCGAATGCGTGTCCATGGTCAGCAAGCGGCCTTGCATGCCTCCCTGTGTGCCCATTGCCATCCTGCGCCCGGGGTCTGCCAGCCGCCACCTGTGTTCCTGGGACCGCCAACCACTGCTTTTTCCTGCCATGACCCCTCTCCGCTGGCTGCTGATTCTGCCCCTCTTACTGGTGTTGATCAGCGTTTGTCAGACTTCTGTACAATTCAGTTTTCTGTCAGATCTGTTTTTTTTTTTGTTTCTAAAGTTTTATTGTACTTAATTTTGGTTGTGTGGGGAGGCACAGTGTGTCTACCTATGCCTCCATCTTGGCCAGAAGTTCCCATCTCTCCTTTTTTCTCTTCCAAGAAATCTGGTTTCAGTGTGTCTTATATATCTTTAATAACCTCTTCTAGCTTCTCCCAGGTAACACTTTTTTAAATGAAAATCAAAGCTTCCAGTAAGAAATCTAAGTAAAGGAGCTATAGCTGAACCTTTGCTGGTCTTTTTTTTTTTTTTCCAGGAAAAGGAAGAGTTTCATTTCTGTTAAGTGCGTTAGGTGTTCAGATTGACCTCTGAGACAATTCTGGAAGCCCTCAATGGCATGGCTACCCTTGGAACAAAGCAACAGTGAAGCACACTGGGAGTTCTGAAAGTGACCTCATTATAGCCAGGACCTGATTAGAATCACCCCTCAGGATGTAGAACCAGAAAAGGCCTAACTTAGTGTCAGAGACTTGTAATGGATCAGCCAATACAAACAAGCAAATTTCAGAAACCAGGTCAAACAATAGAAAAGACTGATGTTCCAGAGATGTCAGAAACCTAACAAAATCCCCCATACAGGCAAAAAGTGTTTAGTCAATGGGAATAAATGTGATAGGGCAGCAGCAAACAGGAGTCCACACAAACATTCCCTCACTCAATAGATAGGACCTCTAAAAGTCTCCCGTTTCACCTTCTGGGTATATTTGTGATTCCTCTAGGGCAGGAACGAATCCTGGTGAAGGTCAATATTCAAGTAGTCATGAGGGGGACATGCAGGGACAGAAGACCACCAACAGCTTCTGGAAACAAATCCCAAGTGTCCCTGAATCAAACCAGTGTCCGCACAACTTTTCTGTCTCCTATAAACTGGTTGTATTCATCCCATCTGCTCCAGGTCAGGCTGTTTGCTGGTCACAATGGAAGTAATACAGATCAGTAAAGAAGAGGAGATTGAAAGGTGTGGACATGTATCAGAGTTCTGTAAAATTAGGATTTAAAAATGTTTCTAGGGAAGGTGGTCTGATGTATGTGAGGCAGGGGTCTGAATCCTGCTGTTTAAATCAGGGTAGCATCCACCTCATAATTATTTGGGAAGTGCTGTGTATGGTTCCTCTTTTTTCCCTAAGAAATACTCTTGACTTATATTTCCTTCTGACCTTTCGTAAGTAGAAAGATGTCATTCTTGTTGCTTGCTAGCTTTTCTGGAGATTTGTATGACTAAACAAGGTTGAGGCTTTTCTTACATTGCTTAATTTGTTCTTCATGGTAAGTATCAGGAGTATGGAGGTCACTGTTCAAACTTTCTTTGTTTCAGGTGTGTGGTTTATGACAAGATCCATTGAATTGGAGCTTGTTTGAAATCAATGTTTTCAGCAGTAGGTTTTAGGTGAGGCAAATTTTTAGTGAATGGCTAATTCTTAAAAATTCCTTAACTAAGTAGGTCAAAGAGAAATTTCACTATTTGCCATAGTAGATTAATATATTAACTTGATTTTCTTTTCTACTTAACAGTTTTCTATAGATATTATGGAAATAAGATGCCTTCTAGTTCATGCATATTCCCTATCATAATAAATTTTAATGAATTAAGTATTGTACTTCATTTTGATACAGTTTAAAGCAAGGAGATCTTTTCTTACTGGTAATAGGAATTTAAATTTTATTTGGCACAGTATAGATACTTCTCTAGAATCATAAGACATTTCATGGAATTTTTTTCATCCATTTATTCAAATATTTATTCATTACATAATAAGCGATGGGTTTGATACTAGGTAACAACAATGAATAAGACACATGGTATTTACCCTCATAGGGTGCCCAGTCTATTACTTTTATGTATATGTTAAATAATCCCTTAATGATAATAGTAACCATCATTTATTGTAGGCTCGGTAAGGTAAGCTATTTGAATGTAGTTATCTCATCTGAACATTCCAATAACCATAAGAAAGATGGTATTATATACCCTCTTTTACAAATGATGAAACTAAGAGATCTGGTCAAGATGGTGGAGTAGGTAAAGGTTATACATGCCTCCTCCTGTAACACATCAAAATTATAACCTAACTACAGAACATCCATCATTGAGAACCACCTGAAATCTAGCTGAACTGAAGTCCTATAACTAAGGATATACAGAAGAAGCTACATCAAGACTGGTAGGAGAGGCAGAGATATGAAACCGGCAGGTCTCATACTCAAGTGTGGCAGATAAAAATCAGGAGGGATATCATAGCTGCATAGATCCCCCTGAGAAGCAAGCAGTCTGAGCCCCACACAAGGCTCACCAAGCCTAGGGCTCCAGTGCCAGGAAGAGAAGTCCCCATAACCTATAGCTGTGAAAACAAGTGAAGATTGTGGCTGAGTGAGATGGAGGGCTGTTGGTGTCCCAGGATTTCTTTTAAATGGCCCACACATGGGTTGGCTGACAGACTCACTCATTCTGAGCCTTAGCTCTGCAGAAGTAGCTTGAAAGTTCCCAGGGACATACTGGGGAGGAACTGATTGTTGGGTTTCAGGGCAGTGCCTGAGGGGGCAACTTCTCCCAGGCGGAGGTACTGGCAGAAGCCATTGTTCCTTTGCTGAGCCTTCCCCCTGCAAGCATAGGCAGTTGCCATATCTGAGTCTCCTTCAACCTAGCTAACACTGTTTGACCCTCCCAGGTGATTTCCCAAGACCCAGCTCCACCCAACTTGCATGCCCTCCCAAGATGTTTCCAGTGGCTTTCCCATACAAACAACCTGCCTTGGTTCATGCTGGGGACCTTCCTAGTATTTCTCAAAGGTTCACAAACACCAATGAAGGGACTGGCTTCTTGCTAAGCAGCCCCAAGCCCAGTATTAACTAGCAGCAACCAGCCTCAGTTTGCAGCTTAACCTATCCCAGGCACCTCCAAGCACTACAGAAGTGACAACCATCTGCAGATCACTTTATAGTTCATACCAGCTGCCACAGACAAGACACAAACAGTGGCTTATTTGACCAGCACCACCCAAGAGGTCCCAGAACCAGTGCACCCAGTGGCCAGCTTCCAGACCACCCCAAAGCACCACTCAACCACCTCAACAGACAACACAGCCAAATGCCAGACTCAGCAGGCATTAGAGTCCCACTAAAGCAAATTCTGCTCTGTAAGGTCAGCACTTGCACAAAAGCTCCCCCACTGTGGTAATAGCCAGTCCTCACAATCACTCAGCCTGAGGATCAGTTCTTTCCATTGAAATGCATCAAGAGGGCACCTGCAGTAAGAGGGCACACACCCCACACACAAGGAACAAGCTGGAGATCAAGTTCAGATGGCTAGGGAGACTGCACCACTGGGCCACTTTACCAAGACCAGCAGATACAACAATTATACCCAATACATAGAAACAAACACAGGGAGGCTGCCAAAATGAGGAGACAAAGAAATATGTCCCAAATGAAAGAAAAGAATAAAACTTCAGAAAAAGAACAAAATACAATGTAGACAAGCCATCTACCAGGTGCAAAGTTCAAATCACTGATTATAAGGATGCTAAAGAACTTGTAGAAAAAGTAAATGAACTTACTGAGAACTTCAATAAAGAGGGAAGAAACGAGATAGAAAACAAAATAGAATCAGTCAGAAGTGAAAAATACAATAAATGAATATATTAGAGGGAATCAATGGTAGATTATATGAAGCAGAGGATCAAATCAGCAATTTGGAAGCTATGGTAGCAGAAAACACCCAATCAGAACAGCAAAAAGAAAAAAGAATGTGAAAAAAATGAGGATAGTGTAAGGAGTACATCAAGGAGTACATCAAGCTTAGTAACATATGTACCATACGGTGCCATGAGTGGAAACGAGAAAGCAAGGAATTGAAAACCTATTTGAAGAAATAAAGATGGAAAACTTTCCTAACCTGGTGAAGGAAATAGACATACAAGTCCAAGAAGCAGAGAGAGCCCTTCACAAGATGAATCCAAAGAGGTTCACACCAAGACACACCATAATTAAAATGGCAAATGATAAAGACAAAGAATCTTAAAAGGAACCAGAGAAAAGCAGTAAGTTACCTACAAGGGAGTTCCTATAAGACTCTTAGCTGATTTCTCAACAGTAACTTTGCAGGCCAGAAGGGTTTGATATTAAATATTTAAAGTGATCAAAAGCAGGGACCTACAACCAAGATTACTCTATTCAGCGAAGCTACCATTTGGAATGGAAAGAGAGAGAAAGTTTCCCAGACAAGAAAAAGCTAAAGGAGTTCATCAGCACCAAATTAGTATTACAAGAAATAATAAATGAACTTCTTGGAAGCGGGGAGAGACAGGGGAGGAGAAAGTGGAATCAAAAGTATGAATAATAAAATAGCAGTAATTACATATCTATCAACAATTACTTAAATGTAAATGGGTTAAATGCTTCAATTAAAAGACGTGCAGTGGCTGAATGGATAACAGACCCTTAATGTATGCTGTCTGCAGGAGATTCACTTCAGATTGAATGACACGTATAGATTGAAAGTAAAGGGAGGGAAAGATATTTCATGGAAATGGAAAAAAAAAAAGCTGGGGTAGAATACTTACTCCAGACAAAATAGACTTTTAAAAAAATACTATAACAACAGTCAAAGGAGGACCCAGCAATCCCATTTCTGGGTATTTTTCTGAAGAAATCCAAAATACTAATTTGAAGAGACATGTGCACCCACATGTTCATGCAGCATTATTTACAACAGCCCAGATATGTGAGCAAGCTAAGTATCCATCAGTAGATCAATTTATAAAGAATAACTGGTGCATATATACAATAGAGTATGACTCAACCATAAAAGAGAATGAAATCTTGCCATCAGCAATAATGTGAATGGACCAAGAGAATATTGTGCTAAGGGAAATAAGTGAGGCAGAGAAATACAAAATTGACATGATTTCACTTATATGTGGAATTGAAAACACAAGTGAACAAGCAAAAATGGAATGAAACTCGTAGATTCAGAGAACTTTTTTCCTCACCCGAGGATATGTTTATTGATTTTAGAGAAGAAGCTGGAGGGAGAGAAACATTGATCACTTGCCTCCTGTACACACCCCAGTTGGGGATCAAACCCACAACCTTTTTGTGTATACGATAATACTTCAACCAACTGAGCCACTTGGCCAGGGTGATACGGAGAACATCTTGATGGTTGCCAGATGGGAGGGGGTTGAGGGTTGGGTGAAAAGTTGAAAGGATTAAGAAGTACAAATTGGTAAGTTACAAAATTGTCAAGGGGATGTAAAGTAGAGCATATGGGATATAGTCAATAAAATTATAATAACTGTGTATGGTGCCAGACAGGTACTAGATTTACCAGGGTAATCATTTCATAAGTTAAATGAATATCTAATTACTATGTTGTACACCTGAAGCTAACATAATATTGTATGTCAACTGTAATTAAAAAATAAAAATGTATTTTTAAAAATGATAAAACTAAGATAAGAAGCTTGCAAAATGTCACATCACTCTAATAAGGGACAGAGCCAGGACACAAACCCAGACATAACTAATTTTAGATCCCTTCTAGTTTGTCTTCTACTTTCCTTGATTTTTTTCCATTATAATTTGTTGCCTCATGTTAAAATAAATATTTAATTGCAAAATGTTATTAATTAGCAGAGGAGCACTAATAGTAAAATGTTATTAGTCTAAGTAATCTCACTATTTCTGTTCATACATTTCTCAGGAAGAGACTCTACACAAATCAGCCAGCAGCAGCAGTGTGTCTCCCTCCTTCCTTGAAGATCCCTTACTGGAGGCAGTGTCCACAAGGAAGAGTGAGTATTTGTGGCACAAAAAACTAGCATTAGATGCCTTAAAAACCCTCTTATCCTAGATTAGGGAATCTCAAAGTGTCTTGTGATTATTTGGGGTATAAAGAACTAAGCCTGAAATTGCACTAGTCAGGACCAGAAATATTCAGTCATGTTCCTAGGGTGACATCATAAGGTAAGGCTAAACTAATAACAGGCCTCAGGTTCTTACATCAGTCAACTTTGGATTTACAGATAATAGTTGTAGGAAATAAGTCAATTGTCTGTGGGGGTGGTTTTTAGATTAATTACCTCCTTGTCTGAATGTAAGCCTAAAGCCCAATAATCACACTTGTTACCACCCCCCCACACATGTACATATATTCATAACCACATAATATGTATAGATAGTAAAAAATACTATAACTTCAGAAATAGTAAGTGACTTCTAAATGCTTTTATTACTCTTTTTATTTATAAGATTATTATAAAGGATTAAAATTTTTTTATTAAGGGAGAAGATTCTGGGAAGATAGTAGAGTAGGTACTACCAAGAATCTGTGTCTCCACCCGGACAACAAATGCACTGGCAGAATTGGTCTGGTCTAAATATTTTAGACCTCCAGAGTCTGTTGAAGGCTTTCAACTTCCAGGGGAAGACTTAGATAGAAATTGTGGTTAATTTAAGTCACCTCTTAGCAGCTACTTATCTACTACCCCCGCCACGTGGCAGGCAGTTGTGTACTATTTCTGGAGCAGTCTGCAAACAGCTTTCAGGAGACAGGATGGGCCAAAAGGACCCTGTCCTCCAAATACTGTTTTCTCATTTCTGTTTCTGACTCCAAAGGTGGACAGCCATTGTTGAATTCTTACTAGTTTCCGCCTACTGCAGCTCAAGGGACTTCCAGGGCATTTAAAAAGCTGTTCCAGAACAGCCTTCCAGCCAAGATGGAGGTGTAGACAGACACATTGTGCCTCCTCGCACAACCAAAAGAAGGACAACAATTTAAAAACAAAAAACAACCAGAACTGACAGAAAATCAAACTGTATGGAAGTCCAACAACCAAGGAGTTAAAGAAGACACATTCATCCAGACCAGTAGGAGGGGTAGAGATAGGCAGCCGGGCAGAGAGGACTCACAGCAAGGTGGTAGCTGGAGGAGCAGGGTGGGCAAGGCAATAGTGGGCAGACCAGATGAGGTGGTGGCTTGCAGTCTGGGCAGTCTCACATTCATGTACAGATAAACTGGAAGAAGAGCTGGGGAGTGAGATAGACCGCACCACATAGGGCTCCAGTATTGGGAAATAAAGCCTCAAACCACTGATTGAAAACACCTGTGGGGGTTGACGCAGCAGCAAGAGAAACTCCCAGCCTCACAGGAGAGTTCGTTAGAGAGACCCACAGGGTCCTAGAATGTACACAAACGAACCCACCTGGGAGTCAGCACTAGAAGGGCTCAATTTGCTTGTGGGTAGCCTGGGAAAGTGATTGAAATCCAGCAGAGAGCGGAACAAGTGGCATTGTTTTCTCTCGATCCCTTCGCCACAAACAGTGTCACAATGCAGCAAGGTGGATTATACCACCCTGGTGAACACCTAAAGCTCTGTCCCTTACTATGTAGCAGGTACATGGACACAAAACAAAAATGGCCGAAATGAAAGAACAGATCAAAGCTCCAGAAAAAACACAAGTGGCGAAGACATAGCCAACCTATCAGATGCACAGTTCAAAACACTGGTAATCAGGATGCTCACAGAATTGGTTGAATTGGTCGTAAATTAGATGAAAAACTGAGGGCTATGATAAGTCAAATGAAGGAAAATGTACAGGAAACCAATAGTTATGGGAAGGAAACTGGGACTCAAATCAACAATGTGGACCAGAAAAGAATGAAGAAAGAAACAAGAATTCAAAAAAAGGAGGAGAGGCTTAGGAACCTCCAGGACATCTTTAAACATTCCAACATCTGAATCATAGGGATGCCAGAAGGAAAAGAGGGAGACCAAGAAACTGAAAACTTATTTGCACAATGAAGGAGAACTTCCCCAACCTGGCAAAGAAAAGAGACTTCCAGCAAGTCCAGGAAGCTCAAAGAATCCCAAAGAAGTTGGACCCAAGGAGGAACACATCAAGGCACATCGTAATTACAACACCCAAGATTAAAAATAAGGAGAGAATCTTAGAAGCAGCAAGAGAAAAGGAGACAATTACCTACAAAGGAGTTCCCATAAGACTGCCAGCTGATTTCTCAAAAGAGACCTTACAGGCAAGAAGGGGTTGGAAAGAAGTATTCCAAGTCATGAAAGGCAAGGACCTATATCCCAGATTGCTCTATCCAGCAAAGCTTTCATTTAGAATGGAAGGGCAGATAAAGTGCTTCTCAGATAAGGTCAAGTTAAAGGAGTTCATCATCACCAAGCCCTTATTATATGAAATGTTAAAGGGACTTATCTAAGAAAAGAATATAAAAATATGAACAGTAAAATGACAGCAAACTCATAGTTATTAAACCACACCTAAAACAAAAACAAAAAAGAACTAAGCAGAACATCCGGCCAAGATGGAGGCATAGGTAGATGCACTGTGCCTCCTCACACAACCAAGATAGGGACAACAACAATTTAGAAACAGAATAACAACCAGAACTGAGAGAAAATTGAACTGTATGGAAGTCGGACACCCGAGGAGTTAAATTAGACACGTTCATCCAGACCAGTAGGAGGGGCGGAGTTGGGCAGCCAGGCACAAGTGGCAGAAGAGAGCAGAGAGCGTTGGGACCAGACACTTGTAAGGCAACTGGGGCTCACAAGGCAACCAGGGTGGCGCGTAGAACTGCAGCGGGCAGACCCTGGGTGCACAAGCAGTGGCTGGTGGGCCCAGCCAGGGGGGTGGTGACCGGCAGACCCAGCGAGGCAGCGATTGAAAAGCAAGGCACTGTGCGCAACTCAGGGTCCCAGCGCCTGGAAATAGAGCCTTGGGGCACTGATTGAAAAGGAAGGTTCCACGGGGTGCACAGGCCCACCCACATGGGAATTGGCACCAGAGGGGCCCAGTTTGCTCGGGAAAAGTGACGGAAGGGACTGAGGTCCTACGGAGAGCAGAGCAAGGGCCATTATTCCTTCTTGGGCCCCACCCCACATACAGTGTCAAAACCCAGCCAATGGGGTGCCCTGCCCTGGTGAACACCTAAGGCTCTCCCCCTCATACCTAATAGGCACAACAAGACAAAAAAAGAAAAAAGAAAACTAAAGAGATGGCTCAAACAGAAGATCAATTGAAAGCCTCAGACCCCTTCCTTTTAAATGACCAAGAGATAGCCAACCTATCAGATGCACAGTTCAAAGCACTGGTGATCAGGATGCTCACAGAATTGGTTGATTTTGGTCACAAACTAGATGAAGAAATGAAGGCTGCAATAAGGGAAATGAAGAAAAATGCACCGGGAACCAATAGTGATGGAATGAAAGCTGGGTCTTACATCAATGGAGTGGACCAGAAGGAAGAAAAAAACATGTAACCAGAAAAGAATGAAGAAATAAGAATTCAAAAAAATGAGGAGAGGCTTAGGAACCTCCAGGACATCTTTAAACGTTCCAATATCTGAATTATATGGGTACCAGAAGGAGAAGAGGAAGAACAACAAGTGGAAAAGTTATTTGAACAAATAATAAAGTAGAACCTCCCCAATCTGGCAAAGGAAATACACTTCCAAGAAGTCCAGGAAGCTCAGAGAGTCCCGAAGAAGTTGGACCCAAGGAGGAACACACCAAAGCACATCATAATTACATTAGCCACGATAAAAATGAAGGAGAGAATCCTTGAAGCAGCAAGAGATAAGGAGACAGTAACCTACAAAGGAGTTCCCATCAGACTGTGAGCTGATTTCTCAACAGAGACCTTATAGGCAAGAAGGGGCCTATAAAAGGGACTTATCTAAGAAAAAGAAGATAAAAAACATGAACGGTAACAAGACAGCAAACTCATACATTGACAACCATACCTAAAACAAAAACAGAAAGTAACTAGCAAACAACTAGAACAGGAACAGAACCACAGAAATGGAGATCCCATGGAGGGTTAGCAACAGGGGGATGGGAGGAGGAGAGAAGGGGAAAAGGTATGGAGAATAAGTAGCATAGATGGTAGGTAGAAAATAGACAGGGGGAGGGTAAGAATACTATAGGAAATATAGAAGCCAAATAACTTATATGTATGACCCATGGACATGAACAAAAGGGGGGGAATGAGAGTGGGAGGGGGTGTGCAGGGTGGAGGGAAGTGAAGGTTGGAAAATAGGACAACTGTAATAGCATAATCAATAAAAAATATTAAAAAATAAAAGGCTAGCATCCCCCTTTTTTCCATTTTTTAATCTTTCCTTGTTAGGAGCCAGGCATTATACACTAGGACTTTCTAAAGCATCTGCACATCAGGGAAAACTAGAGAGTGACTGTGCATGCCTAGGTAATGGCTCATTATGGTCCTGAGAATATGTTAAGATTCTACCTCAGTTTGTTCCTCCGCACTGAGACATACTACAACAGTCAAAAAATAAATATATAAACAAAAACAATAACAAAAAAGAAAACAGAATACCCTGGGGAGGAGGGGGAATCTTGTTTCCAAAGTTACCACATTATTAGATTAAGATATCCAGTGTTTTTACAAAAATTACAAGGTGTATATAGTATCAGGGAAGTATGGTTTATTCAGAGGAAAACGTAAGTCAACATAAACTATCTTAGAAAAAAGACCTGGTGACAGTTATGCTAGATAGACTTTAAAACAAAGATGCTCAAAGCAATAAAGATGTGAAGAGAAAATGATGTATGAACAAAATGGAAATATCAGTAGAGACAGAAGTCCCAAAAAGAAATTCTCGGGCTGAAAAGTACAATAATTGAAATGAAAATTTCACTAGCAGGATTAAAAAGACAAATTTGAGGAGTAAAAAGAATGAATCAGCAAACTTGAAGATAGGACAATGGAAATTATTGAGCCTGGGGAACTGAAAGACAAATGATCCAAGACGACTAAACAGAGACGAAGGGACCTGTGGGATACTATAAAGCACTCCAGCATATATATTGTGTGAGTCCCCAGAGAGATAAGAGGCAAAAGAATATATGTGGAAATAATGACTGAAACTTCCCATATTTGATGAAAGGCACGAATATAAATATATGCAAGCAGCTCAACTAAGAATAACTCACAGAGACCCAGACCATACACATTATAATCAAACTTTCAAAAGATATAGTCAAAGAGAGAACCTTGAAAACAGCAAGAGAGAAGCGATTCATCACAATGAGGATCCTCAATAAGATGTTCAGCAGATTTCTCATCAGAAACTTGGGAGGGCAAAAGAAAGTCAGTCAATATATTCAAAGTGCTAAAAGAACAAAAAGTCAACCAATGAATCCTATATCCAGCAAAACTGTCTTTCAGATATCAGGGAGAAATCAAAACATTCGCAGGTAAACAAGAGCTGAGCAAGTATGTGACTGCTAGAACTTTCCTGCAAGAAGTACTTGATGCAGTTCTGTAGGGTGAAATGAAAGGACACTAATAGTAACTTGAAGCCATGCAGTTATAAAAGCTAATATTCTTGTAGCAGTGGTTTGTAACTGCACTTTTTGCTTTCTACATGATTTAAGAGATGAATACATTTAAAGAAAAAGCCATTATTAGTATAAAAGCTGGTATTACTATAAATTTGTTTTATAACTCCAAATCTAATTGTCTATATAATTTGAGAGGCTAATGCATTTTTTCAAAATTATTTGTTATTGGGCAAATAGTTTATAAAGATGTAATTTTCTGACACCAAGAAACCAAAAGTGATGGAGATAAAGCTGTGTAGGAGCAAAGATTTTGTGTGTTTTGTTAAATTGGTGTAAATCCAAATCATAGTGTTAAGACTTTAGGCTGTTTAATGTAATTCCCACGATAGCCACAAAGAAAATAGGTACAGAATATACACAAAAAGAAATAGGAAAAGAATGTAAACATTTCACTACAAAATCATCTAAACACAAAAGAGGGCAGGAATGTAGGAAATGAGGAACAAAAAGCTATAAGGCATATAGAAAGCAAATATTACAGTGGCAGAAGCAAGTCCATAGATTTGCATAACTGGATAAAACACATGATCCAGCTATGTGCTGTCTATGGGAGACTCCTTCGAGTTCCAAAGACAAACAGATTAAAAGTGAAAGGATAGAAATAGTAATCAAAAGAGAGCTGGGATGGCTATACTAAAATCAGACAAAATAGACTTTAAATCAAAAAAGGTTATAAAAGACAAAGAAGGACTTTGTATATAAAATTATTTAATACAGCAGAGATATAATTTGCATATCTAATGACAGACCATCAAAATAATAAGAAACAGAAAAAGGACAATTAAAAAGAGACATACACAATTCTACTGTAATGTTTGGAGACTTCAGTACCCTGCTCACAATACTGAATAGAACAATCAGACAGAAGATATGTAAGGAATCACAGTACTTAACACAATAAAGCAATGAGAGACATAACAGACATACAGAATATCATATCCAACAACAACAAAATACGCATTCTTCTCATGTGCATTGGAACATTTTCCACAGAACATATATTAGGCCACAAATTAAGTGTCTTTAAATTTTATTGTAAAAGACAGAGAGTGCACAAAGTATCTTCTCCGGCCACAGTAGGATGAGAAGTTAAAAATCAATACTAGAGTAAAACTGAAAAATTCACAAAATGGTAAAAATTAAACAACACACTTTTGAAAAATCAGTGGATTGAAGAAATCACTAGGGAATATAGAAAATACTTAGACAAATGAATATGAAATTACAGCATACCAAAACTTATGGGAAACAGTGGAAATTTATTGCTAACATGAAAAAATGAGATATTTTGAGTTCTGGTCAAGATGGAAGTATAGGTAAAAGTGGTACTCGAATCCTCCCACAACCATATCAAACTTACAACTAAGCTACAGAACAACTGTCACTCAGAATCGCCTGTAATTTTGCTAAACAAAAGTCCTACAACTAAGGCTATAAAGAAGAAGCCACATCAAAACTGGTAAGTGGGGCAGAGATGTAGAACAGGCTGGTCCCACACTCATGTATGGTGGAAAAAAATGAGGAGAGATACTTGGGTTTTAGAGGTCCTGCCTGAGAAGTAAGGAGTTCTTCCCCACACCCTGTAACCCAGTGTTCTGATGCCAAGGAGAGAAAGACCCATAACTTCTGGCTATAAAAACCAGTGAGGATTGTGGCTTCTGGAGTCCCAGGTCTTCCTCTTAAAGGACCCACACAAAATTTCCTGGATTCTCTTGCTCTAATCTCCAACGCTGGGTCACCAGCTTGAAAGGCTCTAGGGACATACAGGGAGGAACTAAATTGTCTGTCATTGGTGCAAGAATTGGAGGGGCAACTTCTCCTACAGAAAAGTACTGGTAGAGGCTGATGTTCCTTTTCTGAGCTTTCCATCCACAGAGCTGGCCAAAGGTTACTCTATATGAGTGAGTATCCAGCAACCTAGCTAAAACACTGTTTGCCCCACTCTGGTGAATACCAGAGACCTTTTCCCACCCAAATTGCAGGCCAACCCAAGCTGTTTCCAGTGGCTTATCCATATGAATGTCCTACCTTGGTTCATGCTTCAGACTTTCCTAAAATTCTCTCAAATGAGCAGCATCTGACCTCAGCCAACCATGTGCCTCTTGCTAAGTGGTACCAGACCCAGCAGTAATAGCCGCCAAACATGGTTTGCAGCTTGGTCTCTCCTGAGCACCTCCAAGTTTAATACAAGTAGCAACCATCTACAGACCACTTTTTAGGTCATGCTGGCTGGCCTTGGGCAGGACAAAGGTGGCAGGTAACTTTGGCCTGCACTACCCAGGAGGCCCCAGAGCCAACCCACCTGGTAAACAGCTTCAGACTGCAATGAAGTACCACCCAACCACCTCCACAACATAAGGGGCAGACTCAATAGACACCAGAGCCCCACTGAAGCAAGTTCTGCTCTGTGGGGTTTGCCTCTGCCCAGCAGACCCATTGCTGTGGTCACTGCTGGTCCTCACAGTTAATCAGCCTGGGGATTTGTTCCTTCATTGACAGCAGTCAAGGATCATCTACAACAGTAGGGTATACAGGGCCCATATGGGGTAGGGGCACACTTAGATTATCCAGCTTGGATGATTGGGGAGGCTGTGCCACTGATCCTCCAGGACACCTACTACATTAGGTCAATCTACCAAGTCTAGGAGACATAGCAGCTCTACCTAATTCATAGAAACAAACACAGGGTGGCTGCCAAAATGAGGAGACAGACATGAGCCAAATTAAAGCACAAAATTCTAGAAAAAGAATGAGACAAAAAGGAGACAAGCAATCTACTAGATGCAGAGTTCAAAACAGTGAACTTAGGGAAAGAGTAGTTGAACTTAGAAGTTCCACAGTATAAAAAAAGTACATGGGAACCATTAAAAAAGTACATGGATATCACAAAAAAGAACTAGTTAAAAATGAAGCATACACTAACTGAAATAAAGAATAATTTACAGGGAATCCACAATAGAATAGATGAAGTCAAGAATGATATCAGCAATTTGGAATAAAGAAGCAAAAAGCAACCAATGAGAACAGCAAGAAGAAAAAATCCAAAAGAAAATGAAGACAATGTTAGGAGCTGCTGGCACAACTTCATGTATACCAGCATTTGAATCATGGAGGTGCCAGAAGAAGAGAGAGAGCAAGAAATTTAAAACCTTTGTGAATAAATAATGACAGAAAACTCCTCTAACCTATTGAAGGAAATAGACATATAAGTCCAAGAAGCGCAGAGAGTCCCAAACAAGATGAACCTGAAGAGGCCCACACCAAGACACATCATAATTAAAATGCCAAATGGTAAAGACAAAGAGAAGATCTTGAAAGCAACAAGAGAAAAGCAGAACCTAACCAAAAAGGGAACTCCCATAATACTGTCAGCTGACCAAGATTACTCAGCAATGCTATCAATTAGCATCAAAGGACATAGAAAGAACTTCCCACACAAGGAAAAGCTAAAGGAGTTCATCATTACCAAACTGGTATTACCTGAAATGTTAAAGAGTATTCTTTAAGAAGAAAATAAGATAAAAAAAATATCAACAATAAAATGGCAATAAATACTTTTTGACAGAGTAATCTAAAAAACAAAATAAAGAAGTGGAACAGAAACAGACTCATAAATATACAGAGCATTTTGACAATTGACAGATGGGAGGGAGTTTGGGGGATGGATAGAAAAAGGTGAAGAGAGGACTTCCAGCCAAGATGGGAGGCATAGATAGACACATTGTGCCTCCTCATACAACCAAAAGGAGGACAACAAATTTAAAAGCAAAAAAAAAAAAACATCCAGAACTGACAGAAAATCAAACTGTATATGGAAGTCTGACAACCAAGGAGTTAAAGAAGACACTTTCATCCAGACCTGTAGGAGGAGCAGAGACAGGCAGCCCAGCAGAGGGGACTTGCAGTAAAGTGGTGACTGGAGGACTCGGGAAGGCAAGGCGGCAGCTGGCAGACCTTGCAGACTGGGCAGTCCCACATTCTCATGCAGATAAACTGGGAGAAACAACTAGGGAGCAAGATGGACCGCACAATCCAGGGCTCCAGTACGGGAAATAAAGCCTCAAAGCCTCTGGCTGAAAATACCTATGGGGGTTGAGGCAGCAGCAAGAGAAACTCCCAGACTCACAGGAGAGTTCACTGAAGAGACCCACAGGGTCCTGGAACATACACAACCCAACCCACCGGGAATCAGCACCAGAAGGGCCCAATTTGCTTGTGGGTAGCCAGGGAAAGTGACTGAAAAGCAGCAGAAAGCAGAGCAAGTGGCACTGTTACCTCTTGAACTACCCCCCCACATACAGCGTCACAACGCAGTGACATGGTTTGCTTCACCCTAATGAACACCTAAGGCTCCACCCCTTACTATGTAACAGGCACACGGAGACAAAAAGAATATTGTCCAAATGAAAGAACAGACCAAAGCTCAAGAAAAAATATAACTAAGCAACGAAGAGATAGCCAACCTATCCGATGCACAGTTCAAAACACTGGTAATCAGGGTGCTCCAGGAGCTCACTGGGTACTTCAACAGCATAAAAAAGACCCAGGCAGAATGAAGGTAGCATTATGTGAAATAAAGAAAAATCTACAGGGAACCAACAGTGATGGGAAGGAAACCAGTACTCAAATCAGTGGTGTGGAGCAGAAGGAAGAAAGAAACATTCAACCAGAACAGAATGAAAAAACACAAATTCAAGAAAATGAGGAGAGGCTTAGGAACCTCCAGGACATCTTTAAATGTTCCAACATCCGAATTATAGGGGTACCACAAGGGGAAGAGGAAGACCAAGAAACTGAAAACTTATTTGAACAAATAATGAAGGAGAGCTTCCCCAGTCTGGCAAAGGAAATACACTTCCAAGAAGTCCAGGAAGCTCAGAGAGTCCCAAAGAAGTTGGACCCAAGGAGGAACACACCAAGGCACATCATAATTACATTACCCAAGATTAAAGATAAGGAGAGAATCTTAAAAGCAGCAAGAGAGAAGGAGGCAATTACCTACAAAGGAGCTGCCATAAGACTGTCAGCTGATTTCTCAAAAAAGACCTTACAGGCAAGAAGGGGCTGGAAAGAAGTATTCCAGGTCATGAAAGGCAAGAACCTACATCCAAGATTACTCTATGCAGCAAAGCTTTCATTTAGAATGGAAGGGCAGATCAAGTGCTTCTCAGATAAGGTCAAGTTAAAGGAGTTCATCATCACCAAGCCCTTATTTTATGAAATGTCAAAGGGACTTATCCAAGAAAAAGAAGAGCAAAAGTATGAACACTAAAATGACAACAAACTCACAGCTATTAACAACCAAACCTAAAAAACAAAAACAAACCAAACAACTAGAACAGCAACAGAATCACAGAACTGGAGATCACATGGAGGGGTATCAGTGGGGGGGTTGGGAGGGGGAGAGAGGGGCAGAAGGTATAGAGAATAAGTATCATAAATGGTAGGTAGAAAATAGAGGGAGAATAAGAATAGTATAGGAAATGTAGAAGCCAAGAACTTATATGTTCTAGACCCATGGACATGAACTAAAGGCGGGGAATGTGGGTGGGAGGGGGTGTACAGGGCGGAGGGCAATAATGGGGGGAAATGGGACAACTGTAGTAGCATAATCAATAAAGTATATTTTTTAAAAAGGGAAAACAGTGAAGAATATAATAAATACAAATTGTATGTTACAGGATAGTATAGGGATATAAAGTACAGCATATGAGATATAGTCAGTAATATTCTAATAACTATGGTGTCTGTGGGTAATAAATTTATAAGAATGATCACTTGGTAATTTTTATAGTGACTAAACACTGGGATGTACACCTGAAACTAATGTAATACTATATGTCAGTTGTAATTAAAAAGTAAAAATGATTTTTAAAAAAGCAATAAAGAAGGGACATTGCTGATTCTACTGAAATAAAAAGAATTATGAGAGAGTGATATGAACAATTGTATACCATCAAATTGGGTAACCTAGATGAAATAGGTGAATTCCTGGGAATGCAGAACCTAGCAAAACTAAATCAGAAAGAAATAGAAGATTGGAATAGCCCTATAACTAGTCAGGATATTAAATCAGTAATCATAATCTCCCCGCAAAGAAAAGGGTGGGACCTGATGCTTCACTAGTGATTCTACCAGATATTCAAAGAACTGATATTAATCTTTCTCAAATGTTTCTTTTAAATTTGAAGAAGACGGCACTTTGAGACAAGCATTACCAGAGACCAAACCACTCAAAGACACTATAAGAAAACTCTAGACTCAGTAACCCTAATGAACCTTAATGCAAAAGTCCTCAACAAATACTAACAAACAGAATTCAGCAACATATACAATTATACATGACCAATGAAATTTGTTCCTGGAATGCAAGAATGGTTCAACAGATGAAAATTGATCAGTATAGGGACTTCTGGTCAGTACAGATGCATAGTTAAACATCGTTCACCTCCTCACACCACTACAATTGTGCAAAAGTACAATTAAACTGTAGAACAATCATCACTCAGAACCATCAGAAATCTAATTGAATGGAAGTCTGGCAAATACAGAATTAGAAAAACCACATCCATCTAGACTGGTAGAAGGCATGGAGATGCAGAATGAGCTAGTTCCACGCCTACATGTGGTAGATAAAAATTTTGGAGGGATATCTCAGGAGCAAGGAGTCCCAGCCCAGGATTCCAGTGCCAGGAAGATAAGTCCTCATAACTTTTGCTGCAAAACAAGTGGGGATTAAGTCTAGAAGGAACTTCTGGCATCCCAAGCAGTTCCTCTTAAAGAACTCACAAATGGACTTACTCAGACTTACTTCCTCTGAGCTCCAGCCCTAGGGTAGCAGCTTGAGAGTCATCAGTGACATACAAGGAGGAACTGAAGTGTATGATGTCAAGGTGAGGGCTGGGGTACAGCTTTCTCACATGCAGACAGGTGGGCAGAGGCCATTATTTCTTTTATGAACCCTTCTCCCACAGAGCCACTGATCTGACAGGTGGGTGCTATATGTGAGATTCCATCAACTATGCTAACCATATTCGCCCTGCCCTGAAGATCCCCTAAAGTTCTATCCCACCCAACTTATAGGCCCACCCAAACTATTACAGTGGCTTTTCCAAATGAATGGCTGGTCTTGGCTCAGGCTTCACAACTTCCTAAATCCTCTCAAACAAGCAACAGCTGGTCTCAGTGAGCCCCAGCCCCATACCTCTTGCTGAGTGGCCCCAAGCCTGGCACTAGCAGCACCCAGCCTAGGTTCACAGTTTGGCCTCACCTGGGGAACTCCAAGCTAATCACAAGGAGCAGCCATCTGCCGATCACTTTGTAGTTTATGCTCTGTGACCCCAAAGAGAACAAAGGAAGTGACTGACCTTGGATGTGCCAAGAGCAATCAAGGCTCAGCTATAGTAGGAGGGTGTACACAGCCTACACAGTGGGCCCACCTCGAGTACCCAGCTTGGGTAATAGGTAATAGGGGAGGCTGTTCCACCAGGCCCTACAGGATACCTAACACATTAGGACATTCTACCAATACTTGGAGTCACAGCAGCTCTACCTAATACATAGAACACAGGGAGGCTGCCAAAAGGAGGAGACAAAGAAACATGGCCCAAGTGAAAGAACAGAACAGAACAAAACTCCAGATAAAGAACTAAACAAAATGGAGACAAGCTACTAGATGCAGAGCTCAAAATATTGGATATAAGGATTCTCAGTGAACGAATCACTCAGAGAGAACTTCAACAGCATATAAAAGGACATGAAAACCATAAAAAAGAACCAGTTAGAAATGAATAATGTACTAACTGAAATGAACTATTTACAGGGAATCAACAGTAGATTGGATGAAGCCAAGGATAGAATCAGCAATTTGCCATATAAGGAAGCAAAAACCAACCAATCAGAACAAGAAGAAGAAAAGAGAATTTAAAAAATGAAGATAGTAAGAAGCCTGTGGGACAACTACAAGCATACCAACATTTGCTTCATGGTAGTGCTGGAAGGAGAAGAGAGAAAGCAAGAAATTGGAAATCAATTTGAAAATATAATGAAAGAACACGTCCCTTACTTATTGAAGGACATGGACATACAAGTCCAGGTCCCAAACAAGATGAACTCAAAAAGGCCCACCCCAAGACAAATCATAATTGAAATGCCAGAGGTTAAAGATAAGGAGAGGATCTTAAAAGCTGCAATAGAAATGAAGTTAGTTACATACAGGGGAGTTCCCATAAGACTGTCAGCTGATTTCTCAAAAGAAACTTTGCAGACTAAAAGTGATTGGTAAGAAATATTCACAGTGATGAAAACTAAGGACCTACAACTGAGATTACTCTACCCAGCAAAGCTATCATTTAGAATTGAAGGATTGATCAAGAGCTTCCCAAGCAAGAAAAAAAGTAAAGGAGCACACATCACCACAAAACCAGCATTATATGAAATGTTAAAGGGTCTTCTTTGAGAAGAAGATAAAAATATGAACAGTATAATAGTAGCAAATACATATCTATAAACAGTTGAATCAAAATAACAAATAAGCAGAAAAATAAAAAAACAAGCAGAACAGAAACAGAATTATATAGAAAACATTTTGATGGTTGCCAGATAGGAGGGGGATGGGTGGGTTGGGTGAAAAAGGTGAAGGGATTAAGGAGTACAAATTGGTAGTTACAGAATAGTCATTTGGTAGTTACAGAATAGTCATGGGGATGTAAAGTACAGCATAGGAAATGGAGTAGCCAAAGAACATACATGCATGACCCATGGACATGGACAACAGGGTGAGGATTGCCTAAGGGAGTAGGGGGTGGCTGGGTGGAGGAGGGCATAGGGGAAAAATTGGGATCACTGTAATAGCATAGTCAATTAAATATAATTTTAAAATAATAGAAAATTGATCAGTATAATACACTACATTAACAGAATGAAGGGAAAAAAGGTCACATAATTGATGCAGAAAACCTTTAGACAAAACTCAACACCCTTTCATCATAAAAACACTCAACAAACTAGGAATGGAATGAAAGTACTTACTTCAACATAATAGATGCTTACAGCAATCATTATACTCAGTGGTGAAAGAAAGTGTTTTCTCTATGATGAGGAGGAAAGTGATAATACCTGCTTTCACTACTTCTATTCACGTAGTACTGAAAGTTCTAGCCAGAACAGTTCAGCAAGAAAAAAAAATTTAAAGTCATCTAAATTGGAAAAGGGGGGAAATTATCTCTTTCTGCAGATGGTGTGGCCTGTTTTAAATTTAATTGTGATCTTACATGTAGAAAACCCTAAGATTTTCTCTCTCTCTCTCACACACACACAAATAAACTATTAGAATAAATGAATTCAGTAAAGTAGCAGAATACAAAATCAGCATACAAAAATCAGTTACATTTTGAATGCATGAGCAATGAACAATCTGAAAAGGAAATTACAAAAACAATTCCATGTATAATAGCATCTAAAGAACAAAACACTTAGGACTAACCAAGAAAATAAACGATGTGTTCATTAAAAACTCTAAAGCATTGCTAAAAGAAATTAAAGAGAACATAAGCAAATAGAAACACATTTCATATTCATAGATTAAAAGACTTCATAATGTTAAAATGTCAATGACATTTTTTGCAGAAATTTTTAAGAAGCTATCATAAAATTCATATGGAATCTTAAGGTAATCTGAATAGCCAAAACAGCCTTGAAACAGAAGAGCAAAACCATAGAACTCACATTTCCTGATATTAAGATTCGATACAAAGTTACAGCAATCAAAACAGTATGGTATTTGCATAAACAGAGACATATAGACCAATGGAATAGAATAGAAAGCCCAGAATAAACCCTCACATATAGGATCACATAATTGACAGATATGTAAAGATCATTTGATGGGGAAAGAATAGTATTTTCAAGAAATAATACTGGGAAAACTGGATATTTACATGCAAAAGAGTGAGGTTAGATGCTTACCTGATACCATTTACAAAAATTAACTCAAAATGCTGAAATTTGTCTTTCAAAAATTGAAAGACAAATACCATATGATCTCGCCTTTAACAGGAACCTAAACAACAAAACAAAGAACCAAGTAAAATATAACAAAAGACACTGAAATAGAGGACAGTAGTCAGTGACCAGAGGGGAGAGGGGAGAGAATTTCAGGGGAATTTCAGGGGAGAAGGGAAGGGTTTACAGGAACAAATATAGAGGACACATGGACAAAACTAGGGGGGTTGGAAAGGGGAGGGAGGAGGGGAGGAATGGGTGGGCGGGCTGGAATGGGAATAAAGGATAGAAACTGTACTGAATAAACTAAAAAAAATTAAAAATTTAAAAAAAATTAACTCAAAATGAATGAAGGCCCTAAAAATAAGACATAGACATTTCTCCAAAGAGTATGCAAATGACCAACAAACACATGAAAATATTTTCAACATCACTAATCATTACAGAAATGTTTATCAAAACTGAAATGAGATATCACCTCAAACTGATTAGAATGGCTACTATCAAAAAGACAGAGAGAGACATACCAGAGAGAGAAACCAGCAAGTGTTGGCAAAAATGTGGAAAAATTGGAAGGAACCCTTGCACTCTTGGAAGGAATATAAAATGGTAGAGGTGCTGTAGAAAACAGTGTAGTGATTCCTCTAAAATTTAAAAATAGAATTACCATAAGATCCAGCAATTCCACTTCTGGACATACACCCCAAAGAATTGAAAGCAAGTCTCAAAGAGGTATTTGTACGTCCATATTCATAACAGCATTATTCACAATAGCTAAAACATGAAAGCAATCCCAGTGTTCATCAATAGATGAATGGATAAGGGAAATGTGATCTGTGCATATTATTCAGCCTTAAAAAGAAGGGATGTTCTGTAACATATACAACAGATAAGCCTTGAGGACATTATGCTAAGTGAAGCAAGGCAGTCACTGGAAAGGAAATATTGTATAATTCCATTTAACTGCGATTCTTAAAGTAGTCAAAATCATAGAGACAGGGTAGAATAGTAGTTTCAAGAGGCTTACTATTTAATGTGTGTGGAGTTTCAACTGTACAGATGAAGATTTATGAGGATGGATGATCGTAATGGTTGTGAAACCCTGTGAAGTATTCAATACCACTGAACTGTATGTTTAAAAATGGTTATAATGGTAAATATTTATTTTATTGTACTCCAATTTTAAAACTTCCCAAGAGAAAATATATATATAAAGATATTTATAGAACATTGCCTTGATTTTCTATATATAGAGGTTTTTGTGTTTAAAATTCTTTAAATAGTATTTTGATTTATTTAAACAGATTATACCAAAAATTATAGGAGCTCATCTTGGTTATTTTCTGTATTTCTTGATTATAGAAATTATGTTCATTGTTTTCCTTTAGTAATTTCTCTTGGTAGGACAGTCTAAAGAGGTGAATCATATTTAACTTTGTGTTGACTTTCACTTTCCTCAACCACTACATTGAAACAGCCTTACTGTTCGTAGAGAAAGGAGGAGGAAGTAGTAAATAAAACTCTGACAGTATAATTTATTTCTCATGTTCTCCTTATGTTTTCAAAATGTGAATCCTAAACTATTCAGACCCTAAAATATTGTTCTTTTAAATCCAGTCCCAAATATTTTGGGCAGAGGAGAGCAGTAGTACAATATTCTAGGCAGAGGAGAGCAGTAGTACAAAGCTGAAGTTTATTTTTTGAAATTTAAATACAGCTTGATTTAAACCTAAGGACAGACTGTCTTGATAAACATCAAGAAGGAGGAGTTTTCCTATTTCATCTTTTTTAAAACAAGAATGTTAAGGAGGGTACACTTAAGAATTTTGGTATACCACACTGTAAAATACATAATTGTTTAACCACTGTGCTTTCTGTCTGAAACTAACACAGAATAATATTGAATGTAAACAGTAATTCAAAAATAAAAAAAATTTAAAAGAATTTTGGTATGATTTAGGAGGGCATTTGTATATACAGGTTTGAGCCTGTACTTACATTGTATTCTTATATATGAATTTGAATCAATATTAAAACCAGAGTATTTTTTACTTTCTTCTTGCAATTTCTGTAGCAAGTTTATCTCGCAAAAATTCTTCTATAACAATCCTCACAGTAAGAAAGTTTATTTTAATATGGTTGATTCATTTCTTTAGCACCTCCGAAATTCTTGCCCATATCATCAACACCCCAGCCAGAGAGAAGGCAGCCACCCCAGAGGCGACATTCCATTGAAAAGGAAACACCTACTAATGTGAGACAGTTTCTGCCACCATCCAAACAGAGCTCCCGATCTCTTGTAAGTAACTGAAAGATTGCATAGAAACTGAAGTGTCAGTTAGAGGACCTAGAATCATTAGCATTATTGAGATGATTATTAGGAGAAAAAACTTCCAAAGGTTAGAATGATTTTTAAATAACCTTAATTGTTTTTAATAGCTAAAGAAAACCACCCTAACAGCAACCTAAATGAAATTTGACCATCTTTGTTCATTTAAAGTACCTTTATTTTTTCCAGAAGACTTACCAATTGTTGAAACTATAGATTATTAAAGAAATGTTTTCTTCCTTTCAAAGGGTATTAATCCACTTAAAAATTATTAAAACTAATCAAAAAACTTATCAAAATCTGGCTACAGTAGACTATTTTATTAAGGCAGAAGTACCAGGGGAGAATTTTGACCCTTTAAAAACCATTATTTATTGTTTCCAGGTATATTTTGAAGCCAAAGCTGCCGTTTGAACTGGTTTTCAGTTTTTGCTGTTTTCCAGAGTCTTTTGGATTCATGTAGTGGCCATTCATTCCTCAGAACAGCAGGCTGTAGGACACATGGCGTTGGCAGGAAGAGTAGATCCACCAGCCAGAGGAGGTCTGCAGAGCTTATTTTGTAGTCACACTTGACTTCAGAAACGTTTGCAGGCAAGATACAAGGCTTCAATCAATAGTTCTACTGGCAACGTAACATCTAATGTTTTTTTCAGATAACTCATGAATAAAAAACAGTGGAATATGCTTAATCCATTTTTTAGGCTCTGATGAATCATTCATAGTAGAGGGAGATAGTGTGATTATTGTTAAGATATTAAGTTTCAACAGAACTTATAATTTTGAAATTTGATCAGTCATCTCTGTTCCCAATTAATACTATTAAATTAATGATTTTATGGCAATTTCCAATAGGATTTCTGTTAATTTGTAAGTAATCACTGAAACACTGATATTTGATAAAACGTAGCAGGAGAACAGAACTCTAACCAGACAGGTTCAGACTTTAAAATCTGAAGACTTTGGTTAATGTGAATCAGTTATTGCTTTAGCAAAATATACAGTTGCTATCACAACTTAAAAATACGTAAGAAGGAATTCCTTAGTATTTTTTTTATGAGTCCAGTAATTAGATTCTTCTCTTCCCATGGGTTTTCCTAGATGCCAGTTTATCATTTAGGTATGTACCTGCCTTGTTATCATATGACATCATTATTGAGGTTAGACTTAAATTTTAAAATTATCAATCAATTATCAGATTAACTACAAAGGAGTTTCAGGTAGTAATACAGCAGTTTTACCAAGAAAGACTGTCAGTCAAGGGCCCATGAAGTAAAATAAATTTCCTGGCAAAAGGGAATTCAGCTTTGGTTGGTCAGGCTGTTGAGCTGGTTTATTCATGAAGAGAGCAAAGTAAAAGCAATCTGCAGTCCCCAAGAAGGGTCTCAGTGAAAGGCACTGGGTGAGCAGCTCTAGTCAATATAGATGGTATCAGGTTTCACACAGAACTGGGCTCACTCCAAGTACCTCTAGGCACCAGCTGAAACAAAGTAATATTCAGGTCAAGTAATGACATTTCTTGCTAGTAGATTACCTCAGTTTATCCATTAAATCACACTTCTGTGTGTAGTACCTTCTAGCTTGTTAAGTATTGTTTTTAAAGTATGATAATTTTTAAAATTTTTGCTATATTTTAGAAACAGGATCATTTTGTATTTGTAATACCTTTACTGAAAATGGTGGAAATGTCTGTTGTTACTCACTTATTTTGATTGTATCTCTCTCCCTTTCCTTAGGGTGTTTAAAAATGTAATTTTTTTCCATCATTTGGTCAAATGTATGAGGATGATTGCCCATCTAAATGAAAGGCTACTTGTCTTTCAGTACCTTCCCCAGGGAAGAAGTGCCTGCTTGGGGTGCATTCCCACATTCTTTCTCTCAGGCACAGCAAGCAGTTTCCCCTATCCTGCCTCCCGTCAAGCCTGATTTAGGAAGCTCAGTGTTCCTAACCCATTAGAAAATCTTAAGTTCAGGTCTTTGCTGTGTAAACTTTCAGATTCTCTAGGAACGACTTCATGGTTTGATTATCGATTTATACATGTGGGTGCAGATGTCAGCGTGAATGCACATGTGAAATCTACCATTAACATCCTGTGTGGTGTTTTTGTTTTGTTTCATTTCGTTTGTCATGCTCTATAATCACTATTTGTAGGCCACTCGTGTTCTGCATTGATTTCTCCTTTTCTTTCCCCACTGCCATTTTCTTTTTTCCTTATCTGTTGTTCAGGTTCCTAGGATAACCAGTGTATGGCCAAGGACGCCTTTCCGACCACTTTTTTCTACCATACAAACAGCTTCTCTGCTCAGCTCTCATCCTTTTGAAGCAGCCATGTTTGGGGTAGCGGGGGCTATGTATTATCTGTGTGAGAGAGCTTTTACCAGCAGGTGGAAATCCTCAAAGGTTGGCCTCTTTCTGCTGGTTCTGGGAATTATTTTACTCTATCTCTTTGACAGTGATACCTCAACTCCTGCACTCTGCAAGAATTAACAGCTTAGATGGGCACTTTGCTTCTGATCATTGATACCAATCTTTTGTAGGATGCATAGATCACACCATGATCTCAGTTGAGAGGAAAATAACTTTGAAAGGACAACAAACTCAAAATGCAGCATCAGAATAGAGGGACCTATGAGTGTTTGTCTCTGAGTGACCCAATTTTACAGCAGGAGGAATGCCACCTCTTAGAGCCTGTGAGGTGCTTTCATCCCAGGGCCTCCTGTCTTCAGAGGAGCATTTGCTCCTGCCAGTCTAAGTTGCTACAGGGGACTGTACCTCCCACAGAGCCATGTCATTGCCTGTGTCCCAAACACCTGACCCTGAGCTTTGAGGGGCTGTGTACACATAGCAGATGTCTCCCCTGGGCTCAGAGATTGTTCTCTTCCCCAGCACCTTTCATAAAGCTGTGTTGTGATGATCAGGGTGTCATGTGGCTTTTATGACAACTACTTCTCTATGGAGAGAAACTAAGTTTTCTTTTTATTGATGTGATTATTTTAAATATTTTATTTTTTATTGAATTTATTGGGGTGACATTGGTTAATACAATTATATAGGTTTCAGATGTACACATCTATAATACATCATCTGTATTATTTTAAATTATCTTGTGTTTTATTATTGTTTTTGAGGTTTTCATATAGAATATTTTTAAAGAAAGTATAGTAATTTCCAAACCCCAGTGAAATAAATAGCCCTGGGACCATAGTGAAGCTTCCTCTACCCCAGTGTAATAATGCATGCTGTTGACCACTGTTGGCAACAGCCTTGCCTATTCCACGTCATACAAGATCCTTTATTTACTAAACATATCTTTGACAAATGAGCCAGCAGCTAGTTTCTTTGTTATTCTTTATTACCCATCTTGATTTAGAAAAGAAACTGTGAAAGAATGTAAATGAGAAACAACAAATCCCTTTCCCTGTTTGTCATGAAATACAGAATAAGTCTGATCTTTTCCCCATTTTTAGATCTGGCCATTTGGGAACACCACCAAGTGCAGGGAGTTCATTTGAATTCCTGTCACTCCTGCTATTACTGAAGATCTATCAACAATTTTATTTTTACTATCAATCCCCCCCAAATACAGATATCTGTATACTAAATCCTCATACTATTTTAGGCAAAGAATTCACTTGGTATTTTGAAATTAAACTTAATAGTTGCTATTTTTATGTAAATCTGCCTTTTTTTTAGTTTAAATTTTCAAAAAACAATTATTGTTTTGGACAATTTTTAAGTATCTGCTACTTATTTATGAAGTGTGTGCTAATCAAGAACACTATATAAAATGTGACTATTCCCATTTCTCTCTGTGGCTCAATAATCAGATTACACCTTTTGCTCTATAATTTCTGTGCTACGTAACTCTGACCCCTTTTGAATGGTAAATATAACCAAAATCTTCAACAAAAACTTCATGATTTTAGTGACATACATAAAAGTAAATTCTAAAGGCACATCTGCTTCTATTGCATATTGTAATCATTATCAAAACAGTTTAAGATTTAGCATCCCTTTCCTAAATTTGAGAGTCATTTTGAAGCACAGAGAAGCAAAAGAATTAGAGTTGTGCTGATCTAGCCCTTATAGTCTATGTCTCACCCTGACAATGAGCTTAGTGCTTGCTGTAGGAGTGACCCAGCCTTGTGTCACCATGGGGAAAGGGGCACTTGCTCACAGTTAAAACCCTGAGTGCTCCTTATGTTTTAGAGCACTAGTGTCTCAGAAAATTTTATTAAGATTTCATTTGGCTTTGGAGATGTTGAATCATTATTTTTTGTCAGTTAATAAAAACTATTCTAGTAACTATTATTTTCTTTCATGTTGCATTAAAGTTTTGTTGTCCTTGGGAAAGCACCAAAATTAAAACATTAGCATTTGTCCTGGTGGAAATTATCTTACTAAAGGGTGATTACTTGAAATTTAAAAAAAAAAAAAAAACACAAAAAATCCACAATTTCTTACTATATTCTGCGAAGTACTGGATTTATATATAATTCAAAGCAGTCAGTTGGAAGTATGCTTGACTAAGCCCTGTGTGATTTAAGACTGAGGAGAGAGTACAGAAATATTTACCAGCCCAGGCATCCAAGTTATAAAGTTAATTAAATTGGCGCTAATTACCCTCTTCTTAGCATGCACAACAATAAATCTCAGTAGTGATTATCTGGTTATTTGCTTGATTTATACATTATTTTGCTCCAAGGCAACAATTCTGTCAGAGTTAGCTGCCATAAAATGTACCACAGTCATAATCATCATAACTGATGAATGAAAATTGCCATCGGAAAAGTTCCATGAAATATATTCAGGGCTCAAAAAAGCTGTCATTCGGTTGTGTACAGCCAACAGTACTTACCTCGTGCAGTTTAATGGCCTAACCTAGAGTCAGTGCCTCATCCCATTTGACACTAAACTCTTTTCTCAGGATGGAGCAAAACAGAGTAGATATTGGACATGCCAGTTTAATCCTATTATCTTTTAAAGCTGTCCTCTTGAAGGAGAAAATTATATGATGGTGATTTTTTTTTTAAAAAAAGGATTTTAGATATTTTAGACTAAATGATATAATCTCTCTGAATAGTCTATCTTCCTAGCCTCCAAATACTAAGTTCTTCATCTTAAAAATTCAACTGCAGGATTTTTTTCCAAAACATTTTTAAGCATACTTAACATTCCTTAAGTTAACCTGAATAAAGACGATTTGGTATAGATTGTTAGTAAAAATCAGTAGTTCTTCAAACTACTTTTTTTAGTAAATGCTAATGTTTGTCAAGTTTGCAACCTAGATTTGTTTTTGTTTTTATCCGATTGAAAGACAGAACTGAATGTTAAAACTGCATTCATAGTCATGTGCTTTCTCATTTGGCTTGTTTGATTCCAGAACTCCTGTGAGCAGTGCTATTATGGGTGTGTGGGAGTGAATTATAATGTGTTTGTACTGAGAACATTAAGTTTCAGTGTCACTACACCACAATGGCCCTTGTGAAGCCTAGCAGGATGTGAATGCACAAGACTGTTCTGTCTTTCTGTTAGATCCACCAATCAAGAGCAGGCCAGATGGGGAGCAAATGGGTGTGAGGCTCTTCATTCAGTGGAATCAGTTACATCAACATGTTCCTCAGCTGGCTTTAGGGAAACTACTAACATAAGACAGTCAATATAAATATTTATTGTGATGTTCTGATTTTTTCCACATCCTTCCAATGCCGATTGTATAATCAGTAGTTGTTTAAAAGTAATAACAGAAATCTGGAGAACTGTGGGACAGCCTGTGGAGATTGCCTGCTGGCTGTAAACTGCAACAGTAGCTACATGTTCCAGCTCCTGTCATACCATTAGGACTTTTCAAGGTGTGCTGATGTAACTTACCACTATGCTTCTCAGTGTAAATTACTAACCACCTTCTTTTGGCTATTCTGGGTACCACAGACCAGTTTTAAAAATATGTTGTTGACTTTTACATAGCATACAATACAACACTAAATAAATCTTTGCATAGTCATAGGAGACAACTGACGTAAATTTGGTTTAGAACAACAAATTTTTTTTCAAGATTTCAGTGCATAATTACATAGCCAAACAAATGTGAGGAGCTTTTATTTTTTGGAAACTTCAGTAGGCTACAGTGTTTTACATGGTCCTCAAAGCTTTCTACCATCTGTTGTCTTGGTGTAATTAGAAATTATGTGGTCCCCAGAGTAAGCCAGCTCTGTTCCAGTGTTGATTGGGACCTCTTTTGTTTTCTGAAGCTACTAACCAGGTGTCTGATCTGAAGGGAAATATTACAATGCCAGAAAAGGGAGTGGGAGTTTCTTATTCATGTGGAATTTTGAATTTCAGGAGGAATTCTGCTATCCAGTGGAATGCCTAGCTCTTACTGTGGAGGAAGTGATGCATATTCGTCAGGTCCTGGTGAAGGCAGAGCTGGAAAAATACCAACAATATAAAGATGTCTACACTGCCCTGAAAAAAGGAAAGGTAGAGCTATTTAAAGTTGATTGATCAGCAGGGTTAGCAGAATAGTCAGTCACAGGCATGGTCTTCTGAGGGAGCTTTCTGCTATTCAGATGGTGCAGGACCTATAGGGGATTTTAGGATGTAGGAGGCTTCTTCTCCAGAAGTCATTTCCTGTTCTGCCTTGCTCACCAAAGCGAGTATTTTCTCTCTTAGAAATCAAAACTCAGGAAGGTTTAAAACAACCATAACAAATACTGGTATGCCTTCACATAGCCATGTCAGCATTTTGTCATTATACAGGGGAGACTTTTTTAGAACCTTCTTTCAATTGCTTCTATGATGGTGACACTTTAGACAGCTGTGGCCTTTTATTACTTTTAAAAGTAGAATTATAATTAAATACAGAGTCATATTATAATTATCACAGAGCCAAACATAAATCAGGGTTTCTGAATTCACTTCTTCCTTCTGTGTACTAAACTTCCCCAAGCATATAACGTAAAGTGGATTCAACCATATAATTTAGGAAATTCATTGCTGGCGATGCTTTTTCTTTCTCCCTTTTACATTTGTATTTTTTAGCTTTGCTTTTGTTGCCGAACCAGGAGATTTTCCTTCTTCACCTGGTCTTACACCTGTCAGTTCTGTAAGAGGTAAGGCTCTTTGTAACTGACGATAATAGTCAATAAATATCAGTTAACTTCATTGTTTCATCATTCTGTATGCAAGAACATTATTAAAAATTATCTGTTATATTGTGCTATGTTTGTGGGTTAAAAATACTGATCCACTGATTTTTTCAAGACAGTGGATCAGTTATTGGGTGTTCAACCTGGAAAATGTTTCTGTGCATTTATTTCTTTTATATAACCAAGATAATTCTAATAATAATATGTCATATTTGAACAGAAAAAAATAGATGTGATTGTCACATGACCCTTGGGTAGACAAATAAGAAAATTCCAGATGTAAGTTGATTCCTTTCATAGGGAACAATGTAAGAATTCAGTTTTACAGATTGATTATCTTTTTGGCAATCCATAGTTGAATCAATTTGTTGTATCCTGACAGAAGATCCAGAGAGTTTTTGCAGTTTATTGTAGAAATTTACAACCATGTAGCAATTGGCCTTTTTAACTCTCCAGTCACATTGGTGGTATCATGCCAAGTAATGCTTCTGATTTTGTGTACAGGCCCGTGTGCTCACAGTGTTGCAAAAAGGTAAGCTAAGCCTGGTGAAATGATAACATAATAACAATTTTAACAGACTGCCTTTTTAACAGTACTGCTCATTCTCAGTTTTTTTTGGGGGGGATAATAGATGCGGCTGCCATCCAAGCCATACTCCACTCTTCCTATCTTTTCATTGGGACCTACTGCCTTGCAAAGAGGGGAAAGTTCTACGAGGCCAGAAAAACCTTCCACTAGCCACCATCGGCCACTTCGGAGCATTGCCAGGTGAGCAAGAAGGCTGGATCTTCAGAGCATCCTTTGTAAAAGAAGAATGCTCCTTTTGAAGACTGTGATGATATGGCAAGGTTTTGGGTCAAGAAGACTGGCGGTGGTTAGTTGATTTTATTATAATTTTGACTTGCACACAAATCTCCAAAACTTCCAGAAGGTAACTTAACTTGTCAAGGAATAATGGTTAGCTGCTTGAAGGATACCTTACTCTCACAGTTTATTTTTATTTGTGTTTAGATATAATTACTTTCGTGTGTCCTTTAAGTCATCTCTAAATCTGCCCTTGTTTTCAATGGAGTTGAAAATCTGCATATATATAGTAGTCTAATCTTTCCTTCTTTAGTTTTGAAAGAAAATCTGTTTAATCCTGTGTTTACAATAGTCTGCAATTTAATTTCTTATTGTAAAGGCAGTAATGAATCTTTATGCCAAGAGCTGGCAATATAAAAGAAAAAAAAATTGCCTGGATATCAATCCGTTTGCATTTAATGCAGAGTAAGATTAGTGCTGGTCCTTAAGAAAGATGGAGGGCTAGCAGGCCACCTCAGGTCACACACTTGGAGGGCCAGGTAGGATCAAGGTTTGATGCATCAGCCACCTACTGGGGATGAGGGGGGTGAGGTAGACACTGACATTGATGCCAAATGCCAGACAGCAGCTGCTCTGCAGGTCATGGCTCTGTGATCAGTGAGGCAAGGAAGCTGTGAGCCCAGCAAGTAACTTGTGGCCAAGACTGTTTGCCCTGTGCCTTCAACTCTCTGCTCTGAGACACTCCTGCTCCAGGATGACCTCAAATCATGATTTGTGGGCTCAACGCAGTGCAAATAATTTTTGTCCTTTTCTCTACTTACTCTGAGATTTCCTGTTTGGTTTACTTGAAGTGGTAAGATGAATAAGTGATTCCTAGTTATTTCAAAAAGTAACCAAAAGATTTATTATGATGTTGGTTTAGTTAAACTCCAGCTCTCTGGACTCCAGATAACCATCCATGCAAATATAGAGAATCACTGGGGAGGGAAAAACATATTTGACAAATACAGAAATTACAAGAAAATTGGTCCAAAGATAATTTTTAAGAATGTGTCGTAGAGATAAATTTACTTCAATTCCCTATAGTCTGACCTACCATGTACAGATAACTAATGTTTATTATCCATGACATGGGGTCACTGGAGAAAGAACTTGAAATCCCTTCTGAGTCATCAATAGGACATTAGCAACATATACTTTATTTCATCTTAGTTGTTAAAGTTCATAATCTATATGTATGATAATCGTATGATGACTACTCTGAATATCCTATTTTCTAAAAATTCTAGAAGAGATGCTAAGAATTTTCAGTATTATTTCTTAATAAAATGTTTCCTGGCTTCTTTTTTAAAAAATACTTTGAACCCTGTCTCCAATTAGAAATTCTTCTTTGAAAGAACATAATACAACTAAATCATTCACCATTCCATAATGTTTTTGCAACAAATTTTCTTAGTATTGCAGTAGTACTATCAGTAGTACTATGAGTAGTACTGGATGTTTGAAATGTTTTTTTTTTCCAGATTCTCCTCAAAATCTAAGTCTGTGGACAAATCAGATGAAGAACTACAATTTCCCAAAGAGTTAATGGAGGACTGGAGTACCATGGAGGTGTGTGTAGACTGCAAAAAGTTTATTTCAGAAATCATCAGTTCAAGTCGGCGTAGCCTGGTATTGGCCAACAAAAGAGCCCGATTAAAAAGGAAGACACAGTCTTTCTATATGTCCTCACCAGGCCCCTCGGAATACTGCCCTTCAGAGAGGACTATCAATGAAATCTGAGCCCTGTGCCTTTCAATCGCTTTTGTGTTCAGAGTCAGCATTAGCGAGGGAGAACACTAGGCTGGACTGTCTCTCCTTGCTGTGGCTTTAGTTAATAGGCTTGATTTGCATTCGATCAGGTTTTTGCTGCATCAAATTGTTCCACAGACTGAATTCTGTGTTCATATCGATTGATGATATGTGACAGGGCAGCCAATTTGCTCATTTGCACTGAGAGGACAGTAGTTTGAAACTTGCCTTTATGTGTGTGTATATTTGGAGTCCAGAAGCTTTTTCCTTAGTTCAGTTCCTTACTGTTCTTCAAATAATTTTCCGACTAAGGCAAAAAGCTTCTCATATGAGAAATCAGCCTTCAAAGGTGTCAATGTTAGCACAGTTCTAAGCAGTAAGTCATATTGGCATTCCACCTGACAGTGTTCCTATCTAATGTACATAGTGATCTGGAGCTCTGCCTCACACCAGATACCTGGGGGTGGGGGCAGAGCTATTTTTCATCTCACAGCACAAAACCTAGAAGTATTTGCTCATACTATCAAACTGATTTTTAAATTGTTGCTCTGAGATAAAGACTATGGGAGGGACTTTATGCCTACATTTTAGTGCAAAACATCTGAATAAGCTGTACATCCAAATGGGTGACCATTTCCTCTGAGCTGCTGTGTTTGCCCTGGTGCAGTGTATCAGTATCTCCTAAGTGGGTGACAGGTTCTCATTCCCTATCTTGTATGTATTATGGTTACTTGTAGTTTTATAATGGAGGTCTAAGAATTGAAAGTTTTGTGGGAATTTCCAGACCAAGGAAGACTAACCCTTTGTCAGTAGGTTGAGTGTGTTTCAGTTAACTATATAAAGGGTCTTAACAGCAAAGGGGCCAGCTGCTGCCCACACTGTGGGGCATGAGCTGGAGCCCATATATTTTCAGCCACATATTTCATAACTTTAGAGTCTAGCCATCATGACTAAATCGAGCCACAATTTGGTAGGTATGGTCTCAAACTAAAATATATTTATTTTTGTAAATGAATTTTAAAAGAAAAAATATTGTCTAGTTCTTTTAAAATTACAAGATACTTAACCTGCTGATAGTCTTTTGGATGATTTTTGCACAATTTTCCTTGGAAACAAGTTGAGCGAGTAGGGTAGGTTTTTGATAAAGATAGGTTGGAAGATAGCATCGTATACCTGAAATTTCTCAGCTTGTTTGGCCCATACCATGGACTGTACTTTATTATAATTTTGGCATGCTTAGAAATGACCAACCAATCAAATTGCCATTAATGTTTGAAAAATCATTAACACACATACACAAATAATGTCCTAAAAGCTATAGGGCATGTCCGTAGTCAACAATATGACAACACCATTTACTACAAGGCTGGGCAGTCACATTTCATACCACATCAAAGTATAGTGACATTTCCACTTTAACACTGATACCTCAAAACTGCTCTGGTAGCAGTTTTTAATGGATTGAAATTTACAGTTTAGTAAATGGCTTAAAATTACTTATACTTATGAAATAAACTTTACCAGTTGACTAAAGTAATGCATGTTAACAGTTTGTCTATATTTGCATGTAAAAGTGGGCCACCAGAAAACCCTTATTTATTATGCAAGTGTTTAAATTATTTTGAAGACTCTTGTTTAAGAGCTTTAAACATTTATATCAGGTGAATGTATTTAAACTCTCTACTCCAGATGGTAGAGAGTTTGAAGGCCCAGACTTGAGCCTTCAAACAACTTCCAAGGAAAGGTGCAAGGCAGAGGGAATGGTATCTGATAGTGTGCTTTTTAAAATAATGACTACTTCAGTATTGTTATATAAAATAAACATAAGAAACTAAACCCCCAAAATGAACATTTCATCCACATTCATAAAGCAAATATCTAGTACTTGGTTTCTTCCTGGCTCTCAAAATCTAAGTCTGTGAACAAATCTTTGGCTTCACTTCATTTAGGTTGATTAGGGCATTATGATCACCTCTTATCAGAGATTTACAATGTAAATTCTTCAACAGCATTGGTTTGCCAAGTGTATTAAAGAGGTCACATGAATGGTATATTTGCCTGAGATAATTTACAGAAAGTAGTGTAAGAAAAGGGCACATGGCATAGTTAAAATTATAGAAATCAAATTAGCATCACTTTTTGTTGCCAAAATAATTTCTTAGATTTAATCATTTTTTATCCATGACACGTACCAAACACCTCAACTAAATTAGGTAATTCCAGAGTAATTCATTAATAGCTTGTAGAGTATGGGCTTATAATCCCTAGCCTGTCCTTAGGTCTATCTTCCTCCCCTTACTACTAAAATAACATACCTTTACAGTATTCCCCTTTGTCCTGGTTTCCAGCTATTTGGCATTTACTTCTGATCTAACGACAACAAAATTGTCATCTAACTGGTCTCAATTGGAGTCTGAGTGTCTTAGAACTCATAAGTACACCTGAGCAGTCCTCCCTGTGTGCATCCCTGAACACTTAACCCTGGTCCCTCCATGCTCAAGCATCTACCCATTGCTTTTGTCCCATACACCTTGTGAACTCACCATGTTGGGAGATCTCTGCTTTCTTCCCCATGGCTTAACTTTCTATCAGTGTCAGAGTAGATAAGGCTTGTAAATACTGTAATATATTTATTAATATTTTAAAGGCATTCATTCAGTGGACAATGGAAATTATCTCTCCCAAGGCAAATAAAAATTAAATAATTGCTATGTATAATACATTGACTTAATAGTCTTACTTGAGTTCAAATCTTAAGCCTTTCAAATTAAACTAGGTTTGTTATTTAGGAATTTTTTAAATCTTAACATTTGAAAAGATTATGTGATTAGCACCATGAACTCATACCATGAATTTTTAAGGGCTTTTATTTTTCTAACCATATTAATAAATATAGGTATGGATTTTAGGTACCACATGGGGACATGAAAGTTTTAAATGATGTTGCTATTTGCTAAAGCAAAATAACAGGAAATTTTGTACATGCAAAGCTATTGAAAGGCCACAGAGAAATGGGAATACTGACTGGACTTTGACCTTGCTTCCTGCAAGTATAAAAGACAAGGTGTTGCTGGCATGCAGGGTGGCATGATGGTACTAAAAGTTTTTCGTTAAAATCTTCTATTTTAAAATTTAGGGAAAAATAAAATGGTTTTCCATCATATCTTCTGTGTTGAGTTTCTATTGTAAAATGATGTTGTCTTTTGTTAACTAGCTGTCAACAACCACCTATGCTGAGAAGGCAAGATACTTTTATTATCAGCATCTCATGATCAGTTTGAGAAATACAATCTAACAAGGACCACATTGGAAAAATAAACAAAAATGGAGCCTCCAAAATAACTGCTATGTTACCAAGCAGTCATGAGTCCTTTTTTTACCTTAGCAACATAGGAATTAAAATTTATTAACATTTTATTATATAAGAAGTTGTATATATGTAGCCCTGGCTGGTGTGGCTTAGTGGATTGAGTGCCAGCCTGCAAACCAAAGGGTCACTGGATTGATTTCCAGTCAGGACACATGCCTGGGTTGTGGGCCAGGTCCCCAGGAGTGGGTGCATGAGAGGCAACCACACACAGATGTTTCTCTCCCTCACTTTCTCCCTCCCTTCCCCATCTCGAAAAATAAAAATAAATAAAATCTTTTAAAAAATTAAAAAACGAAGCTGTATATATATATAGACAAATTATATATAGAAAGATGATAAAGCTTTTATATGTTTTTTAAATAGAATTGCTCAAGGTATATATTCCTAAAATGTCCCATGATAAGAAAACTTCTTGTTATTGCTCTTCAGTTGCTTGAGAAAAAATTAGAAAGATCAAACCCAGAAATGAAATTAGGAAAGTTATGTTTTAATGTTAACTAAGTAGAGCATCATTTAAGGTATTTACATATCTTAAGTATTACATGATACTGAGTTTGATATTCATATATACAAGCTACTTTCTTATTTGCCAGACATATTTTAGGAACTCCTTCCACTGAAGTTTCTTTGTGAGATGTATGTTTGTGTGTGTACAGTTTATAATCCAAATATTTACTGACTTTCTTAGTCTAAGAGTTCTTGCCTCATGCCTCCTTGGATACAGAAAACTCAGACACCATAAAGGGGAAAGCTCTGGGTAAATTTTATTTAACTATTATGGGAGACTGTTCTGTGTGGTGTGGGCCCATACAGGACCCACGCCCACAGATAGGTTCTTCCATGGGGAATCAGGCCTGCATTGTACCTAGACTGCTATGAGACTTGCTTTTGTTAAAACTCCCTCACCCTGAATTGAGGCAGCAAGTGCTTACTGTAACTTCCTAAAGTCTGTGCTAAACCTTCCAAGGATGAGTGTAACCAGTTCAACCACTTTTCCCTTTGCATTTGCAAATATCCTTCTTCTATGATGTGATTAGTGACATCCTCTCCTTTGTTTTCTGTAAAAGGTAACCACCTAAAGTGAACCTGTGCATAGTAAATGAGGACCATTATGTAATGTGCCCAGAAAAGCAATAAAAGCTTGTCAAGGCAAGGGTTGGGGCGCTCTCCCCTTGAGAGAGTAGCTGAAGCACTCCAAGGCTTTTCTCCTCTTGAGAGAGAAGCCGTGCTGTCCCTTTTCCTCCACAGGAATCGGTAGTCCCTGTGAATTTGTCTCATATCTCATCCACAATGTCGCTGACCCCACGAACCAGGGTCTGTGTCAAACTATATCTTTCTTTTTCCTTCTAAGTTCCAGTGAAGGAAAAATACGTAGTTGTAAATCATCATTGTCTAGAATTTCATAGAGAACCGCTTTTAGGAAAGGGCTTGACTGCACATATGATGTGTTAAGAGACTCCAGTTCCGCTATTTCTACAGAATGTTCAGGCACAAATACACACATACACAGACATTCATTATAAAGCTTATAAGGTTATGCTTCTTCCCTCATGTCAGCCAAAGGCCCATGACGAGAAACATCCACCAAAAATGTTTAATAGCCAAGAAACCACTTAATATAAAACTCTGCATATGCTAATTAAATGATTAGGTGTGATTACCTCACAGACTGAACTTGCACTATTCTGGCTTATTCCATTAAAATGTATATGATGTATAATTGATGTATTTAGAATAGATCTTACTGTGCAATAAAAATTCTGCAGCTCTGTTTCTGTGTGAGGCTGGTGGCAAAATCTGAACTACTACAGTATTAATGAAGCAATGGAAGTAAAAAGGCTTCAGGACTTACAGGACATAGCTCTTTAGAAGTGGGCTTTGGAAAATGGGGCATCAAGAAGTTGCTTTTGTGCCTGGTGCTTAAGAGCTGCAGAATCATCTTTATGTTTGAACCTATGCCATCCATGTTCAACACAACTCAGTGTTCTTATTTTGTTTCCACCCAGAGTGCCAGACACCATCAGTTGTATACTAAAAATGCTCTTACAATCTGCTCTAATAAATATGATTCTCTATGAATTGAAGAAGAGGGGGAACTCCATTTTGCTTAGGTGTGGCTAGCAAGGAGGGACACACTTGATCAAGCTTGCTCACTTCAAGTTTGCCCATCTATGTATTCTTTTTTGCTTTGCTGTTCCCTTGTGAGTGCAAGAATTGTCTCAGTTCCTGGCCTACCTCCCCCTTGGTCCCTTTCCCTAGGGTGACAGCAGAGAATGTCACATCCCAACTCTTCCCAGGAGCAACAGTGTTTAAGAGAGTGGAAATGCCAAAGAGGATTTGAGGATTTCTGTAGAGCTGAACTGAATATCAAGTTCCTAATAAGCAAATGGTGTCAACACTGTAGGAAAACGTGGGAGAAAGAAAGAACAGCAAGATTCTGCACAGGTAAATTCTTCTAAACAGTGTGGCTACTGCTGTATAGAATCTTTTCCTTAGACATTGCAAAGAAAAAAAACCCTTTCACCTTGCCCACCAAAGATGATGACATGAGGTAAAAAGCCCCTTAGATCATTCTACCACAATTCAAGTTTGTTTCAGAAGTCGAATCCACAGAACAGAAGCTTGGACGAAGCACTGTAGGTGTAACTGGCTTAGACAATCCCACCTCCAAGTGACTCCTATGACAGCCTAAAATTTCCTCCAGGTGTAGCCAGTGGTAGACACAACTTCTAATCATAAAAATTGGTCCTCTTTGTTCCAAAATGGTACTCCCTAGCAAAAAAAAAAAAAAAAAAAACACTTTTTTTTTAGGACCCAAGAGCTTTCATCCTGATAACTGAAAAAAAACTAAACTATAATTCACAAGGTAGATTCTTTCAGCAGTATACCTGGTTTCTAGTATCAGAAATGTTTCTAACTAAATTATGCTCCAGTTTGGCAGCAAAAGAGCTATCTGACATTGAGAAAGTTCCTTAACATTTCTGGATTTCAGTTTCTTAAAGGTTAGCAAGGGTGTTGGACAAGGTGGTCTCTTAAGATCACTCTTTTTCTAAACAGTATTTGTGTTGATGACAAACCTAATTATGTATATTACATGAATGCAAGAAAAAGTGCAAAACAAAATATGCTACATATATTTGAAATGGGGAGGCAAATTACATTTTACTAATTATTATAAAGAACCCGAGTCCATTTTTCAAAATTAAAAAGAAAAACCACAGAAACATGAGTTGACATATATTAAAAATAAAAACAAACCCTTAGCACAAGCCATTTTGTATCAGCAACTCCTGATTACTGGTGGTTCATCTCCCAACCTCACATGAAAGTCTTTGTCTGGCAAGTCTTTGTTCCCACAGTGTGATGTGAAGAGAAGCAAATAGCTGTAGGAGCAACTATATGTAACATACTGATTTAATTGCATTAAAAGGAAGCAAAAGTATGGACAACTCATTGTCCAGCTTGATGTAAGAATTACCAGAGTCCCCAATAGATATGCCTCCCAGGGTAGTAATAGGATTCTCAGCGAAGGAGTTTCCCTTAAACCCCATCACTGCATGAGCTCTTTTTCACCAAATTTGATCTCTACTTTTCACTTTTAGAGCTGAAAGTGATACAAAAAGTCTACCCTCCAGCCAGTGGCAAGCTCTTGGCTCTGTTCATACATGTCCAGGATCAGGCAGGCACTTATTCTATGCAAAGTTCCATCACTGAACAGGTCTAACAGTTGAGAAGTTCAGCCCTTCTGTAATTTACTCCCATTGTTTACTCCCCAGTCCTGCCTCATGAGGCTATCTGGAATGTGCCTACTCTCCTTTCCAAGTGACTGTCTTAAATAGCTTCTTAATTCTTGTGTCTCTCTGAAATACTCCCTACTTCTCCTTACTTCCTTTTCTGCATTTTCTTTTTCTCCATTGCAGTTAGCACCTAACATCCCATAATACTGTTCCATGAAGATAGGGATCTTTGTCGAGTTTCCTCACTGCCACTTTCCTAGTTTCTGGAAAAACACCTGGCATGTAACAGGTACTCCATAAATGTCTTTGGAGTGAGTTAATGAATGAATGGGAGAGTTCTTTGTGGAAACTAGAACAAATAAATACAAAACGGAACCATTAAGATGTCTGCAAAACAATTGACATAGTGGTTGGTTGTTCCTTAACAGCTAATTGCCACATACAGCTCTTGTGTTTTTAAATCAGGAATACAATTCTGAATCATCAAATCACTACAGCCCTAAAGTGGCTAATTAGAAGACAGAAGCTTCAGTCAGCAGCTCACGCCCTTAGCATGGTTGACTTAGAGGTCACAGAAGCCCTACCTGCCAGTCTGGGTTTCCTACCTCACCCTTGTAAATGGTACTCATCACATTATCATCTCTGGGCGCTCTTCCCCTTCCAGAGCTCCTGGGTGCAGTCATCGTGCACAGCGCTGCCTCCCTCATAGAGCTGTCATCCATTAAAAAATGTACGTACAGATGTGCAGGGACCCTGCAGAACTATAACTGAGGCTGCTGCATAAATGTACAGGGTATGTTTATCAGTATTGTTCATACTTGTTAACTTTTACTACTTTTAAAGTATGACAATTAACTCTTGTAAGCATAAGATTTTGATTAAAATGTATGTGCCAACTAGGCTGAAATAAAGTATTTCAAATTTGTCATATTAACATATTTGGCCAATAACAGGAAATAAGATATGAAGATAAGCTTTATTGCATTAGGTATTCTGGGCTGTGTGTCACTATTAAAACATAATTTAGGGGATATTTTGATAATTTTCAGTAGCTAATAGCTACCAGTTATTAAGCACTTACCTATATCAGATTCTGTGTTAAGCACCCTCAGCACATTTTCTCCTTTAATACTCAGCTTGTTAGAGAACAGATGGGGTGAGGGGGTGGAGGGGGAGGACAAGATACTGTTACCGAATGGAATTCCCCTCCTGGGGTCCCTCTGTACCAGGTTCGCCTTGCCTCTCACCCTTAGCAATTGGGATTATGGCTCTCAGTGCCAGAGTTTGGTGAAAAGAAAAGGAACTGTTTATTCAAAATTATACAGACTTAAGAGTAATGATTTAATGACTTTGTTAAAATCTCACAGTCCCTTAAAACACACACAGTCCTTCCCCCCACCCCTTTGCCCAGTCAGGCCAGTCAGTGGTATCGTATCTCAGGAAAAATAGAAGTCTGTGGCTCAGCTAGCTCCCATCCTTCCCAGTAATCTGTGCTCGACTGGCAGGCCTCCTGTGGTTCCCAGCACCATCAGCTGTGTTACCTCGATCTCCAGTTCTTAATCCAAAACCACATGCCCATCAGCAAGAGTCCTTTTGTTACAGAACAGGTGTGGGGGGGTGAATGACATTATTACCAAGAGGACCCCCCATTTTCTCTGGGGGTTCCTCCCCCAGGAATACTAGGTTCACTTTGTCCATGGCCAGAGGAAAGATGTCTCTCAATGCCAGGGATTGGTGAAAAGGAAAGGAATTACATATTTAAAAGTTATATAGGCTTAGACTAATGATTTAACGTCTTCATTAAAATACTGAAGTTCTTTAGAATACCCACAAACGCACACAGTCCTTCCTTCTCCCTCTGCCCAGTCTGGGGTACCATATCTCAGGAAAAGAAGTAGAAGTCCATGATTCAGACTCCCAGCACCGTCAGCTGTGTCACCACCACGACCACCAGTTAATCCAAAACTGTGTGGTAATTCTTGCTCTCTGTCCAAGCTGCATGGTCCTGCCCAGTATGGCTGCCGCGCTTGGGTTTAAATCCCTGTGCCAATCTTCCCCTGCAGCCCCATTTCCTACTCCCACAATCAGTTACACCTGCCAGCATTCCTGTATCCTTCCAGCTTTACTGGGCTGCCATAGTAAGTCTGGGTAGGCATGGTCCCATGATATGGAGCCAGTCATCTCCAAGCTCACATGCAGGTGCTGTAACCAGGGGGAGTTGCTTCCCAGTTACATCCTGGGTTGAAGTCAGTCCCACCCCCTGGCTCAAAGCACGAGCCACAGCTATTTAACATATCTATGAAACCAGTTAAAGGCTGTAAGTATGTTAAACGACCATGCCAGAGGTTAGCTGCAAAGCTGTTGCTGTACAAAACAGCTCTCAAAGGCCCTGCTCCATGTGTCCCATCCCCCAGTCCAGACTTGTGGTGGTGGGGTGCAGGGGGATACTATATTTTTTAATTTTTTGGACACCCCGAGTTCTGGACCCCATTTAAAATTCTTCATTTGGGGGGCCCTGGCTGCACCCCGTTACAAACTCTGAAGTAGGTAGTATTAATATACTCTTACAGATGAGAAACGGGTAATAGCAAGGACATCATCTACCCAAGCTAAAACCACTAACTAGCCCAGCATCAAAACCTGAGGGTCTCTCCACTTCCAAACTGCGCTGGCGACTCTGCTGCATTTCCAGCTGTTTTTCTATTAACTGCTGTGATTCCGAATCCAGTTCCTGAGTCACCAAAACATTTAATGAATACCAAGAACTATGCATGCAAAGTAGAACATCTCATCTTGGCTTCTAAAGAATTTTAAACTGGTCAGACAAATACATAATGAGAACTTTTTTTTTTTTTTTTTTTTAGTCCAAAGCAATATAAACCTCTAGGAACTATAGCAAGCTGTGAGTTGGTGTCAGCTTCAAGGACAGCTTTATGGAATCAGATTTTAAGGTGGGTTCAGAGGAAGGAGAGGACCCAGTCTTTCCCAAAGTACAATCTGATTGCCACCTGTATTGGAATCATCTGGTCCAGTGCCTAGGACTTATTTTTGACTTTTTGCAACAACAACAACAAAAAGAATGAGAAACCTCTCTAATCAAGGAAGGTTATGCTAGGATTGTTTTTGAGCTGTTTGAAAAGAAGTAGAACAGCATGAAAGGAAACAGTCAGAAGGTGATTGTACAGGTTTAGTATGAGGTGAAGTATTAGTTATCTGTTGTTATGTAACAAATTACCCCAATACTGTGGTTTTAAACAATAAACATCTCACAAGTGTCTGTGGGTCAGGAAATCAGTAGCAGTTTAGCTGAGTAGTTCTGGTCCGAGGTCTCTAATGAGGTTACAGTGAAGATGTCAACTGGAGCTGCAGGTAGTTGAAGGCTTCACTGGGGCCAGAGGACCCACTTTCAGGATGGCTCCCTCACACAATTCCTTTCTGTCAAGCTCTTCCAGGTAGCTGGCTGCCCCAGGGCAAGTGATACAGAGAGTGAGCAAGGTGCAAGCTGCAGTGTCTTATGACCTAGACTGGGAAGTCACAGACCATCATGGAATGGTCCACAGTATTCCACTGACCCCACAGTTCAGCCCTGCTCTGTATGGAAACGATCACCCACAGGTGTGGTCACCAGGAGGTGGCTTCTTTGGGGGTGTCTTACAAGCTGTCTACACCAGGAAATAAGCACCTGAAGCAGACTGGGACAGTTAAAATGAAAAGACAGAATTGTTCTGAGACCTTCTATAGGCATATTTGGTTTCTAGATAGCTGCAGAGAGTGCAAGAGGAAGAAGTCAAGTAACTCAGGTTTTATACTCAGGAAAGAAAGCAGTTCAGCAGAAAGCACCAAATTTAGTTTTATTTATGCTGCTTGAGAGATTTAGTGGGATCTTTAAGAAAGGGGTCAGCTTTACAGAAAGATTTTCTCTAAAGGGCCAGGTAGTAAATACTTCAGGCTTGTGAGCTTCCTACAGTTTCTGTCGTCTACTCCTCTGTGTGGGGAGTGGGAGGGGTTATTTACAGTCCCTTAAAAATGCAGAAAACATTTTTAGCTCACAGGCTGTAGTTTGCCGACTCCTACCCTAAGCAAACTGTCCTATAAGAGCAGAAAACACAAGCATAGAACCTAATGAGAAGTCAAGACTGGAAATCCAAATCATTACTGAGTGAGTACTCAATTTCTTAACCAATTGCCTTTTTTTTTTACTATTGATAGTTAACTCTTACTAGTGATTATACAAATTTTAGAAAAATAGAACACACCCTCACTAAAAGTATTTCCATCAGTGAAGCCCAGTAATCCTCCCTAGGTGAAGCTGGAAAAGCCTGCATTGGTGCAACCTGTCACCTACCAGACCCAGTAAGCAGAGACAGGGACTGGGTCTTTATGGGCACTTTATTCAGATGGCTGGCAATCTGAGAAGACAGCAGATTTGTACCCTAACAGATCACCCTACATTTCCTTTCAAACCAGCCGTTTTATAACAGAGATCAAAGTGTGGTGATGAAACCAGAAAAAGACACCCGAGTTCGGGCTGCCTGTCACTATCAAACCCAATACACAGAGACAGGGAGTGAATCTTTATGGGCACTTTATTCAGATGGCTGGCGATCTGAGAAGATGGTAGGTTCATACCCTAACAGACCATCTTGTCTTTTCTTTCCAGGCCAAGGTTTTTATAGCAGGGAATAAACAAGGTGTGGTGAGGGGTTTTTGTTTTGTTTTGTTGGGCAAATATGTTTTCCCATATAGTTGGTTCTCTTTTCATTTTAATGCTGTTTTCTTTAACCATACAGAAGCTTTTTAAAAAAAGATTTTATTTATTTTTAGAGAGGGGGAGGGAAGGAGAAGGAGAGAGAGAAACATCAATGTGTGGTTGCCTCTCATGTGGTCCCCACTGGGGACCTGGCGCACAACCCAGGCATGTGCCCTGACTGGGAATCGAACCTGCGATGCTTTGGTTCGCAGCCCACACTCAATCCACTGAGCTATGCCAGCCAGGACGTTTTGAAATTCAGGGAATGTTAATTGGATTGAAAAAACGACTTCAACATTCTTGTCCTGAGCAGTGGTTCTTAAGCTGTGCCCCAAGAGGTTGTCTTTAGCTGTGTCCTGGGTGGTGGTCATCTCACCCTGGAGCACAATGGCTCAGATATCACCTTTAGTTGCTTGCAGTCCTTCTGAGAACAAAGGTGGAACTGCTTATGGTCTCCTGGAGTCAGAGTGGGTCATACCTTCAGCTCCTGGAACAAAAGCTTTTACTTGCATTGATTACTAACCTTATTAGCTATTACTGAAACTAAAATTTTCCAACTCTTAAGTACCCTATCAGTGAGGGACTCAGGGAAAATTAGATTTAAAAAACTGCAGCATTCTGAGCCTGGACAGTTAGCTGTGCCCCAAGCAGTTGTCTGTCTCTCCCTGGAACACAGTGGCTCTGATACCACCTTCATTGCTTACAGTCTCTTGTGGAGAGCAAAGGCCAATCACTGTGGTCTCCTGGAGTCAGGGTGGGCTTTATCTGCAGTTCCTGAAACAATAGCTTTTCACATGCATTGACTACTAGGCTTATTAACTATTACCTGAACCTAAAACTTTCTGATTCTTGAATCCCCCGTCATAGGGACTCCACCGCCCAGCGCTGGCCAGTGCCAGCAGTACGCACTGTGGACCAGAGCCACAGGCCCATGTGGAGGTGCTTCACAGCCCCCTCTGGTTCAGTACTTTGAAGTGGTCATCAGTGTCTGTGTTTAACAGATGAGGAAACAACAGTTAAGTGGTCACATGATCTGCCCAGGTTTACTCCTCTTACCTACAATTGCCCAGTTCATTCTCCTTTGCTGCCAAAGTTACCAAAATAATCCTGCCTCTTCTTTAGATACTGAAGTTGTAACAGAACTTATGAAAATCTGTTAATGTATTGAGCATTCACTGAGGCTCAGCCTAAGTAGACATCTGGTAATGAAGACTATTTGGGGCTCAAAGCTGCGGGGAGGAAGGAGATGCAGAGACACCCAGCAGATAACTGCTGTATCAAAGCATGCCTGGCCCTTCCTAAATGTGAGGACAGAAATGCTGGAGGCAATGACCCACCCTTTGGAAGCCAAAAAGCCACTGGCTCAAATCAGATAGATACAGTTTTAATAGTTAGTTCTAATGCCAAATGTGAGGAAGAGTCTTCCAAGAACATTCGGTCATTGCTTTTCCTACAAGAAGGGAAGCCTCTGACTCCAGAGAGCTCCAGGCACTGCTTCTACAGTCAAGGGTTACAGCTGCCACCTAACCAGAAGGCGCACATGTACACAGGACCCAGGACGGTCTGATGGGCTCACAGCACTGGCTTGTCTGAAGAGTTCACACAGTAATGAACACATTCATTTATTCCTACCAAACTCAAAGGCACAAACACAGCCATATAACATGAAATGAAGAAAAGGCAGCAGAATTCTGAGTTTATTTCTATGCTTTTGGCAAAATAATAAAACCTTAGGCCAGTAATATGACATTATCAAAGTAACTAGTTTTTCTGATGCTCATTTCTCCTCTAAAAAATTTAAACCATTTGATTTTATTAAAAATATAAATAAGGAATATTATATCCCATTTCATGTTCAGATGCTAAAGCATCCAGGTAAGGATGCTGTAGGATGGGGATGACAAAAAAAAAAACCCAGAATTTATTTATAAAAAGTTGTGTATTTATTCTTACATGTTTAAACTTCAGTCACTTTCAAAGTACTCTCCATTTGATGCAGTACATGTACCAATATGTTTTTTCCACTGCTCATAAGTTTCTGAACTTGTCAATTTTGATACCTTTTAGTGCTGCTGTCATTTTTTTTGTTTCACCTCTTCCACATCAGCAAAATGTTTCCCTTTACAGATTTTTTCATCTGTGGAAACAAAAAAAAAGTCACTCAGGGTGAGATCAGGTGAATAGGGAGGGTGGGGCATGGGGAACATACTGGTTTTTGGTCAAAAACTGCTGAACACTCAGCACAGTATGGGCAGGTATGCTCCTAAATCACCCATCATTGAAATGGGCAAACATGTTGAATCTTCAAAAAAATTCACTGAAGCCAAACACAGCCTCTCACAACAATGCCAGCTGGTACAATGATACAGATGGGCTCCTACAACACTCACCTAGTGGTGGAAGCCTGAACTACAATGGGCCTGCCCTCCAGAAGATAATTCCAGGGGTTTTGGGGCGGGGGTCTCCCATCATATATTACTTTCTGTCTACATACTAAAAACCCACCTCCTAAATTAAGGGCTGTGGTCAGTGGAAGATAATGAAATCTGGTAAAGTGTCTGTGCAGAACACCTGTGATGTTGCTAGAACAGGAAACTTCAGTACTGTCCAGCCAGTGGCAGAGCACAAGGCACTCAATGGAAGTGTCAGTGCCCCTCAGCCTCGTGAGCTCCACAGCCCAGACCTCGCAGGACCTCAGGGACTGATGGCCTGAAATCGGTAGTGTTAATAAGCTCCCAAGGTGAACATCAGGCTCTACTGTTTAAAGCCACTGTGCCAGCCTTGTGAAACAGCGTTTTTCTGAGAAAGTCTAGGGGAATATCCATGGCCTATGATCACAGCAAACTGGGAGATCAAAATACACAAGGAACTTCTATATGAATGTTAGGTTATAGAATGTGAGAACACCATTCCCTGGTTCACTCCGATATTTTGGTTTCCAGGAAAACAATATCAAAGATTTAAATTAACTTTTTTTGTTTAGCAAACAAAAAAATCTTTCCACCAAAAACAAAATTAAAGGTTAAGTATAGGCTGAGATGTAGCATATTCATTCCCTTTCTAGTCCCTTTGTGTCTCTAGGCTGCAATAACCACAGATGTTCCTTCTGACAAACCAAGTGTAGAGCAAGAGTGTCCAGCCCACCGCCCAGGGTGGGTGATGAATGCCCGGCCACTTGTTGCTCAGCCTGCATCTCTGGTACTGGATTCAGAGAGCCTGCAGGCTGGTACCACCAGTGCCTCATGCTCTGGCACAGATCAAAGCTGAGAGGTTCCAACTCTGTTCAGTCGGTCAATCACCCACTCCAAGGCTTCACGCCCCTATAGGGAAAACAGCCTTGAGGAACCTACCAGGGGGCTGTGTCCACACTTAAACAGGGTGAGATAGAGGCCTCTGCCAGGTGTCATCATGCTCATGTTCTAACACCTCTGCCAGAGAGCATCTCAGGAAAGGAGGCCCCTCCAAATGCTGGGGCCACCTGCTGAACATCAGTGCCCCAGCACTGTTAACAGATATTTATTATGAAGCAATATAGTATTGTAATTTTATAGTAAGATTACAGTTGAGCTTTTCAATATATTTCTCAAATTAAAAATCCAGGTTAAATTTCACAGGGTTATCTTTGCTCAGCTTTCATGATGATTTACCATAAAATGTTTGCTTTTATGTTTATGGTAAATTCCAAATAGAGTTGCACAGATAAATACTGAATCCATGTCCAGACCAAAATCCAAGGACCAGGATTGTTGTCCTTGTTTTGGTTGTGCAAGGAGGCAAAGTGTGTCTACCTATGCCTCCATCTTGGCCAGAAGTCCAGGTAGTATTGCAGTCTTAATACTAAGTCTTCCAATCCATGAACAACAGATGTTACTCCATTCATTTGTCATCTTTTATTTCTTTCAGTAATGTTTTGTAATTTTATTTGTATAAGTTCTTTACCTTCTTGTTTTAACTTTTGGTTTTTTTATTCTTTAGGATGTAACTGTTAATTGGTAGCTTTCTTAAATTTTCTTTTCAGATTGTTTGTGGCTCCTATAGGAAACACAACTGATTATTATGCGTTGGTCTTGTACCTTGAAATTTTGCTAAATTCCTGTGCTAACTTTCTGTGGATTCCTTAAGATTTTCTATGTATAGGATAATGTCATATGTAAATAGAGATAGTTTTACTTCTTTCCAGTTTGGATGCCAAATATTTCTTTTTCTTATCTAGTTACTCAGGTTAGAACTTCCAACACAATGTTGAATAGCAGTGGTAAAAGTAGACATCTTTGCTTTGTTCTTGATTTTAGTGAGAAAGACTTCAGTCTTTCACTATTGAGTAGGGCATTAGCTATGGGTTTTTCAAAAATGCCCTTTACCATGTGGAAGCAGTTGAGAAGTATTCCCCTCACTATTTTTGAAAGAGTTTGCAAAGGATTGATGTTAATTCTATTAGAAGTTTGGATTTTTCTTTATTGGAAGGATTTTAATTACTAATAAGTCTTTACCTGTCATAGATCTGTTGAGATTTTCTATTTCTTCTTTTATTAAAAAAATATTTATTTTTAGAGAGAGGGGAAGGGAGAAAGAAGAGAGGAAGAGAAACATTGATATGAGACAGAAACCTTCATCGGTTTCCTCTTGCACAGGCCCTGACCAGGCACCAGACCCACAACTCCGGCATGTGCCCTGACCAGGAATCGAACTGATGACTTGCAGGATCACACCCAACCAAGTGAGCCACACCGTCAGGGCAGATTTTCTACTTCTTCTTGAGTCACTTTTGGTAATTTGTGATCCAGAAATTTGTTTATCTCATCTAGGTTACCTAATTTGTTGGTGTATAACTGTTCATAGAAATGCCCCCACTTTTATTTCTGATTTTTTTTTTTTTACTTTGAGTTCTTTTCTTTTTCTTGGTCAGTTTAAGTAAAGGTTTGTCAGTTTTGCTGATCTTTTCAATGGAACAACTTTTGGTTTCAAAAATTCTGTTTATTAGTTTTCCTAGTCTCTATTTTATCTTCTCTCTAATCTTTATCATTTCTTTCTTCTGCATACCATTTGTTTTCTTTCTTTTCTTTCTTATCTCTCTCTCTCTCATTTCCGTCCTTAAAGTCAAGCTAATGATTTGAGATCTTTTGTCTTTTTTTTTAACTTTTTAGAGAGATGGGGAGGAAGGGAGAGAAATGTCAATGTGTGAGAGATACATGGATCGGTTGTCTCTTGCTCACCCTCAACTGGGGACCTGGCCTGCAACCCACACATGTCCTGACTGGGAATTGAACTGACAACCTCTCAGTTCGCAGGCCAGCACTCAGTCCACTGAGCCATACCAGCCAGAGCCCTCTTCTTTAGTGTAGGCATTTTTAACTATGAATTTCCCTCTGGGAACTGCTCTCACTGCATCTCATATGCATTCATATGTTTTGTTTTCATTTTCATTCATCTTAAAATATTTTATAATTTCACTTGTAATTTCTTCTTTGACTCACTGGTTGTTAGAACTATGCTTTTTAAATTCCACATATTTGTGAAATTTTCAGTGTTCCTTATCCTATTGATTTGTAACCTCATTTCATTGTAACCACAAAAGATACTTTTTATTTGTCTTCTTAAATTTATTGAGATTTGTTTTGGGGATAACATATAGTCTATCCTGAAAAATATTCCATGTGCTCTTGAGAAAAATGTATATTCTGCTGTTAATGGGTGAACTGTTCTATTTATTTGTTAGATCAAATTGGTTTATGGTGTTGTTCAAGTCCTCCACTTCCTTATTGATCTTCCGTCTGATGTTCTATTCCATTATTGAAAGTGGATTATTGAAGTCTCCAACTATTACAGAATTGTCTATTTCTCCCTTCAGTTCTGTTCATGTTTGTTCTATATATTTTGTGGTTCTGTCATTTGGTGTGTATACGGTTATAATTTTTATTTTATGATTTAACCCTTTTATCAACATATATATCCTTCATCTCTTGTATAAAGTCTGTTGTTTTTAAATCCTCACCCAAGGATATGTTTATTGATTTTAGAGAGGGAGGGAGACAGAGAGAGGAACATTGGTGTAAGAGAAAAACATCAATCAGTTGCCTCCCATACATGCTCCATCCAGGTATCAAACCTACAGCCTAGTTATGTGTCCTGACCAGGGATCAAACCTGCAGCCTTTTGGTGAATGGGATGATGCTCCAACGAAATGAGCCACCTGGCCAGGGCTTACAGTATGTTTTTTTTCTTAGTGTGGCCACCCAGCTCTTTTGGGTTCCTATTTGCATACACTATGTATTTCCCTCCTTTCACATTTCAACCTATTTGTCTTTGGATCCAAAGTGAGTCTTTTGTAGACAGCGTAAATAGTATAATCATGTTTTTTCATTCATTCTGCCAATTTCTGTCTTTTAATTTTTGAATTTAATCCATTTACCTATAAGTGATTACTGCTAAAGAATTACCTTCTTACATTTTGCTATGTTTTCTGTAAATTTCATAACTTTTTGTACCCAAAGTCTTCCACACTGCCTTCTGTTGTGTGTGATTTTTTTTCTAGTATACCATTTTGTTTCTCCCTTTGAATCCTTTTCTGTATATAGTCTTAGTTATCTTCTCACTGGTTACCCTGATAATTATAATTAACATCTTATATTTATATAATATAGTTTGAATTAATACCAATTTAGCTTCAATAATGTATTATTAAGGGTTCCTTAAGGAACAGAATCAATATGTGTATGTGTGTTAACTATACATATATACACATATATCTAGATTTAATTTTAAGGAATCAAAAATTTATTTTAAGGAATTGGCTCATATGATTATGAAGGCTGGCAAGTCCAACATCTGCAGAGTAGGTTAATTAAGACTAACTGCTTCTCTGGTTGGTTTCAGGGGTGTCCAACCTGTAGCCAGCAGGCCACATGTATCCCAGGATGGCTATGAATGTGACCCAATACAAAATCATAAATTTCTTTAAAACACTATGGATTTTTTTTTGTGATTACATGTCACAATGTATTTAATGTGTGGCCCAAGACAACTCTTCTTCCCGTGTGGTCCAGAGATGTTAAAAAGGTCAGACACCCCTGGTTTAAGTATTTGATTAGAATCCATAATTCTACAAGTTGATTCTGTTATATGGAACCACAAAAGACTCCAAATAGCCACAGCAATCTTGAGAAAAATGAACAAAGTTGGAGGAATCACACTACCTAATATCAAACTATATTATAAGGCCATAGAAGTCAAAACAGCATGGGCATGACACTGGCATAAAACAGACATGTAGATCAATGGAACAGAATAGAGAGCCCAGAAATAAATTCATGCCTTTATGGTCAATTAGTATTTGACAAAGGATGCAAAAACATACAGTGGAATAAAGACAGTCTACTCAATTGTGTTGGTTGGGAAAACTGAACAGATATGTGCCAAAAAATGAAACTAGACCACCTTCTTACACCATATACAAAAATAAACTCAAAATGGGTTAAAGACTTAAATGTTAGACTTGAAACTATAAACATCCTAGAAGAAAACATAGATAGTAAGATCTTGGACATTTCTAGTGGCAGTATTTTTTCTGATATATCATCCTGGCCAAGGAAGACAAAAATAATAACATTAATAATAAATGGGACTACAAAGTTTTTGCACAACAAAGGAAACCATCAACAAAATAAAAAGACAATCCACTGAATGGGAGAACATATTCACCAATGATACATTGATAAGGCATTAATATCCAAAACTTACAATGAACTTATAAAACTTAACACAAAGAAAACAATCTAATTTAAAAATCAGCAAAGGAACTGAATAGGTACTTTTCCAGAGAGGACATACAGATGACCAATAGATATATGAAAAGATGCTCACCATCACTAATCAGCAGAGAGATGGAAATTAAAACCACAATGAGATATCTTACACCTGTAAGAATGACATCATCAATAAATCAACAAACAGCAAGTGGTAGCAAGGATTTGGAGAAAATGGAATCCTCATGCACTGTTGGTGGGAATGCAGATTGGTGCAGCCACTGTGGAAAGCAGTATGGAGATACCTCAAAAAATTAAAAATGGAACTGCCTTATGATCCAGTGATTCCACTTCTGGAACTATATCTGAAGAAACCCAAAACACTAAATCAAAAGAATATATGTACCCCTTTGTGCATTGTAGCATTTACAATAGCCAAAATTTGGAAGCATCAGTAGATGAGTGGATAAAAAAGCTGTAGTACACTTACACAATGGAATACTGCTTGACCATAAAAAGAAGGAAATCTTACCCTTTGTGACAGCATGGATAGACCTGGAGAGTATTATGCTAAGTGAAATAAGCCAGGCAGAAAAAGAATAGTACCATATAATTTCACTCATATATGGAACCTAATGAACAAAATAAACTAACAAAGGTGGTTCTGTCATTGTTACCAGCTTATTGGTTGTTTCATTGGAAGGACTGATTCTTGGAGCACCTATCTCTGCTATTTTTCATAATGTCAGGTAATTTTTTTTACTTTTAGTTTTGAAATTATTATAGATTCACAGGAAGCTGCAAAATGGCACAGGAATACCCTGTGGACCCTTCACTCGCTTCCCCCTAATAATATCTTACATACCAGGAATTTAACACATACAATACAGTTAATTTTTAAAAAGATTTTATATATTTTAGATAGAGATGAAAGGAGGGAGAAAGAGAGGGAGAAAAACAATGATGCATGAGATACATCAATCAGTTGCCTGGTGCACACCCCCAGACAGGGACCTGGCCTAAAACCCAGGCATGTGCCCTGACCAGGAACCAAACCAGTGACCTTGCAGTCTGCAGGCTGGCCTTCAGTCCACTGAGCCACACCAGCCAGGGCCAACACAGTGAATTTTAAAAGAGCACTTCAAACCAGACTTAACCATATGAAATTTCACAACATCAGAGATAAAAAAAAAAGATCCTAAAAGCATTCAGAGAGAAAAAAAATCCACATACAGAGAATCAAGAATCAGAGTGCAAAACAATGGAGCAATGCCTGTAAAATTTAGAATGAAAATGTTTTATCTAGAATTGTAATGTTCAGCCAAGCTATGAATGAAGCATGAGAACAGAATAGACATTTTCAGATGTGCCAAGTCTTAGGAGCTACTACAAGATGTCCTTCCCCTTTTAGAATAGGACAGAGAGGAAGGGAGTGAAGGGAGTGAATCCAGGAGAAAAGGGTTCTGGGAAAGGAGGCGGGCCAAGGAAATGCCCAGGAATGAGGACAGCCATGTGGCTGCTTGGTCAGAGGACAGTGAGACTAGGCTTCCAAGAAGGAGAGCACCCAGGAAACCAGAGAGGGAGGTGCTACCTCCAAGGTCTAGCCCATGGAAAATGACACTATGGGCGCTGTGGAGAGTAGGTAAGCAATGTAGAAGGACTCAGCCATAGACTTTTAAAAAATAAAATTCAATTGGTGAAAAAATAAGATTAGTAGTACATTCAAGGGAAAAAGTTATATTAAGAAAACACAATTATGGTATTTAGGTTTGGCTTGGTAATAATGCATTTTCAAAATTCTGGAAACTATGAATGTGCTTTTTGCCATAAATTACAATATAGCTATACTGGAGAAATGGGGAGGGAGAGAAGATGTAAGAGAGGTAAAATAATAATCTACCACAACAGGAAGTCAACAGGTAATATCTGAAATTGCTGAGTCAAGAAATAGTACAAGATGCTTATTTATTTAGAAATCTAGCAATAAATGGCAGAAACTGCCAAAGAAGTTCCAAGTCCTCTTAGAAGGGTTGAACCTTACTCTGCAGAAGGGGTAAGAGTTTTCTTTTGTCATAAATTTTTTAACTCTATTTTACCTTAAGCTATATTAATTAAACAGTCTGATAAAAATGTAATTTCATTTTTGGATTGGAATTACTATTATCAAACAAAAAGTAAAACAATTAGTATCAAATAATTAGTTTATCTAATAAAACACAGTGAAACAGTTCTACCCACCCTTTATGGAGGAGGTCTTGTCTAAAATTTTTATAATTTGCAATATATTGAAAGAAGTTATACATTTTATTTTGAAAAATGGGAAAATTAAAACTCTGAATTTGGAAGTACCTTGAATCTTATCGAATAGCAGAGTGCTTAAAATCACAAGCGCTGCTGCTGCCACCTCCTGACAGTGGCTCTCCGTGAGGACTAGTCTGAATGGTGAGAAGTGACACAGGCCTTCAGCACTTGGGGTCACTGGTCTAGGGTGGCTGGACAAACTTGTTGCAGGCTGAGGACAGAGTGCTTTGCTCTCCTGACCAATTCTGCCCCTTATTGGAAAGCTCATGGTACTGTCAACCACACACGCTGCCACTGGGGGGTGGATGCCCCTACTTTGGGGTGTGCAGATTTTTTGCAGTGATGAGGAGAAGAGAAGGGTACGTGGTGACACCATCTCAAATAACACATGGTAGCCAGATATGTGTGAAGAGGCTGGTGGTGAAGACTGTCATTTCAGAGGCATGGAAGGGAAATGGACAGCTCTCTGAAAAGAGAAAAGCTATTTAGTGAGATCCCAAGAACTAGCAAAAAAGAGCTGGGAGCTGCTGCTAAGCAGAAAATAGACAAGGCACAAGAACAATCTGAGTAACTGCTGGCATGGGGTAACTGGGCTGTGAGCAGGGCCAGTTCCCAGGACCCTGGTCAGCAATCAGGACTAGAAAGTGGCAGCTTCATGGTCCTTGTCTTCCTCCTGTCAGAGGTCTTCTTCCTCTGGGTCTCACTCTGCAATGGACTAGAACTCCACCTGCGCATCAGCCAGGCCTTCTGTACAGGGAGGTCACCATGAGGAGCCTGGTGGGGGCTATGAGCAGGCAGGCAGCAGGTTCCAGCAGATTTCACACCTCTCTCAGACTGGGCTGGTGAACCGTATCCAGGACTTGCTTCTTTCTTCCTTTCTTTTTTTCTCTCTTTCTTTCCTCTTTGATTTTTTGGATGAGGCATCTGATTAAAGATTGAGGCAGGTTAGTATGAGGAAACTGAATGTAACAGAGTTCACAACTCAAAGTGACACCATCACACACACCACGCTGCCCATACACACCATGCTCGCCCAGCAGGCAGGCCCTCCGCATGCAGCCACCTTAATGGTGCATCCAGGGAAAAGAGAATTGGTCACAGACCATGACTTTGAGTTCAAGGTAAAGGTGTCTGGCAAACCTTAACTTCAGTGACTTAAGAAAAATCAGCAAGAAGTTGTCAAAGAAGCCTGAACCCCATGGCTCTTGTTTGCTGACTGACACACCAAATGTGTATACAGATGCTGCTGACAGCCAGCCAGACAGACTGACCATGGGAAGTGGGGCCCAGATCAGCACAGTGAGAAAGTCAACATGTGGGAGTTTCAAGGCAGGAGAGTAGGGATTTCCTGAACAGAGGGCAGTGGAAAACTCTGACTTTCCTATGAGGTAGGAAAATCACTGCTGACCAATTAAATGTCAAATCAGTTCTCACAGGCAGACACTGGACCTAGGAAACCAAGGGATATTTGTGTAGCTCAAGGAGGTGCTAAAAATGACTTTGACCACTAAAAGGAAATTGCCTATGGCAGGTGCATGGCCAGGTGCTGGCCTGAGGGAGCAAGGAGGTGGGCCAAGTTTCTCCTCGCAGCGCTGGTGCAAGGGCACTAAGTGGTCTTTACAAGAACATGTGCAAATGCTTTAATCCTACTCCAAATGAAAAGCCCTGCCATGATCTCAGCCTTTAATGCTTTCTGGACCTAATAATGAACACCTCTTTATTATGCACAAGTTGTAGGAAATGTAACCAAGTACTTCATTAGAGACAAGATAACAAGCATTCAGGTGTCCCTTGAAAATAAATCCTGCCATGAAACAAGGAGATGAATTAGGAAGATGATGAACCCAGTGGTTTTCTCTCTACGGAAGGTACTATGGAGCACAGGGCCTGGAGACTCACACACAGCTCCATCTCATACACACCAGTCCAGCACCGCACACCATGCACAGGGTTAGCAAGTTGCTAAATTTTCTACCAGGTTAAAGAATAGTGTAGTTACCACTGTTCATCAAAAGGTGCAGGTGCAGACCCCATTAGCTCACAGCGCTTTCAGAGTTTTCAATTATCCACTCAATAGCAGCCCACCCCTGGAGCAACACAGAAGGGTTTCAACATGCTGTAAGAAATCTGCCTCTCACTGCAGATGGCAGCTATAAGCCTGTAATTTAAATGGCAGAAGGAAAGTACTGCAATTTTAAAGATACAGCAGTAACCATTTGTGAGCAATCTTTCACTAGAAGCAGGCAGTTTCTCAAGTTCAGAAATAAGGTGGCAAGTATTCTGCCTAAAATTCTTGCATTAGGTTGGGCTATACTGACACTGGCATTCCTGATCCACACTGTCACCTCCTCAGTGCAGGACAAGGGGAAACAGCAGCCACCCTCATGACCTCCATGCATTGCCCCTAAGCCAAGGCTCCTGAACCCCTGGATGACCCACCTCTCCATCTCCATCCCCTGTGCTCACCCTCTGACTACCAGGCATCTCCCCAGCTGACCAGGGATGTTGTCAAATCGTAACTATAACTAGAGGGACAGCTGAATCTCTGTCAGGCCTTCAACACAATAACCCCTAAAATAAGTGAATAAAAATGTTATTTGGCCACAGTGAGTTTATCATAATTTTTCTCAAAGGTCTGAAGTTTGGCCTCAATCAGTATTTACTCCCTCCTGGACACAAGATCAGTAAAGTTCTGTCTCTTCCCTGGAGGGTTTGTCGTGGAGACAATGAGTGCAGTGTCCGGCACTGTGGTTCCCCTGCCTTCCTGAATTGAGCTAAGTGACTGCATTTCTCAAATTGGATTTTTTTAAGTAATGGGGCAGACGGGCTCTTCTAGATTAAATGCAAGCCATAAGTGGTTTTCCACTAAGTTGTTTGTGACTTAAGCAGGGTACGAAATACAGCTTAGGCAGCATCTAACTGATCCTCAAAATGAAGAATCACTTCTGACCAAAAAACAAAACAAAACAAACAAACAAACAGGAGAAAGGGGGAGAGGAAAAGCCAGGGGTGGAGCAAAGCAAGGACAGCCTGGGGAAGATGTGAGCCTATGAGGTAAGCTAAGGTAAAAAGCTGAGGCCCTGCTCTGGGGAATAGCAAGACCTGAACTTGCACATGTCCAGGCTCTCTCTGACAGCTCTGTGGGAGAGGGGCAACCTGGGTTCTGTGAGTAGTCTCTACCTCTCAAAGGCTGAGCCATCCCCCTAGGGACCCTGGGGAGGATGGCCTCCTGGCTGTGTCCTTTCTCATCTCACCTCCACCAAGCTTACTTCCCAATCCTGCAGAGACTGGCAGCTGATTCCAGGGAAACTTTGCAAGTGGAGAGGTTTGGCCAAAGCCACATAATGCCTACTAAATATGAAAAATCCCAAATATCCTGCCTGACAATGCAAACACATTTTTTGATGGGTGGGGTTTGTTGTGTTAAGTGAGCCTATGATATTTTGGCTCATTGCCTCATCTGGGTTCACCCTGCACTTGTCCCTCGGATGGTATCCTTTGCTTCTGATTTTGAAGGTAAATGTGGGACATGCTGTGGCATTACAAGCTCAACTAGACAGAGGGCCCAGCACTTACGGACTTATGGGACTACACATTTCACCTGCTTATGCTGGCACTTACCAGCTACAGCACACACAGGGCCCAAATTGAGATCCATACCTTCTTTGCATTAGATGATATTGTGTTGGCCATTAAACTTTCCAGATAGCTGCCAAGGCTGATCCCCTTCACAGTGATGATGGCTTCTTGTGTGAGCACAGTCCTACAGAAGAGCAAGAAGTAAAATGCTGAGCAGCCCTAAGAGAAGGGAGACTCCACCCCACGCTGACCTTGGAGTTAGGCATGTCAATGCCAGGGCAAGACCACGTACATTTCAGGGTTCTCTGGATGGGGTGTGTACACCAACCTCTCGTTCACTGACACCAAGTTTGTGAGTGTGATCTTGAAAAAAGGAACAATGGCTTTAGGTTCTACTTCTCTTGCATTTCTTCCCAAATCATCTGCCCACACCCTTTCATCCCCAAATCAGCACTTACTAAAGCCAGAGCAGAAGAAACATTTAGGCCCAGAAGGCACCACCACATTAAGTCTCAGGGAAACAGTGTCCTGGCTGCTGCTCCCAGTGACTGTCACTTGCCCTGTCTCCACATCCCACGCAAACCTGAGCTGGGCCTGGCCTTCAAGGGACAGGTATCCCCACTTTTTGAAAGTTTGCATGTTCCACTTTGCTTTTAGGAAAGAAGTCCCTGCATTAGTCCCTGTTTTCACTAACTGAACGAAATCCGAAGGGGATCTTTGATTTTATGAAAAAAGATGAAAAGCAAAAACTGCATTCAGCATTTGATTCACAGCAAGTCCTTACAGAGGCAATGTGCACCCCAAGCAGTGAGCATGGCTCCCACAAGCTCCTTCCCCAGGAACCCACTCAGCATCTCAGCATTCAGCCAGAGATGTGAACTGTGTCTGTGTCTGTGCTTTATCTCCATTTATTTTGGGCATGGTTACCAAGATGTGTCCTAAAGTAAATCGCTTCTTCGCTTTATATCACTTTGGCTTACCTAAGCTTTCATAGGAATACTCTACTTTTGGATAGCAGGGAGACCTGTATTTTCAAACTGCCAAACCCTCAGCAGAAAAAGACAAAATATCCATGGGTTAGCAAGCAGGTGAACAAGCAGGAAGCTCCCCACCCACCAGTGGCACACTCTGGCTTTGGGACCCTGAGTCCTGGAGGTTCACAGGGCAGAGCCCTAAACCTATACAGACAGTGACAGCAAGGTTGTATAGGTATTGTCTCCTCCAGTGCTGTTTCCTGCAAACCAAATAGCCATTCATGTGCATTTTTAATATTTTCTATTAAAACCTATTTAAAAACTGGAGCTCTAGAATAGCACTGTCCCACAGAATTTTCTGTAATGTTAGAAATGTCCTATATCTGTATTGTTCATTGCTGAAGCCACTAAACATGTGTGGCTAGTATGACTGAGGCAATTTTTTTTAATTCTACTTAATCCTAATTAATTTAAATGGAAACAGCTATATGTGGCTGCCCCATTGACCAATAGCATTTTATCCTTGTTAAACCCAACATGCTAAATGCTGTCTTAACAAAGAGCCAATTCCAATATAAGACAACTTTTTAAAAAATTTTAAGTGGTCAAAAGCAATATAATCTTCTAGCACTAATAAACTTAAAGCACTTATTTTTTTTTGCTCATGTAATAATCTTCCACTGAAGTCCCCTGCTTGGCCTCTCTGTTCCAGCAAAGTGGTTAGCTAGGAAATCTCTTTCCTCCTATTAAGTGCAAAGTAATCAAGAGTCTCATTAGTTAGTTATTACAGTATATGGAAATATTTAACAACATTAACAATTAAACTCAGATTAGGTATTATCATTTTATGTGCAATATTTTTATGTTAGGCTCTGTATTTTATGAACATTATTTCCCTTCATTAATCCTCATAACACCATTATGAGATTTGTTCTTTTTTTTGAGACAAGGAATGTGAAACCCAGAAAAGGTTAATAAGGAACAGATGCAGTCATACAGCTATTCAGTGATAATTTCAGGACATAGGTTCCCAGCTGTCCTACTCCATACCCTCTTTCCTTTCCACTAGACCTCGCTGTAGCATAAGCAATCCTTCTTTACTGAAAACTCAGCTTTTGAAAAGGACAAAGAGGAATTTTCCAAGTAGAGGAGGGAAAACAATATGTACATTGTCAGGAATGGTGCATGGGGTGGGGGTAAAAAGTTGAGTATCGGAAACCACCCTCCTGGCATCTTGCTCTCAGACTTTCCTTTTTTAACACCTGCAAGGCTTCCTGTGACTTTACACAGAAGGGCTGCTGGCGACAAAGGAAAGGGACCATTGGCAAAGGTCACAGATGGTATACCAAAAAATGCAAGTGGTTCAGAACCTCATCTTCCAGCATACAGTGACATGATCCACACAGTAAAGTTTTGTAAAGTAAACCATGTTCCTACCCCATTGCATTTTCCCCAACATGTTTTATGAATGTGCATTAGGCCAATATAAAATTTTTTAATTAAGTGAGAGGGAGTGAAGGAAGTAAGTTGCTTTTAAATTACTGCTAAATCCAAAGAAAAATAAAATAAAATTACTGCTAAAAATCCCCTCTGCTATTGGAAGTCAGGAGAGCAGTTATCCTGGGTGTGGGGGTGGAAATCCTGGAAGGGAGTAAGGGCAGGGGTGGGGAGGTGCAGCGGCTGGTCACATTCTGTCTCCTGATCTGTCTGCTGGTTATGTAGGAGTGTTCACTCTGTCACAACTCATCATTATGTGCATTTTTCTATACATTTATTGTATTGGAATAAAATAAGTATAATACTACTAGATAAGTTCAGCGTATTAAAAATAAATGATCACTAAGACAAAAGATGGGCTGGAAATTAAATGAAGCCATTACGCACCATCGCCAAGACATACCAAGCACCTTTCTCATCTTAGGTCATTGCTTACATTGGTGGAGCAAAGTTCCATTTTCTTTTCCACTGGATCCACAACAGAATGTTCTTTGATGTATGTCAAAGTCCTACTGGTTCCCAAAATCTAAAAAACAAAGCAAAACTAGCATAATGATGTGTTAAAATTTCACTTTGTAGGGTCAAACACACACCACCATTTTGTTTACTAATGCACGTATCCGCACAGTGGGGGTGCATTGACAGACAGGCCCAGTGCAGCAGCTCCAGGTTCCTGTTCTGGCAGCTGGGACAGACACTGAACAAATGAATGAATTTGAGTAAAGTTGAGTGTTTGACAGTGATAAATGCTTTGACAAAAAACAGGGTGGGGGTGGGTAGGAGTTCAGGAAAGACCCCTCTGCCAGTAGCAGAGTGCAGGAGGGAGGGAGGGAGGGTGCCATGCAGAGTTCAGGGGTTGGCAGGAGGGTAAACCCTGTGAGGAGGTGGCGGGAGGGCAGCCTTCTATGAGCCAAGGAGAGGCTGCAACAGAGAACCTCATGGTTCTCAGAGGAAACCATCCTACTGGCATCTTGCTCTCAGATTTCCAGCCTCCAAAACAGAAAACAAATGTCTGATTTAAGCCCCTAATCTGTGGTATTTTGCTACAGTAGCCTGAACAAACAGATCCAACACTGTGGAGTGATGCTGGAGGGGATTTGGGGGCGGGTGGCTAAGGGTGTGGGAGCCATGTCATGTGTCAGATGTGTCAGGACCCATGGAGATGGAGAGTTCAGTGAAGTTTACAGGGAAACATATCATCTCTTGGGCCTCCTAGAAACCCAGAGTAGATGCTCTGGGTCTAAGGGAAGGTTGTCATTTTCTGCAGATGGGTGCCAGCCAGGGCAAAGGGATACAGCTGGGGTGATGCAGATGTAGTGCAAGCAAAGTAGGTAGCAGCTGGGTGGTGCAGGTGTATTGGGGCAGGGCAGGTACCAGCAGGGGTAGGCAGCTTCAGGCTCACCGCTCTCACAAGGCCAGGCAGCCCCCACTCAGTGCTGAGGAGGCGGTGGCTGTGAAGCCGGCCACCGCCGTCCACACTGCGCTCCAGCACATCGACTCCCACGACACAGGGGTTCATCGGATTTGGGTACTTCCTCATAGCAGCTTTGATGACAGTGTCCCAAGGGTGGCTGGAGGGAAAATACAATCACCCAGCGTAAGCAAGCAATTCCTATGATTTGTAATGTGTGCTAGCATGGCGCTGGGAGCCAGAGATGCTGTATGCCACAGCAGGAAATGAAAAAAGCTTTTTCTTTTGGTTTTAATTAACAGTATATTCAAACAAATATATCTGAGGAGTCCGGGTCCAGATCCAAATTCCGGCTTCTGTGATCCTTCTGAGCCGACCTAGGGCAGTCAGAACACTGTGCCACCAGGCCTTTCCAGGGACCTTGGTCACAAACAAGAACTCAGGCCCTGGCAGCTACACTCAGCAGGTCTGCAGTCCTAGTCCAGGAGTCTCCATGCAGAGGCTTCATCACCACTGGGGCCCTTCCCTGTGGCTCAGCACTTTTCCTGTCCCAGCACTTCCTCCTCCCTCTTTGCCCTCCCTCCAGTCCATAAAGAAGAAAATGCTTTAGTTTGGGGCTACTGGGCAATGGGACAATTATCCCCATCCCTTACCTGTCACCTGCCTGCTGTTCCATGGGAGTGATGAAACACTAGGGAGTTGGCACCATTTTTGACTCTAGCCTGCACTGTTGCAGTGCATAAAGGCTTGGCTGTGACTGACTTAGGCTTCTTGTTGTCCTAAGCAACCACCTCAACACCTGGCAGCTTGACACCATGATCACAGACCAACACACCTGCTTTGTGCATATCTAGAACAGGCCACTGCTCCCAGTTACTGATGTGCTATGAAGAAGCAACTATTTTGTTTCAACTTCTAAATGGTATGTAACTTGAAGAGGCCACATATTTTTCTGATTATAAAGATCAGCATCTGCGTGGAAGACTCAGAAGGCTGTGCTGACCCTGAGACTTCCCCTACAGGACACCACCATTCCTTTTCTGGCCCTGAGCCCTTGAGGTGAGGGGATGGATACCTTTGTCCCCAATTTGCTTCTTGCCATCAGAGGTCCCAAGCAAGATACTCGCTGTCCCACTGCTTTCCCAAGCTCTGTGGAGTCCGAGAACCAGGAGGCCTAAGGAGACAAAACTTATTTCCCTGAACATGGGCACTGTCTGCTCTGCTATTCCCTTCAGCTTGATCAGATAGTCAATGATGGGCAACCATTCTCTGGAAAGAATGGACCTAAGACAGACACGATCACGTGGGAATAAGCCATCAGGGAAGAGACTCAGGGGGCTGTGGAAGTGAGGGGGTGATCAACATCACCCCTGCCCCCTCGGCTTTGACAATAGCCTGAGTCCTTGTTCTGGATGTGAGAAATCCAAGTCTCCTGGCTGCCTCTGTGTCCTACACCCGACTCAGGGCCTGCGGAAATAGCATGGGCGGTGAGGCTCAGACTAGAGTTGGTGGACACCTGGGGTACATTGGACCTGGGGTATAAAATATGTAAAATCCTGTGAGACCTGCTTGCTAGGATGCTCTTGGATGTGTAGGCTCTGGCAGGAAATGAGACTAATCCTGTATCTGTTAGGTGATACCAGCCCCAAAACCCAGCGTGAGACTTTTGAATCCTATGTAAATTATCTACCTGTTTTGATCTTCTCTGCTAGACAATGAATCCACATTCTGTATCGTTCACCTACCCAATACTACCTAATAAAAAGCTTACTGAGGCAGCAGCGGCTCAGGGCACTCTGCTTTGAGAGAGTGGCCAGGCCACTCGGAGGCACCCTCCCCTTGAGAGGGTAGCCATGCTGTCCCTATTCCTCCACAGGACTCGGTAGTCCATGTATATGTTTTTCTCGTGACTTGCAAGCATCTACAACATTTGCGATCACCGCGGGTCAGTGGTCTGCAACAAAGCTCTGTGCTTTTTTAAGCTCAGAACCTCAGACACAAGTCTGGTGGAAGCCAAGTCAGGTGCCACTGTGCTGTATTCAGGGTGAACCTTCCCCCCACAGCACTTAATGTCCTAATTCTTCCTTCCTTTAGAATGTGTGTGCTCCCAGGAAGCATCTGAGCCTCCTGCACAGGTACCTGTGTATCGATGACACCATCACTTTCCAGGTGCCCCCAAACATGTTTGAACAGCATGTGTAGACACAGCCTAGACCCAAGAAGTAGACCTATGCACACACATGCACACCTGCACACATACTTTAAAAAATTCAACTGGCATCATGTTCAATACATGGACTTATCATTTGCTTTTTATATTTAAATGACAAACATTTTTCTATATCATAAAGCTATTTTCATAAATGTGATTATAAATAGCTGCACAATACGTCATCTTGTGGAGATTTATATTTAACTGTTCCCCAATGGTAGGTTACTTAGATTGCTTCCCATTTTGCACTGTAAAATAAAGACTGTAGTGAACATTTGTCTAAACTAGTCTTTCAACATACCTAATTTTTCCTTAGGAGAAATTCCTAGAGATGGAGTTACTAAATCAAATACTAAAGATTATGAACATATTGAAGGGTTTTAGTCCATATGTGATATCTTTTTCAGACAGTATAATTTATTGACCATTAATTTATTTTATCCTCACAAAACTCTTGCCCCAGGTCAAAAAGTTAGCAGCAAGGCCCAGGCTAGAACAAGGTTTAGTCTGTTCTACCCAGCTCCCTACCCTACATTCTTTCCATTACATTCCATGGCCTTTAAATTGTCAGGGCCTGGTCTAGAACCCCCTCTTTGACAAAGAAATACTTTTACAAACCATGGAATCATGTCACTAAGTCAATGTGTTCACTGGCTTTATCACAAAGAGATGAAGGAGCTGAGACCTGGCTAGTCTGGATGACTTTATAGGATACAGACAGTGAGCCCTTTCTTCTCTGAGGAAGAACTGTCAGGTACGTGGCCAAACTAAGACCTTGGGGAAGAAGGAGAATGTAGAGATACATGAAAGCAGGAAGGGTCCTAGTTACACAGGCAGGCAGGCCTTCTCAGCAATATGATCTGTGAGTCCTGAAAGTCGAGTTCCTAAGGGTTGTTCTCATAAAAACCATTACTTTAAGCAGAACAAGCTATGCCTTCTAAAATTACTCAAAACTACCTAAAAGTTGAGGAAATATTTGTATTAAGCATATCTTCCACATTAATGTTTCTTTTATTTAGAAACCTTGAATCTTTGAGCTAATTATTTAAACTAAATACAACCCACTTAAAATACTTACATAATAATTCCACTAGTCACAGCAGGATAACCACACAAATTAATATAGACATTGACAGAAAAATGGAGGAAAAGGGTAAACATAACATTTTTAAAATAAAAAGTACAGAAGTCAGTATCACACAATTCTCTGTTAAAAACAATAGCTGAGCCCTGGCTGGTGTGGTTCAGTGGAGTGCCATCCTGGGAACCAAAAAGTCACTGGTTTGATTCCCAGCAGGGCACATGCCTGGGTTGTGGGCCAGGTCTCCAGTAGGGGGCATGAGAGAGGCAACCAATCTATGTTTCTCTCGCACATAGATGTTTCTTTCCCTCTCTTTCTGAAAATAAATAAATAAAATTTAAAAAAATTAAAAGAAAATAGCTGACACTCATTCAAACACTCATTCAACTGGCAAAACCCGAAAAGTCTGGACACATCAAGCGTTGGAGAGGATGGGGGAGACTGAGAAGACAAGACCGCTGGTAACAGAGGTTGGCACAGCCCCTGAGAGTGCAATTTACCTAGAGACAGCAAGAAAGCATGACCCACCTCTCCATCAGCTGCTGTGTTAGGCACACAAGGAACAGCTAAGTTTAGAAGGAATAGACCATGGCAGAGTGGGAATTTGTCCCCAGGGCAGGAAGCCTCTGTGCCCCTCTGCAAGACAGCTACAAGGAGGAAAGTGCTGGTGCCAGGATAGTGGGAGGATTCACTCCCTTCCCACACAGGGAAATGCAAAGGATAACCGAGGCCTCTCTCTATGCACAGTGAGGGTGTCAGAAACACAAAGTGGGATAAAATTACAGGATGTCTGGGATTTGCCTAAAATAAACTGGAGGAAGGAACAGTGGGTGGGGACACATGAAACCAAACTGGCTGCAAGAGGGAGAATGTCAGTCTGAAAGATGGCACTGGGCACTCATTATTCCAGTTTCCACTTTTCTTTTAAATGTCCACCTAAGAACATGTTTATTGATTTTAGGGAGTGAGAAAGGGAAGGAGAGAAAGAGAAACATCAGTGTGAGGGAAACATCAATCAGTTGCCTTCCATACACCCCCAACCAGGGATACAGCCCACAACCTAGGTATGTTCCCCGATGGGGGGATTAAACCCTCAACCTTTTGGTGCACGGGACTTAGCCACCCAGCCAGGGCATTTTAGTCCCCACTTTTTCATACTTTTGAAATTTCCATAATAGCAAGTTTCAAAAAAGAAAAAGCATGAAGGCAGCTACAAATAAGACAAAGTGCTCCTGCACCCTATCCAAAGTGACTCTAGGCCCAGATCAGCAGTTCTGAATGTGGTCCACACACCCAGAGGCTCCCACACCCTTTCAGGAGGTCTGCAAGGTCAGAACTGTTTCACAGTGCTACTAAGACATGATTTGTCTTTCTCGCCCTACTAACATTTACACTTCAAAAGCAGTGTCAAGTAAAACTTTTGGCCTCTCCCCATGAATTAAGGCCAGGGCCTCAAACTATACACATGGTCACTGCTCACTGCTGTGTATTCAGGAAAACCACGCCAGTGTTTCTTAAGACTATCCATGATGATGCTCTGACATGTGGCTCAGTTGATTGGGTGTCATTCCCCAAAGTGAAGGGTCGCAGGTTCGATTCCGGTTGGGGCACATGCCTGGGTTGCAGGTTTGGTCCCTGGTTGGTGAACGTTCAAGAGGTAGCCAATGGATGTTCCTCTCTCACATCGTTTCTCTCCCTCCCTTCCCCTGTCTCTAAAAATAAATAAATAAAATTGTTAAAAATAAAAAGACTATCTATGATGAAATAGTAAAATTATTCATTTGATTCCCTGACTTCTTTTCAATAATTTTAACCATGTGATAGCTAAGACCCAAACTAGGATTAGATACCCCAGTATGCTTGGCCCTAAAACTAAACAACTTACATAACAAAATTATTCACCACAGTACCACTAGCTATAGCCTACAATTCAAATGACTTGATGGTGCTTTATATCCCTCTAGAGGAGTCTGTTCTGGAAACCCCAATAAACCTCACCAACCCTTGCCAATTCGGCCTATATACCACCATCTTCAGCAAACCCTAAAAAGGAATTACAGTAGACCCAAATATAAGACATAAAAGGTCACAGGAAGAATGCATGAGCACTTCTGCTGTACACAGAGGTCTACAGAGGACTACGGAGGTCTACGGAGGCTAGAGAAGTGCTGGGCAGCTGTTTGCATGGTGGGCCCAGCTGGCTGCTTCTTTCCTTGCCTATTGCTTCTACTTGAAACAACTCACGGACAAACTTTGGTTACTTAGTCTGTGGTATCTGGCAGATATTTTCTCAAAAATCAATGAAATGAACCCATCATTTCAAGGAAAACAACTGCTAGTATTTGTTGCCAAAAATAACTTTAGAGTTTCAAGTGAAAATTGGAATTTTTGAAAACTTGTATCCACTCCCATGACCTGATAACCTCCCCATGCTATAACCAAGTAAACTCATATATTCCAAATGACCAGTGCGAGATGCCACAAAATCATACACCAGTGAAAGACTCACTCAAAGCATAGGACAGGCCAATTACTCCAGTCATTATGGTTTCAGATTTTACACTGAAACTACATTGAGAAATTATCACCTATTTTGTTATAGTATCAAAAAGTAGCCACAGATACTTTTAAAAACTATTAAAATACTCCTACCTTCTCCAACAGGGTTTTATCCACACACTGTGTGAGGCTGGGTTTTTTTCATATACTTCAACCAAAACAATGGATTGTAAATCACTGAATGCAGAAGCAGATATGAGTATCAAGCTATCTCCTATTAAGTCAGACACTACAGAAATGAGCAAAAAAAACAACCCAAAACAACAAAAGAAAAGTACACACACAAGGAAATAGTACCACTCTTCTTATTTGGGGAATTTGGAAAATATAGGGTTTTTAAAAAAAAATTTTATGTTAATGTAATGGGTTTATTGTTAATTTTAATGAATTAATAAATATTAATCAATTTCTCATTTTTAATTTCTAATATGGTAAATATGGATACCTATAATTAACATAAACAAAAACTGTTTGGGGTCCCCAATATTTTCTAACAGTGTCAAGAAGTCCTGAGGTTAACGAGTTTGAAAATTGCTGGCCTAAGTGGGCCCTTATTAAGTGGACCAGGATTATCTATACACATGTGGTCACTGCAGTATGACATGTAATAAGGGGGAAAACTTACTGTCCTTTCAATAACACAAAGGATAAATTGTAACATTCTATATAATGGAATGTTATATAGCTATGATATATGTGTGTGTGTGTATATTATACACACACACACCACACACACAGATCTCAAACCCATACTATTGAGAGGAAAGGGAAATTGTCAAAAGATCTGTACAAAAGGATGTCACTGATTTCTATACTAAAACAATAAACACAGCATATGTAAATGTAGTCAAATGGAATATATACCTTTAGAGGGATACCTACCAAATTCATAATCTTATCTGCCTGTGGGGAAAGAGAGGGGACTACCGCACTGGGGAGATGCTTCAACTCTTATCTGTAAGTTAAATTTCTCTTATTTAAAAAAAATAAAGGTAGTGAGGGGAGGGGCATTCTCTTCCCTGCTTCTGGCTAGAAAGGAAGTTTGCTTTAAGGCATCATCTTCTCCAAAGCCCTTAATTTCCTGAGATAGACATTATCTACCAGGGAGAGACCTTTCCTGGTAGTTGTTGGAATTCATGGAGTAATTCCAGAAAGTCTATCCAGACACATACTATGTAAAGTAGAGACATTTATTAAAGAAGATACAAAATACAAGAACCATTGTACATAGGACAATGACACCTCAGTCCCTTTCAAAGCAGGCATCTTGGGACCTCACACAGTTTTCTCAATCGACATCAGCTGCCCTGGCGTGTTTTCCTGAATCTCACTGACAGTCTGAAATCTCTTCTCTCTCAAAGGTGATCTTAGTTTGGGGAAAAACGAGAAGTTGCAGGGCACCAAATCTGGGCTGTAGGGGGGCTGAGTCACCTGGGTGATTTGATGTTTCACCAAAAAACTCTGCACCAGATGTGATGCATGAGCAGGTGCATTGTTGTGATGAAGCTGCTGACTACCAGTTGCCCATAGCTACGGCCTTCTGAATCATCCAAATAGTTTCCTTGAAGGTATGTTCAAGCTTAATGCAAACTTTGATGCAGATTTGTTGCTCTACTTGCCCAGCCATTTTGAATGTGATGGCCATACAGTACACATGCTCAATGGTGTCTACCTCCCCCAGTGACTGTACAGTGAAGTCATCATTGTTCATGCATGAGCATTCCAGTGTACTCTCCTGGCTGCCAGGTTACATCAACATCATGAAAACTGTTCTTATTATATTAACAATGGCTGGAGTTTTTCTGGACAGACCCCATATACGGCCCTGGATCTCTGCCAGAAATCTACTTGTATTGGCTCTGTTCCTGAAGAGTTTATAGGTCTACCTGAAACTTAAGTCAGTGCTGTGAGGATGAAATTTATAATCCTGTTAACTTTTAAATGCCCCTTTCTATATTTTTATGTTTCAGTTCTATATTTTTAATTACCATTTAAAGCACAGGCAGCAAACACAAGGACTGCAGGCCGAATCCGACCCTCCACTTGTTTTATCTGGCCTGGCACCTTGTTTCTATCCGATGGCAGCACCAAACTCTTGCTTAACTGTTAAGGAGTAGTTACATTAATACAGTCCTAAAATTACATTCGGCCCTTTGAAGGCAACTGCAAGGCTGATGTGGCTAACCCTGGTGAAAATGAATCTGACACCCCTGATTTAGACAATCTGAAACACACACTAGGTAACACACACTAATTCTGATGACTTTCTCAAAGGGTTCTCCATTTCTATAGGTGTGTTTATGTTGCTCTTTGCTGTGCCTGATCTCCAGTCCCTGGGGTTTTTTTGGGATGTGGACAAGAGAAGAAATCTTGATATGATCAAAAGTTTTTGTGCCTAATTATTTCTTGCCTTTGCAGAGCAAATTTATTAACTTTTGATCAAATATTCATCTGACAGTACAACATATATATAAATGAAACAAGTAGAGAAAGAAAAGAGCTATAATCCTAAAAGAAAAATATACATCAGGGATTTTAAAGGACTAAGCAAAGGAGAACTCCACAACACGCACAGCCAGAAAGCTGGGCTTCCCATTTTGTGCTGTGCCACTGCACATTACTACATCACTGGCAACCTGTCAGCTACAGGGACCTACCCAACATTATCCTCAGCCAGATGCATTCCATGTTTGTCAATTTTCATTATGGCCCTTCACTTTTAACTTCAAAAATCAATGGCAGGGGATCAGTGCCTGGAGGTTGACTGAAATGCCTTTAGCAAATAACCACCCTCATTTTGAAATGGCATCTTGATCTCCATGAGATACATCAGCCCTTCACTGAGCACCTACTATGTACTAGGCACTGGCAGCATGCCAGGGAAACAAAATGAATGAAGTACTGATACAGGCTACCACAGGCACAAACCTCATAACAATCATACTAAGTGAAAGAAGGCAGACACAAAAGACCTCATGTTGTATGATTACATTTATATGAAATGTCCAGGCAAGGCAAAATCTATAGAAACGGAAAATAGACTAGCAGTTGCCTGGAGCAAAGGGTAGTAGTGGAGCATGACCACAAATGGGTGTGTGGGGTCTTTGTAGGATGATGGAAATGTTTTAAAATCAGTCTATGGGGGTGGTGGTTATACAAATCTAAATTTACTAAACATTGTTGAATTGCACACTTTTAATGGGTGGATTTTATCAATAGTGACTTTTCACAGTTGACAATTCACTTCTGCTTGTCATCCCACATTTCACGAACTTCTAGAGCAGTCCTTGTCAACTATTCTATGAGAAGACAGCCCCACTGTCCAGGCCCCTGCAGTGTGCAGTGGCTGAGCCTCTCCCCTCTGCATCTAGATGGTGCCAGTTAAGTCCCACCCTTGGGAGAACTGAGAGAAGAATCTCTGGAGTCATTCTCTCAAGAAACCCCAGTTGAGAAAGGCTGCAGGCTGCACAAAAATCAACACTAAAATTGAATCCCATCAAGTCTAAAGATCTCATTAAAAATAATTTAGAGGTTTTAACCTCTTAATACACTTTTATCATGAGTTTACATAATAAAAGGCCAACTGATGACAATTCCATTTCAAGCTGTTTCAAGCTTTTTAAAATAGTTGACTTTTTTTCTAAAAAAATGCTTTTGTAAGTGGGGTTAGGGTATTTAAAAATCTTTATTCCTTTAAAAAATATAAAAGAATAATTTCGGAGTGTCACAAATGATTTAAGACGAAGATACCACATAGGTTATGAGGGCACTCAAATAGCTCCCAGTTTTCCATGCTAGCTTGGAGGCATCCCAGGCCCACAAGTGCATCCCATGCTACAGCCTGCCAGGTGCTTTCTCCGTACCTGGGTTCCCTCAAGCTCCTGGGCAGCTCTGCACCCTCCATTCACAAAACAGGCTTAATGTTCGGGATCAACTGCACTGCGTAATCTCAGCAAAAGACCGGGCCCCTCTCCGATCCTCTGCTCTCTTTAGGACCCCTTGCCCCTCGCCCCGAATAAGAACTGGGTGTAGGCGAGATAGGGCCTGGCTGGGCTGAGGAGTGCATACTGTCATCTTGCCGGGTCCCCTCCCTGCAGCGCCCACCTCACCAGCAGCCCCGCGGAGGAGGGCGCACCGGACCCAGCCGGCGCACTGAAGTCCGTCCCGCGGCTCCGCCTTCCTTGGACCGGGAAAGGACCGGCGCACCTCCTCCCCCGCGCTTCAGAAATCCCACCACGGCCTCCAGCCGTCAGGCGGTGCCTTCACGTAACAGCACAGAACCGCCTCGCCGTCTCGCCACAGGTCAACCCTCGATGGGACAGGCAACCTGAGCCTCTTTTTAGGAGACCGAGGTCGCTACCAGGGCACGGTTCAGGTCAGGCTGGTAAGGCTCTGCGAGAGCCGGGTCTGCGGTTCGGCCTTTCTAGGCCTCCCCGAGCGGCGCGGCGGGGGGGCAGAGGCAGGGGCAGGAGCAGGAACCCGCGCCGGCCGATACCCCACAGTGGCCCGCAGCCTGGCCTCACCCGAACACGTGCTCCGAGCTCCAGATCCTCATCGCAGCAGAGCGCAGGTCGCAGAGTGCGAGCTGCCGGCTCCAGAATCTGGGCTCCACAGCTGCTCCACTCCAGGCGCCGTGCGTGGGCGGGACGGGGCGTGGCGAGGGCGGGGAGCTCTCCGGTGCCTGTCAGGTGACAGTTAGAGCTGCGGGGGCTAAAAATAGGACTGCGGGACTCTGCAGTCTGGGCTGGCTAGGGATCTGCGCCAACAGGCGTTCGCCGACAGCACCTTCCTCAAGTGCAGGAATGGAGGTGGGAGCTATTCTTATAGTTTAGGTTGTCCACATTCATACGAAGCTCTTTGCAGCCAGGCAGTTTTCTGACTGTTGGGAAATACATAAGAAAAGAAAACAAAACAAAATCTGCCTGCCTGTAAAGCTTTCCACAGGAATGGGCGGGGGGGAGGGGAGGAGAATATAGTATTGAATAAGCATTAACCCGGAATGTGGTATGCCTCACAGGCAGTCTATTAAAGAAACTGCAAAGACAGCAAGAAATCTCACCCTTTTATGGATGGATACAGGCTAGTGCAACTCGTCACCTTCATGTTCTCAAATGAGAGGACTTGTCATTTGTCACACGGAATTCATCCTAAATTCACTTGGCAATTGGAACGGCCATTTGTGTTTGCTATCTAAAAGAGAAATAAAGTTCTCATGTTGATACAGGAGGCAGGTTTGCATCTTGGAGCCAGGTGTTGCCTGAAAGTTAGGCTAATATTTCAAATTGATGACTCCCAGGACCTTGAGAAAAAACACTCCTGGGTTGTAAAACTGGCAAAGGCCCACTTAGCTTTTAAAAACATTTACATACACCTCAAAAACACATAGCACTTATAAGTTTTCTAGAGTAAAAGCTCTAAGAAAAGGGAAAGGAAGGGCTCTTTCCCTTTGCACCAGTGAAAAATCAACTTTTTATTTCTAGATTTGCGCTTACCCTGCCCTACCAGAAACAAAGTTCAAGTGCAAAGAAGCAAGATGCTTGTTTTGAGAAGAGGGTGACCCCCAGCAGGATGAGAGGGGGCATGGGAACATGGGGGGGCAGGAACTATATGGAGCTTGTTACGAAATGCAGCATCTAGCCCAGCCCCAACTTCTAGTGAGCATGGGAAGCCTATTTGTGTGATGAGACAATGAGACAGTGAAGCAGAAAGAGCACCAGCATCAGCCAGAAGACCTGGGTTAGGATCCTGGCTCCACCATCCACTCACACCTAGGGCTTCACATCACAGTCACCTTCCTGAGTCAGTGCTACTATTCTTGTTTTATAAATGTGCGAAAGAGGGGTTCCAGGAAGTTTAAAGTTTCTCTCAGTGTTCACATGCTGAAGGATAGAGCCAAGATGAGCCAAGTTTGCAAGATTCCCCCTCACAACATGCTATGGTGACTCACAATTATAACCAGGCCAGTTGTGGAACATTTCCTATATGCTAGGCACTGAGCTAGGTACTATTTGTTTTTTTTTTAAAGGGTCATCATTTACAATCAGTATTTTCCACAGATACATACTGAGCACAAGGCTGAAGAAATTGGGCTGATGGTGAGAGTGAGAAGACGTTGTAGGTGAGACAGTTGGTGTAACTGGCTCGAGGTCTGAGAGGGATGAGTTGCTGAGTTTGCTCTTTGTGCCGTATGGGGACACTAAGACCCCACCAGTTGTGTCCTGGTACAGAGGCACATAGTTTAGTATTGGAACTGGGTGCCTGAGAACTGGGATGAAATGAAGACCACTGTTAGTCCCTAGATGATTATAGCAGTCTCTCCACTACCTGCACCCGCCTTGCTTTCAAATCAACTTTGTGCACAGCTGTCAGTTCTCATCAGCAAAGCCCAGCTCAGGTGTCATCACATCTGTTCAGGTCACCCTTTGTAATTGCGTCACAGCCTGTACACCCCTCCCTCCAAGACTCACCACAACATAATGTGATTATCTGCTTGCTTCTCTGTCTCTTCCACCAGGATAAACAACTTTTGCAGTCAAGAACTAGGTTACCATTATTCTTAGTATTTCCAGAGTCAGAAACATAGCAGGTGCCCAGTAAATAAATGTGTTGAAAGGAAAGCTACATCCCTAGTTGAAATCTTATGCTGATCTCTCCATTTTGGTCACAGTCCACCTTCTCACAGCCTCACCTTGCCAGGCTCCCTGCCGGTCCAGGAACAGCAGCAGCTGCTTTGCCTGGAAGCTTATTAGAAATGGAAGCCCCAGGCCCATCTCAGCCCTGACACAGCATCTTGGGGGACTCTAATGCCAACACAGACCCATTGACAACACCTCCAACCTGACTGAGCAACACTCTTCCCTGTCATCTTTCAAACGTTTGCTCATACTGTTTCTGCCAGCCAGAATGTACTCCCCCATGCTTGTTCTGGAAGCATATTCCAGATAAAAAGATCAGAATATGCAAAATCTCAGAAGTATGAAGAGCTACAGTGCTCTTAGGGGCCTGCAACTCACCTGTGAAGCTGGATTGTGGGGTCTCAGAAAGAAATGGCAGGAGTTGAAGCTAGAGAGTTAGGCAGGAACCATGTTGAGAAGGGCCTTATATTTCAATATGAAAAGTTCAGATTTCTTCTCAAAGAAAATGGAGTTTTGATGGTTTCTGGTGTTTGAGATTTCTCAGGCAAAAGTGTTCAAAATACCAGCAAAATCCAAGATGTAGACTTCGCTGTCCACAGAGCTTGAAGTGAAATGGCATTACAGATGCTATATAACATCTTTCCCAAGAGCCTTGTCTTCCCCAAGGCTGTATTAGGCGCTGCCTTGATGCCACGGTGTCTCCCTGCATTGTGGCACCTACTGGTCTCTACCACAAGTGTTTAGTGTCTATGTCCTCAGGGAGGCATCTTGGGGAGGGGGAGCCATTAGGTTTTCATCTTTCTGTTCCTGGGAGCTGGAATGTACATAGTAAGGGTTTAACATATTCATTCCACTAAGCAAATAGAAGGAACCTGCTCCAACCACCTTTTGGGAAGATAATGGGCAACAGTGCAGAGAGGTAGGACGTCCGTATTGAACATCCAAATGCAGCTGCATATTGAAATCATCTAAGGAGGAAAGTAACCTGGAATCTACTAGGGTTTTTAATTTAATTGGACTACTGGGTACCCGGTTGTCAAGAGCTTGAAAATCTCCCCAGGTGATTCTAATGTGCATCTGAGATAGCAAACCATGAAATGGAGGGAGTGAAAGCCCGTGGGGGAGAGTAGTCTAGAAACTGCTCCCCTGGCACAGGAGAGAAATGAGCACTTGGACAGAGCAGTGGGGATGAGACTTACAAAAAATTAAGGCCCTTATTTATAATCAATTGGGTTTAGGGGAGAAGGTAAAGAAGAACCTCCCACACTCCTTCCCTCTTGTCCTGTCACCAAACAATTTCTCCATCATCCCTGTCATTTACTAAGGACCTGGCAGCCTGGCTCACAGGGTGCCTCTCTCCGCCCTCACCACTTACCATTTCAACATCTATGTGGATGATTCATCCAGAAACCTAGGCATCTGCTTCCTGCACCTTCCTAACTTTAGTTACCTTCATCCTCATTTCACTTCAGCCACCCACTCTCAACAATCTTGTGTATGTTTTGAATTTTATCTCACACATTTCATGCTCTGATTTCTCTCTACAGAGACCCTCTACCTCCCTAAGAGAATGATGATTTTGTTTGGGCACCACATCTCACACATCAGTAAGTGCCTCAGGGAAGGCCCACCCCAGTTACTTCAGGGCTGGCGACCCAACAGTGGCCAGTGAGCAGGAGAGAGCCTGCTGTGTGGAGGGAGCCTGCTGTGAGGTTGCAGGGAGAAAACTCTTTGCTTCAAAGAGCAAGACATCTCTTACATTGTTTAGCTTCAGGAGCTGGTGTGGTCACCTTGCTACCAGCAGGGAGATGAAATCAGCACCAAGACGGGATGTGTAAAGAAATAATCCTTAAAGATATTACTGAACATCTTCTCAGCTGCCTGAAATTCTCCTTAGACAGGACTTGCAGCTGTGTCATAATAAATGTCCTTATTGTTTCATGCCATTTAAATTCACATTCTTAGCCCAAAGTCCCTAACCAATATACCTCTCTCTGAGCACAGCCTCCACTCCTTCCTGTGTTTACCACCACCCTCACATGACACCCGCTCTTCAACCTCATCGCCATCTCCAGCCTCTCCCATTCCACCAGCTCCTCCTGAACCTGTCTGCCTCCAACCCCCCACCCAGAGTCCCCCAGATTCTAGACCACAGTCCACAGAGAACTGAGCCTCAGTTCTTTCCCCTCTGTGCTGGATGAAGGCTGCAATCTGTCTGCTCTGGTCAGGACCCCGACATTCTGTGCTACTGGAGAAAAACCACAGCCTTACAGATTATCACACAGGGAATGACAGGTTTCCTTCAAACCCTCAAGGATACTTTACTTGTCCCTGGTTAGCATCCTATCCCAACCTCCTCACTGACACCCGACTTTTCACATTGTCTTTATGCCTCCCTGGGACAGAAGCTCTCAGGTCTAACACTGGGTAACCATTTACTAACTGTATGACCCTGAGCAAATTGCCTAAGTTCTCTAAAGACCCAGTCTCTTTGTCTGTAGAGTGGTTGAGTGGACCATAAATGCCTATTGCCTATCATGGTGTCAGATACATAGCAAGTGTCCAGTACACAGTAGCTATTATCTAATATAGACCCTGGCCAAACTGCCTTTCTGCCTTCCAGTCTCAGCTGACCACCCTACTCTTCTCCTTTGTCCTGTCTCCCCAGGCACCTGCTTCACTGTTCTTCCCTTCTATAGTTTCTGTTTCTTCTACCCATTGGTCATTTCACCCCCCATTCCACCCTTAATTATAAATATGGTCAAGTCTTCTCAACTTAAAAAAATAAAACAAAACTCCTCTTTGACTCTGTGCCTTGTAGGGGACCTCATTCAGAGATGCAATATATCTCCAGCAGTAAAAAGGCATCTGGAAAATGCTGGTCTCTGTGTTTAACCCTCTGTGACTTTTTAACTCTCTGTAGCCTCAGGTTTAGCTGACTACCTAGAAAGCTGGAATGCCCCCAGTGATAAATGTCAGGCCCTAGGGAGGAGGCTAATGAATGTATAGAGTGTGGATGACTGTCTAATGTTCTCTGTTAACTTAGGAATGCATTGCTCTTTCTGGTGGTCTATGTAACTACCCACCACATGGCTTTACTATTAACCCCCTATAAAAAGGAGACCCTGTCCTGGGAGGGGGTGGATTTATTTCCAGCTGACCACCACTGGGAATAAGCAGCTGTCTTGCCCATGTATGTTAGCTTCTCCTATTAAAGCACTTATTAATTTGAGTAAGCTATGTGTCAGTCCTTTGGAATCAATCCTGAATTTAGACTTTTGGGGCTTTCCCCCAACAATCTGTATGTGGATCCTTTGAAGAGACAGAACCTGAGCTTTTTCACCCATCTGTACCCCTGCTCACCCCAAATAAATCAGGTGGGTTGATTTTTCTATGCTTGGGTTTTGCAGAAAACAAAGGAGCAATCTCCAATCACCCACCACTAAAATGGACAAAGATTTATTATTTTATATTAAATATTAAGTGAAACAATGTTCTTGTTTCATAGGAATCCTTAAGCAGTGATGGAGGTCAGCTCACACTGTGCTGAGCAGACCCACCATGCACCCCAGGGCAGGTACTGGTCACTCAGCAATGTGACGCTCACTCTGAGGAGCAGCCAAGACAGATACTTGCAGGCAAGTGTGCTCACGGCCAGGTGACACACATGGATCTGATTCAGTGACACCCAGCAGATTCTTTGTTGCTACAGAAGAATTGGAAAGATGCCAGTCAAAGGATGACTGGCGATGTATTTGTTGGTTAAACCAAGCACAGGATACCATTTTTTTTCCAATAGCTATCAGGCAAAGATGGCATGATAGAGATGGCCATTGGATAAACCTCTCACAGCAAGGCAACTCTGGATGGGTTCTTGTCACAGCAGGCAGGAACTAGGGAAAGATTTCCAAATAATGGAGATTTCAGGAGCAAAAATCATTCCTAATGTTTATCTTTGGCAGAAATGCCTCTTCTGCATTTTTTTTTGGCTTACAAACCAGGGTCATTTCTCTCATTTCAGAAGTTTCAAAGGAAAGGATGGATTAGGCATGCCATCCTAGAAGTTGATGGTGGTAAATGCCAAACCTGTATGTGTGTGAAGCATTGGAAAGATGTTTTTAGCTTCTATGTCCCCCCATAAGCACTCTGCAGTTATTCTTTCCACTTCTCATCTAAACCTTTTGAAGGGAGAGTCCATGTTTGCTCTTCCCATTTTTTTTCACCCCTTATCTATCCCAGCACACGCTGTGATGGGCTCCTGAAACTTCCTCATTAGGATCATCAATAAACAATGCCATTTTCCAGTTGAATGGATACTGTCAGTTCCTCTCCGTCTAGATCTCTCTACTGCACTTGAGATACTGAGCACTCTCTCCTTGAAACTCAGCCCTCTTAGTTCCAATGACACTCAGTCGCTCAGTAACATTCCTTCTGTCTCCTTTGCATATCTCTCTTCTCTTCTTTTCTACTGTTTCATCACTCTACGCCTGAACTGACCAAGTTTCATGGTTTCCACTAACTCCCAAACCTGTATCTGTATCTCATTTCTACCCCAAGCTTCAAACCCATGGGATAATCCATAGATCCCCACCTGAAACTCATCTTGGCCAAAGCATCTTCCACCTCAAGCAAATTCCTCCTCCAGGATTTACTCTCCAGGTACCTCATCACCCAGGTGCCCTAAATTAGAGTAATCCTTTACCCCACACCCAACCAGGCATCAAGTCATTTGGAATTACCTCTTACAGATCATTTTAATCCATTCCTTCTTCTACATCCTTTAAGAGACAATATGATTTAATTGTTAGAGTTGGAGACATCAGTTGAAAGATGAACAGACCTGAGTTCCAGGCCTGGACTCCCTTCTGTATGCTGCTTTCCCTCTCTGAATGTCAGTATCATCATTTATGAAATGGGAATTCTAGTAGTACCTACCCTATGGAACTTGTGAGAATTAAATGAGAGCATATGTGAAGTCCTTAGTATATTGACTGGTAAGCAATAAATGCCAGCCCTTATCATGGTTAGTATTATTATTATATCCCTGCTGACCACTGACCTAGTTCAGTCCGTCATCACCTCTTGTCCGGGTTACTCTAGCCCCTCAGTTTGGTGCCATTCCCATGCCCAAACAATTATTACTTGTCCTATCAGCCTGCTCTGTGTGGAATTCACTCCAAAGCTTTGTTTGCTCGCCCCCTTGGATGCTCCTCACCCCTCCTTGTCCTCTTGTAATTGCTCCCGCATACCTCCGTCATAACTCAGCCCGTTGTTTTATAATTACTGTCCTTGTTTGTGTTTCTGTCTCTCCCATTAGATTAATGCTTATTAAGAGGCAGATTTCTAGGCTCCACCTCTTACCTTTGGAATTGTCATCTCTGGGGTAAAACCCAGAAACAGGCATTTTTAGTGAGCAGTCCAGGCAGTGAGAAAGTCCCCTAAAATTTAGAAAGGTTTTCTTCTCTAAATCATTTGAGCTCTTCGAGGATGGGGACTTAGCCTTATTCATCTTTGTGTACCCAGGATCTATCCCAGTACCAGGCAAACAATAAGCACTTGATAATTGCTTGTTCAGTGAGTCAAGTGTGACTCTGAGGGAGTCATGAAACTGGGAGCAGCTGGGTGGAGTTCCATCTGGTGTAACTACACACAGAGCCAGCTAGTCGACAGTTCCGGGAAGCTCTATTGCCTTTGGGGATCACATGTGTGGTAAATTAAGAGGCTTTTCAACCAATAGTCCTACTTCTTTATTTTTTCTATTTAGATTCTATATATTGAGATTCTGTGTCAAATTTTCATTTTTACAATAGCCTGCTGCTAAAAATAAATAAGTTTGAAAACTGCTGTACCAGAATAGTTATTATTTTTTTTAATTTAGGGAGAAAAGCAATCTTCAAACAGGTAGGAAGTTTTGAAGAACTTTCAGAGATGTTTTTTCCCTATTTACCATGGACATTGCTTCATTACCCTAGCACAATAACAAAAATTAGGCTCTGATATTTAATTGACCCTCAAATATAGTGATAGTAAAGTCTCAATTTACAGACTCTTCAACTTGCCACACTGGCAGAGTGAGAGGGCAGAAGGTCAGGGATTCTGAGTCTGTGCCACTAACATCTAGATTTTCTAAGATCCTGTGCATAGAATATTATTGGAACCTAAGGACATATTCCCTCTAACTAAACTGAGAACTATCCCGAGCCTCAAAATAACTGAGATGTAATAGCATGTTATAAAAACAGAGTACATCTCTGGACCTTTTCCTTTCTATGGTATATGTTTCCATATAATTAATTCTTCTTCCCAACACAATTTCTGAAGTAAGTCTCTCCGATACGTATCTTTGATTTTGTACTTTATTTCTGCTTCTGAGCACTTTCATTCTCTCCATTATAGCTTCTGTAGTTTTTCATCAGAAACTTAAGACACTGTTTCCATCACAGCTTGCAAATCCTCTTTCTTTTGATGCCTTCTGGTATTACAGTAACATACTTAAAAAAATGGCTTATGACTAAGGGGTCTTGAGATTAGCAAGAAGATATGATTGAAGAAAATCTAGGAACTTTATGATTTATGTATATTCTTGTGGTCAACAATTTAAAAAATATATTTGATCAGTATCAAGTAGTAATTAGGAATATTTTAAATGTTCTGCTATTGTCATTCATGAAACTTGCATTGCTACACCTTGGTGCTGATATCACATGCATTCTTTTATTCATTATCATGTAGATATTAATCAGACATTGTGCTTTTTAGATTCCATCACTTGAGGCACATTTCTGGGAAACGCAGCACAAACCCTGACCACCACTGGAAAATACTATGTCAGCCTCACCTTATAGAAAACAAAGCATCAGGCCCTGGTTAGTGTGGCTCAGTGGATTGAGTGCCGGCCTGCAAACTGAAAGGTTGCAGGTCCAATTCCCAGTCCGGGCACAGGCCTGGATTGTAGGCCAGGTCCCTGGTGGGGGGGCACGTGAGAGGCAACAACATATTGATATTTCTCTCCCTCTCTTTCTTCCTCCTTTCCCCTCTGTCTAAAAATAAATAAATAAAGTCTTTTAAAAAAAGAAAGCACAGCATTAAGATTGTTACAGATCATCTAGGAACAATACCAATATCATTAAACACACACACACTCTCAAGTTTTGAAATGCACAAAGCTCCATTCTCTTAGAAATTTGTAGACCTCTCCTGCCACCTAGTGTGAGAATATATGCAGCACAACTCTTCATGTGCTGGCTCAAGGTTCTAGCCCCAAAACACTTACAAATTATTTTTTAAAATAATGTTTATCAAGCAATCTCAATGCTAAGGAAATCACCCTCTGAATGATACTGACACATGTATAAGAGTGTTAATATTAGGATGTGAAATAGAAATAAATTGGAAGCAGTCTGAATGATCATGGTTAGGAACTGTCATACCTTTACCAAAGAATATAATGGAGCTGATTAAAGAATGGGGTGGAACTATGTTATTAACATACAAAAAATATATGTTAATCAAAAAAGCAAGGTGCATAAAGTATAATTTTATTCATGTAAAATACATTTAATATACTTGCAAATATATATATAAATGTATGAACAGATACAGAAAAAACTACTTAGAGTCACCTTTAAGCATAAAATTATTTTTAAAAATTTATAATTTCAGTACTGATCTGGCCTCCTTTACTATTCTTAAATTATACATTTTATCTGATTAGGTAATATATTCACATGATTCAAAAAGGGTAAGCAATATGAAAAGTACACTTTGAGAAGTCTCAGGTGATCCATGCCACCCTGCCTTCTGGAAGTAACTGAAACCAACCAAGTAGGTTCAGCTGCTTGCTGCAAGAAAAGTCAGACTCATGAGGCAGGTGCTGTTGCTAAATAAAAGAGGTTTATTCAGGTGCCAGGACCTGAAGAATGGTGGACTCCCACCTCAAAGACCTGCGGTTCTTACAGGGATAGGGAGAGGAGGGCTTTCTTTCTCTATACAATCATACTGGTAGCTTTTGGTTTGCTGGGGCCCTATCTATTCATCTCTTTAGCCATTGGCCAAAGGAGGAGACTCTCCAGCACTCCCTGTCTATAACATATCACTTTTATTAGTTTCTTGTATAGTGTATCAGCCATACCCTCAGTTCTTGGCAATCACTAATCAGCTTCATGTGTTTATGGATTTGCCTATTTTGGGGCATTCCATATAAATGGGTTCATACAATATGTGGTCCTTGTGACTGGCTTTCTTTCATTTTACAATGTTTTCAAGATTCATCCATGTTGCAGCATATATTAGTACTTTCTTCCTTTTTTAAAAAAGAATTTTTATTTTTATTACAGTTGACATACAATATTTGATTAGTTTTGAGTATACAACCCAGTGATTAGATACTTATATCACTTGCAAAGTGATCATGTCAATAAATCTAGTACTCGTCTGACACCATACCTTGTTATTATATTATTATTGACTATATTCCCTGTGCTGTACTTTACATCCCCATGACTATTTTGTAACTACCAATATTTACTTCTTAATCCCTTTACCTTTTTCACCAGCACCTCTACCCCGACCCGCTAACCCCATCTTCAACAGTCAAAATGTTCTCTGTATCTATGAGTCTCTCTGGTATGTGTGTTCATTTATTTATTATTATTATTTTAGATTGCACATATAAGTGAAATCATATGGTTTTTGTCTTTCTCTTTCTGATTTAATTCACTCAGTCCAATACCCTCTCAGTCCATCCATTTTGCTGCACATGGCAGGATTTCATTCTTTTTTTCATGGCTGAGTCGTATGCCATGGTATATACGCACCACTTCTTTATCTGTGCATCTACTGATGAACACTTAGGCTGCTTCCATTCTTGGCTATTGTAAATACTACTACAAATGGGTGCATATGTCTTTTAAAACTAGTGTTTTTGGCTTCTTCAGATAAATACCCAGAAGTGGAGTATCTCTTGTTATAGCCTTTGTTTTGTCTGTATAGCCTGTTTTGTTTGGTGTAAGTATTGCTACCTCAGTATTTTTTGTTATTGTTGGTTCCATTTTAATGAAGTATCTTTTTCCATTCCTTTACTTTCAGACTGTGTGTTTCTTTTGATCTGAAATGAGTCTCTTGTAGACAGCATATGTAAGGGTCTTGTTTTCTTATCCATTCAGCCACCATGTGTCTTTTGTTTGAAGATTTAGTCCATGTGCATTCAAAGTAATTGTGGATGCACATGTATTTTTGCCCTTTTATTATTCATATTTTTATTTTTTTCTTTTTCTTAAAGAAGATGCTTTAACATTTTTGTAATACTGGTTTGATGGTAATAAACTCCTTTAGCTTTTTCTTGTTGGAAAATCTCTATCGGTCTTTCAATTCTAAATGATAGCTTTGCTGGGTAGAGTAATCTTGGTTGTAGGTCCTTGCTTGTCATCACTTGAATATTTTTTGCCAGTCCCTTCTGACCTGCACAGTTCCTGTTGAGAAATCAGCTGACAGTCTGATGGGAGCTCCCTTGTAGGTAACTAACTGCTTTTCTTTTGCTGCTTTTAAGGTTTTCTTTTTGTCTTCAACCTTTGGCATTTTAATTATAATATGTCTTGGTGTTGGTCTCTTTGGGTTTGTCTTATTTGGGATTCTCTGCACTTCCTGGACTTGTATGTCTAGTTTCTTTTCCATATTAGGAAAGTGTTCAGTCATTATTTTTTCAACTATGTTTTCAATTCCTTGCTTTTTCTCTCTTCTTCTTCTGGCACTCCCATGATGTGACTGTTGATATGTTTGAAGTTGTCCCAGAGGCTCCATAAACTATCTTCATTTTGATGGGAGAGGGATTCTTTTTCCTTTTCTTTTTTTAATTTTTGAAAGCTTTTATTTACTTATTTTTAGACAGAGGGGAAGGGACAAAGAAAGAGATGGAGTGAAACATTATTGTGTGGTTGCCTCTCATGTGCCCTGCACTGAGGAACGTGGCCCAGGCATGTGCCCTGACTAGGAATCAAACCAGTGACCCTCTGCTTCACAGTCCAGTGCTCAATTCACTAACCCACACCAGCCAGGGCTCTTTTTTCTTTATAGCTGTTTTAATTGGGCATTTTCTGCTTCCTTATCTTCCAAATTTCTGATTCAATCATCTGCTTTATCTATTCTGTTGATTCCCAATAATGTATTCTTCATTTCTATTTCTTTTATATATGTTTTCTATCTCCATTTTTATGTTTCCTATCTCTTTGTTTATGTTCTTACTAAGTTTATCTATTCTTCTCCTAAGTTCATTGAGCATCCTTATAACCAGTGTTTTGAACTTTGTATTTTGTCTCATTTTTGTTTAGTACCTTTTCTGGAGCTTTGCTCTATTCTTTCTTTTTGGACATGTTTCTTTGTCTTCTCATTTTGTCAGGCTTCCTGTGTGTGTTTCTATGTGTTAACTAGAGCTACTGTATTTCCCAGTCTTGGTAGAGCAGCCTTATATAGTAGGTGTCCTGTAGGGCCTAGTGGTGTAGCCTTCTTGGACATCCCAGCTGGGTACTTCAGGTGCTCTCCTGGTGCTGGGTGTGTGTGCCCTGTTATTGTAATTGAGCCATGATTACTATTGGCATGTCAGTGGAAGAAATTTACCCACAGGCTGACTGGCTGCGAGCACTAGCTGTAACTACAGTCGAGGAGCTACTGTGTAAGGGCCAATCCCTTGGAAGACGACTTGCTTCAGCTGGGCGTTGGTACCAAATGAGTCTTCCCCTTGAGTGTGTTGCTCACAGCAGGGTGTGGGTGGTGCTTCCATGTGGTTTGGAGCTGACTGCTGGGTGGGATGGGAGATGCAGGCCAAGATCAGTGGCAACCTGTGCCCTTCCCAGGGCCACCTGGCTTGAGCTACAGAGTGATCTACAGAGGGCTGGTACTTGTGTTGGGCTTGCTGTTGCCCAGGAGAAGACATGCTATGAACCAAGGCTAGCAGTTATTGCTGGACTTGAGGCCTCTTAGCAAGAGGTACAGGGCACATGGAGGTCAGTGCTGCTTATTTGGAGTGTGTGAATCTTTGAGGAAAGTCATCAGCATGAGCCAAGACAGGCCATTTGTATGGAAAAGGCAATAGAAACAGCTCTGTTGGACCCACAAGTTGGGTTGAGTGGGGCCTCAGGGAATCACCAGGGTGAGTGGACAGTGTTAGCCAGGTTGATGGAGACTCAGGTATGGCACCTGCCTGTTAGTTCTGTTCAGGGGAAGGCTCAGCAAAGGAACCATAGCCTCTGCCAGTACTTCTGCCTGGGAGAAAGCTGCTCCTTCTACTCTCACCCCAAACCAAGCAATTCAGCTCCTGTTTGTATGTCCCAGGCTCTTTATGAGCTGCTGCCTCAGCACTGGAGCTCAGAGGGAGTGAGTCTGAGTAAATATGTATGCATGCCCTTTAAGAGACATGCCTGGGACTCCAGAAACCCTCCATCTCACTTAGTCATGGGGACTTCTCTTCCCAGCACTGGAATCCTGGGATGAGGGACATGGTGTGGGGTTGGGACACTTTATTCCTGGGGGTGAGGGGAAAACTTCATAGCTGAAATACCCCTCCTGAATTTTAACTGCCACATGTGGGTATGGGACTAGCCCAGTAATTTTCAAACCAGTGTGCCACAAGAATTTTTAAAACATGAAATATCTGGATATTTAGTCAGAGACACTGACCTCTTTTCCCTTAGACTGTCAAATTAAAAAATGACAACTGCCAATACAACAGTAGCTGTCCAGTGTGAATGTATCAAAATTATACCTATTTTTTGGTGTGCCACAGGATTTTAGTCATTAGATTATGTGTGCCATGAGATGAAAAAGGTTGAAAATTGCTGAACTAGTCTGTTCTGCATCTCCCCACCTCCTGCCATCCCGTATGTGGCTTCTTTATATTCTTAGTTATAAAACTTCTGTTCAGCTAGATTTTAAGAATGATGGTTGTTCTATAGATTAGTTGTAATTTGGTGTGTGTGGGGGAGGATGTGAGTACCTACACCACCATCTTGACCAGAAGCCCCAGCATTGATACTTAATTTCTTTTCATGGCTGAGTAATAATCTATGGTAAAGATATACCACATTTTGGTTATTCATTCATTGGTTGATAAACATTTAGATTGTTTTCACTTTTTGATTATTACAAATAATGCTGCTATGAACATTTGTATACAAGTTTCTGTGTGGATATATGTTTTCATTTCTCTTGGTTTTGTACTTAAGAGCAGATATGATGAGTAATGTGGTAATTGTATGTTTAACCTTCTGAGGAACTGCCAGAGTGTTTCCAAATCGATTGCACCCTTTTAAAATCCTCCCAACCTGAGGGTTCTTATTTCTCCACACCTTCACCAACATGTGTCTTTCTTTTAATTCTAGCCAACTTAGAATGTGAAGTGAAATCTTACTCTGGCTTTGAGCTATCTTTCTCTGAGGGCTAATAATGCTGAGAATCTTTTATTGTGCTTGTTGGCCATTTGTACAACTCCTTTGCAGAAATGTCTGCTCAGATCCTTTGCCAGTTTTTTAAAAATAGCTTTAATGAGATATAATTCATATACTCTTTAATTCATTCATTTACAGTGTATAAATCAATTGTTTTCATTCATTTGCAGTTGTAAAGTAACTATCACCACAATCAATCTTAGGACATTTTTATCACCCCCAAAAGAAACCCTTACCATTTAGCTCTTCTCTCTAATCCCTTCTTCCACTCATTAGCCTTAGGCAAACACAAGTTTACTTCTGTTTTTATAGATTCGCTCATTCTGGACATTTCATTAAAATGGCTTCATTCACTATGGGGTCTGGCTTTTTTCACCTAGCATACAGTTCATCCATGTTCCACTCCCCCACCTCCTTTTTCTCCCCAAAGATTTAAGGCCTTTTTTTTTTTGCCATGGTAAAATTGTAACATAAAATTTGTTTATTTAATCACTTCAAGTGTGCAATTCAGTGGCGTTAATTACATTCACAATTTTGTACAATCATTGCCACTATTTATTTTCAGAACTTTTCATCATCCCAAACAGAAACTTTGTACTCATCAAACAATACTTCTGTCCTGTCCCCAGCCCTCTGGTAACCTTTTATCTACTTTCTGTCTGTATGAAGTTGACTTTTTTAGACATTTCACCTTGATGGAATCATGCAGTATTTGTCTTATTGTGTCTGGCTTATTTCACTTGGTATAATGTTTTCAAAGTTGTAGCATGTATTAGAATTCTGTTATTTTTTATAGTTAAATAGTATTCCATTGTCTGTATTGTTACCAAATTTTGTTTATACATTCATCTGTTGATAGATGTGAGTTATTTCCACTTTTTGCTATTGTGAAATAATGCTGTAATAAACATTGGTGCACAAGTATGTTTGAGTCCTTCTTCAGTTCTTTTGAATGTATACCTGGGAAGGGAATTGTTGGGTTGTATGATAATTCTATGTTTAGTTTTTTTCAAGAAACACCAAACATTAACCACAACTGCACTATTTGACATTCCCATGAGAGCCACGTGGTTCTGTTTGCATCTGTTTGTATGTTCAGGCATGTCTATATATGTATTGTATTTGTGTAGTACCCCAGATGGTACTACAACTTGCAAAAAAACTTTTTAAAAAATTCTTTTGTATATTACAGTTGACATTCAGTATCATTTTGTTGGGAACCACCCTGCCTGTTTTCAGAAGCTGTAACCCCCCATGGCTAAGGCTGAGTGAGAGACCTTGGGACCCTAAGCCACTAAGGAGACAAAGCTTATCTCTCTGGTAGGGGCACTGCCTCTGCCCCCTTTTACTTCACCTTGCTTGGCCCTGAGTGGATGAGTGGTTAACCAGTGACGAATAAGATTCCTCAAGGGAAGGACAACCTAAGACAGGCATGGTCACAAAGGGGCTCTCAGGGAAGGACTTAGGGGGCTACAGAGAAAGGGGGTGATGGACCCTCACCCCTCGGCTTTGAGTCCTCATTCTGTCTGTGAGAAGTCTCCCAATCTCTTGGCTGCCTTACTTCCCCCATCTGACTTAAGCCTGAAACAATGACAGAGGCCAGTGCAGCCCTGTGCTGGAAAGGGTGGGTTCCCTGGGATGATCAGGCCTAAGAAAGAATACATAAAATCCTGTGAAACCTGCTTTGCTAAGAATGCCCTCAGTTTTCTGATAAGGGTCCAAGCATGGAATGAGTTTGTTCCCCCAAAGTTTTATAGCCCTTTAGCTAACTGACCCTGACTCAGAATAAGCCCTCATAGTTCTTTGTATGTTATCTATTGTTTGATCCTTACTGCCTGACAATGATTGATGAGCTTTACCTGTATTCCTGTGAAAATTGAACCCAATAAAAGCCCATTGAGGAAAAGGCTTCTGGCCTTTCTCCTTTGAGAGATCGGAGAGATCGGCCACCTTTCCTCCCCAAGCAGATCATGTCTTGGTAGACTTATTCTCATTTGTGGCAGATGGGCTCTGCCCACAGAGCCCCTCCACATCATTTTATATTAGTTGTACAGCCTAGTGGTTAGTCATTTATATAACTTATGAAATGATCTTCCAAATAATTCAAGTACCCCCTTGGCACCACACATAATTGTTAGAATATTATCTTTTACATTTTATCTATTTATTTTTTAGAGAGGGGGGAAGGGAGGGAGACAAAGAAGGAGGGAAACATCAATGTGTGAGAGAAAAGTCAATCAGCTGCCTCTCGCAGGCCCCCAGTTGGGGACCTGGCCCACAACACAGGCATGTGCCCTGATTGGGAATCAAACTGGCGACCCTTGAGTTCACAGGCCAGAGTTCAATCCACTGAGCAACACCAGGCAGAGCAGGATGTTATTGACTATATTCTCTAAGCTATACTTTACATCCCCGTAAAAGAGCTATGTTTAATTGGCTTAACAAACAAACATGTGAAGTTATGTGGAAAAAAAGCATTGTCAAATAAAAAATAATACTGAGACTTCTTTATGTTATATTTGTGTTTATGTGTTTATATGTTCCAGAAATTATATGAAATTCTTCAAAACATGTGATACCCTGGCATAAGATGTTTGTCATCACAGTTAAGGCACACACCAAAAGGACTGAACCTGAGTATCAGATTGTAGAACATGTAGATGAAGTACATTCTGTTTCTGCAAAAATGATCCCTCAGGACCACACTTTTGCCATCCCATCCTGATGTCCTTGTATATGGCAAGTCTTCTCCTGAATCAGAAAAATTATAATTGCTAAACAATAATTGTAAATTAAATAAATGGGCTATGGGAAACCCAGGAGAGCTGATTGGTTCTTCCAGGCTCCCTGACAAACCTGAGTTTTCAGTTTTTACATTCCTTCATATACCACAGTACATGTAAGCTGGACTTCATTCAACTGCCACTTGGTATGGGTTATCAGTAAATTCTTGTTCCTATGGTTATGTTTTCTGGATGGGTTAAAGCCCTCCCCTGCAACAAAGCTGATGCCCTCACAGAAATAAAAAAAAAACAAAAAAACAAAAAACCTGTTAAAAACTGTTCCCCACTTCATGTATACCTTCCAAGTGGTCTCTCAATTCTTTCTTTTTAAAAAAAATAATGTATTTTATTGACTAGGCTATTAAGTTGTCCCATTCCCCCCTTTATTCCCCTCTGCCCTGCACAGCCCCTCCCACCCATATCCCCCCGCTGCCCCCACTTTAGTTCATATCCATGGGTCATACATATAAGTTCTTTGGCTTCTCCATTTCCTATACTATTCTTAACCTCCCCCTGTCTATTTTCTACCTACCAGTTATGCTACTTATTCTCAGTACCTTTCCCCCCTCTCCCCCCCAACTCCCCTGCTGATAACTCTCCATGTGATCTCTATTTCTGTGGTTCTGTTTCTGTTCTAGTTGTTTGCTTAGTTTGTTTTTATTTTAG
>CM052547.1:46622044-46679909 GCA_028533065.1 Trachops cirrhosus | reverse complement strand
TGGTTGTTAATAACTGAGTTTGCTGTCATTTTACTGATCATATTTTTAATCTTTTTTTCTTAGATAAATCCCTTTAACATTTCATATAATAAGGGCTTGGTGATGATGAACTCTTTTAACTTGACGTTATCTGAAAAGCACTTTATCTGCCCTTCCATTCTAAATGAAAGCTTTGCTGGATAGAGCAATCTGGGATATAGGTCCTTGCCTTTCATGACTTGGAATACTTCTTTCCAGGCCCTTCTTGCCTGTAAGGTCTCTTTTGAGAAATCAGCTGACAGTCTTATGGGAACTCCTTTGTAGGTAACTGCCTCCTTCTCTCTTGCTGCTTTTAAGATTCTCTCCTTATCTTTCATCTTGGCTAATGTAATTATGATGTGCCTTGGTGTGTTCCCCCTTGGGTCCAAATTCCTTGGGACTCTCTGAGCTCCCTAGACTTCCTGGAAGTCTCTTTCCTTTGCCAGATTGGGAAAGTTCTCCTTCATTATTTGTTCAAATAAGTTTTCAACTTCTTGCTCTTCCTCTTCTCTTTCTGCTATCCCTATAATTCGGATGTTGGAACGTTTAAAGATGTCCTGGAGGTTCCTAAGCCTCTCCTCAATTCCTTCTGGTTCCTTCTGGTTCACACCGTTGATCTGAGTTCCAGTTTCCTTCCCATCACTGTTGGATCCCTGCGCATTTTCCTTCATTTCACTTAGCGTAGCCTTCATTTTTTCATCTAACTTGTGGCCAAATTCAACCAATTCTGTGAGCTTCCTAATCACCAGTGCTTTGAACTGTGCATCTGATAAGTTGGCTATTTCTTCATTGCTTAGTTGTATTATTTCTGGAGCTTTGATCTGTTCTTCCATTTGGGCCATTTTGTTTTTGTCTTGGCACACCTGAGCCACAAAAGGTTAAGTGCCTAAGGCAGGTTCTGCTGAAAGAACTGATGTGCCTCACTGACTCGCATTGTGCAGGTAAAAACGCTGGAGTAACTCGTCCCAGTGTAAAAAGTCTACCCGCATCCACGCAACTGTGGTTCCTTAGAAGAAAGTACGTTCTTGGTGGAAGGGATGGATCAGAGCTCTTTTCTTTCCAAGTTTTCTGCCTGCCACATTCCTTCCCTCCAGGGTGTCCTCTCTCAATTCTACTTAGATAGCCTTGGTGGCTCGGGACCTGTCACTGTTTTCCTTCCCCTTCTTTGTGAAATGGCTCATTACACTGATGACATAATGTTAACCTGTAAAGATTTCCCTCTGCTATAGAAAACACTGCACGCCTTGGTGAACCACCTGCAACAGAGAAGTTGGGCCATCAATGCACAAATGATACAAGGCCTGAATCTGGCTGTGAAGTTCCTAGAGGTCACATACATACCAGACATACTAACTGATGAGATGCAATATTTATATTGGCTGGTAAAAAAAAAAAAAGGCATTCATTGGTGTTGGGAAGATGAACAGAAGCTGCATTTGAGAAGAGAAAAATCCTAGTATCCCAGGCACAGGCCTCAGTTTTCTCCCTTGGTGAGGTACCCATGTCTTTGGCTGTGACTGTAAGCTCCAATGGAACTTTTTGGGCTCTATGACAAGCTCAACCAGGGAAAGCCATCACACTTAGGTTCTACTTCCAATTATGGAAAGACCTTATTCCTCCACTGAACAGGTTTTGGTATTGTATAAAAAATTGCAACAAATAGAATCCATCATTACTGCCCTATGGTGACAGTGCAGATAGGCCTCCCAATTATGGGTTAGATAGAAGGGTTATTTGCAAGGACTGCTTCGGCTGTTGCCCAAGACTTCACCTTACAAAAATGGCATGCGTATTTGCAACAGCACAGTGCCCTTTCCACAGTCCTTTGGGGAATGAGTTGTCGCATGCCATTTTGAAGCCAATGTGTTATATATATAGGACCACTTCAGCCCCTAATATAGAGTATGCCCCCTACCCATCAGTAAGAGAAATCACAATCCCTATTCCTAAAAATACATGGTGCAGACATAGGTCTAGTTGAGGTAATCCTTGTGTGTAGACCATGGTGGCCATACAACCCCATACAACAATATATGATTTGAAACCGGAGTACAACAGAGTAGCCAGTGTACAGAACTAAGGTCCATGTGACTGGTATTTACACAGGAGCCATGGCCTATAGTCCCCTGTACAGATAGTTGGCTATATTTAAGGGTCCCACAACTTTGCTGCCACAATGAACATGAGATGGCTGGCAGGTACTAAAAAATCATTGTTGGGTGCCACAATGTGGCAGGAAATGTCACAGGAAAAAGGTTACAGGAGCCAACTGCTGCTAGCCTGACAAGTCTGATTTCCCTCCTGGAAATGTGGAGGCTGATGTACTAGCAAAGATCAGGACACTGACTCACTCACAAAACTGCAAAGTCGCACATTGGGTGCACACACATAGTGAGCACCACAGTGCCTGGGTGGAACTGCAAATAAAGAAGGGGTCCGGATCGCCCCTCCGTTACACTGACGCGGTGGTAGCAGTAACCAATTGGCTGGCGCGGTCTCACTGGCGCCCTTGCCGCATCCTCCGCCCACCAGCACAGAGCGATGGTCCCCATACAAAATGGACAGGACTCTACTGCCTGAAGAACTCACCCTACTCTCTGAAAATCATTTCTCTTTTAAAAGGTTCCTGATGGGCCCAAGCTAGATGTCAGCGTCGCAACACTTTCATTATTGCAGTGAGGTCACTGGTTTGTGCTTCTTTATACTGCTCTCCTAGGAGTTAAGGTATGTGTTTTTGGCACCTGTAGAGACTAGAACGATGCACACCACTGAGTAGGAGCTCAAAACATTTGACCAGTGGCTTACCGAGAGAGAAAATGCCAAAAGTGTTTAAGGTGGCTTCCCCCCTTTACAGGTCTGCGGACCCAGCAGCCCCTCCTCCTCACACCTGGCAGCTCCGGTTTGATCCGGCACTCTTACTAGAGCCCCGCCCACTTCTCGCCCTACACTCTCCTCCTTTCGGTCCCGCCCCCAACAACGCGCACCTCCTTCCACGCTCTTCTTTTTAGGCCCCACCTCCAGCCCAGACTGAGTGACGCAGCGGAGCTGGATCGACCGTCCGCCTTACGACTGACGTCATCACGCCGGGTCGAGAAAAGCGCGCGTGGAGAGCGTGGGTTCTCTCGTGAGCCGTGGGGCCCACGACGCAGTCCAGGATCTCTCAGATACGGGTGGTACTCTGCTGGCCGGAGCGGTCGGTCGCCGTCCGCCCGTCGGCCGCAGAGTTGCGCCTGCGCAGCGCCTCCGGGCGGAGCGGGTTGCGCCGACAGCCATGGCACATCGCTGTCTGCTGCTGTGGGGCCGGGGCGGCTGCTGGCCCCGCGGCCTGCCTCCGTTGCTCGTTACTGGCGGTGGCGTGGGCCCCAACAAACGGTCCTACCTCCGGACGGTGAGTCCAGGGCTCCCTCAGCCCCCTGCCTGGCCCGCTGCACTCGGGTTTTGGTCCCGCTTCCGGTCCGGGAGAGCTAGGCGTCAAGGTCACCGGCCCTTGGGCTTGCTCGGGGACCTCGCGGCGTCCGGGGGGAGTTCCTCTCGTGAGTGAGTCCGCGCGTGCGCTCCTTGTGAATACCAGGACGCCCTGCGTTCTGATCATATGTCCCGTAGCACGTTTGTAACCCCGGGTATAGAGTTGGATTTTTGAAGAAATGAATTTCCAATAGAATCAAATCTTTGCGTCGGGTAACTTACAAAGATCAGCTGCGAGGGTTCTCTGACTTCATTCAGGGTGAACCTGTTTTACAGATATGGCAGCTGAGACCTAAACAGGTTAAAGAACATACATGTCACATCTCCGGCTTTGGTTGTCTTTGTTTTACCTTTGATGACATTGGAAAATAGAATGCATGTGTTGTGTGTGTATGCGTTTTAAGAGTTTGTAGCACGAACGTGATGTAATAAAAGCAAAAGTTTTGGAGTTAAGCTCATAAGCACTCAGAGCTTCCATTTTCTCATCTGTTGAGTGTGACTATTGCTGACATTGTGTGTCTAGCACATAGTACATACCAGTAAACATTAACTGTGATTATAGTTAACACCCCTTCTTCAGAGTATAGACTCATACATTGTAGCTCAGTGGATTGAGTGGCGGCCTGTGAACCAAAGGGTTGAGGATTCCATTCCCAGTCAGGGCACATGCCTGGGTTGCAGGCCAGGTCCCCAGTAGGGGGCGCGTGAGACTCTCTTTCTCCCTCCCTTCCCCTCTCTAAAAATAAATAAATAAAATCTTTAAAAATACATATGTATTCTATTGATTATGCTATTACAGTTATCCCAATTTTTCCCCTTTGCTCCTTTCCACCCAGTACCGCCATTACCTCCAGCATTCCTTAACCCCTTAGTTAATTTCCTTGGGTCATGTATATAAGTTCTTTAGCTACTCCATTTCCTGTACTGTTCTTAATATTGTGTCGAATATTTTGTTCCTACCAATTTGTACTTCTTAATCCCTGCACCCTTTCCCCCATTCTCCCTCTTCCTGCTCCTAACTGATAACCCTCCAAATGATCTCCATATCTGTGATTCTGTTTCTGTTCTACTTGTTTACTTAGTTTTTTAGATTCAGTTGTTGATAGTTGTGAATTTATTGTCATTTTAATGTTCATATTTTTGATCATCTTTTTCTTAGATAAGTCCATTTAACATTTCATATAATAAGGGCTTGGTGATGATGAACTCCTTTAGCTTTACCTTGTCTGGGAAGCACTTTTTCTGCCCTTCTATTATAAATGATAGCTTTGCTGGATAGAGTCATCTTGGATGTAGGTCCTTGTTTTTCATCACTTTAAATACTTCTTTCCAGCCCCTTCTAGCCTCTAAAGTTTCTTTTGAGAAATCACCTGATACCATTATGAGAACTCCTTTGTAGGTAACTCTCTCCTTTTCTCTTGCTTTTAAGATTCTCTCCTTATCTTTAATCTTGGGTAATTTAACTATGATGTGTCTTGGTGTGGTCCTCTTTGGGTTAATCATGTTTGGGACTCTGTGGTTCTGGGACTTTTATATCTATTTCTTTCACCAAATTAGGGAAATTTTCTTTCATTTTTTTCAAATAAGTTTTCAATTTCTAGCTCTTCCAGTTCTTCTTCTGGTACCCCTATGATCGATCTGGATGTTGGTGTGTTTGAAGATGTCCCAGAGGCTCCTTAGCTTTTCCTCGTTGTTTTGATTTTTTTTCTTCTTGTTGTTCTGATTGAACATGTTTTTCTTCTTTATGTTCCAAATTGTTGATGTGATTTTTGGGTTCGTCCCCTCCACTGTTGGTTCTCTGTAAATGTTTCGTTATATCATTTAGTGTAACCTTAATTTCTGCCTGGGTCTTTTTTATGCTGGTGAAGTACCCAGTGAGTTCCTTGAGCATTGCATAACCATTGTTTTGAACTGTGCGTCTGATAGGTTGCATATCCATTTTGTTTAGTTCTTTTTCTGGAGTTTTGTCCTGTTCTTTCATTTTGGGTCATATTTCTTTGCATCCTCATTTTGGCAACCTCCCTGTGTTTGTTTCTGTGTATTAAGTAGAACTGCTTTGACTCCCTGTCTTAGTTGTGTGGCCTGTTATAGAGAAGTACCCCTGTTGTATGAGGTGGAGTGTTAGGTAATTGCCAGGATGGGGCAATTCCTTTAACTGCCCAGTGGCTGTGTCAGGGGGAGGGCTCAGAAAAGGGACAATGGCCACTGTCTGGCCTCTGGCATTTTGCCTGGGAGGAAGCTGTCTCCCAGCACTCCTTCTGTTGCCAGTCACTTAAGTTTCTCCCTGTCTGCCACTGGTGCCCTTCTAGCTGTTGCCCTGCTGCTGAAGCCCAGAGGGAGTGAGTCTGTGTAGGTCCTAAGTCTATTGCAGGCCTTTTAAGAGGGGTCTCCTGAGAATCTCCCTGTTTCTTCCCCTGTGCCAATACCAACTGGTTTTTACAGCCAGAAGTTATGGGAACTTAATCTACCTGGAGTTGGAACCCTGGGCCTGGGGGTTTGGGATCTTTCACTCCCAAGGTATCAATCCCAATTTTTTGCCACCACATGTGGATGTGGGACTACCTATTCCATGTCTCCACGCCACTCTGTATCTCCATGTGTCTGCCTCTCCTGCCCATCTGGATGAATGTAGCTTCTTTAAATCCTTGGTTGTTGGACTTCCATACAGCTTGATTTTCTGATGATTCTGGGAGATACTTGTTTATAGTCTAGTTGTAATTTTTGCTGTAGTTATGCAAGGAGGCGAGGCATGTTTACCTACGCCTCCATCTTGACCAGACTATTATTCTTGGTATGGACTACATATCTTCTAGATATGTAGAAGAGAAAAGCTTCACTGGTGGTTTCTTTATAGAAAACAACCTCAGCATAAAAGGGAGTCACAGGAATTATTGCTAGAGATACTCCAGTTTAACAGAATTTGAAAATAGAGCCAAAAGGGGGCTGATTAGTTGACAAACAGGTCTGTACTAAGCTTTGCGGTGACCGAAAGGCTTGCTTTACATGGGAATATAAAGAAAGCTTGCTCTTAAATAGCTTTCAGAATAATTGGAAATGATCATTTAAATGTAGGCATTGCCATACAATTTTATAAGTACTTTTACATGTGTGATTACATTGATTCTCACAGTAGTATCGTTGGGAACTGGTCAGGCAGAGTTGTTTTCTTCCATTACCAGTGTGTAAATGAGGCTTCTAATATATTGAGACTTGTAAAAAAAAAAGAGTCAGATTTCTAGTTTTAGCAAAATTAAAAATGTGGACAATAGGTCCTTCTATTACCAGGTTAGGTGTCATTTTTCTTGTGACACCCCTAGATCCCTTAAACTTTTAATCACTCATCCTCTGTGCTGCCTTTGTTCCTTGTACTTAAAGGTTTTGTATTTTTGCCCGTATTAACCATTCTGTAATTGGTTTGTCCACAGGATTGTCTTCTTTACACTTGTGAATTTCTCAGAGTTAGGGACTTGTTCTGATCCACCTGTGGACTCCTCACTGCTTGGCAGCACCTGCCTGGAGTAGATGCTCAACAAATCAGTATTACTTGTTCCCTTGTACAGGTTGACCAACATGTTATTCTAATCTATACCCTTAATAGACTTTGCATTGGAAAACTTATTCAGTTATGATACATTTTTGTCCATTATCAGCAGTTATTTCTTAGACCAAGTGTTCCCAGCAGCTGGGGAGGGCGTAACACAACAGAAGGTCCAAACTCTCTCAGACCAGCATTGCTTTCAATCAAGAGTAGTATCAGTGCTTCTGTCCTATTTTGCTGTGTAGAATTGTATATTAATTTGAAGTTAAATCAGCTTATTTTTTGTTTTGTAATTGACATTTTCATTCACACACCATAAAATTCATTGTTTTAAAGTGTACAGTTCAGTGGGTTTTAGTATATTCACAGCCATCACCACTGTATTAATTTCAGGACAATTTTGTCACCCCAAAAAGAAGTCCTGTGTTCATTAGCAGTCAGTTCCCATTTTTCCCCAGTCATTCCTCCAGCCCAAGGTAGCTACTAATGTACATTCTCTATGGATTCACCTATTCTGGACATTTCATATAAATGGAATCATAATATGTGACTCTGGTTTCTTTAACTTAGCAACATCTTTTCAAGGTGTATCTTATATGATAGCATTTATCAGTACTTCGTTTCTTTTTATGGCTGAATAATATTCCATTGTATGAATGCAACACCTGTCCAGAAAGTATCCAGCCATGTGCTATGAAAAATAGGAACATTTGTTGAAGAAGATACAAGACACAAGAAACATTGTACATAGGACAGTGACGCCTTGGCCTCCTTCAAAGTAGGCACGTTGAGACCTCGCACAGTTCTCCCAATCACCATCAGCTACCTCATCGTATTTTCCTGAATCTCATCAACAGTCTGAAATCTTTTCCCTTTCAAAGCTGACTTTAGTTTTGTGAAAAGCCAGAAGTCACAGGGATCCAAATCTGGGATGTAGGGAGGCTGAGTCACCTGGGTGATTTGATGTTTCACCAAAAAACTGCATGAGTTGTCGTGATGAAGCTGCCAATCACCAGTTGCCCGTAGCTGTGGCCTTCTGAATTACCTGAATAGTTTCCGCGGAGGAATGTTCAAGCTTAACACAAAATTTGATGCAGATTCGTTGCTCTACTTGCTTAGTCATTTTGAATGCAATGACTACACATGCTCACTCACCAGTGCCTAAGGCCCCCGCTGACTGGTACAGTGAAGTCATCATTGTTCACTCATGCTCATTCCAGTCCACTCTTCCTTGGCTGCCAGATTACATTGATGACATGCAAGTGTTCTCGTTATATTAACACCTAGACTTTTTCTGGACAGGCCACATTTTATCTGTTCACAGTCAGCTGATGGACATTTGGGTTGTTTCCACTGTGGTTATTATAAATAATGCTGCTGTGAACATTCAAGTACAAGTTATTGTGTGGACGTATGTTTTCAGATTTCTTAAGGAGGAGTAGAGTTTCTAGATCATTTGGTAATTCTGCATTTAACATTTTGAGAATTCCAAATTTTTCCAAAGTGGCTGCACTATTTCCCATTCCTACTAGCATTTCATGAGGATTTCACCTTTCTCCACATGCTCACCAACACTTGTTATTGTCAGTCTTTTTGATTATTGCCACACTAGTGATTGTGAAGTGGTTTTTATATGGTTTTGAGATGTTTTATTTTTCTCATTAGACTATAAAGGAGGCAAATAATGATAGATAACGACATAGATGAACTTCACTTTAAACATTCTCATCTGTAAAAGCTTGTCCTCCAAAAAAATGGTGGTGAATTTTTACTTTGCAAAAGGATAAGATTACTTGAACTTTTTCACTACCAAATTTGAATATATCCTCTCAGTGTGCCTTGCCTTTGATTGCTTTTTATTGTGCAGCTACAAATTTAATAGGAAGTTTCTCAGTTTATTTACTTTATATTTTGATACACCCAGACTGTATTTACATACAACTTTTTAACAACATATGTTATTTAAAGCAGAGATGTATCATTAATGGGACTTATGTAACCAGGGTTCTCACTGGGATGATAGTATATCAAATATCTTTAGCAAATATTATTATAGGGATTATCAGCAATGTTGAACTATAACTTTCTTATCTTTGAACTAAGGTAAATTTAATATTATGTTTACAAACAGCATTGTTCTATAATTTCAGGTAAATAACCTTTTAATATTATAGACCCTGCAAATGAGTTGGCGTGAAGCAGCAGATTTTCAGTGTCCAGGTTTGTCTTTCAAATGCTGCAAGTAAACAATACCAAAGTGAATGTGTTGGCAGAGAATTGTAGTGGGGCTCCAATCCTAACTTCTGTGTGATTTTGAAGTATTCTGGTGTTCTGGATCATAATTTCTGTCTATTGTTTAGTGGAATGGCATAGTTCATAGAGGAAGTCTTTCTGTGTGAGTCTGTAACCACCTGTGGAAGGGGGAAACATTTCATCCACTTTATGATATTAGGAAATGAAGCTCTTTTAAAAATTCTTTATTTTCATATAATTCATGCTTTTATATGTGTCATGTTGCAGCTTTATCATTATGCTACAACTCAAGGAACGACCAGCAGACATTCTCTCTTGACAGATGTAATTGCTGTTTATCAAAGATTCTGTTCTCGACCTCCGAAAGGTAAACACTTAGATGTGACCATGATGTTCTGCCTTCTTTTTAAAGAGCCATTTCACCGTGGTGTTTCCTAAGCACATGCATAGGTGGTGTTTTAGGTTGTCTCCTTCTATAACCCACTCCTGCCTCTTCCTGTCTGATGCAGTGATGAAAATGTGTCACCTTCACATATGACATTTGTAGTGAAATTGGCATGCAAGTGAGACTTCTTCCTTTTACACTTGGGATGCGAACTGTATTAGACTGATTTACTCCTGCATAAGAAAACTTACACTTTTGCTTATGCTTTTTAATGATATATCAATTGCTTTAAAAATGAACACACAAAACCTGATGACTTTTAGTTTGAGGATATGTATTTTCTTTCCCTTTCTAACAGGATTTGAAAAATACTTTCCTAATGGAAAAAATGGAAAAAAAGCTGGTGAATCTAAAGAAGTTATGGGAGAAAAAAAAGGTACCTTCTAAAAAGGTTGTGTTTGAACTTACCACTTGCCTCTAACACATAACGTTAGTGACAGTTTCACTGAACGAAGAGTATTCTTTTATGGCACTGCTGAAACTTGTAGGTTACAAATACATATTATAGACCCACTGTATTATTTTACCTTTAATTTTATCTTTATATTTTCTTGTCATTTTTCAAGTTGAAATAAGTTAAGGTCTCCTTAGAGATGCTTAATCATTATCAGTCATATGAATATATTTGACACAAATTTAAGCCACCGAGAAGAATTTTACAGACCTAATACATACAGTTTATTTGACATATATGGTGGTATAGTGAATTTTTCAAATTGTTCTTCAGAGCCTTATGGGATTTAGAGAGGGTTTCCTAGAGCTGCCTGGCTGGGGGGACCATGTGAGCTCTGAGCCTCTTGACCCCCATTTCACATTTGTAATGGCATTAAGCACAATGCCTGGCACATGTTGAGATTTAATTGGCATCTTTTCTTTTTAAGGAAATGCAAGGACAAATATAATAAATCCCTTATTTTTAAATGAACTTAGATTTAGTTGGAGAGACACATATATGCTCAAAGAATTCAAGGAATAAAAAGCAAGGCCAGGGGATAAGGGGAGAAGCACTTGTGTGGGCTGATTGGCGCATTGGTGGCATAGGTGACTTCTACAGGTTGCTCAGGGCATGGCAGTCTTTTAATCTTGGTTTGGGGGAATATTAATGATAATAGATCCAAGTTTTAAAAGCAACCTGTTGGGTACCTCTTGCCTGTATGTTAACATTGTCCCAGAGTAGTGTGGAATGTTATCAAACAACTTTAGAAATGTACTGGCTTTGTTTTTCAGCCCTGTGCCTATGGGTAGGACTTGTCTCTCCCAGACCTTGTATCACTTAAGACAGGTGCACAAGCTTCTTGTGTGCATCACGGTGGGGTGAGCATGTCAGGGAGCCATAGTGCCATGTAGCCACTAGGGGGACTGGGTGCTGTGGCCTCCCGTCCTCCACAGTAGAGGGGCGGTTTCACAGTGGTTGAAGATATTACATTGTTATTTGTGGGTCTTTAAGAAGATAGAAAAGTGGGAAGAAAAGGAGGATGTTAGTGACTATATTCATTTCCTAGGGCTGCCATAACAACGTGTACCACCAATGGGTAATGTAAACAACAGAAGTGTATGTCTCACAAATCCGGAGGCTGCAAATCCAAAATCACTGTCATTGGCAGGGTTGGTTCCTTCTGAGGGTCATAAGGGGAGGACCTGTTCTGGGCCTTTCTCCTTGGCCTGTAGATGGTTGTCTTCTCTGTGTCTTTTTCCTTGGCCTTTTCTCTATGCATGTCTGTGTCCAAATTCCCTCTTCTTATGAAACACCAATTCTCTTGAATTAGGACCTATCCATACAACCTCATTTTAAGTTGATTATTTCTCTAAAAACCCTATTTCCAGGTATGATCACTGGGGGTTATGACTCCAACATATGTATTGGTGGGGAAGACACAATTCAGCCCACAACATGACTAATTTTAGATTCCTGCAAATAAATTTTATGTGTGTTTTTTTTTCAATGATCAGAATCATGTCTTTCCTGCAAAAGAAACTGTTAACAGTGTTTGCTTCTTGGGAGTGGGAAAGCAGGGCACTTACTTTGTACCTTTAAGTGAAAACTCAGGAATTCACTTACCCGTGTTGTTTGAACTATAAGATGCACCCCCATTTGGGAGGGAAAGAATGTGCGTCTTATAGTCTGAATGTAGCGGACCTAGCTTGCTGTGCTGTGCTGTGCTGTACGGAGCTGGGTGGTGGCAGTGGAGCTGGGTCAGTGGAGCCCGGTCGCCATTGCATTTTCTTCCCAAATGGGGGCAGTATGTGAAGGGAGTGCGTCTTATAGTCTGAAAAATACGGTACCTGCATTCACATCCTATCTCTGTCACTCACTGTCATTTAATGCTGTAACAAATTATTCAACAAATTATTTAGCCTACAACTTCTTCATCTGTAAAATGGGTGTATGTTACGGGGTTATTGGATTATTGTGCAGATTTCATGAGATAATGTAGGTAAAACACTGATAAGTCTCTGTGAATGTTAACTCTTTGTATTAGTCTCATCCTTTCTCATAAGACTTTATTAACTGATCAGTTGCCATAATATATTTTGCAATGAATATCTTTTATTAACTGTTTATGGAAACATTGTTGAGAGCTATAAAAACCTACCATGCTGCTCTTTATTTATGAACAGAATCAAAGTCATCTGCTATCCCGCGAGCTTCTGGAGGAGGCGTTGGTGGCGGTGGAAAGCGAGGTGGCAAGAAAGATGATTCTCACTGGTGGTCCAGGTTTCAGAAGGTTTGATTCTGAACTATGTATTAATTTTGAGGAGCTGGGGTGGCCTCAGGAAAGTTAGGAGGCATGGTATTGGGAGAAATCTGTGGCCAGCGTAACAGAGATCATGTTGTGACATTTCATTCTTCACAGAAACTCTCTCGTTCTTTGCCCAGGGTGACTTTCCATGGGATGACAAGGAATTCAGGATGTACTTTCTCTGGACTGCTTTGTTTTGGGGTGGAGTCATGTTTTACTTCCTGTTCAAGAGCTCTGGAAGAGAAATCACGTGGAAGGACTTTGTCAATAACTATCTTTCTAAAGGAGTAGTAAGTATTTTATAGGTATTTTATGGGATTGATAAGTATTTTATGGGACTATTGTGGTTAAAAATGTGAAACTCAGTAGATTAGACCAATAAAGTGATAGTCAACAAGTTAGCCAAGTTTGTCCATTGTAAAGGATAAGCTTACTGTTTTCATATTGGATTTTTTTAATGCTGAAAATTACTGCAGCCAAAAAACTAGTTAGTTTTGACCCAGCAATCCCCAAATTTATCACAATATCCTTTTGTTTCACTTCATACAAGAACCTAGTTTTAGCACCACTGCTCTCAACTCTATTTCTGCAGCCCTCAATCTGCTTGCATCGTTTACTGCTTTAATCTCCAGTGGGCTTGGGACTGGATGAATAAGCCACTCAGTGTTTGAAAGTGAGACCGGACCAGCTTTGAGGGCTGCTCAGAAGCCTTTGTCACTGCTGGCTGGGTCTTTACCCAGTAAGACCCTGTTTCAGCATTTTTAAGGTGCTATTGGTTGTAAGACATGCATTATGTTATGAATTACTAAGAAAAAGCCTTCAGTGAAACTGAAATACCATCAGTTGTGAAATGTATCATAGTTTCTTAGATATTAAAATATAAAAAATGTCCATCATAGAATTGATAAACTGCAAGTAAGAGAACCAGGATTAGGCCTGTTTTGTAACCTTGGGGAAATTATTTAACCTCTGAATACTGTATTTCTCATCAATGAAATGGATAACTAATAATTAATGTATAAAGAATCTACAGTTATTTTTAAAGATTACACAGTAAGGTGAGGATGGAAAAAATGAAAATGATTCTGATTTTTGGAGCAAGCGTCTCTTATGAAAGTGACAACGTTATATTTATAATTTCCAGATTTTGTGGGGAGCCTCTTGTGTGGAGGGAGCTACATAGCTATCCTTCCCAGGGTGGTGACAGGTCCTTGGGGAGGATTCTCCATAGCTGTGTCTTCGGACATTCTGGTCTTGTGGAATCTGTCTACCATTGCTGTAATGGTTTTATGAGGGGTCAAGTACTTTAGTTTTTCCTTTCTAGAAGGACTGTCTTTAGGAACAGTCAGTCTCCTGTTCCAGCTTCTCCTGGAATTATCTGGGGCTCCCTCACTTTCCAATTTGACATGTAACTTCCAGACTTCCTGCCAAGGCGGACTTCGTTACAGCAAGAAGCAAGCTTATGCTGTGAATCAGCCAAAGACCTTGGGATGAGGTTAAACATGTTCTTAAAATCCAATATAGTTAGGAGGTTACAGAAGAAAACAAGTTTAAACCATTTTATACCCATATAGTGGCAAAAATTAACAAGTTCTGCAATAGCAAGTGAGGATACAGAGCAATAGGCATATTTTGCCAGGGAGTGTGAATTAGAGAGCAGTTTGGCACTGTCTGGTAAAATTGAAGTTGTAGCCCAGCCTTACTGATCCATCTACAGGTGCATGTCCCAGAGAAGTTTTTGAAGATGTGTCCAAGAAGGTCTACGGAATGTGAGGAGAAATGTTCATGACAGCATTGTGATAGTGAACCTTTTGAAATAGCCTAAATGTCTGTTGAGAATGAATACATAACTTGTGGTGTGCTCATAGAATGGAATACCCCACAGAACTGACATGTCAGCTTGGCTACACCTCACAGACATAACGATAGGATGGAAAAGGGCATTGTAGAAGTACACATACCAAATGAGGCCATTTTTAGAGCTTCGAAGTAGGCAAAAGTGAGTGTATGTTTAGGATTATTTACTTGTGTGGCACAAGTGCTTTGGGATGGTCAGCACCTAATGTTGAGAGTGGCCACCTCTGGGGAGGAGAGGGTGTGACTATTGGCCTCAGTAGTGTTTGTGATGTTTTATTTCTCAAGCCAGAGCGGGCAATGTGGTGCATCCTTATGCTATTCATTATTCTTCTTCCTGTGTCTGAAATATTACAAATATTTTAAGTAAGCTTAAAAGAATATCTCAAGTCTTTTCTATAAATTTATGTTTGAATATTTAACTTTTGAAAATTCCAGGTAGACAGATTGGAAGTCGTCAACAAGCGTTTTGTTCGAGTGACTTTTACACCAGGAAAAACTCCTGTCGATGGGGTAAATGATTTTATTATTTGATGTGAATTAGCTGTAAATTAAGTTTTCAGACATTCCCTCACATTGCAGTAGCTTTATACACTGGACACACCAGTGTGGGCAGTGCAGCAGTTGTAATCTTTACCATCATAGGTGAGAATGTACATGTTGTATACATGGATGTGATGTGAAGATTGGGTCAGTGTTTTTGTTTTGGTTTGGTTTTAGTAATCATCTTTGTTGTATATTTAGGAAACAGTGAGTGAAATCCCAGTGTTTGGTATTCCAGTATTGTCTGTGATTTTTCAAGACTTAGAAAACAGTTGCTTGGTTAGCAAAAATATGTTATAATCTGAATTGCTTATCTGGAGACAGCTTTTTGCCAAATTGGTTTAAGAAGCATTCTGCTCATGTCTTCCAACTGTTTTGTGATATATCAATTTCCATTTTTTCCTGTTTTTAAAATAATTTTTATTTCCTGTCCAACCATTTGAACTCTATTCCGGAGACTCCAGACTGGCTTCAGGAGATCATGGGGGGAGGGGAAGAAAGAGGCAGGTGAGGTTACTAGGTGAATCCCTGTCTTCCCCTGGCCCTGACTCCCACCCCCAGCCCATGCCTAGTCCCTCGGTGTCTTACAGTCTTACCTTTTCCATCAGTGTCAGACCTTTCTCCAGGCTGCTTCCCTTCTCTTACAGCATGAGTTTGTTTAACCATTTCCTGGTCACCCTGCCTGGATAGGGCAGTATTTTAAGGAAAGCTAGAGCTAATGGTGACCATCTTTCTCTGTCTGATAAACATCAGTAAATATAAGAATATTTGTGAAGTCATATGACTCTGGTGTTTTAGTTATTTTAGGAAAGTTATTTTATTTGTCTTAATTTTTTCCACCTTACCGTGAAATGTTCATTAATAACTATGTTACTTTTTTTCCTTAGAACTATCCCTGACTTTTAGTGCCAATTAAATTGGCACTCCTTTCAAGAAGACAATTAAGCAGTGTATATATCAGGAGTTTTGAAAGTATGCATATACCAAGTAATTTTGCTTCAGTAATAACCCTAGGGAAATAATAAGGATGCATGTAAAGCTATCTATGTTCAAGGATGTCCTCCAAAATGTTGTTTTTAGAGCCAAAAATTAGAAATAGATAAGTGCCCACATTAGGCCCCTGGTTAATATTAGCGCTCCTCATTTCCCTGAGCTTTAATCTCCTCCCTGCTGGAGCAGTGGCTATCAGTGGGCAGTACCCTTCCCAGAGGGCAAGTTTTACATTTAGTATTGGCAGGCACAAGCATTTATGTATTGAAATTCATACCATTTTATTATAAATTATTTTTTTCTTTCTCTTTAATATGACAGTTAAGGTTTTATATTGATTTCAAAATTGTGCATGTGCTTCCATTGTGAAGGGGGTATTATGAAATTTTGAAGGCATGGCATTAAAATTGCTAATAGTGTGTATCTGAGTGTTGAGATTATAGAAGCTTTTTATTTCTTAGTTTTCAATGGAGAACATGTATTACTTGCTTGACAGACTTTATATTGAACTTTCAGAAATGGATCTAAGATTTTTAGTGTCCCACTACTTGTAGAGTAGCAGCATTAATTACTGTGCTGTATTTGTTCAGCACAGGCTTTGGAATATGACAGATTTGGCTTCACATCAGCTCTGCTCTTTACTGGCTGTATGCCTAACTCCTTTAAATCTCAGTTTCTTTATCTTTAAAAATGGGAACAACAATTATACTGTTTTAGGGCCTAGTGCTTAAAGGAGAATTGTGAAAGTCAGTGGTGGTTTCCAAACTTCAGGGTGCATAAGAATCACCTGGAGCACTGGGATCCCATAGGGTCTTAATCGAGACTTTGACCCCAGAATCTCCATGCTGCTGGTCTTGGTCCACCCTGATTCTCTGATGTGAGTCCTGCATTTAGCATATTGCCCAGTAATAGATTCTAAGTTAGGAATTGTCAATTACATGTGGTTAATCTATTATTGACATGTTTTGAAGCGTAACCACAGGAATTTTGTAGCTTTGTCTGAACAACTTACCAAGAATTATTGTTATGTCATATTACAAAACTTACACTCCATCTTTTGCTTTTGTTTTTATTTATTGATTGATTTTAGAAAGAGAGGAAGGCGTGGGGGGAGAAACATCAATTTGTTGTTCCACTTACTTATGCATTCATTGTATGTGCTTCTTGTGTGTGCTCTGACCAGAGACTGAACCCTCAACCTTGGGGTATTAGGACAACACTCTAATCAACTCAGCTACTTGGTCAGGGTTCATCTTTTGTTTTTAGATATGTGGAGAGAGATACTGGAGATACTCAGAAACACTGATTGGTGGGAGGAATGTGGGATGACGTTATTCTGTTCTGTGTACACTTCTGAGTTATCTGAGTTTTATATCCTAGGCTTCTTATTTTGATTTTAAAAATACTTTTTAAAGCAATTGCATGTTAAAGGATGAACAGTCTTTTTGTTCTGTAAAAATGTGGCTAATACTTGCAGAGTGCCAGAACAGGGTCTATTATATAAGTAAAACTCCATAAATGTGAGTTGTTAATGGTTAGTGTTTTTGTGACATAAGAGAGGTAGTATGATAAGGTGTTTATGGTCATTGGCTCTGAAGCCAGACTGCTTGGGTTCAGATTCAGCCTTTTACTATTAGATGTATAATCATGGGCAAATGAAGTCACACCTATTGCTCTCTCATCTCTGAAATGGAGTCAGTAGTAGTCAGGGCTGATATAGCACAATATGGAATACTTCTATGCTGGGGTAAATAACCATCGCTTTGGGCCCTTCAGGTGTTCCTCCCTAGGGCCCCAGTAACTCACCAGATTGAATGAATAGAAGGGTAACGGTGACGTGAGGATGCCTTCTAATGTTAAGATTTGATAATCACCCTGGTGATAGTACCTACTTCTTAGTAGCTTTTAAGGTTGAATGAGTTAATGTATATAAAGGGCTTAGGACAATGCTGACATTTAGTAGGTGCTCAATAAACTTTGGTTGTTATTACTGTATCACATTAGCTTTTAGTTTGGGAATAGGTAGCTGAGAAATAACTGGGAAATAGAGAAGAGGTAAAAGGGGCATATTTATTTATAAAAAGGATTGTGTATTCAAATAGTTTTTTATTCTTTTGAATTTCCAGTTTTAGAACTACTGAGGAATATTGCTAAAGAAATGCTTATTTGCCAAGGATTGCCAGATATTCTCACTGTGAAATTTAATTGCCACATCATTAAAACCAGTCTTTTATTATTGTTGGGTTTTTTAATTCATACATTTTCAGTATTTCTGAAAAATTCTTTAAAAATTGAACCACTTAGTGAATTAAACTCTTTCCTTTCCCCTTCATTCTTAGGATATTTTGTTTCTCTGTTTTTATAGCAATACGTGTGGTTTAATATTGGCAGTGTGGACACCTTTGAGCGGAATCTGGAAACTTTACAGCAGGAATTGGGCATAGAAGGGGAGAATCGGGTCCCTGTCGTCTACATTGCTGAAAGTGATGGGTAAGAAGCAGTGAAAATACATATACATGTGGAAGACTGCTGTGCTCTCTATGGTTCACTGTGTATTCCATCACCAACTGGCAGGTTCCACATTACATTGTCAAATAGGGCTTTTTTAATTTGGCCAGCTTTTTAAAAAACCATTTGTAATTTAGTAGTTTTTACTAGAAACTAATTGATATTCTATACATTTATTTATATTTATCATGATTAAGCAGTGGTTTAGGGTATTAATGTCCAATGCGCTTTTAGTGGAATTTTTGCATGAAGAGCCCCATTATGTTAAAGTGTGGTGTTTCCACCTTTTTAACTGTATTCACATTAATATTTCAGAGTTTTCCAAGATTTTTAAGTAATTTTTCTTCCTCTCTTTTCAGAGTTGCTACTTCCCTTAGGGGTTATGTGTCTTTAAAAAAAGGCCACTTACACGTCTGAATCTTTTAAGAAGGGCCCATTGATTTCAAGAGTTATTTGTGTTTAAACTTACTTGGGAATTATATTACCTTTGAGTGGTCATCTCGGCACACCCAGCTACCTGGCATTTGCCCCATTTGCATTGAATACAGGGGGTATACCTTGCTCTAGTTACGAGTTGATCTTAGTTTTTCTGTATGTGAAAGAGCAGAAAAACAGAGAGTTGGTGTGTTAATTGAGCAGATAGAGTTGCTCAGTTTCAGGGACTTTCTTGAATCCTGGTTTGTGTAAACCTACAATCTACTTGCAGTATTTGGATTTAGATAGCTATTGAAATTGTCTCACATATGATAGAGATCTCAGCCCCTAAGGCTATCGTAGAATTGTTTAACTCTATAGGCTGGTGTTGAAACATTACAAAGAATTTTATTGTATCATTCTTTAAATTTTTGTTGTCAATGAATATTTTTTTCCTCAAGAAAGAAACCAAATGTAAATTTTTCATGGTTCTTGCTGCCTCCTGTAGGAGCATTTAATATATTGTAAAAAAATGAAAAATTGGGAAGTAAATCCTGATATTTGTTTTGTTTTTGACCTAAGACAGATAAAAGGCAAAAGGCATCCCCAGGCTTTAAGCCATTCCCAAGTACATCCCTCCAACAGACACACGGTTGAGGGCAGAGCAGTTCTGCACAAGCTGGACGGAGAAGCCTGTGCAGCACTCATTACCATAGGAAAAGCATATATAGCACAATAGTTAATGTTGCCACTCCATAAGCAGTTGGCCACTAAAAATCTTATATCCTTATCTGAAAGCTCAATATACAGTCTGTCAAACAGGCAATACATGGTCTCTGTTGAAAACTAAGAAAATATAAAGAAAGTAAAAAAGCATTTATAACATCAACAGCCAGAAATAAACACTATTAGCAATTTTGATGCCATTCCATCAAAATTTCATAATACCCCCTTTACAATCTTAAAGTACATGCACAATTTTGAAAATAAATTAATAATAAAATCTTAACTGTAATATGAAGGAGAAAGAAAAAGTAATTTATAGTAAAATGGTATGAATTTCAATACATAAATGCTTGTACCTGCCAATACTAAATGTAAGAAATATATATTGGACTTTTGAAACTGATGTGTGGTTAACTTAGCAAGGATTTGATATTTGGAAGATACCTCTTCAAAATAAGTTTAGGCATTCCAGTAAGAGAACTGGAATTTCTATGCAGGCTAATATCAGGATTATGTTAAAATTTTAAGTGAGTAATTCAAAAGAAATTTCTTTGAAACTCAGCTATAATGATAGTAAATCACAATTAGGTTTGCATTGTACATAAGTGGTAGATATTGGGATAGGAATAAAATATTAATACATGTTACGAACAGGGTTTTCTTTGATCTCTGTGCTTTTTGCTTCAGTGATATTGACACTAAGCTCCTTGTGCCTCAGCTAAAATATTAGAACATTCAGGTTTTTATAAAAATATATAATAAAATGTATGCAGTTATCCCAAGCAGTTATCAAAAAGTGTATCTTGCAAAACATTAAAAAAAACAAAGATTAGCAGTCTTAAAAGTATGTTGCTATTGTGTGTGGTTCCCTTTTTAGTTCATTCCTCCTGAGCATGTTGCCCACGGTGCTCATCATCGCTTTCTTACTGTACACCATACGGAGAGGGCCTGCTGGTATTGGTCGAACAGGCCGAGGGATGGGTGGACTCTTCAGTGTTGGAGAAACCACTGCCAAGGTCTTAAAGGATGAGATAGATGTGAAGTTCAAAGATGTGGCTGGCTGTGAGGAGGCCAAGCTAGAGATAATGGAATTTGTGAATTTCTTGAAAAACCCAAAGCAGTATCAAGACCTAGGAGCAAAAATCCCAAAGGTAAAATAAATTTTCGGAAGATTATTTTCAACTCATTAACTCAAAATCTTTTGAATTCTTTCTTAATCTCTGAAATTATAATTTTACAAAGTCTAATTACTCATTATAAAGTAGTTATTTTCCTCTATCTTTTTTTTTTTTTTTTTAAGATTTTATTTCGTCTTAGAGATGGGAAGAAAGGGAGGGAAACATCAATGGGCTGTTTCTCACATGTGCTCCAGCTGGGTCTGGGCTGCAACCCAGGACTGGGAATTGAACCAGTGACTTCGCTTTGTGGGATGAGATTCAACCAACTGAGCCACACCAGCCTCTATCCTAACTTTCTAGTCTTTGCTTAACTTAAGTCTTTTTGGGTTATGGGTCTGTGTGCATGTGTGCTCTTGTATGTAGTGGATAGAGTCCCAAAAGATTTGTGTTTTTTCCTCTTGGAAGCCTTCTTTGAATTGCTTTCCTTCTTCTTCCAGTCTGATTTAGATACCCCACTTCTTAGCCATAGTGCCCTGTCATCACCCAGTTGTCCCTCCTTCAGCAGGTTTTGAGTACACGCTCTGCTTGGGCTTGTCACTGAGATTCATGGCATAGCACTTGGTGGAGAAGAGCCAGACAGCACTAATTCTTGCCTTCCTCCCAGCAGACAGCCTTGTGACCACTGCTAGTGATGGGCTGGCTTCACTGATCTTTGTACTCCCAGGTCCTGCCTCAGTTATTAACTAAATGGATAAAAAATTTTAACTAATCCTTCTAAAAATCCATTAATAAAGTTTACTTTAGAGGAATCCTTTGTAAGAGGAACCATTATTTCCTTGATTTTATGTCCTACCTAAAAGGATAAATAGCCATTTTTATAATTTGCTGTGAACTTACTTAAGTACGTGTACACGTTGTATTTGAGCATTTCTACAACTTAAATAGTTATAGTGTTTAAGCAAACACATTTTTTCCTTTTAAGTTTATCATATTAGGTTTTTTACTTTATTTATGAACTTCAAAGGGAAGAAAATAAGAATGTAAATTGGGAGTGTGATGTTTGTGTCTCCTTGAATTATTTAAGTAAACACTAAAAATCTGATAAAACAAGGCAAATTTAAGATTGCACATTCTGACCAAATTTTTAAAAACCATACAGTCTCTAATAATCCTTTTCTTCCTCTTCTTACTAATATAAGAGTATTCTACGATACTTCAAATGTTTAAGAAATATTTAATGTATATCACTAAAATTTACCCAGATTTAAACCTAGGAATTGTCTATGGATATGCAATTTACTTTTCTGAAATCCTAGTTAAATATACTTTCTCTTTTTTGTATCTGAAGGGCGCCATTCTCACTGGTCCCCCAGGCACCGGGAAAACACTGCTAGCTAAGGCCACAGCTGGAGAAGCCAACGTCCCTTTCATCACTGTTAGTGGATCTGAGTTTTTAGAGATGTTTGTCGGTGTGGGTCCAGCTAGAGTAAGTCTTTGTGTTATTTTTTAAGTTTTTAAAATTGTTTTACTTTTAGAGAGAGGGGAAGGGAGGGGAGAAACACCAATGTGTGAGAGATACATGGATCAGTTGCCTCTCGCTCACCCCCCACTGGCGACATGGCCTATAACCCAGGCATGTGCCCTTACTGGGGATCAAACCGGCTACCTTTCAGTTCCCAGGCTGATTGATGCTCAGTCCACTGAACCACACCAGCCAGGGCCTTTTGTTTTATTCTGGTGGTACAGCTTCCTCCTCCTCCTCCTCCTTTATTCCTCTGAAATGAGGATTTAGTAAAGATGGCCCTGTGCCCTGGAATACTGCAGAGTGACCCCTTACCAGTCCTGCCTTGAACACTCTTCCAGGGCAAAGCCTCAGTAAGGCCTATAACACTACCCCACCTTCCCCACCCGATCAACATTGCAGTCTGTTAATTGGATTCTCTTTTTGTTGTTGAGTAGTAAGAGCTCTTTATATATTCTGGATACTAACTCAAGTCAGCTATATATGATTTACAAATATTTTTCTCCATTCTTTGAGTTGTCTTCACTTTCTTGATAGTGAAGCACCATTTTAAATTTTGAAAAAGTGCAGTGTATTTGTTCTTTTGTTGCTTGTGCTTTTAGTGCCAACTAAGAATCTATTGCCAAATCAAGGGTGTAAATACATACTCTTGTGTTTTCTTCTAAGACTTTTGTAGTTTTAGCTGTTTCCTTTAGATCTGTGATCCATTTCAAATTATTATGATCCATTTTGAGTAAATATGGTGTGGTATAAGGGTCCAGCTTCACTCTTCTACAGTCTGTATCCAATTTTCCCAATACCATTTGTTAAAAAGACTGTTCTTTCCCCATTGAATGATATTGGCATCCTTGACCATAGGTAGATGGATTTATTTTTGGACTCTCAATTCTAACTCACTGACCTATATATTTATCTTTATGCCAGTATCACACCATCTTCATTATTGTTGTTTTGTAGTAAGTTTTGAAATCAGGACGTGTGAGTGTGGAATAATTTTTAAAGAAACATTTAAATTTTTACTCTTGTGTATTTTACCAATGTCTAAGATGTTGACCTTTTCTTTTTAAGCACTATAGAAATACAGAGTGCTCTCACAATTACTTTTCTAAATATCAGGATACAATTTATAATCAGTAACAAAGTGTTGTGCTACCATTTGGCAGCATTTTTTTCTTTTTCATTGGCAAGTAGAGTGATGATGGGTCTTAACCATTATTGGCATCTTACAATAGGTGAACTATGATAGGTGGAGATGGTAGATTCATATGGCTTTTGTAAGGCAGGTAAGTCTTAGAAAAATAGGAGAGTATGGGGAAGTTTTTATAATGATGGGTCATGGAATCTAATATATGCACAGAGGGAATTGAAGACCAGAGAGAAGCTATGGATGGAGGGAAAGAAATGGGCCTAATGGGATAGAGAGCTAAAAAGTAGATGAATTGGTTGTAGAAGGTGCTTACGTATGTGGGCAGGCCAGATGGTCAGGGGAATGGATGGTCAGAGACTAGACTGCTTGGAGCGGGCTGTTTAGAAGGGACCATGGCAGTGCTAGTCATGTCAGAGTGGAGGGAAAGGTGATTGAAGAGGTAGGTCAGGGAACTGAAAGACCAAGACCCGCACGGGTGTGGAAATCACTAAGAAAATTGTTCCTGGTGGGGGTTATGGGTGGGGGAGTAGGGAATTAGGCTAGTGGGCAACTAGAATGCCTGCCACATAACAGGAGTCTCAGTGTGCAGGGGGTTTTCCAGTGGAATTGTTTTGGGGTTTGAAGTGGATCCCAGTCTCCAGCTGGTCTGGAGGGAAGGATGAAAAACCTAGTTGAGAGTTTTGCAGGGACAGCCAAATTTCAGTTTAGGCAAGGAGATGAAATAATTATTCAGGGAAGAGCTTGAGAGGGTGGAGGACCGTTGATCACAGATCTGTAGTTCAGAGGGGAGGGCATACTGTATTAGAGGAAGATGAGTTATGTTAAGGGATGTGCTGAGAGCAATGTAGGCATAAATATTTCAGAAGTCCAGGCCTGGGAGGATGATAGGAGACTTGGACTTCAGGTGAGGGAAGTAAAAGGGATATGAGGCATAGGGAGTTGGTCTCTGGATCTCTCCATAGGGGTAGTTTGATAGAGACCCTGAACTCTCTCACTGATAGTGAGGCATGGGGAGAGCTATTCCTTCTTCAGCCCACCTAAGCTAGTAGCCTGAGGGGCATGCTTTGTGGGACAGAATGTGGGTGTAGGGGCCTCACAACTACTCCTGTTGGCAGCAGGGCTGAGGGCAGAACACTGTCAGAGGCTCTGGGTCGATTGCTGGGTGGACTTGGGTAGGTCATGCCTTTACTTTCTGTGTAAGTGTTGCCTAGATCTTTTAGTAAGTCTCTGTTAATAATGGTCTCAGGCATGAAATGTGAATCTCAGAGTCCTTTAAACTTTTGAACTGGGAATGTAAAGTTTACAGTGCTACTGTACTATCTTTTTGTAGGCTAAAGATATGTATTATTAATTTGATGCTATAAAAGTAGAAGATATTGTTAGTGCTTATTACATATACAGTAATTTATGAGGTTATAAAAATAACATTTGCTCACCTTAAGTCAGTTACCCACAAAGTTATGTGCCACTTCACTTCTTTGCTACATGTAACTTCTAAAATATTTACTGTACAGTGTTTAATCCAAAAGGATTGTCTTACTGTGGGGCAGGAAACTTGATGTTTATTTTTTTTATTAGGAGGATAAATAATAATTCATTTGTCAAGTGACTCTAGTGTTTATATGTTTATCCAGGTTCGAGACTTATTTGCCCTCGCTCGGAAGAATGCCCCTTGCATTCTTTTCATTGATGAAATAGATGCCGTAGGAAGGAAGAGAGGAAGAGGCAACTTTGGGGGGCAGAGTGAACAGGAGAATACGCTTAATCAATTGCTTGTGGAAATGGATGGTGAATATTTGAGTCTTTTGTATTTTAAACTACATTGTCTAATTGTTTTATATATTATATCTTAAAGGAGAATCCTTATGCTCATATTAACCACTGCCCCCCCCAAAAAAAGCATTTCTAAAACAGCCTTTTAAAATGCTCTTTTATACCAGTGTAGATAATAGCAAAATATTCTTTCCTGGCAGCCTGCCATAACTTAATATTAGTGTTAAGATGGTATTTGTACCTCGTGTTGAATAAGAGGAAAATTGGTGAAATGACTCAAAAGATTTATAGTCTTATTCTCAAAACTATTTATGATTCTGAAGCATTAGGAAAACCCATGTGTAACCACATATGAGTTTGACAAATCATGAATACTCGTTTACTAAGGGAGTAGCAGTCTTTATATGTTAGTTGGCTTTTCCTTTTATTTAAGAAAGCCAGTCCTTAGGATGTGCCAAGTCCTTCGTGCTATAAGATACGTGGATGCTATTGGGTATTCAGAAAGGGGAGGCACAGTGACAAGGATTGAGCCAGCTTACGTTACTGAGTGGGTATTGTATCCAGCATCAGAAGGTAGTGCTCCTTCTCCACTCTGGTGGTCAGTCCACATGTAGTACCACATGTTTAAATCAGAGAGCCATATTTGGGGGAAATTAGTGTCTGAGCTCTTTCAGTGCCAAGGTCCTGAAGGTACAGGCTCTGCAGCCATGGCCTTCACGTTTGAGAAATGGCCAATAAAACTGAGCAATTGGAGCTTGGAGAAGTGGTTGGAGGTCGAGGTTGAGATCTGTCTTCAAATATGCAGTGGGCTATCCCATGGCCCAGGGAGTTTAGACACATCATTTGCAAATTTAATCTTATTGATTATAAACATTCTTAAAATTGATAACATAATCTGAATTTCTGGTTAAATAAATTAAAATCTTTGATAATGTCTTTAAAAAATTGATTCTTAAAATTATGACTAGTATTATCATTAAGGACATATGAATAGTAAAAAATCATTTATGTTTGTGACTTAAAACATTAGATAATAAATTTTAAAAAGTTTTAAGTAGCAGTATATCTGTAGTGTTCATATATTCTTCTCAGGTACATGGTTACTTTCTGCCTCATGTTACTTAATAATGATTGTGTCTTTGGTATTGTCTTTTCAGGTTTTAACACAACAACAAATGTAGTCATTTTGGCAGGTACCAATCGACCGGATATCCTAGATCCTGCACTGATGAGACCAGGGCGTTTTGATAGGCAAATCTTTATCGGTAGGATGATTTTCATTGAACTTAGTCCAGTTTTCATGAGGATGTCACTGTTTAACCATGACTTTTGTTTCCTTAAAAATAATTTCTCAAGGACCACCAGACATAAAAGGAAGAGCCTCTATTTTCAAAGTTCACCTCAGACCACTAAAACTGGACAGTACTTTGGAAAAGGAGAAACTGGCAAGAAAACTTGCATCCTTAACTCCAGGGTTTTCAGGTGAGTGGAACATAATCTGTTCTGTTTATAAGTCCTTTAAATCAATGATAGTTGCAAGGTACCAGTTCACTTTGTTAGCTCTCATTTTGGGGCTTCCTGTGTGTATATTTTTACTTTTTTATTATGAGAAATTTCAAACATAGCAGAAGTTGAGAAAATAGTATAATGAATTCCTTTGCACCCATTAGCTAGCTGTAGGAGCAATTCTTAATTTACGTTCAACCTTATCTATACCTTTACCCTCTTCCCTCTGTCTCTGGATCATTTGTGACAAATTCCTTGACAAAATAACATTTTATCTATAAATGTTATAGCAAATATTTAGTTTTTTAAAAAACAACCCTGTTGAGATAAAATTAACGTATCATCAAATTCACCTGTGTTTAAAGAGTACAATTCAGTGGTTCTTAGTATATTTAGTAAATACAGTTATGCAACCAGTCACTATAATTTAAAAACATGTTCATCACCCCAAAGAATACATGAGCAGGCACTCCTTCCAGTTCTAGCCCTAGGTACCCCAATCTAATCTACTTTTTGTCTATAGATTTTTCTATTTTAGTCTTATATAGATAGAATTGTATAACGTGGTCTTTTGTGCCTGGCTTCGCCCAGGTAGCGTAATGTTCTCAGAATTCATCCATGTTATAGCATGTGTCAGGCTTTCATTTTTTATAGTTGAATAATACTCCACGGTATGGATATACCACATACCTATCCATTCATCAGTTGATGGGCATTTGGTTGTATCTTTTAGCTATTGTGAATAATGCTGCTATTAACATCCATGTACAGATTTTTGTATGGACGTATGTTTTCATTTGTCTTGGTTATATACTTAGAAGTGGAATTGCTGAATCACATTTTGCGGAACTGCCAAATTGTTTTCCACAGTGGCTACACCATTTTACATTCCCACCAGCAATGTATGAGAGTTCCAGTTTCTTCACACTTGTCAACATTTGTTATTGTCTGTCTTTTTGACTGTAGCCATCCTAGTGGGTGTGAAGTGGTATCTCAAGGTTTTGATGTGTGTTTCTCTAATGACTGGTGATGTTGAGCATCTTTTAATGTGCTTATTCTGAGAGTTTTTAAATATAAAATAATGATCCTTTCGTCCTGTTCCCTATCTCCCTCTTCCAAACTCAAAATGAAATAAAAAGGAACATTTGAAAAGTACAAGGAGATTATAACAAGTATATTGTGAGAGGAAGATAAACATCTTAAATGTCTCAGGGGTCCTAACCTTTTACTTGCTTTGTGTTTTTGGACTTTGCAATTTATAACATTGTATTATTTGTTTGTTGAACACATGCATTGTGTCCATAGACTTTGTCTGAAAAATTAATTTAAAGAACCTTATGGCTCTAGAAAGCATTTGGCAAGTCGTGAAACTTTTGGCATTTTAACGCACTAGGTTATTTTAATGCTTATGTTTTTTATTATATTTCAGCATATTGTGTAATAGCCACATAAATCACCTTCCCAGAACTTCTTAGTTCACAGAGTAGAACTAAGTTAATTAATGAGCATGTTTAAGTACTATCTTTGTTTGCTACTATATGAGCAATTGTATGTAAAGGTAAATATTTGCCTATAATAATTTATTTACTACTAATACTTGCCCCTCAGTTTAAAGTGCCAGGATATTACCAGGCTCTTATTGAGTGCTGGAATATCTTAGGGTTATCGTGAATCAAACTGAATTAAATTTACATAAAACCCTAATGCAGTCTGCTGGTTGAGAGATTGATTATGGATTTAGTTGTCCACAATGTGTGACTAATTAGTTTGAGCATGCATATTTGGTGGGTGAGCTGTTCTGTATATTCATTTTGCAGGAGCTGATGTGGCTAATGTCTGTAATGAAGCTGCTTTGATTGCTGCAAGACACCTTTCAGATTCCATAAACCAGAAACACTTTGAACAAGCAATTGAACGGGTGATTGGTGGTAAGGCATCTGAATGTAACTCAAGTCACAAAGCTGAGAAGATGCATTTGAGGCCAGGAATTTCTCTCTTTTGGCAAGATCTAGAAGCAAAAAAAAGTGTATCTCCCTAGCTGTGGGGCTTACCATGCAGCTGCTATGTTCCTTTGGTGCTGCAACCCCCTTCCCTCCCTTGGAGATGGATGATGTAGGAGTTGCGTGAGTCTGAGATGGCAGCTCACATGCTGCTTCACTTGCATGGGCAGCAAGCAGCGAGATGTCTTCTCTGAACTGTACCAATCTATTTTTTTTTTGATAAATGCTCACAACCTTCCTATTTCCAAAAATCAATTAAATGTGCTCTATGTTAAATATAGCTGATGGATAAACAGCTCTAATGACTGTTTAACCAGGAAATGCTCACCTCACAAGCATGGTGGGGATGCACATAATTGTTTTCCTTACTTTCTAGAGATCTTACAACTTAATACTCACAGAAATATAATTAGCAGTTCAAAAACTTGGGCATTCAGAGGAGAGAAAAGACTATACAGTTAGGGCTGCACAGAGGAGGTGGAGTTTAAACTGGATTCAATAGACAGATGGGGTACTATGTGACAGTGGCATGAACAGAAAAAGACGCTTTGGAGATGGTGTTACATACACCCTGTGTTTCATAGAGGGAAAGTAAACTGGTCAGACTCAAGTTCCTATGGGAGGTAAGGCACAGCTGAAAAAAGTTAAGTCCAGATTTTAGAAAGCCTTGAATATTAAGCTCAAAGACTTTTTAAAATGTCCTGTGTAAGACTATACTTTCAGGTATCATTTCTGTAGTTCATTACTAAAATGTCCTGTGGCCAATATTGAACAAATGTGGGTTTTTTTTCCTGAGCCACTGAGTAATATGGTAATGAATGATAGTTTAGGAAAATGATCTGTCTCTGAAGAAGAGAGAAGCATTTGGAGACAGAGAACTTTGCAGTCAGTCATTCATGTGAGATAGCAGGCTTTAGCACAGGCAGTTCTGATGGAAATAGGCCCCCCCCCCAAAAAAAAGGACAGCTTGACAGACTACAGGAAGAATGGGGTTCTCTAATGCAGTTAGTTTGCAGAAAATGAGGTGTGCTGGGTTTGAGATGGAGCAGAGTGTTCATGTGGAATTCTGGAACACTACAGTGGTATAGACTGTGGTTCCTGGAGTGTGAAGGTGGGTAAGAGGACTCAGGGAGTAGGTGCCCTGTAGTGGGGATAAGGACTCACCTAGTAAGCATTGCCAAATGTAGCAGAGAGGTGAAATGTGAGTCAGTGAAGTCGCCAAAGCTTATGTGCTTACAGACCCAGAAGGTGCACCCGCAAATAAGACAAGGAAGAAGTACTGTCAAAGAAGATTCAGGAGGTTGTAGGAAAAGGGAGACAAGGACAAACACATGTTTATTAAGGAAGAGTTGGCAGCAGGATCAAATGATGTGGGGATGTGAGGAAGAATGACCTTTGGATTTGGCAGTGAGACTGTTCTTGGTGACTTTTGACATGACAGTTTGAATTGAGGGGAGAGTATAAAGCCAAATTAATGGAGATTCCAGTGAGGTTCTAGAGCTACGATAGCAATGTGCTCAATCTGGGTTAGGTTTTTAAATAACTATTGAATGAGTGAGTACCAACCACTTATTCTAAAATTTGGTAATGAAGAGAAAAAATCTAAAATGACAGAGGTGTGGATGGAATTAAATGAAGTAAATCACTATAGAAATGTGAAAACTGCATATTTGTGTTTTTTTAAGTCAGGGGGATGCTATCAGTGCTTAGTACAAAGTGGGACTGTGAAAACAGGGCTGCTGGTAGATAGAGTAGGAGGCCTCGTTCTGATGGGGGGGTAGACACTTACCTGTTCACAGTTCATCCACCTTAAACCAGCCATGGGTAGCCTTTGTTCTGAGATAATATACTGAAAATGAAAAATTCCTATGATAAACTATGGGGGAAATTTTGTTTTCTCAGGTAAGCAAGAACTGCTTATCTTTGTAAAACAGAGGGCTTGTTAACACAGCCTTTATAGCGTCCCACCCTTGCATATACTTTCCACTTGTGGTATACACATACTTGCCTTATGTTGTATCATTGGTAACATAGTACTTTCTCTCTTTTTTTAAATCTTCTAGACTCCTTAATATGTTATCAGTTGATAAAGTCTCTCAGATGAGTTATCTTGAACACAACAAAACTACTTTTGTCAAGGTGTGATGAATTGTATTAGTACAAACTGTGTTGTTAGTTTCTACATTACAAAGATGCATATGAGGTTCAGCATCGACCTTTATCCAGGCCAGAGAAGAATTGTGCACAGATTTGGGGCCCTTCAGCTCTGTAGTTGACACACAGGCCCAGCACAGGTTTCTTGGGGTTTATCTTCTCTGGTCTACTCTGCTGCTCCTTTGTCTGGCTCTTAAAACCCCCTTGGGCTCTTTGTTGGGTATGCTGGGTACTGCAGCATTGGCCTAACCAACTTGGTATTTCCAGATCTTTAGTCCTTCCTCTGACTATTGTCTATCTTCCATCAAGAAGAGAGAGCAGGCAGTCTACTATGGCAGGCATCGTTGCTTTCCCAGTGCTTAGTAATTCTGAATACCTAGACTGAACTCTTTCCAGACTCTGTTTTCTATGAATTGTGTGTGTGTGTGTATGTATTTTTTTTTAAGATTGTATTTATTTGTTTTTAGACAGAGAGGAAGGGAGGAGTAAGGGAGGGAGAAAGAAAGTGTGTGGTTGCCTTTTATGCTCCCCCTACTGAGGACCTGACCCAAAGCCAGGCATGTGCCATGACTGGGAATCGAACCAGCAATCCTTTGATTCGCAGGCTGGCACTCAATCCACTGAGTGCCAGCCAGGGTGAATTATATATGTTTTAAGTTGACTTGAATGCTGAATTTAATTTGTCATTTCTGTTTATATCCCAAAATAATATATGTGGCTCAAAAGAGTGAGAAAGTTAGGGAAAAAGTATGCCTTGGGGTAGGGGTAGTGAATGCATTTTGCTGTAGTTGGGTCTGTTTTGAAATTGATCCTTTACTTTTATTCTGACTTTGATCATTTTTGGATTGTCAAAGCATCCTAATTTCTAAATCACCTTTTAGATAAGGGACTGTATAGTATTGGATAACTGTCTTTTTATGTCAGTGTCATTAATGCAGTGGTGTTGGTTTTTTGTTATTGTCAGGCTTAGAGAAAAAAACCCAAGTTCTGCAGCCTGAAGAGAAGAAAACTGTGGCGTATCATGAGGCAGGTCATGCGGTTGCTGGCTGGTATCTGGAACATGCAGACCCACTTCTAAAGGTAAAGCAGGTTATGTTGAACAGTAGGCAAGCCAGGTGATTGTGTGAGCAATTACTTGAGGAGAAGATTGCACTTCCTCAAAGGATAAATAGATAAGATGTTTAAATTTAAACAAATTTAGCAAAAACATCTGGTAGTAACAGCAGGATAAAGTGGTTACACAAACCTTCCCATGGATAAGCTACAAAGTTTTGGAAAGAAAACTACCATTGAAAGGGACTGAAAAGTTTCCCAAAGCAGACCAAACCTGAGGAGAGTTTACTTTAAAAAAGTACAGCTACAGTGAGTTGGAATTGGGTGCTTGTGACTTTCTTGCCTGAGGACTTCCACAGCCAGAGGTGGGAAATGCTGGACTTATAAGGTGGCAAAGGAGAAAGTTTAGGATATGAAGAAAATTGGAAATTTAACAAGAAAATCCTGGAAGCAAGAAGGCTACAGAGGGGTGAGACCCAAAACCAAGTAGAAACTGCCCAGATCCTTGGCTGACTACTAAACTGTGCACACAAAGGGATATCTCAGAGAATCTGGGAAAGTAAGCAGAGACCAAAGAGACGGGTGCACCGAGTGAGACTGTTAAATTTTCTGCATTTTCAACAGAGTGTATTCCCAAACTGGTGCAGCACGGACGACAGGAAGCAGCATAACTGACTTGTTTTATTAGGACAATGGGAAATTTAGGGGGGTCCACTGAAGTAAGGGGATTACATAGGAGACAGCCTAAAAGTGTACACAAAACATTTTAAATAATCTAAAAAGAAGCCACTAGAACTAGTAAGTTAGCAAGGCTGCAGAATTTAAGGCCCATATACAGAGATCAATTGTATTTCTATATATAGCAGTGAACAATTGCAGGATGAAATTTTAATAATCCAGATTTATTTACAGTGGCATCAAAAACATGAAATACATAGGAGTGAATTTATCAAAATATGGGATGGGGCAGAAGTAGATTCACAGTATGTGGAACAGGGTTTATTCTTTTATTTATTATCATGTTATTTTCCATATGAACAACAGTAAACCTACTTTTGCCCCACCCTGTTTTTATAGGACCTGTGCATTGAATTATTAAGACCTAAATAGAAGTAGGGATATACCATGTTCATGGAATATTGTGATGTCAGTTCTCTCCAAATTGTTCTGATGTTTCAGTGCAATCTCTATCATAATCATAGCAGACTTTTTTTTGTAGAAATTGACATGGAATTTATATGGAATTGCAGATATCAACTAGAATAGTTAATTAAGTCGAAGGGATTACACTAATCGATTTTAGACTTTGTATACACCTATAGTAATGAAGACTAGTATTGGTGAGAGGGCTAACACATAGACCAGTGAGATGGAATAGAGTCCAGAAGATGACCTTCACAAGTAATTGTTAATTGATTTTTTTAACAGAAATACCAAGGTAATTGAAGGTAGGGAGGATTGTCTTAAGTGGTTCTGGTAGCTCAGTGTTTATATGAAAAAAAAAGTAAATGTTGACCCTTATGTCATATGCAAAAAAAAATTTGAAAATAGGTCAAAAGCTAAAACTATAACACTTCTAGAAGAAAACTTAGGGATAAGTCTTTGTAACTTTGGGTAGCCAGAAAGCCAGAAATTTCTGAAGACACAAAAACCATGAACTACAAAAACATTTGATAAATAGGATCTCATCAAAATTAAAAACTGTTTGTCCTTGGAAAACACCATTAAGAAAATGAAAGGCAAGCCACACACTCTGAAAATATTTGCAGTACACACATATGAAAAAGGACTTGTATCTAGAATATACAAAGAACTCTTAAAACTCAATAATAATAAAACAAGCAACTTAGTAAAACCCAGTAAACTGCAAAAGACTACTTCACAAAAAGGTGGTATATGAATAGACAGTAAGCACATGAAATACCCAATATTATTAGTCATCAGTGTAATGCAAATTAAACCATAAGGAAATTCTGAATGGTTACAATGTTAATGCTGGTCTTTAAGGGTTGGTAAGAATGTGGAGCAACTGGAATTCTCATACATTGCTGATAGAAATTTGAAATGGTCATTTTGAGAAACAATGTAGCAGTTTCTTATAAATGCTTCCATATGACCAAAGATCCCCTCATAGATAATTTACCCAAGACAAATGAAAACATAATGTCTATGCAGACACTTTTACTACTTTATAAATAATAGCAATAAACTGGAAACAACCCTGATATCACTTAAGAATGAAATGTGTATTTGAAATGTTAATATAATGGAGTGCTATACAGCAGTAGAAATGAATCAGCTATTGATATTGTACACAGAACAATGGAGGTGAGTCCCAGAAACTGAGAGGGAAACCAGACACAATGAAGTATGTACTGTATGATTTCATTTATATGCAATTCTAGAAATTGTAACTAATCCACGGGGGCTGAAAACATATCTGCAATTGCCTGGGGGTAGGGGAAAGGGTTGACTACAAAGGGAAACCAGGAAACTTTTGAGGATGAAGAAAATATTTTGTCTCTTCATTGTGATAGGGAACTCCTAAGTTTGTCAAAACTCATTGATCTTAAAATAGCTTAATCAAGAACAAGTCTTTGTACAATTGCATGTTATTAACTCATACCTGTAAATAAACAAGCAGCCCCATCTGTTGTGTGGGGATGTGTTCTCCCCAGTCCACAGAGACTCATGTTTTACATGTTAGTATTCAAGTGTAAATTAAAAGGGGGCTCCTCCAGTGTTTTTGAAACTGAAGAGTTGTTTAAAATAAATAAAAGTACATCCAACATGAAAAAAAAAACACATTGAACTATACACTTTTAACAGTTTCTTTTATATGTAAATTCATCCCTTAATAAAGTGGATTTTTTTCAAAATTAAAGGAATTTATTCAATTGCAAAAAGAGGACTAGAAAAGAAAATGAAGCTGATCATCAAGGTCTGCCTTACCCCCTGTCCTGTAAAGGAGGGTGTGGCCATGGCCAGCAGTCATGTTGAATGGAGCCTTCACTGTATCCAAGCTCTCAGGAAATGTCACCACTCAGTTAAGATGTCTCGACTCAAAGACTTGAGTTTTTTGGTCAAGACTGAATAATTTCAATTGAGTTTTATAAAAAGGCAAATACTTTCTAGAACTCTAAGGTGAAGTTGTCCTAAGAGAAATATTTTTCCTGAACAGTCACTCCTCCTAGATCTCATCTAGCCAAGGCTGATGGATTGCCCAGCTGGTGCTTATTTCTCATAAGTGAGTTTATCTGTAAATATTATGATCAAGTCTATATTTGGTGGTGGAATCTCCAACAGTTTTATGTTTTGTACTTGCCAGGTGTCCATCATCCCAAGGGGCAAGGGACTGGGTTACGCTCAGTATTTACCCAAAGAACAATACCTGTACACCAAAGAGCAGCTCTTGGATAGGATGTGCATGACTCTAGGTGGCCGAGTGTCAGAAGAAATCTTCTTTGGAAGAATTACAACTGGTGCTCAGGATGACTTGAGGAAAGTGACTCAGAGTGCATATGCCCAAGTGAGTATGAGATGGAGTGTTTCTTCCTCACATTTGAGCAATGGACATTCATGAATGGTCCTGAAACAGTAGTTCTGTGTGTGACTGGTTTAGGCTTTTCAGGCAAGGATTATTTCTTAAATCCATTTTAAAGCAATCAAAACTTAAGTAATGACTTTCTTTGGGCACTCCTGTTACTCATGTGTCAGCTCTTCTGGGTCTGTCACTTTCTCAAAATCTTTTTATGCCTCATGTAAAAAATTTTTTCTTACTGTCATCTTTTACCTTTTATTTCTTAGGGCATTATTTGTTGTGTTTGTATGCTTTTGGCTGTTTGTAGCTTCATCTTTATTTTTAAAATAATTTTTTCTTTTATATCTTTTTTCTGTGTTCTAGGACCTCATTTGAGTTTTTCTGATTCTGATTTTTGTTACTCATTCATATTTTTTGTAATTTTCCTGATTTCTTTTAGCCAGTTTTGAAGAAGTAGGCTGCAGTTTTCATCTTTTTTAAAATCAGGCAAAATTTATTTGCAGACAAATATTGATTACCTTGACATGTGTAAACTCCATTCTTATTAATTATCATCTTAAGTAGAATTTTTAAGTATTTTTTATTAATTATACTATTACAGTTTTCCCAGTTTTTTCTCCCTTTATCCCCTTCTGCCCTGACTCCCAACCCTCCAGCATTCCCCCCGCCCTTAGTTCATGTCCATGGGTTGTACATGTAAGTTCTTTGAGTCCTCTGTTTCCTATTACCATTTTTTATCTCTCCCCATCTATTTTATGCCTACCAATTAGGCTTCTTCCCTGGTACCTTTTCTCCTGTTCTCCTGCCTATCCCTCCCCACTGATAACCCCCCATGTGATCTCCATTTCTGTCATTCTGTTCCTGTTCTAGTTGTTTGCTTAGTTTGTTTTTGTTTTTTAGGTTCAGTTGATAGTTGTGAGTTTGTTGTCATTTTACTGTTCCTAGTTTTGATCTTCTTTTTCTTAGATAAGTCCCTGTAACATTTCATGTAATAATGTCTTGGTGATGATGAACTCCTTTAACTTAACCTTATCTGGGAAGCACTTTATCTGCCCTTCCATTCTAAATGAAAGCTTTGCTGGATAGAGCAATCTTGGATGTAGGTCCTTGCCTTTCATGACTTGGAATACTTCTTTCCAGCCCCTTCTTGCCTGCAAGATTTCTTTTGAGAAATCAGCTGATAGCCTTATGGGCACTTCTTTATAGGTAACTGTTTCCTTCCCTCTTGCTGCCTGTAAGATGGTCTCTTTGTCTTTAATCTTGGGTAGTTTAATGATGATGTGCCTTGGTGTGTTCCTCTTTGGGTCCAACTTCTTTGGGACTCTCTGGGCTTCCTGGACTTCCTGAAAGTCTGTTTCCTTCTCCAGATTGGGAAAGTTTTCCTTCACTATTTGTTCATATATGTTTTCAATTTCTTGCTGTTGTTGTTCTCCTTCTGGCATCCCTATAATTCAGATACTGGAATGTTTCAGGTTGTCCCAGAGATTCCTCAGTCTCTCTTCATTTTTTTGGATTCTTGTTTCTTCATTCTGTTCCGGTTGGATGTTTATTTCTTCCTTTTATTCCAAATCATTGCTTTGAGTCCTGGTTTCCTTCCTGTCACTGTTGGTTCCCTGAATATTTTGCTTTATGTCATTTTGGGTATCTTTGTTTTTTCATTTTTCAACCAAGCTCAATCAGATCTGTGAGCATTTTGATTGCCAGGACTTTAAATTCTCCATCAGATAGGTTGGCTATATCCTCATCATTTAGTTCTCTGAGGTTATGCTCTGTTTTTTCATTGGGGCCATATTTCTTTGTCTTGGCACAGAAGTTGTAAGGGGGCAGGGCCTTAGGAATTCACCAGGGCAGGGCAACCCTCTTGCTGTGCTGCCTGTGGCGGGGCGGGGGGAGGGGCCTGCAGAGAGGGAACAGTGCAGCTTGCCTGCATGTCCCTAGTGCACCTTCTGAGGGACTCTTGTGTGAGACTGGGAGTTTCTCCCTCCGTAGCAGCCTGTATCAGCTTTGAGTTTCAGTTTCCCCTTAAGTCAGATCCACCAGCGCAGCCTGCACAGGCCGTTGCCATGCCGCAGCCAGCCCCGTCCCCAAGGTCTGCCTACTTGCTGCCTTTTTTCTCCCCTGGTCGGCCCTCATGGTCAGCCACCTTACTGGTCTGGTGGTTCTGATTGATTTTCTTTAATTCCTTGATTGTTGGAGTTCCATGCAGTTTGATTTTCTGGAGCTTCTGGTTGTTCATTGATTTTAGATTGGTTGTTATCCTCCTTTTGGTTGTGTGAGGAAGCTAAGGGTTTCTACCTATGCCTCCATCTTGGCTGGAACTCTATCTGTTTTATGAACATGTCTTTCCACCTTGCTATCCTTACCTATGGAGACATTATTCTGCTCATTTTTTTCATAATAACTTCATAAGTGATTTTTCTATTGCCCATTTTTACATGAAATTTGTTTTCCTGACCTCTTAGGAAAGAGGAAGATTGGGACTGCTTTTCTAGTTTTTTAGCCTTAGAATGCCCTTTTCTGTTATTTTCATGAAATTTTAAAAATATGGCTTCCTACTTTCTGAATTCTCCTAGCTCTGTTCCTTCTCCCCACTTTTATCTGGCCATCTCTTTTCTAGTCAGTTTGGATTTTACTTTCAGAAGCAGTAGCATCTTTTTGTTTTATTTAAATATATACTGGAGTGACATTGGCTAATAAGACTATATAGGTTTCAAGTGTACATTACTATGATATAAGCTCTCTATATTGCATTGTGAGCCCAGCACCCAAAGTTAAATCATCTTCTGTCACCATGTATTTGGCCCCCTTTTATCCTTTACTACCCCCTTCCCTTTGGTAACCACCATAACTGTCTGTGTCTATGAGTTTCGGTCTTATATTCCACACATGAGTGAAGTCTTATGGTTCTTAGCTTTTACTGATTCATTTAGCTTAGCATAATATTCTCAAGGTCCATCCATGTTGTTGCAAATGGCAGTATTTCATCTTGTGGCTGAGCAGTATTTCATCTTTTCTTATGGCTGAGTAGTATCTGTGTACCACATTTTCTTTATCCAGTCCTCTGTTGAAGGACACTTGATCTTGGCCACTGTGAGTCATGCTGCAGTGAACATAGGGTTGTATATATCTTTGTGAATGTTCTCAAATTTTTCAGGTAGATACCAGAATAGGGTTTGCTGGGTCATATGGTAACTCTATTCTTAATTTTTTGAGGAATCTCCATACTGTTTTTAATAGTGGCTGTAAAAGCCTGCATTCCCACCAGCAGTGAATGAGGGTTCCTTTTCTCCGCAATCTCTCCAACACTTGTTTTTACTTGTCTTGTTGATAATCCAGCTAAGAAGCTTCTTCTTAGTAATGTAAGGCTTATTTTGCTTAGCTATGGCCCAGACTGTGCCAGCCTCTTCACATAGTCTCCTAGCCCCATGGACTCGGAACAGAAAAATGCAAACACCCCTTCCAGAGTTGGTTGTTCTCCAGGTGATGTGACACTCTTTGTAGGAAGAACCTGGAGGGTTTGAGATTCTTACTCTTAGATCTGTCAGAAGCTTTTTGCTTCTTTTCTACTTCCCCTCATGCAGAGGGTAGAATCTTGCTGGTATTATAGCTGTTGGGATTTGTCCCCACCTGTTTCTCACCTGATTTTGTTGTAGATACTGTCTGTGGGCTTCTGGTCTTGTGTTCCTCATTGAGGAATTTGAGACACTGTTCATTGCTGCCTATATCTACACAGAACACTCTTGTCCACTTAGCCTACTCAAGACTGCCATGTAGATTTTGCGAGGTTAAAGAGTAGTATTACAGTGAAGTGTGTGGAGTTAATGTCATTCTAAAGACTTCCTGGCATTTTATAAAAATATGTTAGCCTATCACCAAAAATGGATGTATACTACTAATGATGTATTCTTTTTCAGATTGTCCAGTTTGGCATGAATGAAAAGGTTGGGCAAATCTCCTTTGACCTCCCACGTCAGGGTGACATGGTATTAGAGAAACCTTACAGTGAAGCCACTGCAAGACTGATAGATGATGAAGTACGAATACTTATTAATGATGCTTATAAAAGAACAGTAGCTCTTCTCACAGAAAAGAAAGCTGACGTGGAGAAGGTAGGTGCCAGTTGTGCAAATGATTCTATACACAATTTTGCAAAAAAAAACTTTAAAGTGATTATCTACTCTTTTGCTTAGTTTATAGACATCAGCATTTCCCATACTTGGCTAACTTTTGGATTCCTTCCTTCACTCTGATGTTTCTGTGTCTGTTTTGTCTCTGTGACGTGGTGAAAATATGGTGGTGAGCAAAACCAGTAATGATCCTGGCTGTTGTGACTCTTAAGGATATGAGTGAGGGATTAATGAAGTCTATTATCAACTACCCAATGAACAATTTAATCTACACTCTTCCCCACCAAGTATTTTTTTCCACCAGGTAGTTTACCAATACAGTAAATCCTTACTTAATGTTGTTGATAGTTTCTGCAACCTTAAGTGAAATGACGTATAATGAAACCAGTTTTACCATAGGCTAATTGATATAAACAAGAATTAAGTTCCTATGGCCTCTTGTCACTGTTACAATAAAACAGTGCTGAACAAAATAACATTCATTATTCAAGGCTCTGTTGCATTCCTAAATATGGAGCACAATGAACTGATAGAAATTTACCATTGTTTTTCACCTCCAGAATGACCAATGAAAGGGCACATAAAAGAATTAGCCAAACTTAATAAGTGGAAGCCAGCACATGAAAACTACATTAGCTTAATTATGAGCATCCACAAGTAAATCTGCTTCATGATTTTCATTGTTGTACCTTATTTGAATAGCATGTGCAAAAGTGGCAGATCCTTTTTGAATTCAGTGGATTTCTTACATCCAGTGCACTCTTAATTTTCAAATGCATTGCAACCAAAATTAGAATTTTTTGTTTTTTGAACATTCCACACATGAATGAGAAAAACACAAATGAAAAAACCTTATAAAGGATCGACACAAATAAAAGAATATTCTAAAGTACACTATTCATAAGCAAGTCTTCAGAAAAGCCTTCTGTGAACCCACCCTGTGCCATGTAATTTTAAAAATCCATGACGTCTTTTCAGAAAAGTACATAGTGTAATTGGGGAGAGAGCTAGTGTCTGTGAAACACTAGAAAGCATACAGCAGTGGCTCCAAGTAAGGAAAGACCAGAGTGGTCAGAGAAGGCTTTACATAGAATATAGGGCTTACACGTGACCTTGAAGGATAGTCAGGTTAAAGTTAATGGGAAAGAAAGGAGCTCTCAGTGTGGAGAGTTGAGCAGAGAAGCGTTTGGGGAGGAGGGCAGGATTGGGTTGGCCTGCCTTGATCAGACAGATAATGGGGGGAAGGAGGACTGCACAGATGGAAGGGTAGATAACCACGTGTAATTTCCAGGACAAATCTGAGCATCTATGGTGCTAGCTTTTCCAAGTCCTCAAAAGCTAGTTAGAAAATTTAGAAACACAATTATCAGAATAAAAGTGTCTTTTAGAATAGTCTGATCCAACCCCCTTTTTTTATGGTAGGGAGTCCTTAAAAAAATCTTGAGTGGAAGTGATTCAAGTTCATCATTTAAAAGGAGAGTGTGGCAGCAGTGTGCCACTGCCAGTGGGATGGAAGAGACTAGGACAGAGACCACCTCAGAGCTGTTGCAGGCATGTGTTGACGTTCCTGAGATGTGCTGGTGGTGGCAGATCTAAAAAACCAAGAGATTTTTAGATATTTAAAGTAGAGAACCAATGCGGGGAAAGCCCTTAGGATGGCTCCAGGACTCCTCCTAGTGGTAGACACTGCCTGGGATGGGGGAGGGATTCAGTCTTGACACCCAGGAGGGCATGAGCAGTAGGCATTTGCAAGTGGTATATGGATAGGAGGTCTAGGCCAGACATAGGGTTTGTTGGTTATCTCCCTCCAATTGTTGAAAAGAAGAAATGAGCTGTAAAAAGACAACGGAGGGTGGAAGCAGTCAACTGAGATGACTAGCTCTAGGAGAATAGTGTGTGAGTACAGGGAGTGCACATATATGCCATAGATGCTCAGATTCGTCCTGGAAATTACACCTGGTTATCTACCCTTCCATCTGTGCAGTACATGTCCTGACAATGGTAACAAAGAAATATATGTTTGTGAAGGGACAATTAGTTCAACAGAGTGAGGATCCTGAAACACCACAGAGTTCTGAGATTCTGCCTGGTCTATCAGAGAATATTAAATATTTAAGAATAACATGCCAGCCAGGAGCCATCAAGAGGAAAGGAGCCTGCTCTGACTGATGTGGCTCAGTTGGTTGGGTGTCATCCTGCCAAGCAAAAGGCCACTGATTTGATTCCTGGTCAGGGCACATGCCTGGGTTGCTGGTTCAGTCCCTACTTGGGGTGCTATGTGGGAGGCAGCCAGTCGATCAATGTTTCTTTCTCACATTGGTGTTTCTCTCCCCCTCTTCTACCTCCCTTCCCCTCTCTCTAAAAATAAATGAATAAAATTTTTTAAAAAAATCAAAGAGGAGAGGTGGCTGGAGCCTTTGCTGCTATGGCTAGTGCCTTCCAAACTCTGAGCCTCAGTTTACTCATCTATGGGCTAAGGAGTTGGACGAGTTGATCTCTAAGGGAAAGCTTTAGGAGAATAACGGTAATCAGCTAGCATTCACGTAGTACCTTATCCATATCAGGTACTGCCTAAGATGTATTAACTTCTCTTAAAACACTCTGAAACCTCAAGAAGTCACTACATTATTATCCCCATTTTACAGATAAAGAAACTAATACATAAAGAAACAATGTTGCTTAACTTTGCTTAAGGTCATCAGGCAGTTGGTAAGTGTCAGGACTGGGATTTGGACCAAGATGTCCTGTCTGCAGAGCTGTTGTCATTAATTTCTAACCAAGCCTGTGCTGTCAGTGTGGCTAATCTGAATTGAGATGTACTGTAAGCATAAAATGCACACTGGGTTTTGAAGACTTAGTATGAAAAAAAGAATGTAAAATATATCAACTATTCTTAATATTACATACTGATGTGACAATATTTTTGATATATTGAGTTAAGTAAAATACATTATCACAACTTAAGTGGTTAGCTGCAATTGTGTAAATAGGCAAATTAGAGAAATAAAGATGGTCTAAGAATAAATCCTAAAGCTTTTATTTCTTCATATCTTACATAGACAATATATTTAAAAGTTAGGCTGTTTTAGTATTCTGGTTATGTTTTTTTAAGAGTCTTTATCTCTTGAAGATATAGACAAAAGTATATGTGGATAAAATGAGACATCTGGGATTTTCTTTAAAATAAACCAGGGAGTCAATGAAATAAAAATGGCTCTAAGTTGATAACTATTGATAGTGGTTATGTGGGAATTAGTTACCCATTTCTTCTACCTTTGTACATATTTGAAATACTCCCTAATATACTTTTTAAAAATTTAAAGATAGCAGAAAAGTGTTCTTCTTAAAATTTGGAATCTTTAGAAACAGCATTTAATGTAAACTACAGAATGTTAAGTTTCTTAGGGAGTTACCTACTAATCTATTTTATGAGATCAGTTTACAGTGTAACCCACTTGGTTCTCCTTGAAAGGGTCAGATGCTCTAACATAACCACTCTTCCCTGCTCCCCTGACACCATCCCTCACTTCCATGCATGCAGTTGGTCAGGTGTCCCTTTTGCGGTGACCTGTTAAAATGTGTAGTGTCAAATTTGTGATTCAACCACACAAATGAATAAAACTTCAGGATACATATTTTCCTATTAACTTTCCTGGTTTCATTTTGTGTCTTTGCCCTTGTTTGTCTTTATTATTTTTGGACCAACTTTTAAAATTTCCTGCTCACTCTATTTCTGTCCTTTGTCCCAACACCCCCACTCCCACCACTTATGTACCCTTCCAGAATTTCTTTATGTATATATACACACATAAAAAGATATATTTTCCTGTGTTCGCTTTGGCAGCACATGTACTAAAATTGGAATGATATAAAGAAAGTTAGCATGGCCCCTGTGCAAGGATGACACGCAGATTTGTGACGTGTTCCATGTTTTTTTCACTAAGCTGTGCATTTATATAGAAACCAATTTTTAGAAAATGGAATTTTAAAACAATATATAAATGGAACGTAAGAATAGCAAGGAAAATAAAACCAGATTAACTATAGTGGATTCAAAACAACCTTATTAAACCAAATTGAATTAAAAAATGTAATGAAGTAAAAGAAAAGATGTTTAAATACAGTAATGTAACCCCATTTACACAGGTCTCTGTCTAAATCTAATGAAATGGGAAAATACAATTTTTCAAAAATAGTGCAGGCAGCAGTATCTAAATTATAATTTCATCCTATATAAACCTAAATGGATGCAGACATGCTTATGAAAACAATGTAAGCAATCTGTAGTTGAATGCAAAAAAAATGTGTTTCACAGATGGCAGAAGATGATTACTATTTAAAAATAGATCTAATTTTAAAAGGTAGCAGTAAGGAAAAACACGTGAAACAAGATGGCAGTACATATAAAAGTTGGTTTATCACTAAAAGATATATTTCCCTCTTAAAAAGCAAATTAGCATATTATAGACATGCATCTCACTTTTCTCATTGAATAGGTGCATAATTGTTCATTGTGTGGGTGTACCAAATGTAGTGACTCCCTTACTGATGGACATTTGTTTTTCCAGTATTTTGCACATCTTACTCCGAAATTATGTGACCTTATGTATATCTTTTTCAGTGGTTTTAAACCCTTTTGAGGATGGGGTTGGATATAAATAAAAACATTAACTTTGAATAGACTTTGCCGAGTAGCTATTTAGTAGGAACTGTTTATGTTTCAGGTTGCTCTTCTATTATTAGAAAAAGAAGTATTAGATAAGAGTGATATGATTGAACTTTTGGGCCCCAGACCGTTTGCAGAAAAATCTACCTATGAAGAATTTGTGGAAGGCACTGGCAGCTTGGATGAAGACACTTCACTTCCAGAGGGCTTGAAAGACTGGAACAAAGAGCGGGAAAAGGAGAAAGAGGAGTCCCCAGATGAGAAAATTGCCAATCAGATCCGAGGAGGGAGGCCGTTTTAGCTTGTATTGTGGTTTCAGTTTGCACGTTATTTCAACTCTGGCTTTCTCAGGAGAATGGGAACACTGCTAAGTTGATTTAACCAGCTCCTGACCAGTTGAAGTGGTGGGAAGAGGAGTACTTAATCCTCAGCTTCAGAAATCCCAGCAGGGGTGGCAGGGTGGCTTTTCCCAAGGCCCTGGGGCCTTGGATAGCCCCTGGAAGAGTGGAGATTGGATCCTAGCACTCTTCCCTCTCCACCGTCAGTGAAAGCCAGCTGAACGTGTGAAGTGGAGAGAATCTGAGAGCTCACCACATGGAAAAGGTCTGTATCTCACTTTGCATCACCCCACTCTTCATTCCCATTTTCCTTCGAAGGCTGTGAAATTAAGAGTCCTGATACGAGTATTTCAATTTGACTAATACTTTAAAGATTGAATCCAGATCACATGTTGCTGTTTTAATGGAATGGTTTTCTACAGAGAGCTTTAACATATCTAAAATATGAATGTATTATGTAAATATGGCTTCTTTACACCAAAAATAAAGTGTAAACATTGTATTTCTTTTCTTCTGACCACAGAGAGGGCCACTGTTTATGCTTAGACTGCTTTCTTTTAGAAAACAAAGTGTCCGTCTTTATGATTCCCATCAGCTCCCACAAGATGATGAGTAACTTCTAGGTTTGTGTGTCCTGGAATGAACTCTGGGTGTAAAGTATATTGATAACAACTCAGTACAAAAGTCTGTGATAATGGCATCAGTTTACACCCTTACTAGACTAGTCATCACCACATGTTGGTCACATTGTCTGGGTCTGGAAGTCATTATGTAATAATAGCGGGTATGGCAGGTTGTCCCAAGCCATCTACTGGATTTCAGAGAAGAGCAGTGACAATAAGCTAGGGAGGCCCTGTGCCCTGAATGGCTTCCCAGGTGTGAATTACAAACTGTTACCAGTAGTATTGGAAGGGTGTGTGCGGTTCCAGAAAAGTGGAGTTTTGCAATGTTACAAACCTAGGTTAGGTCAGAATTCTTACCAAAAGATGGCATGAAGATGTACTAAGTCTAAAAATGCTACTATTTGGATTTGGAGGTACCATACATTTTTGCATTTATTAACATATTTTTAGCAGCCTCCTTCAATGTTATTCCATCATGCGTTGCGTGTTCTTGATGTAGTTAAATATGTTGTGGGAATGATGAGTCCTCAGATTTAAGACACAGAATCTGTGGCATCTCCACTGCACTGGGCTAGTGGGATGAGGGGTGGCTCCAGGCAGGCTGCTCTATCCTGTGACTATTCCAGTTGGCCCAGTGATGCCAAACTCCAGATCACCTGCCATAGGAGCAGCTCTTCTGACTCCAGTAACTCATCATCATAGGAGACACTTGGAGTCTCTCAGCTCCTAGCAGTGAGTCACTTGCGGAAGTCACACATTGACTGCCTTCTTTCCTCAGGATGCTTGTGGGAAGTAGTTGAGTGAAGAATTGTTTTAAGGCTGCAAGAGGACTTGCTATCAGGATGTCTAGTGCACGGTTCTCCACATAAACAGTAGACAACGAGGAGACAAGATACTCTGTACTCCTTTCCCATCACACTGCAGAGGTGCCAGTGTATGCTATCCTGGCTGGTCTCAGCTGGGAGGCTTCTGGGTGAAAGTGAGTTGTGCCAAACATGAATCATGTTGATTCAGTAAGAAAACTGACAAAGCTGTGTGTGAGACTGAGCCAGATGGTAACCCACACCTGTGGCCCCCAGCAGGCCTCCTCATGGTCACACCTGTACTCTGTAGCACTGTTGTGAGCATTACCTTTGTTGGGACTTAAACAGAGTGTGGCTCACAGCAGGTGCTCACAGCACATCTTTTCTCTTTCAAGGTCAATCAAACCTAGCATGTTTCCAGGTTAGTTGGGGGTGGTAAGGTTTCTTTACTGTAATTTCACAGAATAGTTCAGATTCCTGCTGTCTGCTCAAGACTGGGGGCTTACTTAGCACAAAATAAATGCAGTTACTGCATGTGAGCTGTGGAATCACAGCACCAGGTGGGGCTAGGTCATGCTGTGAGGTGGCCCTAGATTTCAGTGGCTGCAAATGGCAAAGGCTCATTTCTTGTCCAACAAAGGTCAGGGGACTTTGCTCAGCAGTTACTAATGGAGATGCTGGATCATCTACAGGAGGAATTGGGGTCCCCACCTGGGAGGCAGAGCACGGGGCCAACCACTAACATTTGCTTCTACCTGGAAGTGCCATCCACTCACATAATTTTGGCTAAAGCAAAGTCACAGGTTCACAGCTAACTTCGGGAATGTTTGCCAATTACTAATAATAGCTTGGTCCTGTTCTATGGAATATTACTTTGCAAGACCTCTTAGAGAAGTTGTGGCCACTTTACAGGAACCATAAAAACGATGATTTGTTGCACAGAAAACACCATCCCCTCTGGGCTGGGCCAGTGGCCTGGGTTCCTGGTCTGAGAACTCAATGGAAGAAGCTCAGCAGCTCTTGGAAACCTACCCTACTCGGTACCCTTTCACCCACCAAGGGCTTGCTGGAAGCGTGAAAGTAATTTTCTGTGGCTCCTCTGGCAAATCTCAGCTGAGCTGTCAGGGAAGGCTGGGACCTACTAGCCCAGAATATAACCTAGGAAGGTGACAAATTATGTGGGAGGTATAAATGCTGTTGCAAATGTGGGTGAAGACCTGTTCATTACACATGCATTACTACCTTTAGGCTCAGAATTCTGGCTACCACCCTTAAAGCCTGCAATTCAAGAAAAGCCTCTTTCCTCTCAGTTCTTTTAGTGAGCTGCAGGGACAGTTCATTCAGCAAGGCACTAGAGATCTGAGCCACCACTGAAATGATGTAAAGTAACAAATCATAAAACAGGCTGGAAGAGACAAAACAGTTTGTTTTATTATGAATAAATTGTTTCAAAGGTTAATATTGCATTTTCATTATAAGGCAACACTGCACAGCTTCATTTCAAAGGATGAAAAAACACTACTCTGCTAGTTCTCAGACATGATTGAATTCTTACAGAAGGTGAGGTTTATTTTGTTTAGCCCTTTATTGGTGGCCCATTATTTCTTTTAAATCCTCCAGTAGAAAATGGTGCTAGTCTGATCTGGCTGGATTGGACTGCCAATTCTCTTCTAATTGAATGTGGTTTCTTTATTCTAGGTGACTGGGTACAATTTTATTGCATTTGGGAGGGGCCTGCACTCATACATTAAGACCAGTTCATCATTTGCTGGCCATTAGAATTAAGACACATCAAAGTTAAAGAAAACCTGCATTGTCATATTTGACACAGGGGCACTCTTCTATTCATTAATCTCTTCTTCATCATCTTCAAAAGCTTCTTCACCATCATTGGCTGTAGCTTCTTGATATTGCTGGTATTCAGACACCAGGTCGTTCATGTTGCTCTCCGCTTCTGTGAACTCCATCTCATCCATGCCCTCTCCTGTAAACCAGTGCAGGAAGGCCTTCCGGCGGAACATGGCAGAAAACTGCTCTGAGATGCGCTTGAACAGCTCCTGGATAGCTGTGCTGTTACCAATGAAGGTGGAGGCCATCTTGAGGCCTCGAGGAGGGATGTCACACACAGCCACCTTGACATTGTTGGGGATCCACTCCACAAAATAGCTGCTATTCTTGTTCTGGATAGCCAGCATCTGCTCATCCACCTCCTTCATGGACATGGGGCCCCGGAAGACAGTGGCCACAGTCAGGTAACGCCCATGTCTTGGATCACAGGCCGCCATCATGTTCTTGGCATCAAACATTTGCTGAGTCAGTTCGGGCACTGTCAGGGCCCGGTACTGCTGACTGCCTCTGGCTGTCAGGGGTGCAAAGCCAGGCATGAAGAAGTGGAGGCGGGGGAAAGGGACCATGTTCACAGCAAGCTTTCGGAGGTCAGCATTGAGCTGGCCTGGGAAGCGTAGTGAGGTGGTGACTCCACTCATGGTGGCTGACACCAGGTGGTTGAGGTCTCCATAAGTTGGAGTGGTCAGCTTCAGGGTGCGGAAGCAGATGTCGTACAGGGCCTCATTGTCGATGCAGTAGGTCTCATCTGTGTTCTCCACCAGCTGGTGGACTGACAAGGTGGCATTGTAGGGCTCCACCACCGTGTCCGAGACCTTGGGGGAGGGCATGACGCTGAAGGTGTTCATGATCCTGTCGGGATACTCCTCTCTGATTTTGCTGATGAGCAGTGTGCCCATGCCCGACCCTGTTCCTCCTCCTAGGGAGTGGGTGAGCTGGAAGCCCTGCAGGCAGTCACAGTGCTCACACTCTTTCCTCACCACATCAAGCACTGAATCCACCAGCTCTGCTCCTTCTGTGTAATGACCCTTTGCCCAGTTGTTCCCTGCACCGGTTTGTCCTGTAATAAGCAAAAGAATATAGCATGCAACTTAAATAGGGTGAGACAGAAAGGAATTGCTCATAGATATTAATACTTTTAAATGGTGTTGGAAAATGTGTTATGAAATGATTAGATAATACGGTATTGGCCAGTCAGTGGGCAGGGAAACAGGCACCCACCAATCCTGCTGGGGAGGACATGAATTAGTACCTCTTAAGACAAGTTAAAGTCCCATCAATTTTTAAGGTGGACATATGTTTTGACCAGGTAATTTCCGTTTTTATTTTTAAACAGGTAATTCTCACACATGGTAAAATTCAAAGGGGACAAAATGTATACATTAATCTGTTCTCCTTGGAGTTTTCTGAATTTTGTACTATGTACATTTTCTTTTAGAAACAGTAATATTTTTCATGTTAATAGAGTCCCTCATTTATCATCCAGAATTACTGTTGCAAAATTTTCTGAGCACCAACTGTTTACGTTGCATCTGTAATTACTCAGCACAGGAAGTGATTCCTGCCCTCAGACTGCTTCCAGCCCAGTGGTGCTAAGGAAGTGAACATACCTGAAAGAATTTTATATTTTTATCCAAATAGTTCCAGTAACTAGCACGAGACCTTCTAGTTAGTCTGTTTTCTGCACAATGGTGCATTTTCCCCACCTGCTTGTTTGTGTCTTACTTTATGGAAGAAATTTTGCATCGGAAAGGTTGACTCTCAATCTTAATTTAAGATCCTCTCAGCTCGTTTCATTATAAAATTGAAGGTCTATTGGTAGTGAAGGTTTCTTCCCCGAGCTGTATAAATAATATAGGCATGTGTGTGTATGAAAAGCTGCACTTACAAAGAAGTGATAGGACTGGCAGGGACTTACTTAGTTTTTGCTTTCCTATCTTGAAACAGAGCTCTATAGCACTGAAAATACTATAAAACTACATACACCCTCACAGTTTTCAGTTGACATCCACTTTGTCTTCATAAATTCAAGTTGTAAATGACATAATTTTAATGTCTAGGGTATTATAACTACTCTCTTTTAAAAACTTACATCATTCTTCTACATGTATCTGACAGTATATAAAAATCAGAAATAAATTGTAAGTTGAAACTGATTGTTGTTAAATTCCTATGATCACAGGATGTTAAAAATACATTATAACTTTTTCAATTAGTTATCTAAAGATGAATATTAAATATTGCAGTAATGAGACAAAATTTGGCATCGTTTCTTCACTTTTGATTTTACATATATGTTGAAAAATATATATGCATATATGTAACAAATATGTAAATGTGAATGAACTGTGTTCTAACAATATCATTCAATTATTTGATCTTCGGAGTTACATGCCAAAAATCAAATAGTTGATCTATAATCACAGAGGCATGGATACATGGGACAGACTGATGGCTGTCAGAGGGGAGCAGGAGGGGGGGACTCGATGAAAGAAGGTGAAGGGATCAGCCAAAGAACATATGTATAAACCGTAGACACACAGCAGTGTGGTGGTGGCCTGTAGGAAGGGGGAGCAGGGGCTGGGAGGAGGGCGACAAAGTGGGGAAAATTTGGGACATCTGCAATAGTGCCAACAATAAAAATAAAGAAAAAATAAAGTTGCTATGACCTTTCCTATTCTTTAAAAAAGTATTTTTTAATCATATTTTCAGCCAAAAACTCACTCTTGTTGAAAGCAGAATTGGAAATATCTAATTTGGATTAGTCATTCTTTCCTTCTGTTTCTGGGAGATTCCAAAAGGACTTACCAAGACTTAACCAAATTTTAACTCTTTCACTGAAAGGTATTTTCTTTAATCCAACATATTTAGAATTGGGAAAATGGAAATATTAATAGCAGTACAACTTTACCAATATGATTTTTAACGGAATATTTAAAAATATTTTTTACATGTTTAGGTTGCAATTTTTGCATATTCTAATTATACAGACTACTACTTGTACAATCTAATTGGCAAAGGCAGTCCTCATTAGAACCATCCTCCAATGAGACACATTGCTAGGAAAACATGACTTTATTTTTAAATTCAAATAAACAGGTTAACATGCATTTCAAGGAATATTAGGAAAAAACCACTGAACTATAAATTCTAGAGCATACTATAAGATAAACTGAAAACAAGATACTGTTATTTCTCATTCCTTTAACTGGTGAAAAAGAAATGTAATATATAGCTAAAATTTTAAGTTATTTAGCAAGCAAGGAAGGTTATTAAAAAGCATTCTATTTCTTTAGTAAATGGGCATATCAAACTCTGGTTTTGAAAGGAAGAACCATGTATAAAAAACTAAATCCATTGGCACCCTGATCAGATTTTTCCCTCCATACTGAGTCAAAGAGACCAGGACACACTCCTGAAAGCAGGGGCTGGGTAGCCCATTTGATAGCCTCAAGTGGACAGAAGCGAAAAGCGATAGATGCCAAAGCCTGTCTGTCCTGCTCTGGGCCAGGACACTGCTGGTACTGCACTGTACAGACCTCTCCCCACTTACCCTTTAGGTGTTAACTTGACTTTAGTCTACACCCAGCTGGTGGTGAGAATTTACAACCACTGCCTGAAGACCAGCTTCTCTGCTCTGTATGTGGGCAGGTCCATACCTGATGCTGCATACCAGAAGGGGAAACAGGCAGCAGTGACCCCAAGGTTCCTTCTTAAGACCAGCCTTGTGCTACATCATCTAAGATGAGTAGATGGAGGGCTCTTGTGCACTACAGCAGGTGGGGGCCTCTCACACTGAGGTTTGCTGCTGAACACCAATGGGTTCCTGCATTATACTCAAGATTTTAATCTTGGGCAAATGAGTCATCTTAAATTTCTTTGTATCTTCCATAGCACTTATCAGTGCTAAGCACTGTGGTGTTAATAGAAGTCTAAAACAAGAAAAAAAGGCCTAATCCTGTGATTCTTCAGTAATTTATTAAATTATATTTTATTGATTATGCTACTACAGTTGTCCTGCTTTTTGCCCCTCCTCCACCCAGCACCCTCCACTTCCTCAGGCAATGCCCCCACCATTGGGTCATGCATTTAAGTTCTTTGGCTACTCCATTTCCTATAATGTACTTCACATCCCCATGGCTATTCTGTAACTACCTATTTGTACTTCTTAATCCCCTCACCTCTTCACCCATTCCCCCACCGCCTCCTCCCAGCTAGCAACCATCAAAACTTTCTCTGTACCCATGATTCTGTCTTGTTTGCTTACTTCATTTTTTAGATTCAAGAGTTGACATACTTGTGGGGTTTTTGCCATTTTATTGTTCATAGTTTTGCTCTTCTTTCCTTAAATAAGCCCCCTTAATATTTCATGTAATGGTTTGGTGATAATGAACTCCTTTAGTTTTTTCTTGTCTGGAAGCTCTTTATCTGCCCTTCAATTCTAAATGATAGCTTTGCCGGGTAGAGCAATCTTGACCATAAGTCCTTGCTTTTCATGACTGAGTATTTCTTGCTAATCCCTTCTAGCCTGCAAAGTCTCTTTTGAGAAATCAGCTGGCAGTGCTTATGGGAACTCCTCTGTAGGTAACTGCTTTTCTCTTGCTGTTTTTAAGATTCTCTCATTATCTTTAACCTTTGGCATTTTAATTAGGATGTGTCTTGGAGTGGGCCTCTGCATCCATCATAATTGGGATTCTCTGTGCTTCCTGGACTTGCATATTGCCTTCAGCAAATTAGGTAAGTTTTCTTTCATTTTTTTCAAATAGATTTCTGATTTCTTTCTCTTAATCTCCTGTTCTGGCACCTCTTATGTTGGATTGCACAGACTGCTTCCTTGTTTTTTTAGATTCTCTTTTCTTCTTGTTCTGATTGGTTGTTTTTTGCTTCCTATGTTCCACATCATTAATCTGCTTCTCAGCTTCATCCACTCTACTGTTGTTTTCCTGTAAATTGTTTTATTTTAATTAATGTATTGTTCATTTCAGACTGGATCTTTTTCATGATGTTGAGGTCCTATGTTTCTTGAGCATCCTTATAAACAGTGTTTTGATTCTGTGTCTGCGAGATTGCTTTTGTTTAGCTTTTTTCCTGGAGTTTTGATCTGTTCTTTCATTTGGGCCATGTTTGTCTCTTTTGGCAGCCTCCTTGTGTTTGTTTCTTTGTATTAGGTAGAGCTGCTATGACTCCTTGTCTTGGTAGCATGGCCTAGTGTAGTAGGTGTCCTGTAGGATCCAGTGGCACAGCCTCCAGTATCAACCAAGCCATGTACTCAAGGTACGCCCTTCATGTGGGCTGAGTACACCCTTTCCTTGTAGTTGAGCCTTGGTTGCTGTTGGCAGGTCAATGGGAAGGATCTACCTGGGTCAGTCTGCTGCAAGGACTGGATATGACCACTGACCACCAACCTCTACCCTCCATGGAGGATCAGCTGTATGGGGGAAGGGTGGTAATACTCTGATGTGGTCTGTAGCTGTCCACTAGGTGCATAGGCTGTGGGGTTTCCTAGGTGGTACAGGCCAAGGTCAGCCCCTACCTGTGTTTTGCCTGGGGCCACCCTGCCTAAGCTATAAGCAATCTGATATGGTTGCTCCTAGTGCTGGGCCTGGGGCTCACTGAGGCCAGCTATTGTTTCAGAGGATTTAGGAAGTTGTGAAGCATAAGCCAAGACCAGTTATTCATATGGAAAAGCAGCTTGGGTGGGCCCTAATGGTGGGTGGGGTGTAGTCTCTGGGGATATCCAAGGCAGGTGTTTGTGTTAGCCAGTTTGATGGAGTCTTGGACGTGCACTAGCTTGACAGTTCTGTGGAGGGAGGGTTTAGAAAAGGAAGAATGGCCTCTGCTTGCCCTGATGCCAGACACTTCAGTTTCTCCCTGTATAACAATGGTGCCTTTCAAGCTGCTACCCTGGTGCTGGAGCTCAGAGGGAGTCAGTCTGAGTATGGGCTTTTTAAGAGGAACTGCTTGGGGCTCCAGAAGTTTCTTCCACCAACTCAATTCCTTCTGGTTTATGCAGCCAGAAATTGTAGGGACTTACCTTCCTGGCACAGGAACCCTGGGCTGGGATGCCTGGTGTGGGACTGGGACTCCTCACTCCCGAGATATCCCTTCTGAATTTTTATCCACCACACGTGGGTGAGGGACCTGAGCATTCTGCTTCTGCACCCCTCATACCAGTCTGGATGGATGTGTTTTCTTTAATTCCATAGTTTTCAGACTTCCATTCAGCTCAATTTCTGATGGTTCTGAGTGATCGTTGTTCTGTATTTTAGTTATGATTTTGATGTGGTGTGCACAGAGGTGGACCATGTCTGTCTACACCACCATCTTGACTAGAAGTCCTCGATTCTTCAGTAATTTTAAAATGTATTGACTCTTTCCCTGGCCCGTATGACTTGGATGGAGCCTTGTCCCATGACTGAAGGGTTGCTGGTTTGACTTCTGGTTAGGGCACATACCTAGGTTGAGGGTTCAATCCCTGGTCAGGGTGCGAATGGGAGGAAACCAATCAATGCTTCTCTCTTGCATTGATGTTTGTCTCTCTCTAAAAGCAACGAAAAAATATCCTCAGCCTCTCCCTGTACTTGTCTGTCTTAGCCCCCACCTTACAAGTAAGCCCAGCCTCACTCCTGTGGTCTTTGCCCCATTTGTCTGGTCAAAGGCATCAAGGCAATTGGCACGACAGGACCTGTGGCTCAAAGAAAATGATGCAGATATAACTGTTCTCTTACTTTTTCTTCCCACCCAGCTGGGTCACACAGTGAAACCTGGCTGACCACCTACTCTTACCAGGCTCAAAAATGGTCACTGTCCTTCCTATGTCCCCACTAACTCCTGCCCATTCCAGCAGACAGCAGCATGGCCAGACCACAGCAGAGGCACTGGGACAAATAAACTTGGGGCTAGCCTTATACTCAGGGTTAGCCGTGTACCTGCAGCTCAGTGCAGAACTATCACACCTGTACAAAGCAAAGACTGAGTGTAGCTGTCACACAAAAAAAACAGGAATTATTTCATTAAAACAGAGTAGAAACTAATAACTGAAAACAAACAGGTGGCTTTAGGCAGATAGATAAGCACAGTAAATCAAGCTCGCTGTAGCTGGTGTACAGAGATTCTGAACTTGACCCTTTTTCTTTCCTCAGCTCATATCATTCACTGGGCTTCCCCAATATTTGTAGCACGAGTAGCCATGAAGTTTTCTCTGCTGTTGACAAAAGGAGGAAGCTGGTGGCTTCTGAAAATATTTTGCCACTGTCTCATAGCAACAGACGTTCCCAGTTAAATATTTGGGGGTCATGAGTTGAACATCTTCTGTAATGCAATGTTGTGACATTAATCAGCAGCTCCAGATCATAGAACTCAAGCCTGCAATCTCTAAGCTTTGGCAGTCGGGCTGCAACAGATCTGCAGGGTTTTCGCAGAGTCCACCCTCTGGTTTACACCCAGCTTACCCTGAGGGATGGATTAATAAGTCTGAAGGTTGTGTATGTGCCCTTTGACCTAAATTTTGAAGAAAAAGGTACAAGTGCAGAAAGAGGTTTAAATAAGGAAAGTTGATCTCTCTGATATTTCATTTTCTTCCATAAGAACCTTTCCCACTATCTAAAAGGCACAACTGCTATGCAGGTAGCAGTTTGTGAAGAAAAAGTTTTTTTTAAAGTATATCCATGTTCAAATCTCAAATGCAGATAATTTTCACTTTTAGAATTATGCGTACTTTAAATCTGTTTTTTTAAAGCATTTCAAACTATATCTGAAAATGGAATAACACTGGTGGTTTACTCCAATTTACCAACTCTGAAACTATGATCTAGAAAGCCACAGTGGGATGAGCCACCTCCGATTTACAGACAACTCTGCGTCTTTGATTAACTGGAGAATGCCATAAAAACAACTGTTTAGCCAAACAATGCAGTATGTTCATACATTCTGAATACCCCTCCATTCCACAAAATAAATGTACTGCTTTAACAAAATAAGCATATTCACTTAAGCAATTCATAATTCTTAATAAAAAAGCATCATTAAAAAAATTACTATTGAATATTTCACATCAGTACAGTGCATTAAAAATTTTAAATATTCTGAATCAAAAATAGGTATACATGTTCTGGCAAGAAACAAATATGCAAGTATTAATCCTAGACACAGTGTACGTGTCAAATGTCATTTCTAACATTTTTTAAGGTTTACAAGGACAGTAAATTAGATCATTAATTGTTTACTATAGGTCTACCTTAATTTGTTCTTAAACTTTTTGATTCCCATTTACTGACACCTAGAAAGACAAGACCAACCCTTTCGTACACTCCCAATATTTAGTTCAAATAAATAAAACCAAAGAAAACTTCCACAATTCCTGAAGCTGCTGCTCTGAGAAACTAGCTTATTACAACTTCAAACTTCAATAGTCTGTAATAATTCAATTATGTACAAATCAGTTCACGGTGGTGACTCTCTTTAAAACCTCAAAAGCCCTGGCTGTGCAGGAGGAATGGCTGAGGGTGAGGCCTGGCTCCTGAGCAGACGTCTAGACTGGAAGAGGGAAAGAGTAAAGCAGAGAAGGTAAATGGCCTCTGGTGTCCTGCTAGAGACCTTCTCCAGAGAGTGCATCAACAGGTGCCTCATCTATGACATTTCTTATGACAGATTTAATCCATGTAAAAGGATATGAAGAGTAATGTAATGAATATCTACTTACATATCAATGTTACATGAAGACCAATGTAACATCTATAATTTAGAACATCTTAAATTTAAGCAATGTACAGAACACGTTTTTCTACTTTCTCTCCAAAAGCAGGTGTGTGTGTGTGTTGACTAACCAACCTCTGTGGGAACAGGGTTCAGCAAGTTATACTTTAATATTGTGTCTTCAGATTTCTTTATGTGTGAATCCTGTTTATTTGTGCTTGGGCCCATTATGGTCTCTAGTTCAGTGAAAGGTAAAGAATATAAATGTTGTGGACCACAAAAACATTGGCAATTTAGGTTTTCTGATTTAAGAAAAGGGACACCACAGTGCTGATATATTTGAAATATTAAAGGTGGAAAAACCCTTCAACAAATTGTTATCAAGAAATTTTACCCTTCCGGGAAGATGGCGGCATGGTAGGAAGGAGCAGATTTTGCATCTCCCACACCCAGGGAGGGGGAAAAATAATCGACAATCTGGGTAGGAACTGAGCAGGGACTCAGCATTGCCACGACATAACTGAGAATAGAGGATCAAAAATTGCGGTGGACATTGAAAAACCCGAGGGTAAGGAGACTACATGGATCAGCGGGGGGGACCAGGGGCGTTGCAACTCCAGACCCGGCGGCGCGCCTGGGTTGGCCCGCGGGGCTCCTGGGAGAGAGCTGGGTCATCTGCTCCCTCCCTGGCCAAAACAAGGACTGAGCAGCACCCGGGGAGGCCAGTTTACCAGATGGCAAAGAGAGAGGAGTGAGGACAAAGAGGCACCCACACAGGGTCTGTAAGCACCTACGCAAAGCCCTGGTGAAGGTGCGCACCTTACCCCCTGCATGCAAAGGCACCGCCTCTACGCCTGCGCCCCCAAGCAGGAGAGAGAGTGTGGTTTGGTGAAAATCTCAGAAACCACAGTGTTGAAAAATGAAAAGGCATGGGTGCTTCCCAGGACCTACGATACCCAAGCTGTGAATTGGGGGCAAGTGGGTGCCCTTTGGGATCCAGAACGCGGGAACCCGGAAGAGGGACGGGCGCTCCGTGGGACATCGGAGCACACTGCGGTGAACTCCCAAGCTCGCACATAGTTGTACCCAGCCCCCACACACGGGTCCCTTCCCGGAGACATCAGACCAGCTGGGGGAGAAGGCGCGCTCCTGCACTAAGAACAGTACGTTAGAGGCTGACTGACTCCTGAACGGGGAAACTCCTGTAACCCCTCAGGGGGCGGAAGCCAGCTGGAAAAACCGGTTTGGCCAGTCTGAAATCAATAATAGGTGTATGTGTTTTTGTGTGTGTGTGTTTTCTTTTTTTTGCTGTTTGTTGGTTTTTTGTGTGTTTTCTATTAATTATCTTTAAGTAAGCTTTGATCTTTCAATTTGTATTATGTTTTGATCTATCAATACTTGATGCTTCTCTTTCTGTCACCCTAGTGCTGACCCTTCTCCCTTGCTTTCCAAATTTATCT
>CM052547.1:46566575-46621544 GCA_028533065.1 Trachops cirrhosus | reverse complement strand
TGGATCAAAAAACTATGGTACATTTACACAACGGAATTCTATGCAGCTGAAAGAAAGAAGGAGCTCATACCCTTTGCAACAGCATGGATGGAGCTGGAAAGCAGTATACTAAGCGAAATAAGCCAGGCAGTGAAAGACAAATACCATATGATCTCGCCTTTAACAGGAAACTAAACAACAAGACAAAGAAACAAGTAAAATGTAACAAAGGACACTGAAATGGAGGATGGGATGTCAGTGACCAGAGGGGAGGGAATTTCAGGGGAGAAGGGAAGGGTTTACAGGAACAAATATAGAGGACACATGGACAAAACTACGGGGCTTGGAAATGGAAGGGAGCAGGGGAGGGATGGGTAGGTGGGCTGGAATGGGAATAAAAGATAGAAACTGTACTGAATAATCTAAAATAAAAAATTTAAAACTTTAAAAAAAAAATTTCACCTGTGCGTTTGGTTGTGTGGGTTGTCATGGTGATAGGAAAGCAGATGATACTGAGGACACATAAACTCTTTGTGAATGTTCATCTTCCTGAGTCAACTTTCTAACAAGTCACTGCCTGATTGTGCTACAGTGCAATCAGTTCATATACTAATAAAATCTTTCAAGATTCTGTATCCTCTTGTATACTTTGAAGTAGACTTGACTCTAAAAACCATGGCTACAGGGTGATAGAGACTAGTAACACTAACAGTGCCACTTTATTTAATTTTATATAATTTTCTTTAGGAGTTTACAGAAGAGAAGGTAATATTATCTCTTTTTTTTTTATGTAGAAGGGTGGAGTAGAGTTGCCCAATTGTGATATAACAAAACATATGGTAACAGTCTTTAGAAGGGAAGCACAGCATTTTGAAGTTTAAAAGGTAGGCAGTATTATTATCATAATATTTCATGAAGAAAAAATATTAATGTCTAAAATTTTTTTAAAATACAGAACTACCAGTATAAGCATTTCACTTAGAGATACAGAGGTTACTTTCTAATAAAAATATAAAAATTAAAAGAGGTGCTTTTGATGAGGCCTGGGACTGTTTATTTCCATTCTAAACTTTTCTGTGTTTTTAATCTTGCACATAATTTAATTTTGATGTTTTAAAAAAAGAAGAAGGAAAAAAGCAGGAAAGATGGAACCTACCAAAGATGAAGTTGTCAGGCCGGAAGAGCTGCCCAAAAGGCCCAGACCGCACACTGTCCATGGTGCCAGGTTCCAAGTCTACCAGGGCAGCCCTGGGCACGTATTTCTGAGCTAGAAGAGAACAAAGCCCACCCACAAAGGGTCACTTTCTGGTTTCTAAAGTAATGGAGTTCCTCAGAGCAAGTCCCACCCGCTCAAGTGCCTGGAATGTATCAAGCAGGATTTCATTTAGAATCACAGAATCTTAGCACTGGGAGAACACAATTCCACCCTTGAATTGTTCAGATGAGGAAACCAGCCCAGGCATGAATGAGCTGAGGGAATTCCAGGAATAAATAAGCAGGGTGAGAAATCAGGTCTTCTGACTTCCTGCCTCTTGTGTTTTCCAGTTTACCCTAATACCTCTTTCCTGTTGGTCAGTTTTGCCTTTTTGGCTCCATGGAAATAAACTGTATCTGTTGAGGCAGACTGCCATGCTGCTGTGACGGTCTTTCTGTTTTTTGGCACCTCCCTCACACACACAGACAGGAACCCAAGATATGGTCTGAACACCTCATTCCAGGTACCATTCCATGGGCCATTTCCCAAGACACACTCTCATTTATGAGTGGGTGCTTGCTCCTGTGTAGCATTCTCATTGTAAGTACACTTTTGTGCAAGTTGGGCAATAAATTGTTCCCAGTGAGGATGAGGTTAATAGGATTGCACACAGGAAGTGCACTTCAACTCCTGTCCAGCTATGCACACCCCCAATTGAAGAAAGGATGTAACTAAGCTGGACCTAGGGTTAACAGGAAGTGCAGTGTATACTGGAATTTTCCTTATAGCTATCTAGAAATTTCATCTCCTAGGCCCTACTGTTCCAGACCTTTTGTCAAAGCTGCTTAATGAGTAAATGCAGTGATTTCTGTGTCTTGCTCATCTCAGCTCTTGTGTGGACAGGCGGCATGATTCCAAAAAACGCAAAGTGATTCTCTCTCAAAATAAGTGTTCGGTGTAGAAGGGTAGCATCTGTTATTTCCTGGGCATTCTTTCAGTGTCTTAGCTTTTTGTTGTTTTGAAGGGCATGTACCACTTCTATAATAAAAAACTTACAGAAATAATGTATACATATAGCTACAATACATATGAAGATATCCAGGACAGGGGGTAATACTGTTTCCAAAGTGAGATAAACTACAGCCTGGATTTTTACTAAAGTCCACCAGACAGTTAATTACCCAGAACTGTCTAGTTTCAGTTTCCAGAGAATGTAGTCTTTTTGGAGGTCTGCAAAGGGCCAGAAAAGTCACGTAAGGGAGTACTTTTCAAATTTTCAGCCAAGAACCTCCATTAGGAGGTCATCTTAGACTGGAAAGAAAAAGGCCGGATATTACCAAGTTGATTTCACAACACTAATGGGTAGTCCAGTTCAAAACTCAGATGCGCGCAGAATTGGGCTGTTTGAAATAAACTGACAGCGCATTTCCCCGCCCTAGCGCGAGCGAGGGAGGAGCCGGGCATCCTGCTGTATCCCAGGTGAAGTTTTCCTAGAGCAAACTCCCCTCCTGAGAAGGCGAACCCGGAGCGCCAACGCGGGTCCAGGCGGAGAAGACCCGGGAAGCCTGGGGTCCAAGAGCCTGATGGCCGTGGTCTGGCGGGGAAGGGCACGGTCCGGGAGTGGGATGGCCGAGGTCCAAGAAAGCGGTGGCGGGGGTCAGGCAGGGTTGGCCGTTGTCCCAGACGGGATGGCCGTGGTCCGGTGGGGCATTGCCCGGATCCGTATCCGGGAGAGGAATGGCTGCCTCCTTGGGGAAGGGCGTGGTCGCGGGGGAGGGGGGGCGACGGGGTCCCAGAGGTGGCGGGCCAGACTGACCCGACGCTACTTACAGGATGACTCATTGTAGTAGACGTTGATTCTCTCCAGTTGCAACGCTGAGTCACCTACGTAGCCTCCAGCCGGGTTGATACCGTGCTCATCGCTGATCACTTCCCAAAACTTTACGCAGGACAAGCAGGGGTGACACAAGGTCAGAACTCGGAGCCCCGGGCGCCTCCCCGCCCCCCACCCCCAACCCCAGGGCTGGCCGGGTGGAGCGGCGGACGCGAGTACAGCGCGGCTGCCGAATTCCAGGCGCGCCTGAGCCTCCAGCGGCCGCTCCCAACTACAGTGGCGTGAGGGCCAGGGGATCCCGGGTTGTGACGCCCCATCCTCGGGGGCACCGCTCCTCCAGCCTTTCCCGGGTGCGGCGCTGGGCAGTACTGGGCTCCAGGGACCGAGGGGCAGAGCCCGCACCGAGGGTCCAGCCCAGACGCCCCAGGCCTGCAAGCTGCTCACCCGCAGGGAAGCCCAGTGCTCGCTGGCTCCTCGCCCAACCCACCTTGGTGCCTATCTGGTTCCCACATTGGCCCGCCTGGATGTGCACGATCTCCCTCATGGCGGGAACAGACTCTGCGTTGCGGGACCTCACTCTTCTGACCGGGAGGGCTACTGCGGGCGAGCCGCTCGCTCCTGGGACTCTACCCTCCTCCCGCCCTCCACCTCCCATCCCCCCCTCCCCCGCCACCCGGACCAATGGCTGTGGGTCTCGCCTTCCCCTGTGGCTTCCCCTCGGCCCCAGCGGTTCAGGGCACCTCCCTCCGCCCCTCCCTGCCCTGGCTCATTGGCCCCCGCCCCCAGCCCCAGGCGTGGGGGCCCCTGCGCCAATGCCCACCCCCCTTAAGTAAGTTCTTCAGGGTCTTCCCCCTAGGGCTGCCTCCACCCTGTGCGTTCCCAGAAGGGAGGACTGACAGGGGACAGCTGAAAGACCCCTTGCGCAGGGAGCCAGGCTGGGAAGTGAGCAGGTCCCTCGAGCGCAAGCCTGAGCGGGAACTTAGTCACGAGGCAGAAGGAAACGAGAACGACCCCCGCCCCTCCCCCACCCCACTTTGCAGCCTCGGTTGCTGATCCGCCCCTTAGGGAAACTGGAGACCCCTCGCCCTCCAGGACCTAGAGACTGTCGTGTCAAGAGTTCCCGCCGAGCCGCTGCGGGCAGGCGTGGTCCCACCTAGAGCCACTTTGGATGGGTCTCGGGACCGCGCGGGTCTGGCAGGGTGCACACGCTTCTCGCACGCGCACACGCTTCTCGCACGCGCAGCGGGGTCAAACCACGAAAGCTGAGTTTTTCACGGTGACTGTGACCACCCCCTCCCCCCTCACACACACACTTCACCGCCCTCCTGGAGCCTTTTCTTCGGCAACTACAGGTACCGTTCCATTCTGAGGACTCTGAGCTGTTTGCAGAGGGCTTTAGTTCAAGTGAATACGTCGCGGGATCTGAAAGTGAACATCCTCCTGCACTATGGTCTATGCAGTCTCTCCGTCAGGAGTCAGCTATGGAAAGCGCTTTGGCCTTAGGAGGGCTCAGAGGGCTGGGCTCTAGCAAGCCATTCCCTCACCTTCCCTAGTCCTACGTATGGGGACTTAGTTTTGCCGTTGGCAGGGAGGTGTGCATGTGTGGGTGTTGTTTGGATATGTGCAATGCTGGAGAAGGAGTGAGGACGATAGAAGGACAGTTTAATCCTACGCGGCTTGTCTTTCCTCAGGGAACCACAGAAAAGTGGGGGGATTCCCTGCAGAACAAACAATGCTCTCCCTGGGGACTTGGAGACAATTCTGCTATGCAAAGCATGGCGATATATATTTATTTATTTATTTATTTTAATGACACGATGCAGCCCTGACCTCTCTCTGAACGCCACCCTTTCCAGTTCCCAGTATTTGCTGGGAAGGCACTCCAGCAGGTAAATAAAATCTTCATTTGTTAGTGGCTTGCATTTAGGACCCTCTAGGTTGTGGGCCCCCTAACCTCCATGCTCAGTTGCCCTCTCCCCACCACACACCTGGACCTTGCTGCTGTTAGGCGTCCCAAAAGCACTCAAACACCTAGAACTCTCTCCAGTCTTCTCCTATGGACTCCTATAGAACTCCAGCTGGCAAGGCTCACCCACTTGCCAGCTGAGGCAAATACTTAATGTATGCCAGGTACACTGTAAATCAAGATTCCTTCTGGGCATGAATTTGGTCTTTAGGAAGCAATAGTTCCTCTCCCAGGAGGTCTTGTGTGGTAGAAAGGAATGACCACTAGACGGTGAGTCAGGGTGACTTGGAGTTCAATTCCACTCTTTCCAGTTGGCTCTGTGTTAAGTCACTTGAATTCTCTGGGCTTCTGTTTACTCATAGGTAAAATGAAAGGATTTTCCTAAGGGACTTGATTCTGTGGAATCTTCAGTATGAATGTGACCACCAAAGACTTTTGCATGTGTTTTCCCATGTAAACACTTCAGGTGAGGAGACTGGAAACCTGGACTGCATTCCCTTCTAGGCAGAGGATTCTACAATTCACACCAGCGATTTCTTTTTAGATATGCAAAAACTTTGGGGGAAATCTTAATGAGTGTGTGTGTGGTTGGAAAGAGTTGAAGAACTGTTTTAAAAAATTTCTTTCGGAGTTTCTCAAATGTTTCCAATTTTAGGTATTAATTCTTTAACCTTTGGATTCCTGACCCATGCCCCACTCCCATTCTGTGCTGCTTTTATGCCTTCTTGTAGGTCCCCAAGTGTCTCTTTGTTCATAGGACACTCCCAGAGAAGCAAGTGAGGCCAGAGCCTTGCCCATGCTACCCTGGCAGACTGAGAGCCTGAGATGACCCAGTTGCCCTCCTTTGAGTGCTCAGCACCCTTATTTAGATTGTTGTAGCACATTGTAATTGTTGACTCCAAGTACATGCTCTCTTCATGCATCTACTGGTGTAGGGGAGTGGTGGGTCTATGGTTCCTCAGAGTGTCTTTCCTCAGCTCTGGTCACTTAGTCCCTGAGGAATCAAGTTGTTACTTCATGGTTTGCTGAAATAGCCACATTTTCAATGCTAATCATTGAGCGGGAATTTGAATCCAAGGTATCAATGTACCAGAATGTAGTGCCAGTGTGGCTTCAAGAACACAGCTATAATCTGGACTCAGTGGGGGAAAGTTGATTTATTGGAGTTTAAGTGGTCACTTTCTGTTGACTGGCACCCCAGCCTACCCACCCACACCATGGCGGGGTGGGATGAGGGGTGGATGTGCCTGAGGTGACTAAGGCTCAGTGTTACATTCTTTTGTACAGAACTTATGAAATCATCACAGTGACCCTCCAAGGTAGATATTATTGCAGATGACACAACAGAGGATCAGAGTGGGCTTTGTCACCTTGCTGGCAAATAGGAGTGAAAAGATTCCAACATGAGTCTGCTACCTGTCCCTAATATTGATGGGACCAGAGCAAGAGTAAACGAATGTCTAAAGATAAAGAAGTTAAAAATCAAGCTTACAAAAATCAGAGAGTGCGTTCTGTCCTCTACCATGAAGGCAGACATTCCTATCTGCAAAGTGAGGCTCCAGGGTAAGACTCTCGGACTCCCTGGGGATTTGCATCAGGAGTGGCCATGGGGGAGGGCTGGCCTCCGGCCCCAACTTTCAGCTTGCTCCCCTTTGTCTGCCGCCCCCCCAGCCCTCACTCCAACTCCACATTACACTGGGAAGGGTCCCCTGTGGACATCCCAGTTCTCGGCCCAAGCTCATCTTCCCCACCCACACACCCGGACCACCTGTTGGTTCACATTGATGTCACTGTCGTCTATGGGAGGAGTGCACCCTGGAATCAGATTCAAGGAGTTTGGGCAGGGAATCCTGAGGTCCTGGGTGCTAAAGCAGTGGTGTGGGCCCCAGGGGGCCATATCCCAGTGGCTCTGTGTTTGGGTCTGAGGGTGATAATAGGCCTCCGATTCTGTAGCATTGGTATTCTCCACAAGCACATGGCCTACACCCTCCTGTCTGCTCGCTTCCCACCTCCCCCAGCCCCTCATCTTCTGTGCCTCTGATCACATTTCATTTCTCTTCAGAATGCCCCTCTTCTGTTTCCTCCACAATCACCCACCTGGAGTGAGGACTCTGGGGTCCCTGCCAAGGTCTGGATACAGGTATTGAAAAGCATTCAGAATGTAGGAGATAGGAGCCAAGTTTCTGCCCCTTTCTCTGTTGCTGTGACAGAAGAGTTAAGGTCCCACTCCTCTCCAAATGCTGAGAAGTCCCTGAGGGGCCAGGACAGGCTGGTGATGGCCACCATGGTTTTATTTTCAACTAAAACCCCAGATGTTGAATGTAATGATATCTGATCATTGTGCTTTTTATGTTATCTGACTCTTGGTGGAGAGTATGGGTTCTTCGGAGGCGAGAGGCCATTCCACCTGTCGGCTGTGCAGGGAGAGGCAGGTGCTGGCACAGGAAATGGAGACTGAATGGTACTGTGGGAGGGGTGGGCAGTTATTCCTCCCTCCGAGTATTGCCACCTGGGCTCCAAGCTCTGTGATAAACTTGCAGCTCTCTTGTTTCCTGGGGTGAGCGGGCCCTGGCAACACAGCCACATCCAGGGCAAGTGGGAAACCAGGTCCAATGTCAGTGGTGTCTGAAGGTAACTTGGACTCCTTATACACTCAGGCCACTCCACCCAAGTCGTCATTTTACAGGTAGAATTATCAGTTGTAAAGGTGGCCTGCAGACCTATTAAATACCAACCTGTGTTTAATGCAGTCTAGGTAAGTATATTTTCTTGGTCCCAATTCCTTTGAAAAACAATATTTTATATTAGTACTAAAATATTGACCAGCCAGAACACTATGCTCATGGGCCAAGTGGATATGAGAGTAACACCCATTCCTGAGGGTCCGGGGAGGGTCTGGGGTGGGTGTGGTTGTGGCCCAGCACAGTACCAGGCCCTCTGGGAAACAGGCCTGCCTCTGTCTGTCACATGCTTTAGGATGAGCCAGAGGCTTCTCTCTCTGCTCCCACCTCTAATATGTAGCACAGAGGTCATAGAGTTTCTAATGTCTGCAGTTGTCATGTGAATTAGATAAGATAGCCTACACTGCAGGCATGCTGTGAACTTGCCAGGTAGCCCAGTGGTTACACAGACCAAAGGGGACCTTCCAGTGCTCTCCCTAACATCCATAGGGCCTGGGATGAGTGTACAAATGGAGGCCTACCTAGTTTATCACTGTATTTAAGTTATCATGTAATATTTAAAATATGCACTAGTGCCCCACTTTAACATTTGTAACTTTATGACACTCTGGAAAGCCAGGTTTGAATTTAGAATTTTCTGATGCCACATGACAGAATTCTCTGCAGGATGTGACAGAATGGGACAGCTGGCCCCAACTTTGACCTGACCCTCTTTGCCTTTGTAGCTGCACTCTGCACCACGGGACCTTGTGTGACTCTGGTACACATCTGAGACAGCAGGGTGTGTGCACTGCTAGGGAGGCCACAGGAGAAGAGCCCCAGCCTGTGATACAGGTCAGCCACCTGAGTAGTGGCTACTGCGTGCAGTTCAGCACCCATAGGGAGGCCTGGGACACAGAGGGAGGCACAAAACCCCTCACCTGAGGAAGACGCAGTCTGTGGGGAACATGCTAGAGGAGAATCCAAGGCTGATGGAGCCCCAGAATGAGGACTGGCAGGAATGTAAGGAGGTACAGGCTCTCGTGGGACCCTGGGAGCTGTGTCTCCCTACCTTTTTTAAAAATTTCATTGTTTTTTAATTTTTGCAGGAAGACCTATTAGTCCTTGTAGAAAATATTGGCTTCCCTTTAAAAATGGAGTCTTATGACAAACTCTAAGTTATGCATAAAATAACCATAGAAACAAAACAGTATACCTTCCCCAAATGCATATTAAGGAATTTACATTGCAGTAACTAAATAGATGGCACTTACAGGCCAGGAGATAAAGGGTAAGGAAAGAGAAATTGAAGCAAAGTATGTTTGTTGGGATAATTTTGATCAAGATATCAAGAGGAAGAGCCAACAAAGCCACAGAATATCCTCTATAAAAAACATGAAAAGGGATTTTGGGAATACATTCTTCATAACAATGAAAAACAGAAGTCTGCTTCCTCCCTTTTGCACTTGGCTCCGTGTTCACCTCACTGCTGGAGGGCAGTGCCCCCAACTCAAAATTGTTGATTAATTTTCCAATTCTGGGGCTGAGAATTATGGGCATTTTTCTTTTTTCAAAAATATATTTTGTTGATTATGTTATTACAGCTGCCCCATTTTTTTCTTCTCTGTATTCCCCTCCACCCTGCACCTCCCCTCCCACCATCATTCCGCCACCTTAGTTCATGTCCATGGGTCGTACATATAAGTGCTTTGGCTTTTCTATTCCTTAAACTATTCTTAACCTCCCCCTGTCTGTTTTGTATCTACCATTTATGCTTCTCATTACCTGTACCTTTTCCTCCATTCTCCCTCCCCGTTCCCACTGATAACCCTCCATGTGATCTCCATTTCAGTGTTTCTGTTCCTGTTCTAGTTGTTGACTTAGTTTGTTTTTGTTTTTGTTTTAGGTTTGGTAGTGAGTTGGTTGTCAATTATGGATATTTTTCACTGCAAATGTGACCAGGACCATGAATATAATTTCATTAAACTGTGACAGGAAGGTGGGTCACAGCAGCCACGTGGGACGTTGTGCTCTGATTATTGCTCATTGAGGCATCACCTAATTTATCTCCATGCCAGTCACTTCTTCCGGGGGTCTTAATATTAAAGCCACACTGGAACTAAAATCCCCAACCATCACAAGAGGAGCTTCCACTTCTATGGTTGGTTGTGGGGGGTCTCAGAAGTGTGTATTTTGAGGAAGTTCTCAGGGGGGTTCGACGTGTTTCCTTGTTTAAGAATCATGGTGATTTTCCCTCCATATGAAGCCCACATTTATTAAGTGTCTACTGCATACCCTGAATTACTCTTTCCTCTTTTTGGCAGTCAGACCCTGCCAGAGTGTTTCAGATAGAGTGACAGCAGCAGGTATAGGACCTGGTGGTCATAAAGCTCCTGACTGAATTACAAAGAGGCAGGGTGCCCCCACCCCCAGACAGAAGATACTAAGCTGTTCCACTTTTGACTAAGTATGGGTGGAGATGCAGCTTCATAAAAGTGGTAAGAATCCAGTAGCTAAGATGCTAGGAAGTCTGTTAATAACTTCTGTGGGCAATTGTAACTGGAAGCCCCAGACACAAGACCCAACCGAGTCCTTTTCCAGTGCCTCCATCATGTGCCACCCACTTCCTCAGATCCTTCTTAGGCCATTGTGGAGGGCAGGACCCCCCACAGGTCTAGGCAGAGTTTAACTGTTGTGGGAAGGAGGGGCTGGGTTCTGTGAAACTGCCATCAAAAGTCCAGGAAGCCCAGGCTCATGGGACTGACCAGGAAAATAGGGAATGTCCCCCAGGCCCACCGCAAGGTTAACACCAAATAACAAGCCAAAGCATGGAGAGAGACCGTGGCACAGCTACGCAGGGACGTGAAAGTTGAGGAAGGAGCAGGAACACTGAGAAAACACAGTGGCATGTATTCACACAATGAAGCAGTATTCTGCAATAAAAGGGAATGAAGTACAGATACGTGCTACAGTGTGGATGAACACTGCAAACGGTATGCTTAGTGAAAGAAGCTAGATGAAAAGAGCACACAGTACATGATTCCATTTATGTGAAGGGCAGAAAATGGATTAGTAGTTGTCAGGTCTGGAGAGGATGAGGAGTGGGAGGTGATGGCTCAGAGGAGTGGGTGGGGCTCCTTCTTGGGGTGATGAAAATGTTCTAACATGTATTGTGGGAATGGATACCCAGCTCTGTGAATATTCTAAAAACCTGTGAATTGAATGCTCTCAGTAAGTCAATTGTATGTTAGGTGAATTATATCTGAATAAAACTCTTTGGAGGGATTTGAAGCTGTGGTGCCCTGAGGGTTAACTGTAGCAATAATAAAACCCAAACCAGTTCAACCACAGACTAGGTTAACAAACTTACACTAATGTTTGAAGAGAGAAGCATGCCATTCCAGGCACAAGTATTATTTCCCTTAGTCTCTACAGTTCTTCTCTACAAAAATTATACAAAAAGTCAAGGGAAAAACTTAGCCCATTTTAAAGAGATAAAGCAATCAGCAGAACCAGACCCAGGCATTGGCCTAGATGTTGGAACTATTAGATAAGGGCTTTAAAATAGCTATGATTAATATATTAAGTATTTAGTGAAAAAGATGGACAACATACAGAACAGATGGGGGATTTCATCCACAAGAGAAACTAGGGGAAGCATAGAATGAGTTTTTAGGAAGAGGGCTGTGGCAGTAGTACTGCAGGGGCTCGACTCATTGCAGGAGCATTCTTCACCAGGAAGGGTGTTGGTAATTACTTTGAGTTACTGTCATGAAAATTGTATGAGAAGTAAGGCAAAAACTACAGAAGTATATTTTAAAATGGAGTTACAAGATAACAATTCAGGCACCCCCATGCTAGCAGCTGCTTAGTCTGCCAGGAGACACTTTGCTCTGGCACTCACAGCCCTTCTACCAGATGTGGTTAAGCTGAGCATCCGAGCCGGACCAGCCTTCTCAGTGGGCAGAAAGGGGTGCTGTGGCTGAGGCAGGATAGTAAGAAACTAGGAAACTTTCCTTAGCAAGTGGAATGGGGAAACTGAGACAGACGGCTGATTCAAACTGGCTTCTTCCAGCACCATGACACACCTGCCTCCTCCCTTGCACGACCACTCCCTTAAGCACTAAGCTCTCAGGACAGTGAGGTTCTGATCTGCATCAAATAATCTTAGGAACAAAGCCTTGGCTCTGTTGACCACAGAGACAGAGATTTGGTCAAACTGGAGATAACATCTAGGCCTCAGCTGTTTTTCAGTACCAGGCCCAGAAAAGCAGCAAAACCAGATGAAGTGATGCCAGGGCTGACATCAGGACCACCTGCAATGACCAATGACCTGCTACCCTAGCACCAACCAATCAGTAAAGACCACTATAAGCTCTTTTTGATGAATCAGTATAGGACACACCTAGAAAGCTGATGAATATTCTATTGAGATCCTCCCCTGAGACTGCCCCTAAAATTCATGTCTTTAGAAAACAGATAAAAACCCTTAAGACAAAGGACCCAGGGCATATTCTCTCTCTCTCTCTCTCTCTCTCTCTCTCTCTCTCTCTCTCTCTCTCTCTCTCTTTGAAGCACTCCTGTACCTTGTACCTTCTTTCTTCAGGTCTGTATCTTTGCTTTCTTTCTCCTAAGCTCTAAGCATCTCCACAAGACTTACAACCAGGGGAGCAGTTAGGAGCAGCAACCTGTCCCAGACTAACCCCTTAACCCATCTCTAAGGGCCCTTTTTTCTGCCTCTGTAACTTGTTTCCTGAGTTCACGAAGCCCAGCTGGCTCACTCTGTCATCTTTCTAAAAGGCCAAAGCAGCTCTCTGAGCACCCCATTTGAATCTTCTTTCCTAGTGTGCTTTAATTTTACATGCTAAATAAAATTCCTCTTGCTCGTGAGTTCTTGGCTCTGAATTCTTCCTTTGCCAAAGTCGAGAACTGAGAGTCAACACCGCAGGTAACATAGTTATTGAATAGCTCCCAAGTAGCTCCCTCATTCTGAACTGTCTTGTTGCCGCACTGCCATGGTGTCCTAAACTCTGTTGTCAGAGACAGATTTCTGTGGGTTAAGAGAACTGATGGAGAAGGGACTCCTTCTCTCTGGTCAAATATTCATACCAGGTCACACATCTTGCTCTGAGAATGAGTGAAAATAATTTTTTTTTTACTTGATGGGGTTGTAAGACCTGGGAAGGTGGAAAGCATAGCTAGATGCAGAAGGTTTGAAAAAAGAAGAAAGAAAAGAACTGAAGCAAAAGACAGTGCTCTTCTAAGAAAGTCAGCTTTTATTGGTGACTTTCAAACTTTTTTTGACTTGACTCACTATAACAGATATATTTGTAATTCAGTGCATGCACACACACAAAGCTGGAATAAAAGTTTCACAAAACAATTTACCCTTACTATACACTCTGTTCACACACTGGTATCTGCTCTTTGAGTTTGCTCCATTTTTAGTGCTGTCACAACCTCTGAAATTGACTTCTAACTGCTTTATTCAAGCAGCATATACATGCTGTGAACCATTTGGATTTAGAGGGAGAGGAAAAGAGAATGTGTTCAGGCTGGGAGCCCCCACCCCACTTTCTTGCCTTCCAGATCCCCAGAAAACCACCCCCTCTGGCTACCCTTGGCACTCCCAGCTGGGTGCAAGAAGCACCTGGCTGGCAAGAAAGTCCCCTTTGCTTTATGGAGGCTGCCCCTAGAGGCCCACAGGTCATGAAGTTTTTAGTTATTCCCATTTTTTAAAAAAGGCAGGAGCCCTGGCTGGGTGGCTCAGTTGGTTGGAGTGTCTCCCATACACCAAAGAAACTGTGGCTTGATTCTCAGGGCACATACGTGGGTTGTGGGTTTGATCTCTGGTTGGGGTATGTAAGGGAGGCAACAAATCCATGTCTCTCTCGTCCCCTCTTTAAAATCGATGAACGTATCCTTGGGTGAGGATATAAAAAAAAAGGGCAGGAGTCATCTCTGGTTTTACTTTTAAGATTCACAGTCTCCCTTTCATAACCCTGCAGAGGAGGCTCAGAGGGAGCAGTCTAAGAAGCACCCGTGAGGGCTTTTCTCTGATCTGATGGGGGAGGCAGCTGACAGGCCACCAGAGGCGAAGGTAGTGTATTTCCCGCATGTTTCCTGCTACCACTCATTTTGGTCTTTCTGTGTAAACCTAATTATGGAAGATCTGGAAAACTTGCAGAGTTCAGGATTTAAAAAAAGGCAAAAAAAAAGAGCAAGACAAAATACCCAAAGCAAGCATGAACTCTGACTGGATCACTTAAAAAAATTCTTTAACAGGCATTTTGGGGATAATTGGGGAAATTAAATGATATCTAATTGATTTTTTAAGTTGTGATAATGATGCTGTGATCATGTAGGAGATACACACCGAAGTGTCATAGTGTGTGCAGCATGCTTTCAAATGCTCCATAAAAAAGGATGTGTGGCAGGGGAGGGGTGGCATGTGGTTGTGTGTACAAAGAAAAACAAGAAGCAAAAGTGGCAAAATGTCAGCAATAGGTGATTCTAGATGAAAGGTATAGGTGCTTATTTTATTATTGTTATTATTATTTTAACTTTCTTATAGGTTTGAAAACTGATATCAAATGATGGTGGTGGGAATGAACTCCCATGATTTGGCTCAGTGAGTGGAGGACACACAGCCTGGCAACAGCCTCCAGGTTCTGTAGGTAAGAAGCTGCTGCCAAAGCATGGGGGCGGCCTCCTCCCTTTACTGTAGACAGAGAAAAGACAGATGACTAAACAGTGTCAAGTGGCTGAGAGACAGTGGCTCTACGGGAGAAGAGGGACTTCTGGGAAGGATTTCCAAAGGTTGGAGGTCACTGGAAACAGAGCACAGTCTTTTGGAACCATTAGGAGCCGAAGTGTGAAGAGGAAGATATGAATCTCTATTCATTCTTAAGCTCTGAGGTGCCCTCATGATGTTTGCTGGGGGTTGTGACCCCAGCCTTTGGATCTAATTCAACCCGGTCAACATTAGCTGAACACCTGCAGAAATTAAGCTGCTACACTGCCTACCTGAAGGCAGATGAATAACCAAAGGGCCAAAGAACTGAGGACACTGGGCTCAACTCTTGCAGCCCTTACCCCATCCTATCTGAGTTTCCATGTTTGTGTTCATTTGGACAGTGCTCATTGTCAGGTGATGGGGCATACCTAATATTGCTCCCCCTTGGGCTGCTTTTGTGTAGAGTTGGGGAAAAAAATAATGATCCTGTTTGACAGATTTGGGAGGTATGATTAGAAAATATTTTTGTTGTTATAGATTTTCTAAACCCCTGGCATGCCCATGTGGAGTGTGGCTGCCTGCAACTAGTTTCTACAGGGGAAAAGATTTGGAAAGTTAACTGTGACTCTTAACCCTGCATCCTGGAAGTTGTAGGTTTAGATAAAATCAGTTTCCTCATTAGCCAGTGAGTAAGAAAATATGATCTTTAAATTCCCAAGTAGCTCTCACATCCTGTGACTAATCAACACCGGCTCTGACTTAAAAACCAGCTGACCTAGAATGCAACCTGATTGTCCATATCCTCTATTTAATGAAAATAGTGAAGAGTGAACACTCGTGTTAAACGAAAATTTTAGCTTCCACTGCCTAAAGTTTTTTTTTTTTTTTTTTTAATGAAAAGGCTTATTAGGCCATTGCTAGCACAAAAGAAGACCTGTCATAGGCCATGGAGTATCAACAAACAGCCCCAGGGCCAGGTAGGAAGGATGACATGTCTGTCCTCCTGCAGTTTTGCAAGTATGTCTTTAAAAGCTATATTTTATTGATTATGCTATTACAGTTGTCCCAATTTTTTCCCTTATTCAACTCCGCCCTGCACCCACCTCCCTCCAGCATTCCCCCCACCCCTTAGTCCATGTCCATGGGTCATACACGTAAGTTCTTTGGCTTCTCCATTTCATATACTATTCTTATCCTCCCCCTGTCTATTTTGTACCTACCATTTATGCTTCCTATTCCCTGTACCTTTTCCCCTATTCTCCTCACTTCCCTTCCCCACTGATAACCCTCCACAGGATCTCCATTTCTGTCATTCTGCCTCTGTTCTAGTTGTTTGCCTAGTTTGTTTTTGTTTTTTTAGGTTCAGTTGTTGATAGTTGTGAATTTATTGTCATTTTACAGTTCATAGTTTTGATCTTCTTTTTCTTAGATAAGTCCCTTTACCATTTCATATAACAAGGTTTTGGTGATGATGAACTCCTTGAACTTGACCTTATCTGGGAAGAACTTTATCTGCCCTTCCATTCTAAATGATAGCTTTGCTGGATAGAGTAATCTTGGTTGTAGGTCCTTGCCTTTCATGACTTGGAATACTTCTTTCCAGCCTCCTCTTGACTGTAAGGTTTCTTTTGAGAAATCAGGTCATAGATAGTCTTCTGGGCATTCCTTTGTAGGAAAGTCTCTCCTTTTCTCTTGCTGCTTTTAAGATTCTCTCCTTATCTTTAATCTTGGGTAATGTAGCTATGATGTGCTTTGGTGTGTGCTTCCTTGGGTCCAACTTCTTTGGGACTCTCTGAACTTCCTGGACTTGCATGTCTATTTCCTTTGCCAGATTGGGGAAGTTCTCCATGATTTTCTCAAATAAAATTTCAATTCCTTGCTCTTCCTCTTCTCCTGCTGGCACCCCTATGATTCAGAAGTTGGAATGTTTAAAGTTTCCCTGAAGGTTCCTAAGCCTCTCCTCACTTTTTGAATTTTTTTTCTTCATTGTATTCTGGTTGAATGCTTATTTCTTCCTTCTGCTCCAAACTGTTAATTTGAGTCCCAGTTTCCTTCCCTTCACTGTTGGTTCCCTGTATATTTATCTTTATTTCACTTTTCATAGCCTTCACGTTTTCCTCTATTTTTTCACCATACTGAACCATTTCTGTGAGCATCCTGATTATCAGTGTCTCGAACTCTGCATCTGACAGGTTGGCTATCTTTTCGTTGCTTATTTGTATTTTTTCTGGAGCTTTGATCTGTTCTTTTTTTGAGCCATATTTTTTTGTCTCCTCATGCCTGTTACATTGTAAGGGGCAGAGCCTTAGGTGTTTGCCAGGGTGGGGCAACCCACATGGCTGCGTTGTGACACTGTATGTGGGGGAGAGGTCTGAGAGGGATCAATGCTGCTTGCTCAGCTCTTGCCCTGCTTACTTATCCCTGTTACCCACAAGCAAATTGGGCCCTTCTGGTGCTGATTCCCAGGTGCACGGTTTTGTGTACATTCTAGGACCCTGTGGGTCTCTCTAATGAACTCTCCTGTGAGGCTGGGAGTTTCTCCTGCTGCTGCAACACCCACAGGTTTTTTCAGTCAGAGGTTTTGAAGCTTTATTTCCCCACACTGGAACCCTGGGTTGTGTGGTCTGTCTTGTTCCCCAGTTGTTCCTCCTGGTTTATCCACATGCAAATGTGGGACCACCGGATCCCCTGGCTACCGCCTTGCTGCAAGTCCTCTCAATCTGGTTACCAGTCTCTGCCCCGCCTACCAGTCTGGGTGAATGTTTCTTCTTTAACTCCTTGGTTGTCAGACTTCCATACAGTTCAATTTTCTGTCAGTTCTGGTTGGTTTTTGTTTTTAAATTTGTTGTTGTCCTTTTAGTTGTGCACAGAGACACCATGTATCTATCTATGCCTCCATCTTGACCATGCAAGTATTTTTATACATCAAATAGGGGGAGAAAGATATAAGCTGTTCTGAAAGGATGTACATTTGCTATAGACAAGGGGATGGGAGAAGGTGAAGGGGCCTCATTCTGGGATAGGCCAGTAGAGTCTGCAGCAGAGTTCCTAAAGCTCATGTGTAAATAAGAAGCTGAGGCTTCAGGGCTTGATGGCACCTGACTAGTCTGTTTTTAGATAATCTCAGAAATCACCTGGAAAAAGTTAATTTAATAATTCCAACAGCCCTGGCTTGTGTGGCTCAATTTGTTAGAGCATCATCCCATGGACCAAAGGATGCTGGTTCAATTCCCAGTCAGGGCACAAACCCACGTTACCAGTTTTCCACAGACAGGGCACATTCAAGAAGGCAAACAATAGATGTTTTTCTCTCACATTTTTCTCTCTCTGTCGCTCTAAAAGCAATGAAAAAAATGTCCTTGGGTAAGGATAAAAAAAATAATTCCAACATACAGCAGTCTTTTGTTGGTTTTGCACTTTGGTTGTTAACTAGTTAAGTCCATTAGAGGTTTAGAATGAGCCACCCCAAGTGTGCCTCAGTGGTATGCAGATTTTGAGCTGGGGGCAACTGAGACCCTGTGGGCTGAAAAGGAAATTCTACTGCCCCCTTGACTGTCTAGCAGAATTTAAATTAGGAACCTGGCTCATATAAGAGCTATTACCAGAAATGATTTTTTACCTGTCTGTATGGCAGGACAAGCTACTAATTTCTGAACATGTGCTCTGCCTTCAATGACCCTTCAAAGCCCCCAAGGTGCCTTACCTCATCCCTATCTCAGAATGTTTTATATACCTCAACCCCCTCTCTAGCTCTGAACCACTCCTGCATGTGGGGTCTCTTACTCTCTCATGTATGCATTACACTTGATTATTTTCTCTCACTAATCTGTCTCATGTCTATCTGTCTATTTGATTATTAGACCAGCCAGAAAAACCAGCATAGATGAAAGTTTGTCTTTCCTCTGACCTCTTTTTTGCCTCTTTCTTCCACCCTGTGGCTTTCTATAATTTAATTTAAGACATCTCAGAATTTTCTCCTTGTCATATACATAGTGCTGAGTGTATAAATCAAATTTATAACAAATATGATTTAACATCTATCTGTTCATAACAAAATTCTTACCTTTTTGTATAGGAATGAGGCAAAAATGTGCAGCATGTCTCTTACATAGCTGTAATCACATGGCCTTTCCCAGTCCAACCTAACCCTTCGTTTATTTTCTCAGTCATGGAATCAGCTCCAACACTGACCATTTTCTGTGATACTGTGCACAATAGAACAATCTTTCACATGTTCTAGAGGTGCTGAATGAGGCAATGGCACCCAAGAATCTAGTCCCTGATGAACCCTTAGCAAGCTGTGTGACCTCTCAGACTCAATTTCTTCCTCTGAAACAGGAGGGGGTTGAGTATACCAGATGTCAGGACCCTCTAGCCCAAAGGTCCAAAGCTTTCCCAGAAGCTCACTGGTCATGCTCTTGGGAACTTCCACCTCCACCTTCCCTCACCCTGGCTCCTTATCTTTAACACATACATTGCAGGGTGTGTGGGACTGGAGGCCAAGGCAGCAGTAATCAGCCCAGGAGCTGTGGAGGGGTGAAGAGCCACACTGAGGTGGGGTGGGAGTGGGGCGTAGATCCAGATGGAATGAAGGGGCCTCCCAGAGAGAACAGGCTCTGGTTTATCCCTACCAGGTGACTTAGGGTGGAGGGAAGAGGAGGTAAAGAGAGAGGTTTTCAGCTTGGGATATTAAAAACCAGCTGAAGCAGACTTCCAGCCAAGATGGAAGCATAGGTAGATACACTTTTCTTCCTCACACAACCAAAAGAAGGACAACAACCAATTAAAAAACAAAAAACAACAAGAACTGCCAGAAAATCAAACGGTATGAAAGTCTGGCAACAAAGGAGTTAAAGAAGAAATATTCATCCAGACTGGTAGGAGGGGTGGAGACGTGCAGTCAGGGTGGAGAGGATGTGGGGCTAGGTGGTGGCCAGCTGACCGGGGAGTCCCATATTCACATGTGGATAAACCAGAAAGAAAAACTGGGGAGAGAGACAGACTGCACAACCCAGGCTTACAGTGCAGGGAAATAAAGCCTCAAAACCTCTGGCTATAAATATCTCTGAAGGCTACAGTGGTGGGAGAAACTCTCAGCCTCACAGAAGAGTTTGTTGGAGAGACCTCCAAGTTCCTAGAACATACACACACCCATCCACCTGGGAATCAGCACCAGAAGGGCCCAATTTGCTTGTAGGTAGTGACAGAAGTGACTGAAAGTCTGGTGAGAGCCAAATAAGCAGCATTGTCCCCCCTCTGACTCCTCCCCTACACATAGTGCCATGACGGAGCCACATGGGTTGCCCCACCCTGGCAAATACCTAAGTCTCCACACCTTACAACATAACAGGTATGCTGAGACAAAGAAATATGGCCCAAATGAAAGAACAGATCAAAACTCCAGAAAAAGAAGTAAGCAACAAGGAGATATCCAACCTGTCAGATGCAGAGATCAAAACACTGGTATTCAGAATACTCATAGAAATGACTGAGTATGGACACACAATAATGGAAGGAGTGAAGGCTATGAAAACTGAAATAAAGATAAATATACAGGGAACCAACAGTGAAGGGAAGGAAACTGGGACTCAAATCAATGATTTGGATTAGAAAAAAGAAATAAACATTAAACTGGAACAGAACAAAGAAACAAGAATTTGAAAAAAATTAGGAGAGGTTTAGGAACCTTAGGGACAATTTTAAATGTTCCAACATCTGAATCATAGGGGTACCAGAAGGAGAAGAGGAAGAGCAAGGAATTGAAAATTTATTTGAGAAAATAAAAAGGAAAACTTCTCCAAAATGTCGAAGGAAATAGACATGCAAGTCCAGGAAGTTCAGAGAGTCCCAAAGAAGCTGGATCCAAGGAGGAGGACACCAAGACACATCATAGGTAAATTACTCAAAATTAAAGATAAGGAAAGAATCTTAAAAGCAGCAAGAGAAAAGGAGAGAGTTTCCTACAAAGGAATGCTCATAAGACTATGAGCTGATTTCTCAAAAGAAACCTTACAGTCAAGAGGAGGCTGGAAAGAAGTATTCCAAGTCATGAAAGGCAAGGACCTACAACCAAGATTACTCTATCCAGCAAAGCTATCATTTAGATGGAAGGACAAACTTCTGGCCAAGATGGAGGCATAGGTAGACACACCATGCCTTCTTGCACAACCAAAAGAAGGACAACAACAATTTACAAACAAAAATCAACCAGAATTAACAGAAAATGAAATTGTATGGAAGTCTGACAACCAAGGACTTAAAGAAGAAACATTCATCCAGACCAGTAGAAGGGGTGGAGATGGGCAGCTGGGTGGATAGGACTCCCAGCAAGGCTGTGACTGGAGGATTAGGGTGGGCAAGGCAGTGGCTGCCTGGCAAGGCAGCAGATGGTAGACCCCACAAGTGGTGGCTGGTGGAACGGATGGTCCCACATCACATGTAGATACACCGGAGGAACAACTGGGGAGTAAGATAGACTGCACAACCCAGAGCTTCACTATCGGGAAATAAAGCCTCAAACCTTTGATTGTAAACACCTGTGGGGTTGAGGCAGCAGTGGGGAGAAACTCCTAGCCTCACAGGAGAGGTCATTGGAGAGACCCACAGGGTTCTAGAATGTACACAAACCCACCCACCTGGAAATCAGCACCAGAAGGGCCCACTTTGCTTGTGGGTAGCGGGGGAAGTGATTGAAAACCAGCAGAGAGCAGAGCAAGCACCATTGTTCCCTCTTGGACCCCTCCCCCACATACAGCGTCACAATGCAGCCCTGTGGGTTGCCCCATCCTGGTGAACACCTAAGGCTCCTCCCCTTACTACATAACAGGTGGGATGAGACAACAAATGGCCTACATGAAAGAACAGATCAAAGCTCCAGAAAAAATACAGCTAAGCAACAAAGAGATAGCCAACCTATCAGATGCACAGTTCAAAACACTGGTAATCAAGATGCTCACAGAATTGGTTGAATATGGTCACAAATTAGATGAAAAAATGAAGGTTATGCTAAATGAAATAAAGGAAAATGTACAGGGAACCAACAGTGATGGGAAGGAAACCGGGACTCAAATCAATGGTATGGACCAGAAGGAAGAAAAAAATATTCAACCACAACAGAATGAAGAAATAAGAAGTCAAAAAAAATGAGGAGAGGCTTCGGAACATCCAGGACATCTTTAAACATTCCAACATCCAAATCATAGGGACACCAGAAGGAGAAGAGAAAGAGCAACAAATTGAAAACTTATTTGAACAAATAATGAAGGAGAACTTCCCCAATCTGACAGAAGTAACAGACTTCCAGGAAGTCTAGGAAGCTCAGAGAGTCCCAAAGAAGTTGGACCCAAGGAGGAACACACCAAGGCACATCATAGTTACAACACCCAAGATTAAGATAAGGAGAGAATCTTAGAAGCAGCAAGAGAAAAGGATAGACTTTCCTACAAAGGAGTTCCCATCAGACTGTCAGCTGATTTCTCAAAAGAGACCTTGCAGGCAAGAAGGGGCTGGAAAGAAGTATTCCAACTCATGAAAGGCAAGGACCTACAACCAAGATTACTCTATCCAGCAAAGCTATCATTTAGAATGGAAGGGCAGATAAAGTGCTTCTCAGATAAGGTCAAGTTAGAGGAGTTCATCATCCCCAAGCCCTTATTACATGAAATGTTAAAGGGACTTATCTAAGAAAAAGAAGATAAAAAGTATGAACAGTAAAATGACAGCAAACTCACAGTGAGTAACAACCACACCTAAAACAAAAACAAACTAAGCAAACAACTAGAACAGGAACAGAACCACAGAAATGGAGATCACATGGAGGGTTAGCAACAGGGGACTGGGAGGGAGGGGGGGGGAAGGTACAGAGAATAAATAGCATAAATGGTAGGTAGAAAATAGACAGGGTGAGGTTAAAAATAGTATAGGAAATGCAGAAGCCAAAGAACTTATATGTGTGACCCATGGACGTGAACTAAAGGAGAGGAATGTAAGTGGGAGGGGGTGTGCAGGACAGAGGGGAATAAAGGAGGGAAAATGGGGCAACTGTAATAGTGTAATCAATAAAATATATTTAAATAAATAGAATGGAAGGGCAGATAACGTTCTTCCCAGATAAGGTCAAGTTCAAGGAGTTCATCATCACCAAAACCTTGTTATATGAAATGGTAAAGGGACTTATCTAAGAAAAAGAAGATCAAAACTATGAATAGTAAAATGACAAACTCACAACTATCAACAACTGAACCTAAAAAACAAAAACAAACCAAGCAAACAACTAGAACAGTAGCAGAATAACAGGAATGGAGATCCCATGGAGGATTATCAGTGGGGAGGATAGGGAGGATCATGGGGGGTAAAATACAGGGAATAGGAAGCATAAATGATAGGTACAAAATAGACAGGGGAGGATAAGAATAATATAGGAAATGTAGAAGCCAAAGAACTTATGTGTATGACCCATGGACATGAACTAAGGGGTCAGGGGAAATGCTGGAGGGAGGCAGGTGCAGGGTGAAGGGGAATAATAGGGGAAAAAATGGGACAACTGTTATTTGCGTAATCAATAAAACATACTTAAAATTGTTTTAAAGTACCTGTTGAAGCAGGGCAACTTTCTGGACTATTCTTGGGCAGTTTATAATTTTAAAAATAGTCTTTATATTATTTTTCCATTAGAAACAAGTAAGTTTTGCAAGATAAAACATTCTAGAGATCTGTTGCACAACAATGTGAATATACTAAACCTTACTGAACTGTACACTTAAAAATGGTTAAGGTGGTACTTTTTACGTTACTTGCTTTTTAACCACAGTTTTTAAAAAAGATTATATTTATTCTTTAGAGAGAGGGGGAGGGAGGGAGAGAAACATCCCTGTGTGTGAAAGAAACATTGATTGGTTGCCTATCCCACGTCCCGAACCAGGGGCCTGGCTTGCAACCCAGGCATGTGCTCTGACCAGGAATCAAGCAAAAGACCTTTTCATTCACAGGCCAGCACTCAAGCCATTGAGCCACACCAGCCAGGGCTTAACCACAATTTTTAAAAAGGGATGGGGAGTCATGAACAAACTTCACAAAAGTTGAGAACTGTGAAAGGTAATAAAAACCAAAATCCGACCCCTCAAACACCATTAACTATTTAACGTGGGGTACATTTCCTGCCAGCCTTTTATTCTACAGCTAGTTTTCTTAAACTTTACTATGTACAAACTCTCTGGCTCAGTTGGTTGAGCATTGTTTGGCAAACTGATCGGTTGTTGGTTCCTCTCTCAGTCAGGGTAAACGCCTGGGTTGCCGACTTGGTCCCCTGTTGGGATGTGTATGAGAGGCAACCAATTGATGTTTCTCTCACACTTTGATGTTTCTCTCCTTCTCTTTCCCCCCCTTTTCCATTCTCTCTAAAAATAAAATAAATGAAAGATTTAAAAAAGAATTAAAAATTTTAATTAGGTGCATGTTGCAGTATACTTTAAAACAATGCTCTTTGTAAACATAACTTCACATTAGTGTGGTGCTTCATAAAAGACATTTTTAATGACTGCTCATCATTTTCTAACATAGTCTAGTATGTTTGGCCATTTGGGTTGCTTCCTATTTACCACTATTATCAATAATGCTTCAATAAACATCTTTGTGCATAAAATATTATTTGAGTTTAGAAGTGAAGATTAGTTCCTAGAAGTGGAATTACTGGGTCAAACGGTTGGAGTAAAAGGATTTTGACACGTGTTGTCAGTCCTCTTTCCAGAAAGAGGAATGGCGAGAGGATCAGTGTGGGACAGAGGTCAAGGCAACTAGAGGATGAGAATCACTTAGTGTGGAGGAGGGTAATCCTCCCCTCATCCCTAAACCTCTTCCCCCTATCTCTGGGTGCCTGGAATTCTTCGAGAAGGAGAATGAGCCTTTGTCCCTCCCTCAGAGAGGAGAGGCTTTCCTGGCACTGCTGGCAAGGGGCCTGAGTTCTGGAGAAAGGTATGGGCCTTGGCTCTGGTTAGAGGAGAAGAAATTAGAGAGGTGGAGGTGGCGCCTGGGAAACCCAGGGTTTCACAGAAGAGGGGACAGATGACCCAACCAGCTCTGCCCAGGTCTGCCTCATGGCACTGCCCTGGCGCAAAAGTAACTCACTAATACTGCTCTATACTCCACAGGGCCACTTTACCTGCCCTCCTCTTCCAAGGGACCATCCCTGGCAGTTTCATATGCAAAGTGTTCTTTGTCCCTTTCTATGTGATTTTGGCAGTGTCCTCTCTTTGGGACATTAGAGCACAGAACTATCCTACTAATGGAAGTAGCTGGAATACTGCCTTATGGAGCTCTGAGGTCAGACAGGGTGGGCTTAATTACAGTTCTGTTGCAGGGGACAAGGGGAATAGAACACCAACCCTGCAGGGTTGTTGGGCAGGTTATGTATTGAGTATCTAGAGTTTTTCCTTCGGTGTCTGGCACAGAGCAGCATTTGACACATTTGGCTCAGTGTGCACCACAGTGTGTACTGCACCTCTGAGTCCAAGAGTGTAGGAGACTACCTTTTTTCTTTTGAGGCTACTGGGTTATAAAATATTAAACCTACATTAAGCAAAATAGAAATCGATCTAAATGATTATGTGATTTGAAAGGTAGTTGTTTGTGTGTGTATGTAATGGAGAAATTTTCTGGTCCCAGACTTCAGTTGTACATGACATCATCATACAGGTGTGCCAACATTGTGCTTGTTGTCTGCCCCTGTATGTCTGCACCAACCACATGATCATGCTCTCACTAAGTGTCCCCCATGATCAGATTGTCCAGGTGTGCCATATTTAGGACTATTACCTTCTGGATTAGATTATAATCTCCTAAGGTTAGAGACTACACTTCCTGTACATTGTCCATTAGTATTCAGCACATTACATACTATACAAATGTACCTAGTAAATGACTGAGAATGAAGAAAGTAGAGTGGCAGGAAATTTGCAGTGCAGAAGAACTTTCTTCTCTGAAAGGAGGGCCCAGAATATTATAACGAAACAAAGAAAAATTTCTTAATGCCTCCCTACACCAGGGCTTTCTCAGAGTAAGGTATAAATTCAGATGGCGTTTTTAAAATACAGTCAGAATTGTTCATAGCTATGATCAACCAGCTATTTGCCCGAATTTCTTTTCTTGTCATTCCCTGCTGGTCTAGTCAGGAACTAGTTTTGTGTTAGTTGTAGTCTTGGCCTTGAATGTTCCATTGCAGGAGCAGTAGGGCATGGTGGGAAGGCCAGGGGGCAGTTCCATCTCTGCCTTCCCTTTGACAAGCCCAGAGCCTCTGGGGTTGTTGGGCACTCTCCCTGCCTAACAGCGTTGCTAGGAAAGCAACTGTGATAATGTAGTTAAAGATGCCAGCAAATTGCACACTGCCAGACCAAAGTAATGCAAAGTTCTTAATATTTTTTTCTATAGTAAAATTATAGATATTTAGAGAGTTGAACCCAGTTCAAGCTGAGAGCCCCCCTCTCCCAGCTGTCTCAGCTGTTCTCAGGAATTTTGTGGCAGCCGCTCCCTCAGTTCTCAGTTGGCTCAGTGATTCAGAAAACATCTCTCCTCACCCACCCCAACAGCTCATCCCTCAATTCCTTTGCCCTTCCCTACTTAAGTATATTTGTGATGAGCTGCCAAATATATGCTACAAGGCTCATTCATTTAATCAGGCAGAAACAAAGCAATCTGGCGCTGGGTGTCCACGGTGCTCCAGGAAGGGAGCTGCTGCTTTCTCCCAGGCATCTCATTTCCACAGCAGGTACTATTCATACTTTTACAGATGAGGAAACCACGTCTGAGACAGGCCAAGTAACTTGTCCTGGCCACACATCCAGACTCTAGCTTTTTCTGTTTAAAAATTTTATCGTATTGTGGTAAAAACACTCAACATGAAATCTTGCTCAAATGAGACTGGTTAGTAAATCTCTGTTGTCATGACCCCAACTTCTTAAACAAGAAACAGGACCCTCAAGTCCTGAGGCTGTGTTTATATTAGCACAGTGCAACAGAACTTTTTAGCTGCAATAGAATTGATTGGAAACTGATGAAACTGGAGGAACCATTTTGTCCAGTGTTCATTGCACCAGGGGGCCACACTGAACAGCTGGCCTCCTCTCCAAGGCCCTGACAGACACCACGACTTCTCCTCATCTGGCTTCTGCTCAACAGAACAGCTGGAGAAGTGGCACCTCAAGGGCTCTTGACTATTTTTATGTGACCATCTGCCCTCCAGACCAGGCCTGGCAGGCAGCAACAGGCCCAAGGAATGCCACAGCAGGTGGGTGACACCCTGACAGCTGAGGACGCCAAGCCCTGCTCCTGACTGTTGTTCTAGGGACACTGGAAATGTGGCGTGAGGGTATCAATAGGAAAAAAAAAGCCTTTTACACATCATAGTTTGGGGTGATATGTGTGCCCTTGATTCATTTTCTATTTCTAGAATGAGCTGAGCTTGCCCTGCCATTGCCGGGGTCTGGGCGTCAGGCTCCAGTAGGGAGCACAATGTGCCAGACGCTTTGGTCAGTTGCTGACCTCAGTTGGCCAGGAGAGAGGGCATAGCAAATGCTCTGTAGAGGACAGGCACCCAAAGAAAGCCTGGGACTTCACCTTGTAACAATAAGGCCTGGTGGTCTTGACTGAAAACTAAGCTTGGAGCAGTCAGGCAGCCAAGCGTTGGCAGTGCTGCCATCAGATTTGTGGTTAGAGGATGGGCTTGTTTCATTCACAGTGTCCTGGGCAGGAGGAAGCATTAAAAAAAAATCAATTAGTAAAACCCTACTTTTATTACAGAAAATTTTAAACATACACAGATTAGAGACTAACTTAATGAACTCCATGTATCCATCACCCAGCTTCATGTAGAAGCATTTCTTAAATCTTACCAGTACAGGGTCTGTCCAGAAAAAGTCCAGCCATTGTTAATATAACCAGGACAGTTTGAGTGACATTGATGTAACCTGGCAGCCAGGGAGAGTGGACTGGAATATGCACGTGTGAACAATAACTTCACTGTACTAGTTAGTGAGGGTAGTAGACACTGTTGAATGAGCATGTGAACTGTGTGGCCATTGTATTCAAAATGACTGAGCAAGCAAAAGCAAGGAATCTGCATCAAATTTTGCATGAAATTGCATGAAAATTGCAATTTAAGCTTGAACATTCCTCCGAGGAAACTATTTGGATGATTCAGAAGGCCACAGCTATAGGCAACTGATGATTGGCAGCTTTATCATGACAACGTGCCTACTTGTGCATAATGTCTCATGCAGTTTTTTTGTGAAACATCAAATTACCTAGGTGATTCAGCCCCTTTACATTCCAGATTTGGCACCCTATGACTTCTGGCTTTTCCCAAAACTAACGTCATCTTTGCAAGGGAAGAGATTTTAGACCATCGATGAGATTCAGGAAAATACTACAGGGCAGATGATGGTGATTGGGAAAACTGTGTGAGGTCCCAAGGTGCCTACTTTGAAGGGGACTGAGGTGTCATTGTCCCATGGACAATGTTTCTTGTGTCTTGTATCTTCTTCAATAAATGTCTCTATTTTTCATGTTGCATGGCTGGATACTTTATTGACAGAACTGATATAACTGTTTTCTATAGAAGAAAAGAAAAAATACAGTATGTTTGTGTCATATTTACAATAGGAGACTGTTCTGTGTGGTGTGGGCCCAGCTCCCACTTGAAGATGCACAGGACCCACACCCACAGATAGGTTCTTCCATGGGGATTCAGGCCTGCATTGTACCTAGGCTGCTATGAGTCTTGCTTTTGCTAAAACTCTCTCACCCTGAATTGAGACAGTAAGTGCTTACTGTAACTTCCTAAAATCCATGCTAAAACTCCCCAGTATGGAATGTAATGGGTTCAACCACTTTTCCCTTTTCATTTGCAAATATCCTTCTTCTGTGATATGATTAGAGGCATCATCTCCTTTGTTTTCCATAAAATGTAACCACCTAAAGTGAACCTGGGCAGAGTAAGTGAGGACCACCATGTAATGTGCTCAGAAAAGAAATAAAGGCCTGTCATGGCAAAGGCTGAGGCCTTTTCTCCTCTTGAGAGAAAACCCATGCTGTGCCTTTTCCTCCACAGGACTTGGTAGTTTGTGTGAATTTCTTGTGCCTCATCCACAATGTGGCGGACCCCACAAGCCTGGGTCTGAATCAATTTACTGTAAGTGTTTTAATTCGTTCTTTTCATGAAGAAATGGGAAAATAAATGGGTCAGATATTTTGAAGATTATATATTGAATTTCTGTTACATCTTCCTTTTCCCTTAGGTAAAGGGTATTTACTTTCCAAGCACTGATGGATGCCTGCTATGTGCCAAGCTTCCTTTCAGGTTCTGTGTTTGGACCTACTGGAATAGCATCTATCAGCTGTTAAGGTCTAAGAAGAAGTGGATTGAGGCCAGCACTGGTGGGACTTTGAGAAAGGAAATTAAAATCTAAATTCTAGGCTTCCTCATGTGTAGAGTAATCAAGATAGTATTGATCTTAACTATTATTGTGAAAATGCAATACAACCATCTTTAAACCACAGAAGTATTTTGTAATGATAAAAATATTCCTGAGTCATAGCCATGTAGCTCAGTTGGTTAGAGCATTTTCCTGATACGCCAAGGTTGTAGGTTCAATCCCCAGTCAGGGCACATACCAGAAGAAGCCAATGAATGCATAAATAAGTGGAACAACAAATTGCTGTTTCTCACTTTCTCTCTCAAATCAACTAATTAATAAAAAAAGTTATTAAAAAGAAAAATATTCAAAAATATAAAAGTTATTTGGACTGTTCTTGAACCAACAAGGGTCAGAAACACTCTCATGGGACCCTAAAACTGCCCTCCTTCTAGTTGGAGAGGATGGAAAACTGAATCACATCTCTGTAAGCTCTCTATTGCAAGGGTTCTGGATGCAAATGGTGGTTTGGCCAGTTGGAGGCCTGGGGGCCTGGTTAAGAAGTAGGATTCTCTCTTGTTCTTCCTGTGACCCAGCAGGACCCTCCTCAGTCTCAGTGAGGGTTTTGTGGAGCAGTCATGCAGCCGTCCAGGCAACCCTTACTCCAGCCCTTCCAATGACTCTGAGCATCTCACTCTCTGGGTTAAATCTTTTTTGCTTGAACTGTGTAATGACTATTCTTCCTACAGCAAATTCTGTCTGAAAAGGGCAACTCAGAGAAGGGCCACCCACAGTCCTGGGGCAGCTGCTAGAGCCTTCACTCTTTCTCCTGTTTCTACTTGGTTTGGTCTCTGTGTCAATCTCTTAGGCTCTTTATGTGGCAGATGCCTTGGATGCTGCTTGGACCAGCCTGGACCATGGGGCACATGAGAAGTTCATGTTTGGCACCTCCATCCAAACATTGTAGAGTTGGGTACTAGCTGTTCCTCAAAGAAGGACATTTGTGTCACCTGAAGAATAGGAAGAGATGCTTTCCAGAGAGAAGCAACATGTGACACAGAAACTTTTAACCAAGACAACTAAGACAAGCACTGGACTCTGGCACCTGGGGGCTCTGTTTGCTGTTGCTGAGTGATTCTGTACACCAACCACCCCGGAAACACAGTGGCTTAAAAGACAGGCATTTCTTTTCTTCCTACTCTGGCTGCTGCCTGGCCTCTGCTCTGAAGGCCATCTGGATGAGGCTCTCGGCTACAGGACAGGTTCAGATCTGCTCCCTTTATCTCACTTTGGAACCCTGCTGAAAGTGCAATGGCTACCTGGAGGTGTTCTTGTTATGATGATCACTAGAGTGCCCAAGGGCCAAGCCAGGCATGCAAACTGAGGGCTCAGCTCAGGTCCTAGCTGCTAATACGCTGAGCCCTTCATTGCGGGTTCCAGCACTTGGCAAGACCAAGTACACCAGGAAGGAGAAACCAACCCAGTCTCCCTAGGAGCTTAAGAAACGAGTCTACTCTCAGAGTGGCAGAGAGGAGACTTTCTCATGTATGTGAATTGAGTTAATTTGAGTGTTTGCTTTTACAAACTATTTTTCTCATGTTTGTGACCTGCATTAGATATTTTTATTATTGTTTTTATTATTTTTTTGCAGCTATCAGGAACTACATGTATTTCTGTCATTTAATAAAACCTTACTGTTTTCAGCCTGTTTTAACATCTATTATCTTATTTGATCCTTACAATACTGTGGGTGAGAAGGAAAAATAGCATTAAATCCATTTAACAGATGAGGAAATTAAATCTGAGAGTGTCCAATAACTCCCCCCAAAACAACACAGCTAGCAAAAGAGAAGAACTGGAAGTAGCACCTGGGTATTATTTGAATCTTCAAGAATAATTTATGTCTGGCAAACACAGGGTGCTATTTTAAAAATGGGAAGAGTTAGCACAATCATAAGTTAATCAATCACTTAATAAAAGCACAAAATGATTTCTTTTTATTCCTAGTTAAATAAAACTATATATTGTGAAACTGCTAATCAAGTGATATTTGTAGTATAATTTGTTTACCAAGTCATCTTAGTAATCTTTGACTATCATTTTATTTTTAAGAAATGTTGAGGTGATGTCCTTTGTATGACTTGGTAGCTGCTAGCTAAATGATGCTGTTGTCTGAGCCATGGTCTGATATAGGAAATGCTCCAAACTCTCCCAATGGGTGTTTTGTGTGGAGACCTACTGTTAACACCAATGATACTTCTCTTTCTCTTCATTAGTTCCACAAAACTAACTTTAACTCCATTCAAAAGACTTCTAGACTTTCTAATACTGCCTAAGATTTTATTCAATATCTCTGTTATTAACCAAGCCATGAAAATACCTTAATGGAATGCTATATTTAATTAGTTGGCTTCATCTTATTAATTTTTATTCATTTTCAAGCCATGAAGCCTCATACATATTATTTGGCAAAGTTATGTGATTCAGTAACTTGAAATATTATAAAAATTATATTTTTTCACCAAATCACAAATGCATTTTAATGTACTGGGCTGGCTAAAAAGTTTGTTTGTTTTTTAGATTTTATTTACTTATTTTTAGAGAGAGTGGAAGGGGGAGAGAGAGAAGGAGAGAAACATCAATGTGTGGATGCCTCTCACACATCCCCAACTGGGGGACTGGCCCACAACTCAGGCATGTGCTCTGACTGGGAATCAAACCAGCAACCCATCAGTTTGCAGGCTGGCACCCAATCTACTGAGCCACACTAGCCAGGGCTGTTTGTTTTTTTTCTGTACGGTGGCTCTAGTAAAGTTGTCTTTAACTTCACTCAGAACAATTTTGTTACAATCAGAAATGAAAGAGGAGAGATTACAACTGATACCACAGAAATACAAAGGATTGTAAGACATTACCATGAAGAACTATATGCCAAGAAATTTGAAAACCTAGATGAAATGGACAAATTTCGAGAAAAATATAATCTCCCAAAACTCAATAAAGAAGAAGCAGAAAGCCTGAACAGACCAGTAACAGCTGATGAAATTGAAACAGTAATCAAAAAACTTCCAACACACAAAAGCCCTGGACCAGACGGTTTCACGGGAGAATTTTACAAAGCATTTAAAGGAGGGCTAACCCCTAACCTCCAGAGATTATTTCAAAAAATTCAAGAAGATGGAAGAGTCCCAAACTCTTTTTATGAAACCAGCATCATCTTAATCCCAAAACCAGATAAAGACATAATGAAGAAAGAAAACTTCAGGGCAATATCACTGATGAACATAGATGCTAAAATCCTCAACAAAATATTGGCAAACCACATCCAGCAATACATTAAAAAGTTCATACACTGTGATCAAGTGGGATTCATCCCAGGGATGCAAGGATGGTACAATATTCGCAAATCAATAAATATAATACACTACATAAACAAAAGCAAAGACAAAAATCACATGATCATATCAATAGATGTGGAAAAAGCATTTGATAAGATACAGCACCCATTTATGATAAAAACACTCAGCAAAGTGGGAATAGAGGGAGCATTCTTCAACCTAATAAAGGCCATATATGAGAGACCTACAGCCAACATCATACTCAATGGACAGACACTTAGAGTATTCCCACTAAGATCAGGAACAAAACAAGGATGCCCGCTTTTACCACTCTTATTCAACATAGTACTGGAAGTCCTAGTCACAGCAATCAGAAAAGAAAAAGAAATAAAAGGCATTTGAAGTGGAAAGGAGGATGCAAAATTGTCAATGTTTGCAGATGACATGATAGTGCACATAGAAAAATCATATAAACTTCACCAAAAAACTGCTTGAGCTAATAAATGAATTTGGCAAAACAGCTGAATACAAAGTCAATAGTCAGAAATCAAAGGCATTTTTATACACCAACAATAAGATATCAGAAGCAGAAATCAGGGAAAAAATCCCATTTGATATAGCAACAAGAAAAATAAAGTACCTAGGAATAAATCTAACCAAGGAGGTAAAAGACCTGTACTCAGAAAACTATACAACACTGAAGAAAGAAATTAAGCAAGACACAAACAAATGGAAGCATATATCATGCTCATGGATTGGAAGAATTAACATCATCAAAATGGCTAAACTACCCAAAGCGATTTATAGATTTAATGTAATCCATTTTAAAGTACCCATGACATATTTCACAGATATAGAACAAACATTTCAGAAATTTATATAAAACCATAAATGGCCCCAAATAGCTGCAGTACTTTTGAGAAAAAAGAACAAAGCAGGAGAGATCACAATACCTGGTATCAAACTGTATTACAAGGCCACTGTAATCAAAACAGCCTGGTATTGCCATAAAAACAGGCACATAGACCAATGGAACAGAACAGAAAGCCCAGAAATAAAACCAAGTCTCTATGGTCAATTAATACTTGACAAAGGGGGCAGAAGCATAAAATGAAGCAAAAGTAGCCTCTTCAACAAATGGTGTTGGGAGATCTGAACAACTACATGCAAAAAAATGAAACTCGATCACCAACTTACACCATACACAAAAGTAAATTCAAGGTGGATAAAAGACTTAATTATAAGTCATAGCACCATAAAAGTCCTAGAGGAAAAGATGGGCAGGAAAATCTCAGACATTCCACACAGCAACATCTTCACAGATATGTCCCCTAAAGCAAGGGACATAAAGGAAAGAGTCAACAAATGGGACTTCATCAAATTAAAAAGTTTCTGCATGGCTAAAGAAAACAGCATTACAATGAAAAGAGAACCAACTGTGTGGGAAAACATATTTGCCAATGATACCTCGTACAAGGGTTTGAGCTCCAAAATATATAAAGAACACATGATTCCACTCCAGGAAGACAAAAAACCCAATTTAAAAAATGGGCAAAAGGCTTGAACAGACACTTCTCCAAGGAGGACATACAGAGGGCCCAGAGACATATGAAGAGATGCTCAGTATCATTAGCTGTCAGAGAGATGCAAATTAAAATCACAATGAGATACCACCTCACACTTGTCAGAATGGCCATCATAAACAAATCAACAAACAAGTGTTGGACAAGATGTGGAGAAAAGGGAGCCCTAGTTGGTGGCAATGCAGACTGGTGCAGCAAACTGTGGAACACAGATGGAATTTCCTCAGACAACTAAAAATGGAACTGCCTTTTGACTCAGCAGTTCCACTGCTGGGATTATGCCCTAAGAATCCTGAAACACCAATCTAAAAGAATCTATGCACCCCAATGTTCATAGCAGCACAATTTACAATAGCCAAGTGCTGGAAGCAACCTAGGTGCCCATCAGTAAATGAATGGATAAAAAAGCTATGGTACATTTACACAAGGAATTCTATGCAGCAGAAAGAAAGAAGGAGCTCCTACCCTTTGTGACAGCATGGATGGATCTGGAGAGCATTATGCTAAGTGAAATAAGCCAGATGGTGAGGAATAAATACCATATGATTTCACCTTTAACTGGAACATAATCAACAAAAGAAAAAAGCAAACAAAATATAACCAGAGACATTGAAATTAAGAACAATCTAACAATAGAGGGGAGGGGGGGAAGACAGTGGGGAGAATGGTTTTCAGTAACTACTATAAAGGACACATAGACAAAACCAAGGGGAAGGGTGGAAGCAAGGGAGAGAGAGGGGTTTGGCTGGGCTGGGGGGCAGGGTTGCGGAGAAAATGCAGACAACTGTAATTGAGCAACGATAAAGTAAAAAAAATTTTGTATTCTGAACACATGCAAAAAAAAATTTTGTTAGATTGTATTGTGACAGCTGTTACATCAGCATGCATTTAAAAAAATTGTCAAAATTGGCAAATTTTTGTGTAGCCTTTTTAATATTGAAGATGGAAGAAAATATGGAACATTTCTGGCATATTTTGCTTTATTATTTCAAGAAAGATAAAAACTCAACTTAAATGCAAAAAAAGTTTGTGCAGTGTATGGAGAAGGTGCTGTGACTGATCGAATGTGTCAAAAATGGTTTGTGAAGTTTTGTGCTGGAGATTTCTCACTGGATGATGCTCCATGGTAGGGCAGACCAGTTGAAGTTGATAGTGATCAAATTGAGACATTGAGAACGATCAACATTATACCATGTGGGAGATAGCCAACATACTCAAAATGTCCAAATCAATAAAGTTATTGGTGAAAATGAAAAATGTGTCTTCTATTTTATAGATAAAAACTAAATGAACTTTCTGGACAACTTAATACTTGATTAGACATAATAGAAAAAAATACTTTTCTTCTGGAGTTGAAGTTTGTGTTTATCTCCAAATGATGTTTCATATACTTCTAGTTCTATAGTATCTTCTGCTTCTAACTCATAGTTTACCTTATTTTATATATTTGATCACTTTTATAATTCATGGAATTAAATTGTCATCTTTAATAACTGAAAATTTCCTTTATTATACAACTAAAGGAAGCATTAATGTCTCTATTAGATCATAATGTATAAGTTCCAGATCTCTACAAAAAAATTTTATTTTCCTGAATCTTAAGGACTTCCATTCTACAGTTTTTTTTATTAAAGTCAATATATAAAACATCATACAGTTGTCAAGCCACTTTTGCAGCTATAGCGCCACATACTGCCCACAAGGCCCAACGAGTCTTTCTACATTAGTTCCCTACTTATCAAGCATATTAGTTATTTCTCGAGAATTCTTATGTGATATCTGGCAGTAAATAAAAAGTTTATTGGGGCAAGATCTAAAGTGATTCCATATTTACACCTTTCGTTGTATTATTCAGAAGTAATTTAAATAAAGATATTTTGACAGAGACTTAGACATCCGAAATTTTTCCAAAACTTTGCTTGACTAGATTTTTCCTGGCCCTTCTGTACAAAATCCAACGGAATTTTCATGCAAATATTTTTATTGAAGCCATTTTTCTTTTCTTTAAAATTTTTTTAAAAATGTATTTTATTGATTATACTGTTACAATTGTCCCATTTTTCCTCCCTTTATTCTCCTCTGCCTTGCACTTGCCCTCCCACTCACATTCCCCCCCACCTTAGTTCATGTCCGTGGGTCACACATAAAAAGTCTTTGGCTCCTACATTTCCTATACTATTCTTAACCTCCCCATTTCTATTTTGTATCTACTATTTATGTGAAGCCATTTTTCTTGAGCACAAAAATAAAGTTACTATATTATGTATTGGGTGTTTTCCTCGTTTCATGAAATAAAAAAAGAAAGAAAATGATCTTCAAACAAGGACATGAATCTTGCATTTTAAGTAAAAAAATTAAAAACATTTTTATGTGAAATTTTATGTGAGACAGTTGAGGCTTCCTTGATTATGATTCAGCTTTTACTGCTTTGATTTTTAAGTTTCCCAGAAGTTGTTTTCTCATTGTAATAAATATATATTAGAAGAAGAACCATTAATCAAAATTGTTGTATCTCCAGTTCGTGGAAACCAAGTTAAGAAAGCATTAATATGGAATACCATATTCCAATAAAGTGATTTCTTAAGATTCTACGAAATTTCTTCTGTTTGAAAATGCTTGACTTTAAAACACTTTTATCATGAAAAATAGTAAACATATACAAAAGTAGAGATAAAAGCATAATGAACTCCCATGTACCCGTCACTCAGTTGCAACAATTATCAGATCATAAGTAATCTCATTTCATCCACATTCTCATCTACTTCCCATCCCACTTTGAAGTGTCTTGAAGCATATCCCAAGTATCATGTATTTTGTCTGTAAAATGTCCATTTGGAAACATAACCATTATTATCACTATTATGCCTTAAAAAATTACCTTTAAGTATTGTTTGTTTATTTTAACTATATAATAGATAATGCTAAGAACTTTGATGTCTTTTAAATGTTCATTTGCTTTATGAACTTTCTTTGATTAATTTTTGGAAGTTATCAATATTATAAATGGCTTGTAGTGTGAATTTTTTTCCTTATTGACAATTATACATTTTCTTTCTTTTAATTATGAGCTTTAACCTTGCCATGATTGCCATTCTGATGAAATGTCTTCAGTATTTTCAACTTGAATGAGTCAGAATTTAAGTTACTATCAATAATATGACACTCTTTTGTTGAAATACTATTTTTGAACCCCAAAATACAAACGTAGGAAGATCAGAAAAAAATGTACTTCTTTCTTTCTTTTAAAAATATTATTACCTCTACTGTTGGCCAAGAGTGGGAATTTACAAATCTGAGTCATTTGCAATTAAATAGCTCTCAGAACTAAAAAATGTACTCAACATGCTTTGTGAAGTTTCACTTTCACAACTAACATGGAATCTGATTTGAAGTGAGTGGTCATTCCATTTTATTATGTAGGTTTCAAAATGATACGCAGGGAGGCTGGGTCCTGCCGGAGGCAGAGCTGGAGGTGGGCCGCCAGGCTGAGGGGATAATGAGAGGCTTCTGGTGGGAGGCCTCATACTGTCGTTTCCACCAAAGCCACGTTTCATGACTGGGCGTCTAATTCTCACCCTGAGAAGTTTTATATCATATTTTAATTTAGATGGTAATTCTATATATCATGTGTGTTTATTTCAGTCCTTTGAATTTTGTGCTTATTATTGCTGTGTGCCAAATAATCCTACCAAGAAAAGAGCAGAGGCGGACTTACTTCCTTTATTTATTCCATTAACTAAGAAACGTTTGTTGAGCACTTTCTATGTGAAGAGGCTAGCTGATGATGGGATGGCAGATGATGGCATAGTGTCAAGTGAAGAAAGCTGTGTAAGAAAAAGTTTTGCAGTAACCTGAAAAACAGCGATTGAGTTAAGCTCTCATATAGTAGGTTGTAGTCTCATTGCAAGACACGGTTAACTTAACTGTGTCAACCATTAAATACACCATTAAATGGTTGTTAATTTGAATTTAGTGGTTTTTTGGTTTTGTTTATATTTACTATGTAAATTAAAAAGCAGTTTTATAGATGCTATCAGCATAAAGGGTTCATACCCGATTTTGTTTGTACACAGTATTTAAATATTATAATGAAAATAATATAACTTCTTTGGGATTTTCCTTCACTCCTAGGTCTCAAATAACTCTTCAGCAGTTTCACGTCTCTCCCTAGCAATACAGGCACTTATCACTATGTACATGCACGCACGCACATGTACAAACCGCGTGAGCACTCGAAGCCAGAGAATGAGCACACAATCCAAAATCCACCTGGAGGTTTCCAGAACCGCCTGCCAGGAGGCGGAGCCTGCTGCTGAGGGCACTGTGGGTCCCAGGGAGGAGGAGCCTGGTGGAGGAATGTGCCCACCCTCGCAGGGGTTTAGAGGTCGCTCTAAGGGGGAATCCTAGGAAGAGCCTTCTTGCCGCTGAGGACTTCAGAGCCAGGGCATGCTGGGCTAGCTTGGCTTCCCAGCAGCCTCCCCAGGTAGCGCACCCCAAGACCCGCCCAAGCAACCAATTCTGAGCAGGGACCCCTACAGTCAGCATCACGGGCTCCCTTTGCTGTGCTCCTAGAGGAAGTTTGTGTTATTTAATGTGTCCATCCACACTGGGAGAGACTGCAGAGCAAACAAAAGAAGTTAATAAAAGGCTTCCTTTAGGTTTGGGGGTCTGGACAGGGTCGAGCAGGGGAGAGCTGGACCCAGATGCGAGGAGGAGAATGAGTGCCAGAAGCCCAAGCCCCTGCCCACCAGACTGGTGAAAGGGTAGGTGCTGGGGTCCAGCCTCTGGGGGGTCTCAGGGTTCCTGAAGGATGCACGGCTCAGGCGAAGAGACAGGCACCAAGTGAGGTGCCGGAGGACAGCCAGGCTTTTTGGGCCCGACTGACTCACAGAGAAGAATCAATCTTTATTTTTATAGGGGAGGTTATACAATATTCAATGCATAGTGATTATTAAAACAGAAATGATTACCATAGAAATAATTTCGAAAAGTACAGAAGGTTTTACAGATCAATCATGTTAAACAAAGAAATAACTGAAAAGTACAGGAGGTCCCACAGATAAACCATGTTAAACAAAGGTTATTTTGACCACGAGGGTCATTAATCAGATAGCCAACGAAGCTATATGGGCACAAACTTTCAGGTGCCGATTAATAACTAGGTGTCTATTAAAATTCTAGGAACTGGTCTAAATTAGAGGGGTGCAAGGGGTGATTTATAGGTTATATAGAATTTAGCTATTGTCCATTGAGGTTAGATTTGTCTTGGTTAGGTAACTGGTTTTTTGCCTAGGTTTTTTGATTTGTACATCTTGGGGGGGGCATGTTTTGTATTTGTTTCCATGTGTTTGAGATTATTATTTCCAACTAGAACTCCTTGCTTCTTTACACTCCTGTCCAGGGTATGGGAGGGGTAGTGGCTCTAATAAATCTTAAACTTTTGAGTGGTGACTCCTTAAGAAACATTCCAAGCAACAGCTTCCTTCAACGTTCTGGCAGTTGGTCTGCCGATTGTTTAATTTTGTCCTTAACTTCCCAGGTGGGGGAAGTAGGCAGCATTAGGATTGCTAGGGGTTTCTATTCTGTGGTCAACAAATCAGTGCAGAATCAGAGGCATCATGCAGAATTTTTGTTATAACACACAGGTATCCAAAAATCCCACCACCTATTGCTAGCAGGGACAGGCATACAGGAAGAGATAGACAGGAGGTCCGGCCCTAGTCACCTCTGTTGTGCAGATGCGTCTCATCTGTCCCGACTGTGTCAAGGGTCAGCTGTTGGTCGGCTCCCGACAGGTAGGAGGGACTGGGGCAGGGTACTTTGGAGAAAATTAAAGACAATGTCTGGGGAAGTAGATTGTATTTTTACAATTCAAGAACACAAAAGTAGAATCTGTTGACAGAAGTTGTAGGGACCCAGATATTTGGCTTAAAAATACCCCACACTAATAAAACTGTCCACAAGTAGGATGAGCTGCTTTGTGTGGGATGCCATCCCTGGAAGTGTTCATGCCAAGTGTTTAGGTAGAGCACAATGGTCCTCTGTGAGGATGGAGGGTCTCTGCACTCACCAGTGAATCTATGAGTGGTGCTGAGGCCAGAGCTCCCTTGGGAGCCTTCCTGACCCAAATGCTGGTCACCTGGGTATGTTTTATCCTTTAAAGAGAGGCAATCTTTTCTAAAGCAAAACATCATTTGGACCGAACCCCTGTGAATTAGGTACAGGAAAGAGTCAAACCTGCATCCTCTTAGGTTTTTATTTGTCTGTGTTTTTGAGGTCTAGCTATACACCAATGAGGCAAGTAAGTGTTGGCGTGTGGCTTTAAAAATAGTCCCATCATAATTGTCTTCCCCATCATGCAGTTTAAAGTTGTCACACCCAACACAGACCAGGAGCCCAACACTTCAGCAGCTGCGTAGTGGCCCTTGTGTCCTGGCCTGGCTGTGGTGCAGCAGAATGTTCTCCTCTGTGACAGGGAGGACCTGTTTTTAAGCAGTGGCGGTGTAAGCACTCCATGCAGGAGGGGCAGGGAAGATGCAATATGACCTTCACAGACTGACCTCCAAAGGTCACAGGCAGTGGGCATCTTGGGGGAGGCTTGGATAGGACACAACCCCTGATGGTCAGAGTATGTCCCCCCAGTGCCCTGGCACATTAGCCCCCAGAAGCCATGTAAGGTGAGGGGAGATTACTCAGTGGAAAGGAGATTTGAAATAAAAAGTAGTACACTGACAATCAGATTTTAAAAAGCCACACTGCTTTAAATGTGCATATTTTACCACAAATACAAACACACACATTCATGCGCACCAATATTGGGGTGAAAAAGGTCTACTCTTTGCCCACTTGAGTCTGTGGACTGAGATCTTAACCTGCTCCCAGAGTTTGTGGCAAGGTGCAGTTGGAAGCTATGTGTAGCATATTTTGATCCTGGCCCAAAATCTGCCTCTGAGGCTCCAGTGATGGAATATCCTCAAGGTTGTATTGTTTTCAGGGTGTGTCAAAACTAAGAGTCCCCAGAATAAGTCAGGTGTTTGCAATTGTTCATGTAAGAAGTTGGAGGGTGCTTCCAACTTCTTTATAGAAACTAACATAATTGTAGCAAGGAACAGGAGTCCCCCAAAAGAAAGGTAACAGAAAGGGACGCTGCCCAAAGTTTCCAAGTTTCCTTTATGTACAAATTACTTATCGTAGAGAAGTGGGAGCTGGGGATAGGAGGCACCCTGAGTGTGAGCAGCATTCCTCCAATTTGGAGGCAGGTCACTGTCTGTGGTTGGTTCCTGGCTGTGAGCAGGCTGAATCCAGCTTTCTGCAGAAAGCCACATTCCCACAGGTCTAGGGCATGTCCCCAGTGGCCTATGCACAGGTAGGGCCAGGCCATGGCTCTGTGAGAGGGGCAAGGGTGGACATGCCCATCTTACATATCTGCATAGGAAGAAAAGCATATAGATGCTGCACTGTGTGAAGAGAAAGAGAACTCTCTTTTGTGCAAATGGATCCCAATTTTAGGATTCTAGTCTGAAAAAGCCTATAGCAATGTCATTGACTTGGAACCCAGGGCCAGCCAGCTAACAGATGGCTTCTGCAGGGCTGGGAAGAGTAGAATTGTGGTGAACTGAAAAGTACCAGGCTGACAAAAGACACTCTGTTTACATTTTTTAAAACTGTGCCAAGAAAGCCTGCCTGGGAATGGAATTCCTGAACCACCTCATTTTGATCCTAATTTCATTGATGAAGGAAGAGACTTGTGGCAGGAAAGTCTCTTCACAGCAGGATGATTTTAACCAGAGCCATGAGGTGATGGCTTTTAGAATATCTCATTCTAACACCATCAGCTCTTGCCATGCCTATTCTCTGTCCCCTGCCCAGGCAGAAAGTGCACCCTGAATCTAGCCCACTCCAGGACATGTGGGGGTATGTGTACCTCAGAAATGGGGCACACTGACACAGAAGGATCACAAACACTGAGCTCATAGGAACAATCTCCTGTTTTTCTAAATTATGATTCTAGAAATCAGTGAATTGGAGCTCTGAAACTTGGCCCCATCCAGGGCACACAGGAAGACCCTGAGCCCTTGAAAGGGACACATGCCAGCAGTGTGAACTCAGCTAATGACTTAGTTATTGGTGACATCTAAAACCTTGCAGCACCTTCTCCTCAGAGTCCTTGCTTGTTGCAGTTTGCAGCACAGCTGGCAGTGAGGCTGTAGTTGAAGTCCACCACACCATCCCTGCCAACCATAGGACCATGCCTTTCTCTGAGCTAGTGGGCTAAATGTGGGCTGTCGGGAAACTAAGATTAGAACAAGAAAGTGTCTCATTTGGAATGCACTGCACCTAATCTGATCCAGAGATGGGAGGGAGCAGCACCTGTTGAGACCCTTCCCATAAATGGAGCAGGTTTTAATTCAGCCCATTTTCTCCCATCAGCAGTATCACAAAGGGCTCTCCAAAGGCCTTGATTTCAGCAGAATCAAACTTTGTAGCCCTATCTCCACTGGCGTTGTGCATTGGAGGCTACAGCTCCCATGGGCTTGTTGGAGAGTCCTGGAGAAGCCTTTCCATCCCAGGCCATCCCAGTAAGTCAGGACAGGGAGGACCATCTCAGCGTACTCAGAAACTCCCAAATTCTGAAAAGACCTTCTTTTGAATTAATCTCCTTTTTGATGATGAGATGGCTCTTCCACATTCTCCTTTTGCTTAATTCCCTCTTAAAACAGGCCCAAGTGCCCTCTGGATACAGTGAGGACACACCAAGTGAGAGCAGTGGCTGAGTCAACAGGATCAGGCAGTTCAGTGAAAATTCCTTTTTTGGAAGCCAGGCAGTCACTTTCCAGGACTGCTGAATCCTTGGAATCCCTGAAGCCCAAGTCAGCAAGAGGCAGCAGCGAGCACTCCTTGGAAGGTGCCCCAAGTCTGCCTGAGAAGCCAGCAGCTTCTGGGGCAATGCGCTGTCCTTTCACCCTAGACTTCAGCACACAGGGCGGTGGGAGGGGCTCACTCAGCAGGGCTCCTTATATAGAAAATGGTTGACAAAGGAGTCTCTCCCAGACAGCACAGGAATTAATTGCCTTTGAGCAGTCTATGAAACTCCCTTTACCAGCAGCGCGTCTTATTCTAATATCTCTATCAGAGAAGACCCTGGGTTCTGAGGAATGTCACAGTGGTTCCTTTACTGTTTCCCTTCCTGTCTGTAGGTCGCTGGTTCCTGGCCCACTTCTCCAAGTAGGCAATTCAGACAGTGCCAGCCCAGGACTGGAGTGGGCACTGGTGACAGGGACTGCAGAGGGGAACTCTGGACTGTGTTTGTAAAGGGAAGAAACCTCTAGGCTCACCAGGGATGGTTTGACGGTGGGCAGGAACCACAGAAGTGGTTTTGGGTGCAGGAAACCCTTGCTTCTGGGGTTCATGAACAGCCTGTGGCGTCTTTTCACTGTGCCTGAGCTGTCAGCCAGGAAAGGAGAAAGATATCTGTGGCAGTATTTCTTAATAGGAAACCCACAAATCCCAACAGGGGTAGATTTGACTCCTAGCATCTGTTACCCTTATTCTAGTAGCAGCGCCACCATTTCTTTTGGGGAGCCGCATCTCCCCACCCGACCCATGTGGTTGGGGCTAGCCTTCCCAGTCTGCAGGGTCAGGCATGTGGCCTTGTGGGTCACACCAGCTGCAGTGACCTTGATGAGGGGCCTGGTTCAGGGAGTCCCTCTGGAGGCAGTCCAGGACTTCCTGCTCTGGGGCCGACATCTTGTTTCCATGTGAAGAGGTCCTGCTTGAGGATGATACCAACTCAGAGGCAAACAGAACCAAGAGATGAAGAGACAGGTTCCTGGCCACTATGTTTGAGGGCCCATATCTGCTGTGCCTGCAGCTGTAGTCCCACTGTTCTCCTTGGCTGCCTCCTGGCTTGTGGCAGCCAGAGTCAGAATTCTGTTACTTGTAACCAAGGGTCCCAACTAAGAACACAGGTGACATCAAGAAGTGAAGATAGGGTCCACTAGCATCATGTATCAGGTGTAGGAGTCAAGCAGTTTTTTTTTTTTTTTAAAGAAAAAAACTGAAAGTGCTGTTTGAAGACATTCCTTAAGCTTTTTGGGTCCCTTTAGCTAATTTAGGATCCACATTAAAAACAAAAGAAAACACTGTAACATTTGACAGCTCATTAGTTCTGTCTTACCATGTACTAATAAAGACTTAAAAGTGGTTGTATCTGTAAGCAAAAGATTTCTGGCTGAGTTTTGCTTCTATATGGAAGATGAAATGGTCACCAGAACATATTACACATATTACAAGTAACTCTTGTGATTGGTTTATTGCAGGAGGTGAGGAGCCAAAAGGGCCTAATGCAGGTGGTGTTGCTCCTTCCCAAGACATTCCTGCTTTGGAGTCCCTCTCTCCCCACATGGAGGCACCTACACATCTCCCACTCAGGGCATCCTGCTGCACAGCCCCTGTGTCATGTGCCATCAAGCCCCCTTCCTTTCACTTGGGTACCATTCCTGAGCAGAAGAGATGGACAACTTACAAGTGCATGTGTATGTAGTGTATACGTGAACATAAGCATCTTCAAAATTCGTCATTTGAGAAGGAACATGTGGGTCAAGGCTGGCTAAGCCCTTCAAAATGCAACCCTATCCAACTGTGAATTTCTGCCTGAAGCACAACCCAGAAGTCTGCTCTTCTGTGTCACCCAGCACTCGGAGCATGTGCTTGCCCATGTAGATGAGGAAGTGTCCGGTTACTTCTGCAGCATGGGACAGGAACCTCAGCAGGCTCCTGTAACAGAATGGACAAGGACGTACATCAGGCTTGGCATTCTGAGCCAGTGAAGAACAGATGGAGTGGGAATTTTTCACAAACCCCATCCCTGAAACATGCGCTCAGAGTAGGCAGTGCTCACATCCTCCTCTCATCCTACTTGGGTTAGCTAACACACAGATGCTACTTGGAATATCTGAGCAGGACCTGGAACTCTAGTTCTGGTGAGCTCCCAGGTGGTGCTGATGACACTGACTGGGACTACCCTTCCACCAGTCACCGAACTAGAAAGAGGTGAGTAGGCTCCTGAGAATATATACTATGTCCTATCCTTCGACCACTTGCTTACTCTGGTGGCCTTGGGTGTGTGGGGCTTGTTACTGAAATCAGTCAAATCAGGTGTGAACAGAGAAATCAGCTGAAGGAGAGGCTTACAAAAACTGCAGCTGTGATTCTGTGACCCAGTTTGCTTAGGGCAGCTGGGACATCCCAACTTGACCCTGCTGTGGCATCTAAGTCCTAAGGCTGAGTCTGGGATTCATATTATTTTGGACTAAAAATGTAGCTCTCACTGAAATTCTTATTATCTGCCAAGTTCAAAGCTAAAGGGCTTCATTCCAGTTTTAAAGCTGCCACTTCATAAGGACAGCCAAATCTGGGGCTCAGCTGTGTGGGTCAGGACAGCCCTCGGCTCCTGGTATCCCGAAGTGGGGCTCTGGTAGGGGATGCCTTCAGTTTGGGGGCCTTTGTGACTTCTGTAGCTGCTTGTCGTGTCATCAGACTTATCAGATGGTAAGAATCAGTGACAAGAAGGCTGAATTTTTGGTGAGGTTTACTTTATTATACTTTTCTAAGTTGTAATTTTTCTGTTTCACTTTAAAATTCAAGCAATCAAGCAATTTTCTCCCATTTCAGCAAAAAGATGAAGCTCTCCTGGGAGTCAAGATTTCAACAGCAGGGCAGTAACAGTTGTCTAGGAGTCAGACCCTGATGGTTCTGGTGGGAAACGGAGGCCACGCAGAAGCCATCACAGACCTGAGCATGTTGCAGACCCTGGAGAGCCGTTCACAGAGAGCAGTCTCGTTTCCAAAGCATTTCTCCTCCTGAGCTCTGGGGAAGTCAGAGCAGTCCTTATAGCACAGTGGAGAGAAGGGCTCTCAGAGGAGCAGTTAGGCCCGCCCAGAGGGGCTATACAGACAGCATGGCGTCAGCAGTTACAGCCTTTTTACATCAGCTTCAAAGACCTTCTGCCATTGTCAGTCTCTCTGTCCATCTATCCCTCCATAGAGAATTAGAGCTATGGAGGATCAATGATGAATTTACTGGAGGGACAGATGTAGGGTGTATTCAGAGCCTATGCAATCCTGAAGAACTGGGAAGCAACCTTCAGATTTTAAAGATGACAAAACAGAGGCTCAGAGAAATTAAGTAACCTGTTAAAGGTCACACAGCTACTTGCTTAGAGGTAAGGCTGAGAGCAACTATAGGTGTTCCTCTCAGTCCAGGGCTCAGTGACAAGGTGTCCAACCTGGTTACATCCAAGGAGTGTTTCTGATGAACACACAGAATTTGTTCAAATAGGTTGGGGTGGGCACCAGGGATGTCTTCTATAGGCTCCCCTGTGATGCCGTGTAACCAGCCTGGCCCCAGCCGTGTTCCCACGACACCTTACCACTAGCTTCAAGGTAGTGGTGATACAGAAATGCTGCAAAAGAGTATTTATCCAGGTTTGGGTGGCTATTCTCTACAAACCAGGTCAGAATCTCCATGGCTCTGATTTTCACTGTCATTGCTGAGAATTAAGGTTTAAAAATGCACAGCTCTAGTTTTTAAAAGAAATTTGGTTCTTCTTTACATTTATTAAAGTTTTGTTTCCATTAAGTATTTAATGGTCTTTGAAGAAAAAAGTACATATGTTTTGGAGTAAGACTTTTTGTTTTCTGAAATAAGTCTGGCATAAGAGTTCAAGTACTGTATGACATTATGTATCAGAGTGAACTGCAACAGCTACATTCAGGTCAGGGCCTCCGAGGAGTAAGCTGGGGACAAGCTGCTGGGGACAAGCTACTGGGGACGGGCTGCATGGACCAAGCTGCATGCAGCTTCCAGACTCCTCAGTTGACCCCAAAATCTGTTACCTCAGCAGGGCCTTGAGCCCTGTACATCGAAAGTCATAGGACACTGAGTACATCTCATACATGGTGGCCTTCACGTTGAGGCAGCCGAAGACATCCTTGGGATTCAGCTTGTACAAGTCGAAGGTGACTTTTGCTATTCCTGATTTCTTTGGTTTCTGGCGGGCAGTGATGAGGTTAGTACCCTAGAACAGCAAGGGAGGAAGAGAGACAAGGAGCATCCCACTTGTGACAAGCAAATCCTGTAATTCTGGTTTTATGCTAGTGTTGACTGTTGGTTTAAAATCTGTTAGTGACTCAGCTGCTAATTATTTGAGGAATGTTTTTAGCAGAGTAGTATGCTGATACTGCTACCAGGTCCAAACCCATAAGAAAGTACCCTTCCTTAATTTCCTCTGAGTTCAGTGACTAAGGATGACTGATACGGCTTCAGGGCCTTGCTTTCAGGACCCAGGGATCAATGAATGGTTGTGCTGTGAACACAGCACAATTGAGAGGCATTCAAGCTCATCACTGAGGGTGACCATGGTTACTTGATTGACATGGATGGTCTCATGACTATGAAACAGTCTGATTAAAGAGAAGCGGTCAGTTTTTTTTTCCATTTTATAAGAGGCTTCTGGACAGAGAGTTTCAGAATCACATGGTTAGAAGAGTAAGGGACAGTGTGAGAACTCTTTTAGGGCATCTCCTATTTTCTAGTAACTGTCCTGGAGGAAAGCTGACTTCCTGGGGACACCGAAAGAGGTTTGGTTCCAGTACCCACTCTCAGTCTACTTGAAACTTCAGGGTGGGAGGAGAAAGTGTTTATAAACAGCACTGCAATATAATCTTCCCCACCAAGAGCACTGAAAAGACAAGAGAAAAGGGCTGTGCCAGGGTACACACACCAGACCCAGGGCCTGCTCTTCCACACACAGACCTTGCAGTGTTTAGGTATTGATTCTGGGGTTGGAAGTAGTTGAGGCTATGAATGTTAAATCCATAATGAAAATAACCTACTATATTGAGGTGAAAAATTCCCATTAAAGTGCTCCAATCCTTCTTTCTGGAGCCCTCTTCTTTCCTCCCACACAGACCATACACAATGAGAGACGTTGGCTGTTGCCCAGCATTGAAGGCACACAAGGTCCTGAAGCCTCTTCGCTTTAGGGAGTGCAAATACTCCATCATTTAGGAAATATTTTTAAAAATCAAGATTATACTGCTGCAACTGTTTTTTGTTGCCTCATGTTCCCTTCTGTTTTATGTAAGTTTTTTGTCTTACTTTCCCTAAATGTCTTCCTTGAGTGTGATCTTAAATCCAAATTGAGATGTGCTTACAAAGCTAATCCACTTGCTATCTGACTTGGGGCACCTGGAGGTCTGTACTGTTGACTAAGGAAAAAGGAAATGACTCTTCCTTGTCTTCTTCCTGAAAGCTCTTTCAGAAGCTGCTTCCCCAAAGGTTTTATGACTTTGAGACTGAAGAAGGGAGACCCCTGGTGGTTATTTCTGGGCTGGAAGTTCTTGCCCAAGTCAAATAAAATTGGCTTCACTGGTAAAAACACCTCCAAGTGGGGTAGGATCTGTATTTGGCTCTGAGGTGCACATTTCCACCTTGAAGGAAGGTGGCTGAAAAGTGGAAGTCAAGAGAAGACTCCAGCGCAAACTCACATGTCACTGAGGCCATACTAGACTGAGGATGGCTTTAGGCCTCTCCTAAAACCATCATATCTCAGACTTACTTGTATCCCATGCTCCCTATCACTGCCCTGTATTTTAGCTTGGCATCCCAGTGCCCATCCACACCTGGGGCTTGCACATGGTACATATGTTCCATATTAACCAATTCCTCCCAGTGACTTCCATGATCTACCGGCATGATCAGCAGCTTTAAAGATACTTTATTTTAAATTGTATGCTTTTTATAATTGGTCTGTTTTCTTCTTCCACTTGGAAAAGTATGAAGTATTTGACATGTATAGGAGTGAACATATATGTAAAAATAAGGAATAATAAGATGTGTGTATCCACTCTACATAAAAAACCAGTATAACCCAATCTGCATCTCCCAATTATATTCCTTCATCTCCCAAGAGAAAAACAACCTAAGTTGTGCATCATTCTGTTACTTTAAAAAAATTAGCACGTGTATTTTAAGCATTATATAGCTAATTTTATATGTTTTTTGAATTATCTATAAGTTTTTAAATGCAGAGGTTCCCAAAGTGTAATTTGGAGACACCTGGGGGATCCTGAGATCCTTTCAGGGGATTGAGAGGTCAAAACTATTTTTATAATGAACACTAAGATGTAATTTGCTTTTTTACTCTCATTCTCTCACAAGTAGTGGCATTCTCCACTGTACATTTGGGAAAATTGCATAATTCAATGAATCAGTATTTTCTAAATGACCAATGCATGTTATTAAAAATCACCCCTGCCAAAGAGATCCACTAAAGCGCAAGATAGACTAGTGGATTCCAATGTAACAGATGAGGCAGACTTCACAGGTATGCCTTCAGACTCCACGCTGTGCCAGCCTTTAGGACACCACCACTTGTTGAGTTGTGGTGTAGTATCAAAAGAATATCCTCAGTCATCAGAAAAGACCATTAAAATACTCTTTCCTTTCCCACTACTTATATTTGTGAGGTCATACTTTCTTCACATACTTCCATCAAAACAATATATTACAACAGATCGCGTACAGATATGAAAATTTAGCTGTCCTCTATTAAGTGAGGCATTCAAGAGGTTTACAAAAATGTAACATAATTTTACTCCTCACTAAATAATTTGTTTTGAAAAATAGTTTTTTTTTCCATAAAAATATGTGATTGCCATTAACTGTTTTGGGTTATTATTTTTAATGAAGTAATACATTTTTAAAAAATTCTCAATATTAATTTTGAATATGAGAACTATGTATATCTATAGTTTAGAGTTTCTAAGCCTTGGCATGATGACATTTGGGGCCAGATAATGCTTAATTGTGGGGGCTTTCCTGTGCATTGTAGAATATTTAGCAGCATGTCTCATTCATACCCACTAGATGTCTGTAGTATATCTTTGTCCCAGAGGTAAAAAACCAAAAAAGTTTCAGACTTTGCTAAATGTCCCGAGGAACAAAATAATTCCTAGTTGAGAACCCCTGATCCATGAATATCTATAGGTTCTATTGATATAACCCACAGAAACAAAGCTATTTGGGATCTTCATTAATTTTTTTTTTTAAGATTTTATTTATCTTCAGAGGGGAAGGGAAGGAGAGAGGGAGAGAAATATCAATGTATGGTTGCTTCCTGTGCATTCCCTACTGGGAACTGGCCTGCAACCCAGGCATGTACCCTGACTGGGAATCGAACCGTGATCTCTTGGTTCACAGGCCCACGCTTAATCCACTAAGCTACACCAGCCAGGGCGGATCTTCATTAATTTTTAAGAGTGAAAAGAGAGATGAAAAAGTATGAGGACCAAAAAAAAAAAATTCTGAGAACCACTTGCTTAATGTGTTATTTTGCTATGTTTTCACCCAACATAGTTGGTGAGATTTATTCACATAGATGTCTGTAGTGGTACATCATACATTTTCACAGCAGAAGAGTACTCTATCCAATGAATATACAGGAGTGTGTTTATTTATGTGTATTTATACAGAAGCACTTGGCTGGGTATTGTGTGCTGGGTATATGTGTAAGAATGGACTTGCTCAGCTCAACTCTATGGGATAAAGGCAAGTTGTTTTATAAACACTTGTTGGTGGGACCATAAGAAGGTTCATTGCTCCACATCTTAAAAATCAGAAAAATTTAAAAGCCTAACAATACCAAATCTGGTAATGATGTAAAAGAGTATCTTACTGTGCTCTTAGGTTTCCTCAGTCACCACTGAGGTTGAGTATTTCCCCATGTTTTACTGTTCATTCTGCAAATGCTTGTCCCTTGTTTCTGACCATTTTTCTATTGGATTGTCTATAGTTTCCATTACTGATTTGTGTGAGTCCTTTAAATCTGAGAAATACTAATTATTTGTCAGGTTATCTTGGAAACACCTTCTCTCCACTTGCGACTTATTGTTTTATTTCCTTTATAGTATGTTTTGATGAACAGAATTTTTAATGAAGTTAAATTTATCTTTAAAAAGTTTGTGTGTTGTGTTTTGCTTTAAAAAATAATACCTGAGGATGCCAAGTAGACATATAGCAGATCTTCTCAGTCACATCTCTAACTTCCTTCCTGTTCCCCACCTCTCTCTTTTTGTGTTACAACATGAGCACCTTCTTTTGACATAGCTCTAGGTCTTTTATTATTATCTATAGTCCTCTCACAGTTTTCATTTACTATAACTGCTATATTTTTCATTTTTAGAAATTTTATTTATCGTTTCAAGTCTATCTAGTTTTAAAAGCTCCTTTTGTTCATTACTTTAGATTACTTTTTATCTCTTTGACCATTTTAAATACACTTATTTTATACCTTGTACCTGATGATCCAACATCTGAGGTCTTAGCAGGCCTGACTTTTTTATTCCTTCTCACTCACACTTAGTGCCTGAGTCTTTATGTTTTGTGTTTTATTGGGAACTCACATTTGTTGGAACTTTAGGAACAAAAGTTCTTTCAGGCCTGGGTCACCCCATTCAATCTGAGCCTATTTGTTCCTGCTAGTTACATGGGGCACATCAACCCTGAATCACTGGGACTGGAGGGAGAGGCTATTTGAATACAGAGTATTCAATGAGTAAACTCCTTCCACTGATGCTTCCTCCCTGGATTTCTGTAAACCAAACTTCCAGCTTGGGTGAAAGTTTAGAATCAACAATTCCTATAACCTCATGAAGGCAGCTGTCTCACAGATCCCTAGGAAGGACCTCTAAAAGTTTCTGCTTTATGTGGGCATCTCTAATTTGACTTGCACTTTTCTGTTAGCCCAAGACTTAGTTTCCTCCTCTCAGCATCCATCAAAACCAAACCCTTAGTCACTGCGGTCAGTGGATGCCCACCGGAGAGAGCCAGCTTCAGTGTTTGCTTTCCTGTCTGGATTCTGGCTCCCATAAAAAAAATCTGGCTTCTGAGGATTTCCTTTTCTTAAAGGTCAGTTAGGCATATAAAAAGATTTTCTAATATTTGCTTCACATTTTTAGTGGGAAGGTTTTCCAAGATATATAATCTATACTTTTCCTAGAAATAAATAGCTTTATTCTATCTCTTTTCTTTTTCTAAAAAAAGATTTTATTTATTTGTTTTTAGACAGAAGGGAAGGGAAGGAGAAAGAGGGGGAGAGAAACATCAATGTGTAGTTGTCTGTTGTGTGCCCCCTGCTGGGGACCTGGCCTACAACCCAGGCTTGTGCCCTGCCTGGGAACCGAACTGGCTACCCTTTGCTTTGCAGCCCCGTGCTCAATCCACTGAACTACATTAGCCAGGGCTATCTCCTTACTTTTGTAAATCACTGTAGTCACACACACACACAATCCTACCTAATTTCATTAGCTTTGTTAGCTTGTTGGCCTCTTAAGGATAGGGACAGTGAAAGGTCATCAGGTCATATCTACAAGCTTTAACAGGATCTGTAGCTCAAACCCTAAATCAGAGAGCATCAGCTCACAGAGATGCTACATTTCCTAGAAATACTTATATGAATGTCTTTGAGGATGGTACATCCAGTTATTAGGTGAATGTATAAAGGATATTTTAGAAAGTGGGCAAGTCAACACCAAAGTAGGGAATTCACTTTTGCAGGTAAAAAGTCTACCCAGTAGCTATTTTGGATAACAGTGTATTTGCTTACCGGTGTCCACTTCTGTCCTTTTTCCAAGATCATGAAATGCGTGTTATCTGCTAAGGTCTGAAAGAACTCTTCTGTGTCCACCATGGTGCCGTCTTCCTCCAGCACCAAAGTGACCAGCGTGCTGGTGATAAGTAGGGCATCCAGAGTCTAGGTTGGCAATACATCAGAGACATTTGACCATTCACAGACATTGACTATGTTACAGTTTCAGAAAAGCTGGTGGATTTTGATAAAAATTTAATGGTCAAGATATATCTGAAGTGGTGTCTACGATTCAGTCTTGGCTTAGAAAAAGACAAATTAATTAAGATTTTTAAGGGACCTATCTTCAGAGATTTCAATGACATGAGATAAATGATTATATTTAATAATATTTACAGTTTCTAAAAATACCCACTTATTTTGACTAATAAAAAGAATAATTCTCCACATATGATATTTAAGGAGCTTGAGTCTTATGTGGCATATTTGAACGTGTCTCTTACTTAAGAGCCTGCATGTTGGATGCTTGTTACTCATTTCCCTGGGTGTCTGTGTCTGGGTTATGCCTCCATGTGATTCTTCCTCATTTTATGATCTAGGACACTTAGATTAAGGACTATTCATCCCTGGCCTTTACAACAAAAAACAAATTTCCAAAGGCTGCTGATTGCCTATATTCTCTCTTGTCAAATAAATAAAGTTACATTATCAACGGATGACTGTTTGTAAGGTTTTTGTCTTTGTGCTTAAATCTCTTATGGTACAAAGATGCAGTAATGTTTCCTTTCATTCTTTTATTCTCCTCTAACCACTTAGAAATGGTCCCCCTTAGACTTTTCAAGGCCAAGACATAGACATTTCATTCTTTGCATTGGCTTAGTACCAAGCCCCTGAACCTTCTGAGGACTGGTGGGGAGGCAGTGTGGCTGGTGGTACCTTGCTGAGCAGCTCCTTCAGACTGCTTGCTATTACTCCCCGCCGGCTGCTTCTGTCGTGGTTGGAGACTCGGAAGGGGCGAGCTGAATGCATGATGGGAGTGAGTAGGACTCTCTTAGTCCGTGATCCCACAAATGTCAGGGGCCTGGGAATGGAGAACAAACGTAAAAAATATATTTGACATTACTTTTTAAAAAGAGTATTTAAAGAGAGGTTTGAAGTGTACAAATATCAAACAATTTTAATATCTACACCTAAAAGAAAGAAATCCAATGGTTGGAAATTATTAAAAATTACGTGTCACTTCCAGCCAAGATGGAGGCATAGGTAGACACACGGTGCCTCCTTGCACAGTCAAGATAGAGACAACAGCAATTTAGAAACAGAATAACAACCAGAACTGACAGAAAATTGAACTGTATGGAAGTCGGACAACCAAGAAGTTAAAATACACTGGTTCATCCAGACTGGGAGGAGGGGCGGAGTCGGCAGCCAGGCACAGATTGCAGCACCCAGAGGAGAGAGTGTTGGGAGCGGGCTTGAAGGCATCCAGGATGCGCAAGATCTCAGTGGGTGGACCCTGAGCTCGCAAGCAGCAGCTGGCAGACCCCGGCCAAGGGGTAGCAACTGGCAGACCCAGAGAGGCAACAATTGTGAAACAAGGCACTGCGCGCAACCCAAGATCCCAGCACTGGGAAATAGAGCCTTGGGGCACTGATTGAAAACACCTGTGGGGGTTGAGGCACAGGGAGAGACTCCCAGCCTCACAGGAGAGGTCCTTGGAAAGTCCCACGGGGTGCACAAGCCCACCCACAGGGGAAGTGGCACCAGAGAGGTCCAGTTTGCTGAGGGGAAGCAGCAGAAGGGACTGGGGGCCAACGGAGAGTGGAGCAAGAGCCATTGTTCCCCTCAGACCCTGCCCCCACATAAACATCACAACCCAGCTACTCGGGTTCCCCGCCCTAGTGAACACCTAAGGCTCCGCCCCTCATACATAACAGGCACGACCAGACCAAAGGTTAAAAAAAAAGATGGCTCAAACAGAATTGAAAGCCCCACAACCAGTACTTTTAAGCGATTGGGAGATAGCCAACCTATAAGATGCACAGTTCAAAACACTGGTGATCAGGATGCTCACAGAATTGGTTGAATTTGGTCACAAATTAGATGAAAAAATGAAGGCTTCAATAAGTGAAATGAAGAAAAATGCACAGGAAACCAATAGTGATGGAATGAAAGCTGGGTCTCATATCAATGGAGTGGATCAGAAGGAAGAAAAAACATGCAACCAGAAAACAATGAAGAAATAAGAATTAAAAAAAATGAGGAGAGGCTTAGGAACCTCCAGGACATCTTTAAACATTCCAACATCTGAATTATAGGGGTACCAGAAGGAGAAGAGGAAGAGCAACAAGTGGAAAACTTATTTGAACAAATAATAAAGGAGAACTTCCCCAATCTGGCAAAGGAAATAGACTTCCAGGAAGTCCAGGAAGCTCAGAGAGTCCCCAAGAAGTTGAACCCAAGGAGGAACACACCAAGGCACATCATAATTACATTAGTCAAGGTAAAAATGAAGGAGAGAATCCTAGAAGCAGCAAGAGATAAGGAGACAGTAAACTACAAAGGAGTTCCCATCAGACTGTCAGCTGATTTCTCAAAAGAGACCTCGCAGGCAAGAAGGGGCTGGA
>CM052547.1:46538842-46566075 GCA_028533065.1 Trachops cirrhosus | reverse complement strand
GGATGTTGGAACGTTTAAAGATGTCCTGGAGGTTCCTAAGCCTCTCCTCATTTTTTTGAATTCTTGTTTCTTCATTCTTTTCTGTTTGGTTGTTTCTTTCTTCCTTCTGGTCCACTCCATTGATTTGAGTCCCAGTTTTCTTCCAATAACTATGGGTTCCCTGTGCATTTTCCTTCATTTCACTTAGCATAGCCTTCACTTTCTCATCTAATTTGTGACCAAATTCAACCAATTCTGTGAGCATCCTGATCACCAGTGCTTTGAACTGTGCATCTGATAGGTTGGCTATCTCTTGGTCGCTTAGTTGTATTTGCTGTGGAGCTTTGATCTGTTCTTCTATTTGGGCCATTTTTTTTTTTGTCTTGTCCTGCCTATTATGTATGAGGGGCGGAGCCTTAGGTGTTCACCAGGGCGGGGCAACCCAGTCACTGTGTTGTGACAGTGTATGTGGGGATGAGGTCTGAGAGGGAACAATGGTGCTTGCTCTGCTCTCTGTAGGACTTCAGTCCCTTCCACTGCTTCCCCCAAGCAAACTGGGCCTTTCTGGTGCTGATTCCTGTGTGGGTGGGTTTGTGTGCATCCTGGGACCCTGTGGATCTCTCCAATGAACTGTCCTGTGAGGCTGGGAGTCTCTCCTGGTGCCTCAACCCCCACAGGTATTTTCAATTGGTGTTTTGAGGCTTTATTTTCCAGCACTAGGACCCTGGGTAGCGAGGTCTGTCTGCCTCCCCAGTTTTGCCTGGTTTATTTGCAGGCGAATGTGGGACCAGCTGGTCAGCCAGCCGCCTTGCACGCTGTGCCTTGCTTCACAATCACTGCCTTGCTGGGTCTGCCCATTGCCACCCCATGCGCAGGGTCCACCCGCTGCCATCTTGCAGGCCTGTGGTGTGTCAGCTGCTGCTTGTGTGCCTGGTGCCACCGCTTTTTATGCTGCAACCCCTCTCAGCCCGGCCGCCCGACTCTGCCCTGACTACTGGTCTAGAAGAATGTGTCTATTTTAACTCCTTGGTTGTCTGACTTCCATATAGCTCAATTTTCTGTCAGTTCTGGTTGTTATTTTGTTTCTAAATTGTTGTTGTCCTTATTTTGGTTGTGTGAGGAGGCAAAGTATGATTACCCATGCCTACCTCTTGGCCAGAAATTGAAAACTTAATTGAGAACATAATGAAGGAGAACTTTCCCAATCTGGCCAAGTAAATAGACTTCCAGGAAGCTCAGAGAGTCCCAAAGAAGTTGGACCCAAGGAGGAACACACCAAGGCACATCATAATTACATTAGCCAAGGTAAAAATGAAGGAGAGAATCCTAGAAGCAGCAAGAGATAAGGAGACAGTCACCTACAAAGGAGTTCCCATCAGACTGTCAGCTGATTTCTCAAAAGAGACCTCGCAGGCAAGAAGGGGCTGGAAAGAAGTATTCCAAGTCATGAAAGGCAAGGAACTACATTTAGGATTACTCTATTCAACAAAGCTATTATTTAGAATGGAAGGGCAGGTATAGTGCTTCCCAGATAAAATCAAGTTAAAGGAGTTCATCATCACCAAACACTTAGTATATGAAATGTTAAAGGAACTTATCTAAGAAAAAGAAGATCAAGACTAAGAATAGTAAAATGGCAACAAAATCACAACTATCAACAGCGAAACCTAAAAAACAAAACAAAAACAAACTAAGCAAACCACTAGAACAGGAACAGAATGACAGAAATAGAGATCATATGCAGGGTAATCAGCAGGGAGGAGTAGGGGAGATAGGGGAAAAGGTACAAGGAATAAGAAGCATAGATGGTAGGTACAAAATAGACAGGTGAATGTTAAGAATAGTATGGGAAATAGAGAAGTCAAAGAACTTATACGTATGGCCCACGGACGTGAACTAAGGTGGCAGAATGCTGGTGGGAGAGGGGTCTGGGGTGGAGGGGAATAAAGGGGAGAAAAAATGGGACAACTGTAATAGCATAATCAATAAATTATACTTTAAAAAAAGAAATATTTTTAAAAATATTTATTTTTAGAGAGATGGAAAGCAAGGGAGAAAGAGAGATAGAGGATCATTGATGTGTGAGAGATACAACAACTGGTTGTGTCTCACATGTCCCCAACTAGGGACCTGACCTGCTACCCAGTCATATGACCTGATGGGGAATCAAAATGTCAATGTTTTGGTCCACAGGCTGGTGCTCGATCCACTGAGCCACATGAGCCAAGGAGGGCTTGTTGAAACTCTTGATTGTGGTGGTAGTTACACAATTGTATGCATTTGTCAAAAATTGCTGAAATGTATTTTAAAAGGGTGAACTTTGCTATATATAAATCATACTTCAATTAAAAAAATACTAGTAGGAGTGCAAAATGTTATCACTTTGGAATTCTTTTTGGTAGTTTTATGAATAATGCTAAATATACCCCATTGCTAATGTACCCCATTAGCTAGCAGTTCCACTATTCCTAGGTAGTTTATTCAACAGAAATGAAATCTTTGTCCACAAAAATCCAGTAATATTAATAGCACCGTTATTCATAATAGTCCCCAAACTAGAAACAGCCTTAATCTCCATTTACAGAATGGGTAAACAAATTTTCAGTGCAATTATGCAGTAAGACATACTACTCTTCAATAAAAAGAAACAAAGTATTGATCCACAAGCACCATGGATAAGTCATGAAAACATTCTGCTGAGTGAAAGAAGCCAGACATAATAAAGCACATATTGCATGACTCCATTTATGTGAAATTCAGGAAGAGATGAAATAATCTGTGGGGACAGAAATGAGAGTAGTGGCTGCCTCGGACAGGGGAGGTCACAGACTGGGAAGGGATACAGGGAACTTTCTGGAGTTACAGAGAAGATCTAGATCTTGATTAGTGTGTTCATTAAGTGGCATTGACATTTGTTAAAACTCACAAGCAATGTCCTACAAATTGTGTATTTTACTATATGTAATTATAACCATGATGAAAAAATATATACAGTGATAAAAGTCAGAAAGGGATTGCCTGGAGGGAGTTGCTGACAGTGAGGGGGCACAAGGGAACTTTCTAGGGTGATGGAAATGTTTATATCTTGTTTGGAGTAGCCAAAACACATCAAACTGAACACACAGAGTGATATAATTTATTATATGTCAACTATACTTCAATACAAAATAATGTGAAAGTATAAAATAAATAATGCTGAAAAAAAGAGCAGTAAGACCAATGGGCATATTTAAAAAAATAATTTTAAAATATTTTAATTGTGGTAAAAACATGTAACATTTACCATCTTAACAATTTTAAGTGTACAGTTCAGTAGTGTTAAATATATTCACACTATTGTGCAATGGATATCCAGAACTTTTTCCTCTTACAAAACTGAATCTCCATATCCTTTAATCAATTATCCCTATTTCTCTTCCCCCCAAACAGCCCCTGGCAACCACCACTCCACTTTCTGTCTCTGTGACTTTGACTGCTCTGGGTACCCCATATAAATAGAAGCATACAGTATTTGTCCTTTTGTGACTGGCTTATTTTGCTTAGCATGATGTCTTCAAGGTTTATCCATGTTTTAGCAGATTGCAGAACTTCCTTCCTTTTGAAGGCTAAATCATATTTTATTGTATGGATTAACCATATATTTTTTATCCATTCTTCCATCAATAGACACTTGGGTTGCTTCAACCCTTTGGTTATTGTGAATAAATGCTGCTATGAACGTGGATGTACAATTATGGCATCGTTTTTTAAAAGTAAAAAATCAGGATCACATAGTTTTATTGTCACCTTTTCTTCTTTCCTGTATTGACCTTGTTGATGACCAGCAGTTTGTCAGAGACCAGTGCAGCAAGAGGGTACGACACTCATGCCCAGCACTGAATAGTGACAGTGACTCTGGGTGAGCAAAAGTTCATGTTTTTCTTAAAGGCTAAACTGTGTCTTTGGAGGCAATGTAGAAATACAGTTGGAGATTATTCCAAGCCAAAAGATAGCAAAGGTCATCTTTTGTATGTGCCCAGGGACAAGCCCCTATGGACATTCAGGAGTAGCAGCTCTAATTTGCTTACACAACACTGACTGCTGGCCCCATTTGGCTCCTCTAGGGGCCCTCCACCCTCATCAGGAGGGGCCCCAGGAAGCCTGCAGGGAGATGTGTATCTACCCCTGGCCACCAGGTGGCAATAAGTAGGACACTCTCCTGGGCACTGACAGACTTAGGTGTGTTGCAGAGAGATTAAACACCTAGATGACTGGCTGGTTTTTCTCTGGCCTACTGTCCTTTCTCTCCCATGCACTAGTCTATCTTTTCACACTCTGTGCTTTGCATAAAGATTCATTAGCCATAGCTGTCAATAGATGAATTGGTGACACCACTGGGGAAACACTGAGGCTTATATCCACTTCTGTTGCTTTGCAAGCTTATACAATCTATAAAGCTCTGGAAAAGGTGAAATTGTGGTGGATTGTAGTCCATCACCTGGATCTTTTCAGAGCCTGTAGTAGTGATGATGTCATTTTTGCATGCCCTGCATACCTGCCTAGCACAGGTATACCTTTGTGTGTCCCTGAACAAAACCTTCTAAATCCGTGGGAGAGGGCAAAACCCAGCTCCAGGTGCACTCATAAGGGTCAGGCCAGGAAGCTAGGAATTGGGCTTCCACTGGGTATATGTGATTTCCCCCATATCCTTAGACAGTAATGTGGAATGCACATCCCTCCAGTCCAGGATGACACTTTTCTGTCCTAGCTCAGGGGCTGATCTCCTCCACCCCACTGACTTGGGCATAAGATCCTTCACCAAGAAGCTTTATATTTGTTATGTTCAAACTTTGTGGGACGGAGGTCCTGAATAGAGAGAAATTGCTTCCATACTTGTTCTCATAGTTTTCAACGATTCTAAAATAAGCCATGTGTCTTCAATATTCTGCCTACTCATTCCTTCTAGGTATCAACTACATTTGGACTATGCCATTGCTAGGATGTCCCTTTCATATCCACTTGTACCTAAGACTTGCCTCCAGATACACTCTTTTTACCACCATCCAGTACAATTTATTTCACCAGGCATTTACCAAGAGCTTGCTGTGTGCACCATCCTTCTGCAAATAGGGTCTAAGATATCTCTGATGGCTCCTCATTGTCTGTAAGACAAATCACACATGGCTCATAAGGCCCCGTGATCTTCTAGGCCATGGTGCCTGGCACTGGGTAAGCCTTCATTTAATGCTCACTGATTGCCTGCTGCCCCCAACCCTATCTCTGTCTCCCACTCTCTGACCATACAGTCTACTGGCTGTTGCTGAATTTACTACACATTTTAATGACATCTCAGTGTCATTGTTCACACAATTCTGCCAAGAAAACTTCTCTCCATTCATGTAAATCCTATCTCATCCTTGAAGATCTAGCTCAATATAACCCCTTCCATAAATTCTTCTCCTACTCGGACAAATACATTTCTCCTCTTTGTTGTTCCCCCAGCTCTTTGTTATGTTTTTATGGCATTGATCATTTATAATCTTTGATACCTGTTTGTGTACATGTTTGTCTCTCTCTGCTCCAAACTGTAAACTTCTTGAGGACAGGAATCATGTCTTATTATAACTCCAGCACTGAGCTCAGAACCTAACTGTAGTAAATATGAAAATAATAACAAACACTTTAATGAGCCCTCAGTATATCCAGTAATGGAGCTAAGAGCTTTGCATATATAATCTCACTTCTTACCCTATGAGTAGGTGGTATTATTCTCTATTTTAAAGATATTGAAACTGAGGCACAGAGAATATAAGACTCCTACCTGAGGTCTCAGACAGCTAGTAAGCGATATTGTTGAAATATATTAAATAAGTGATTATTAGCATGTTGAATTGAATTAGGACTTTTCCTAATCCTAGGAAGATGTTGGAAAAATAAAAGCCACGGTCCCTTTTTGATAACATTATTTACCATCACAAAGTTGTACAGGTTAGTTTCCTATAACTCGATTAAATCTTAAACTTAAAATCATTAAATGGCTTTTCCCAAGGCATTACTTTATTCATGGGGGAAAAAAAATCCAAACAAAACCCCAAAATAAAATCCAAACCAAAAACCCTCTTGTCCAAAACTTGGTTAAACTCTGGATAGCTAGTTTAATTACATCTTTTATTACTATTATTATTGGTCTTAAATTTTATATATTTTTAATTTGGCCATGAACTATGTTGACATTTTTTGGTTATACACAGATACTATGCATTATATGGAATAATGGCATTATTCCTAAATCCTGGGCTCACAAGTCATGTATACAAGAGCACTATAGCTAAGTTCTCCCTGCTGTCCAGAGACAAACAATCTCATATCACGCACGATTGCTCAGGATCAACTATGAAACTAGATGGTCTGTTTTTGCAGGGAGCCAACATCTGAGAATCCCCGGTAGCTTCTGGTGCTGCACATTTCATCAACATGGACAGTGGGTGGCAAGCTGTCACCAAGCCTCTTGGCAGAGAAGAGGCTTCGCCAAGCGCAGCGCTGCAGGGAGCACTGAAACACAGCCCAGGGATGCAGAAAATCATCCCTAAGGGGCTGGGCCAGTTTCCCTAGAAGCTAAGTACCTCTCTGGGGAAGTTGGTCCAACGTTCAGCTCGCAGAAGTCACTCCCATTTGGTGCAGGAGGTTGCACCTGTCTGGACCCTCACAGCCCAGGGTTTCATGAAGATGAGCACAGAGCTGCCATTGGCCAGAACTCATGCCCCTGCAGTGCAGGTGGGCAGCTGGGCCAGTGTGGTTCCAGGTAATAAGTGTAACCAGCTGTCCAAACGCTTTGGTGGACCAAGGATTGCAATGTAAGTGTAATATGGGGATGCCACCTGGGCGTGGGAGACTACTCACAACATTTTGTGGGGGCATCACCAGGCTAACTGTATGGGGTGCTTAGGATGGGCACACACTGTTCAAATATCCTTTTCTCCAGTAGCAAAATGGATTTTCCTGCTCTGGGGAATAGCAGAACGATTAATAGGCAGGCTGGCCCTGAGGTAGGAGAGCTTGGAGGGCCTGGGTTAAGGCGGGTGTTTGGCAATGTGACATAGGGGCATGGGGAAACTTACCTGCCTCCCTCACCTGAGTGCCTTAGTGCTGGCATAAATTTCAGTAAGAGTAGAGAATCAGATCCCAAAAGATCTAAAGGCACATCGACAAAGTGGAATGCTACAGGGGAAAAAAAGTATTAAAAGCCCTAAAAATAGGTCTAAAAGCTAATTCTACAGGGACATGAGGATGGAGACACATCTTCATAGTAGCACATATTAAGGGCTTTAACTTAATTTTTGTTGTTGGAAACTGAAGTAGGGAACTACATACCTACTGCATGTGACTTTAAGTCACTATCATCTTAATGAGACTCACTCTTCTCCCAGGGGGGTAGGGAGGGTCCAAGACTTGGCCTGGTGCTATGTGGGTCCTGCAGCATGGGAAGAATGGGGAGCTACCTCACTATCAAGGGCAAAGTTCTTGGGGCCCCTGTGACATTCCAACTGAGACGTGGGGAACCAAAGACGTCAGGACCCAGACATATTTCCAGTGAGAAGTTGTTGGCTGAAACCCAAAACAAAGACAAGGAGTTTTTCATCATTCTAACCCTTCTTGAGATGGTTTTTGATAATCTGGTCCAGATGCCAGATGTGTATGGTGCTTGGTCAGCATGGGGGTGAGAAAAGAGGCACCCCAGGGAATGGGAGCAGATGGAGGACGTGCCCTTTGTTGAGCCAGGTCATGTCCCTAACCTGCTGGCCTAGGGAGTGGATATGACACTGCACACTATTTGACCTAGGCAATTCATGGCCTTGTACTTCCTCCTTCTCCCTGAAGGTTGATAGGGTATTAACTGACCAATACCATTGTTTTCTATGTTGAACATGTCAGGCAATCTACAACAAAGTTAGTGACTGCTGAGAGCTGGAGCATAGAGGTCAGATCATTTACCCGAGTAGAAGGTTTGAATCACGCAATTCTTAAGCCTCCACCCTCCAAGATTCTATTGTTCAGTTAGCTAAATATCCAAAAGCCCCCGGTTACTTTATGCATAGATGTATCATATCATTCTACTGAACAGAGGATAACCCTACTGCATGACTGATGAACACTGTACCAACCACCTACCTCACAGCTCCCTTTCCTCTTACTTAAAAATTGTTACAACATTAATAAATCAATAAACAACAAGTACTGGTGAGGATGTGGAGTAATGGGAACCCTAGTACACTGTTGGTAGGAATGCAGACTGGTGCAGCCATCGTGGGAAACAGTACAGCATTTCCTCAAAAATCCTGGAACACCAATTCAAAAGAACTTACACACCCCTATGTTCATAGTAGCACAAATTATGATAGCCAAGTGTTCAAAACAACCTAAGTGTCCATCAGTAAATGAGTGGATCAAAAAACTGGTACATTTACACAATGGAAATATACACATACTACACAGCAGAAAGAAAGAAGGAGCTCTTATCCTTTGTGACAGCACAGATGGAACTGGAGATGCAAGTGAAATAAGCCAGGTGGTGAAAGACAAATACCATGTATTTTCACCTGTAACAGGAACCTAGTGAACAAAACAAACAAATGAGCAAAATAGAACTAGAGGCATGGAACAGACTGACAGCTGACAGAAAGGAGGGGGGAGGAGATAAGGGAGGAAAGAAAGAGAAGGGACTAGTCAAGGAACATGAATGAATGACCCATGGACATGGACAACAGGGTGGGGAATGACTGTAGGAGTGGGGGGTGGGCTGGGCAGAAGAGGGCAAAGGGGGGAAAATTGGGACAACTGTAATAGAATAACAATAAAATATTTACTAAAAAATAAATTTGCTTAAAAATCATGGAGTTGCACACTTAACAAAGGGTGAATTTTATGGTATGAAAATTATTTCTCAATAAAGCAGAAAACATAGTTTTGATCTGAAAAAAAATTGTTATAACCAGTTCTCCAGTAGTGTGCTAACACATACACATGACAAAAATACTCTCCAGGTGTTTTCAGCATGAAGCAAAGACTGCTTTGCTTAGTGCCCAAGCCCCTCTGAGTTGACCCCAGTGTCTTTATTGTCATCTTCCCACCCTTCTGCTGAGTGACACCATGTCCCTCCCAGCCATGCAGCACTCCAAGAGTTTCCTCCAGTGCATCCTTGGGGTCAGTCCTCTCTGACCACACCTGGAATGCCCTGCTCCTGATTCTTGACAAAACCCCTGTTCACCCTCCCAGATTCATTATCACTTACTCCAGAAGGCCTAGTCCCATGCTCCTAGGTATCCCTGGGGCCCTGCGCCAGCCCCACTCGAGCCCTCTTTAGCAGACCTCCCTCACACCAGACACTGGACAGGGTGCTGTGGGCTTGGAGGGCAGGGACTTAATGATTACAGATGTGTATGTTAAGATGGAATATATGAACAGTCACAAATAGGAAACACTGCCTTCCAAGAGCCCAAGTATTTATAGAATGCCACATTTCAGGGAGCTCTGTTGCTTCTGGAACATGAACTTGTATATTCTGTGTCATACCTAAAAATCTCCCTAGTCCCTGATACCAGAATCAGGTCTCACCTGCCACCCACACTTGGTCTTCCTCTCCGACCCTTCTGATTCCCTTGTCCTCTGAACTGCAAGTTTAGGTTATTTTGGACTTCCTAGCCATTTAGTGATAGAGGTCCTGGCCCTCACCTGCTTCCATGGGCTCTGTGGTTGCACAGAAACTGCCTGTTTGCTTTTGAAACTGCCATTTTGGATCTTTTACAATAATCCCCTTTTTGTACACTAGGTCCTCATATTTTATTTTCTGTCATTTGTTCCTCTTTTGTTTTGTATTAATCATGGGGTTGCTGCTGATATATGTGGTGACTGAGTGGCACCTGAATGGACAGGTCCAAGCTATCATCAGGAAGCCATATGGCTCACCAGTGTTTTGGTGAATCTGATCTGGGCACTCAGCTGAGACATACATATATGGACATCTAGGTGTTTATCTTCCTGTGTCCTTTACAGGGACATTTATGAGGTGACTGAGCTGCACTCCACCCAGAGGTCTTCACCAGTATGAAGGAAGCCTAGCAGCCTGGGCAGGAGAAAGGTCTGAAGCAGGTAGGTGAGCAGCCCCTGAGCTCAGGTCCTCTGGCCTCCCACAGACCTGCTCTCCTGATGTCTGTTTGATGCAAGCATGTGCGCACTGCATTGCATTTACTCCGCCTGGCCCTGGAAGGGGCATAGTTTAACTCATTTTATAGAGGACCAGAGAGGTTCCAAGGGTAGTTCAGGTTCACCCAGCTGGTAAGTGGCACCCACATGCACAGTCCCTAAACTTTCCACCATCAGCTGGGAGCCCAAAACATTGATTTAAGGGGCCTAGAGCTTCTGGCAATCATCCAAGCTTTTAGACCATTGATCTGGGGTTTTGCTTATACTTTTAAAAATCTGTTTTATTTAAATCTTGCTTCCATAGGAAAAAGCACTATGATTAAAGTCTGTTGCATACTTGAATGTGGTTACTATTAAGGAAAGCTATGGGAGGTATTTGCTGAGATTGTCTAAAGTCGGGTGCAGAATATTATAGAACTGATGGTAAATGCTTTAACAAATCAGGCAAAGCCTGTCTAAACTGTGGTATAATCTGACTAAATATTTCTAGTTATCTCCAATAGCTGAGCCATCATTTGGCTATAAAAATACCATGACCTTTTTACTCTTAAATAATATTAATTATAAAAAAAAATCACCCAACATTTCACGGCTCTTGATACTTTTACATATTGTCCTGTGACATCTTCATAATACCCCTGGAAGGGGACTGGACAGGTTCATGTTCCATGTTTCACCAAAGACCGACAGGTGAAGAGACTTCCTTAAGGTCATACAGATACTTGGGACCAGAATCCTTGTTTCCTGACTCTTAGTCTATTTTAGATAGTGATATTTAGTGATGTACTAAAGAAATGTTGTACCTTTTATCTGAGGTTAGATTATAAAGGCACCAGAACATCTGACAACTCTGGTCCAGAAGATGCTTTCAATAAAGTTGTTGAAATAAAGGGGAAAAAACTAGGGCAAAAACCAAATATTTGGAAGAATGTAGTCATCAAAGAATAGGTATATGTTATTTTGCAGAGTCAAAATATGGTGAGCAGTTTGCTGACTTTGGAGATCACAAAGGTGAGCAGCCCATTTGGTTTCTGGGAGGGCACCCAGACCTGTGCCCTTTGCCCTGCCACCATCCTCAGGGTCTCAGACACACCCGTTCTCTCTCTGCTGTTCCCAAAGGGGCAGCAGTAATGCTCAGGCCAAGTTTACCAGAGTCAGCATCAGACTATCAGTGAGTGAGAGGACAGAAACACATGTGGAGGGTGAGAGGGCCCTTGATGCAGCTGTGTCCTCCAGGGTCTCTGCTGCCCTAAGAGCCCGTGGAGAGACTTTTCCTGTGGAGAGCATGTCTTTGAAGAGAAAAACACTTCAGAACTAAAAGACATCACACAATTAAAGAGCATCACACTTCAAAATGCACATTGAAAAATGTGAGGAATTTCTTGTGCAATTGCACATACATTCAGGAGAATTAGCGTGTATTCTGAGAAAATAAAAACCTGCAAATCTAAGCTTAAAAGAACAATAAGCAAATTTGGTGAAGCCTGAGCATAAATTTTTAGGCTCTCATTAAAAAATCCATACCATTTATTAAATAGTTCCATTAAAAAAATTATACAAAGCAATAAAATGACAAATCAAGCTAGTCCCAGAGATGACAGAAAACCCAGTCTCCTCAAAGATGACTGGAACTTACTTTTGGAACTAGTCAGTAGCTTGAGAAGACCATGAGGACAGAGTACTGGAGAAGTCTGGGGTTTTCTCCAGGGTTGTCAATCAGACACCAGGCAAGCTCTATTTCTAAAAAGACGAAACTGTGATAACGTGATAGGATGCAGAGCTCACTCTAGAGTGAACTTATGCAGTATGCAAAAAATGCAGAGTTAGTAGAAAACAAAATGTATTCACTATCACAGCTGGAAAACCCATACTTCCTTTCTCTTCCTGCCAGGAACTTCGGGGAGGCATGGTACTTGATAGGTTCACAGACTGAGGGAAAAGAATCTGGAAAGAGCACTAGACACCACCATTTCCTTAAATGGTTTGTCCAAGATCACATGGCTAATTAGTGGAGAGTCCGAACTTGAACACAGAACCAGATTCTGATCCATGTCTAGTGTACTATCCACATTTCTGTACATTTTCCCTCAAACCTTTAAGCATTAATGTCCAATAATCCTATGAATTTTCAAAGTTGCAAATGTATGCCTTAGAGATATTATGTTCAAAATGGCCTAAATCTTATATTTTGGTATTGTTTTTCTTTATATTTCTATTTTTTCCCTTTTGATACATGTAGGTTTCAGAGAAGGCTCTCTTTCACTTCATTTTAATGATATCTCCATATCAGAAGTGGGTTCTCTCAAGGCTCTTTATAAAATACCTAAAGCCTGTCTCAATGTGTGTATGTGAATACAGCCTACAGACTATGAGAGTGATATTAAGGGGAAATTTTTTTAAAAATTAGCATTGTCAGGGTATCAGACAATCTCCCAGCACCATCCACACTGAACCCAGATGATAAAATAGTGGTATGAACACCAGTGGCTGTTCTAACTGCACAGGAGCATTTCAAAAAGCTTGAAAAACCCAGAGGGCAGATGTGTTCTGCTTGCTTTTATTAAGCATTGCCTTTACATATTATTTAGTATGGACACAATCATTTCAAGGACAGTGGGACAACTATATTTTCAACATGACTGCTAACATATTAATATCATTTATTTTGACCACTGGCATTTTTGTATAAAACAATGACCACATATACATATCTAATATCTATTAAGGTATAAGCCTTTTGCCAGTTTCTTTATTAAGGCAATGGAAAAACATCCCCACTCTTTTACAGCCTTCAAAGCTCACACATCTTTAGGGTTTCACATCCAAGTTATTAAGTGTTTACTTAACTATGTCCAGCACCTGAAGAGAGAAGCCTGTTACTGTGAAGACTGCAGAGGAAGTTCAATAGGGTGAAGTAAATTTTAGAAAGGGGACTCACTAAAGCAATTTTAAGAAGTGATTGTAATCTTCTATGAAAAACTTAGTTCATTAAGTTACAAAACTGCACAATTTAGAAAATTAAATTGACAAATATCTCATTCGCTTACATAACTGTTTTTAATATAGGTTTCTTCTCGGTCAGTTATTCTATTAGCCTGAGCCCTGAAATCTCCCTCTTGCTCGGTCCCCAGCCAGGAATCTGCAAGGCTCACTCCCTTCAGTGGTAATAGCTTTTTTTCATTTATATTATTAATCTTCAAAATTTGTTAAAACTAACCTCATGCAGAAAGCTTAGCTAAGTGCTTACATATTTCAGTTGTTCCAAATTAATCTGAACATGGCTTGTAATATATAGCATTTACCAGTGTTACAGACACACATGCATACACACACATGAATAAAATATCAGGTGGTTTTCACACTTAGAACTCCAAGACTCCTAAGGGTACAGATGATATCTCCCCTGCCTGTGGTTCTTAGAGGCTCCCAAAATAGTAACACATGAAACCGCCCCTATAGAATAAGGGGGGTACTTGAAAGAATCTCCTCAGGCTCCTTGAAAAGTCTAAGGTTCCAATGGCACCAATGGTTCCAATCCTACCTCCTCCCCACTAGCAAGTCACTCCTCACCAGGCAGAATGCAGCCCAATTCAAAGCTCTCAGATGTAGGACTGCTAAAGCTGGTGTACGTCCTACATGACAGACAAGCAGGATAAAGACTGGGGAAGTGCTAGTCCACTGGGATTCATGGGGAAACAAAACATTCTTTTAATGTTGTCACATTATTTTCACAAAAGCATAATTCAGGAAAAAATGTACAGTCATACCTTGGTATTCATTGGCTTCAGAGCTCGTCAAACACTGTACTCATTCCATTTTGACAAGAAGAAAATGTTTTAGTGCTTGGTGCTTGCTCAGAACTCATCTCACTTGCTAGAACTTGTATGAGTCACGGTGCCACCCCGTAAGGGAAAATGCTTCTTCATTTGGTACTCGTCACAAGTTCCGGAATGAATTAACGACAAGTACCACCGTATTTGCTAATCTCTGGCAGGTCAAACTGGTTCTCTTCATTAAGTAGTTGTTGAGCACCCATTTAACAAAGTGTCTTGAATGTGCTTTGAACTTGAAGCCAGGACTTACAGCTGGGCACATGTTATTGAAGTGAAGCTCTGAGACAGAAAGTTGTGGATACTGAAGATGAGCTAGTATGCACTGAGTGCTGCTGGCAGTCTGGCTCTTGGCATGCACCTCAGCAGTCCCAACAACCGTGGGAGGGAGGCAGCATCTGCAGTTTTCAGGGTGGCGTCTGAGGCCAGACAGGAGGAAGCTTCCATTACAATTGTTTTTTTTGACCCCAAAGCCAGTGCTCTTTCTTCTGCGATGATCAGCGACCTGCAGGCTTTTAGGTGGTGGTGAGGGGCATGGGCAAAGAGGCTGCTCATGGGAGAAAAACAGGTCTTCCAGCCAGTTCTAAAAGATTTGGGACTACCATACAAGCATCCAGCTCACAACTGCCCCGCAGAGAACCAAGGAACCATCCTCCCACCTCTTTCAATTTTTGTGAGGTTTTTCCTTTAAGGTTGACTTTAACACAAAATTACCTATAATTCTAGATTGTAATCTGGTTCCACCTTTGTGATAACAGGACTTGTAATTCAGCTTGCTCTGGCCCTACTCTGGTCTCTGATTAGCCTCCTGCTCCACAAACCCCAAGCACATTACACAAACGTGACATGGGAGCCACCCTGTAGGCAAGACTGCTACTTGGAATCTTGAAGACTGAGACTGACAAGTACTGATTTCCAAAAATCAGGGAAGAATGTGGATTCCACCAAATACAGGTGGAAGTGCTCTATATAAAATAAATCCAGATTAGAAGAGATTATTAGAGTATTGTTCTATGCAATGCTATCTAATAAAACATTCTGAAATGGAAGTATCTGCATTCTGCTTTTTTCCCCTACTAATGCATGGGAAAACAACACTATAATTAGGATTTCACAAACAATAGCTACTGTAGGAAACTTAACTGCAGGATTGTCACATTAAACATACATAAAAGAAGTATGTGAAGGAAGAGACACCTCATTTACCCTATAAGAGATTTTTTGGAATCCTAAATGCCACTGTATTCCTAAATTGTTCCATAGGTCACTTTTACAAAGTTAAAACACTAAAGCCACATACTCCCTGTTCAATTTAACCCAACCCTGGGATGGGAAACTGAGATCCACTGAATACATGTATAAAGGACATCATAGAGCAGCTAGTATAAATCAGATCATTTATAGGCTTGGTGTCAGTCCCACATATTTACATGGTCTTTTTATATGTAATAATACAGTATTTGAGTCTTTGTTGCTAACACCTCTGCACCAACCAATGGGACCATGGACAATAATATTTGTGAAGGAGCCCTATGTACACCTTCTGGCTATTCCTTTATATATGGAGGTTTTGTCAATGGCCTCTATGCTTGGGCAACGCATTGTCTTGAGAGCTGGAGGATGAAAGGACACTGTGCTCTTGCTGCATTTACTATTCCACTGTCCTTTCACAATACTTCAGAAATTCAACATCGGTCCACACTCTTTAATTTATACTACCAACCAAAAAAAGCTTACTACCAGATGCTAACCCCTTTGATGGGCAACATTTGGATGGTCCCTTCTTGGCCTGGAGTTAGTACAAATGAATATGTGATCAGAAATTTATCCTTAACTCTGGTAACCATTGCTGAGTCTACTGCTAAGGCCACAGCCAACAACAAAAGTCCCTAGGCTCTCTTGCTATGGTGGTTTTATTTTTATTTTTAAAATATTTTATTATTTATGTTATTATAGTTGTCCCAGTATTTTCCCCTTTGCTCTCCTCCACCCAGCCTGCTCCCTACTTCCACAGTAGAACAATCCCAAAAGGCAGTTCCCTTTTTCAGTTTTCTGAGAAAATTTGATACTGTTTTCTATAGGGGTTGCACCAGTCTGCATTTCCACCTAGTCCTAGTGCAACAGTGCACTAGGGCTCCCCCTTCTCCACATCCTTGCTGGATTTATTCCAGGGATGCAAGGACGGTACAATATTCGAAATCAATAAACATGATACATAAACAAAATGAAAGACAAAAATCACATGATCATATCAACAGATGCAGAAAAAGCATTTGATAAAATCCAGCAGCCATTTATGATAAAAACACTTAGCAAAGTGGGAACAGAGGGAGCATTCCTCAACATAATGAAGGCCATATATAAAAAAATCTACTGCCAACATCATATGCAATGGGAAAAAACTAAAAGCACTTCCTTTAAGATCAGGAAGAAGACAGGGGTATCTGCTTTCACCACTCTTATTCAACATAGTACTGGAAGTCCTAGCCACAGTGAATACATGAGAAGAAATAAAAGGCATCCAAATTGGAAAGAAGGAAGTAGACTCATTATTCACAAACAACATGTTATTGTACACAGAAAACCTGATAGGCCCCACCAAAAAACTACCTGACCTAATAAATGAATTGGGCAAAGTAGCAGGCTACAAAGTCAATATTCAGAAATCAATGGCATTTTTGTACACTAGTAATGAACTATTGGAAAGAGAAACTAAGAAAACAATCCCTTTTACTTTGCAACAAAGACAATAAAGTACCTATAATAAATTAAACCAAGGAGGTAAAAGACCTATACCTGGAAAACTATAGAACACTGAAGAAAGAAATTGATGAAGATACCAATAAGTGGAAACCTACACTGTGTTCATGGATTGGAAGAATTAACATCATTAAAGTGCTCATACTACCCAAAGCAATCTATAGCTTCAACACAATTCCTATTTAGATACCAATGGCATATTTCACAGAAGTAGAATGAATATTCCAAAAATTTACATGGAACCAAAAAAGACTCTGTATAGCTTCAGCAATCTTGAGAAAGAAGAACAAAGTTGGAGAGATCACAATACTTGATATCAAACTATACTACAAGGTCACTGTAATCAAAACAGTCTGGTACTGGCATAAAAACAGACACATAGATCAATGGAACAAAATAGAGAGCCCAGAAATAAGCCTACGTCTTTATGGTCAACTAATATTTGACAAAGGAGGTAAGAGCATATAATGGAATAAAAACAGTCTCTTCAATAAATGGTATTGAGAATACTAGACAGGTACACACACAAAAAAATGACCCTAGACCACCATCTTACACCATACACCAGAATAAACTCAAAATAAAGAAAAGACTTAAATATAAGTTGGGATGCTATAAAAATCCTGGAGAAAAACATAAGTAGTAAAATTTCAGATATCTTACATAGCAATATTTTTGCCTAGGGCAAGGATATATCCCCTAGGGCAAGGGAAATCAAAGAAAAAAGAAACAAATGGGACTATATCAAATTAAAAAGCTTCTGTACAGCTAAAGAAGCCATCATCAAAATGAAAAGGGAACCAACTGCATGGGAGAACATAGTTCCTAGTGACACAATGGACAAAGGTTTAATCTACAAAATACATAAAGAGCTTACATGACAACACTAGGAAGACAAACAATCCAACTAAAAACTGGGCAAGGGAACTGAATAGACACTTCTCCAAGGAGGACATACAGAGGGCCCATAGACATATAAAAAAATGCTCAACATCACTAGGCATCAGAGAGAGATGCAAATATTTGGTGGGTATGAGAGATATCACCTCACACCTGCTAAAATGGCTATCATTAATAAACAAACAAGTGCTGGTGAGGATGGGGAGAAAAGGGAACCCTAGTGTACTTTTGGTGGAAATGCAGATTGGTGTAGCCACTGTGTAAAACAGTATGGAATTTCCTCAAAAACATAAAAATGGAACTGCCTTTTGACCCAGATATCGCACTGCTGAGATTATACCCCAAGAATCTTGAAACACCAGTTCAAACAAAATTATGCATCCCAATGTTCATATCAGTGCTATTTACAATAGCCAAGTGCTGGAAATAGCCCAAGTGCCCATCAGTAGATGAGTGGATAAAAAAACTGGTACATCAACTCATTCTTTGACTTGATACCAACTGGTTTGGTTCATGCAGACCCTGGTTAAGGAGAATACTTCTGACTCTTGGTATTATCTTCTTAATAGTCATCATTAGAATCTTGGATGCATCTACAGCTGTGGATTTTGTGCGTTGTTCTGGGAAACAGGTGACACACTTATGAAGGGAAACAGATAAGCAGAGTGCCATTATTTTGATTTATTGCATTCTGAAGTACCATGAGGGAGGGCCTGAGAATAAATCTGCTTTTTCAGCAGTTCTAAAGCCTTATTACCTGAGATTTGCATTCTGGGGAAAAAAAAATCAAGACTGAATTATCAATATGTACATCATGAGATTTGGGTTTTGGCCCTGATAGAAGAAACTGTACTAACCTGAAAAGAGTCAGAGAAAATTAAAGAAAGAAACCAGCTATACACCAAATCCTGGTTAAAGATGTGGGTTTAACCAGATAGCCAGACACTTTAGAAGAACACTTCCCTTCGGGGTGGTTAAAAATGAAGGAACTTGATTCAAGTGCAGGCTGCTCAAGGCAGCTTCCTCCCCAGGCATGAGCTGCCAGCTTCAGCACTGCCAGGAAGAACCAGTCCTTGGGTCACAGTTCTCCGTCCTCTGCTCCCTTTCACTTATCATCGTCCCGCCCATAGTTAATTGTTTGTAAGGCCTGAGCTATGAGCGTAGCCATTTCTCGGGTGCCTGCAGCAACCACTCTGCAGGACATGAGGTCGAAAGGTCCACCTGAGGACAGAGGAGGAGAAGAGAGCACTTGGGTTACTGGAGAGGGCAGAACAGTCTTGGATAGTAACTCAACATGTGCACATTCCAAGGAAAACAAAGCTTCCAGGCTACGCTCAAGGCTGGAAACAAACATTGTGGTCTAGACGTGAGCCTGGCCAGAGAAAGGGGTGATGCCTTTCAGCATCAGCTCCACCCCAATATGAGTGCAGTGGAGATGCCATGAATCAATGCTGTCTTGCAGGCTATGTTGGGAGAATATAATTTGAGGCCCAACATTCAGGACTTAGATTCCAATGATTAGTTAGACCAGGAGAGGGTAGAGGAGTTTTCAACCTCTACACTGTGTGTGTGGGTGGCACTCAGGACCTTATGAGTTGACCTTTCTGACTGGCAACCCAGTAGGTTGCTGTGGGGACCAGGCAGCTGAGGGTGGACAAAGAAGCCCTGTGTCCTCCTGGGGGCACACACAGGACTAATGGCCTTGCTGGAGCCCTCTGTGCACACATATATGCTCCCATGGTTAAATCCAGTGTCAGACTGGCTTTTAATCTGAAACTGGTCTGCCTGGCCCTGTCATCTAAGGCTGATACCTCTTCACTTTTATACTTTTCTCATAGCTCAACTGAGGTCTTTCAAAGGAGAAAAAGGAAAAAAGTAGAAATCAAATGACCAAATACCCACTGTATATACCCAATGGTTAAAAGGGAGCCCCAGTGTTTCTGCTAATAAGCTTCGGTCTACAAAGCTAGGAGAGAATGAGATCTAAAAGAATTCACACAGCCTCTGATGGGTTACTCCTAAACATTAGGTGAGCGATCTGCCTGAAGCTAAGTGGATGTAATGGGGGCAGTGATGCTAAGTGGGGTCAGATTTGCCTAGTGGGGCCAATCACTGGGACAAGATAACTTCAAAGCAGAAGTAACAGGTCATCTGGCAGGTCCTCAGAGGGTACCCACACTGTACACCATGCTGACCCAATGCCAAGCCACTGAGCCATGGGGGTACTAGCCTCCTCTTCGTCAACTGGGGTGCACAGCCCCTGCTCTGACATTCTCACTGGATTGCATGCTTAGAAAACTGTCAAATGTTATGTAAATGGAAAGCAGTGGGGGTATATTCTGATCCTAGGGTATATTTTCATGTCTAGAGGCACAGAGTAGGAAGGTAGGAAGGGTGGCAAGGCATTGGACCACTGCCTTTCCAATGCCCTCTCATCAGTAGAGAAGCAAGTGAGGGACATTCAGTCTGGAGGTATTACTCAGTCTAGTCTCTGCTGTCGTGACTCTGGTGATTGAGGGCAAGCCAAGGGTCAGATGGGTTCACCTGAGGTGTCCATCACAATGCCACCTGCTTCTCTGATGATGACAGTAGCAGCAGCCAGGTCCCAGCAGTGCAGGCCAAACTGGTAATAGGCATCTGCGGCCCCTGAGGCCAGGTGGCAGAGTGCCAAGGTGGAGCTCCCGATCACTCGGACCCTGGAAGAGAGGGAAGAGAGCAATACACCTGTGAGTGGCACTGTGCATAAATTGGACTGCTTTTAAATGGTGTGCATGCTCACTTCATCCAAAGTCACTCCCTCTGCTGAGCAATCCCGGTCATTAAAAGAGTCATGGGGCTTCTACCAACAAGCTCTAGATTCAAATCTAGAGTTAGGCGCAGTGCTGCCCAACCGAACTTTCTGCGAAGATGGAAACATTCTGCACTGCGGTAGTTGTAGCCACCTGTGGCTGTAGGGCACTTGAAATATGGCTAGCACAACTAAAGAACTCAATGTTTAACTATATTGAACTTTAACTTAAATTTAAATCACCTCATGTGGCCAGTAGCTACAGCACAGACCTAGATGCAAGATGGGAGATAAAGAGTATTCAATCGGACTCAGATTTATTTTCCTAAATGTTTACTGGAGAAACATCATTTAGGAAGGGCTCTAAACACACACAGGATGGGCTGGACGGGTGACTTGAGATCAGTCCCATGGCTTCTCAGAGTTTCTAAGAAAGGAACAAATGTCCCCTATCTGTTTCCTAACAGCTGGCTCCATGAGCTCCCATACTGAACAATGGAGCACCATGTGGCTTCCCTGGGCCTCAGCATGGGCTGCATGTGTTCCTGTCACAGGGATCTTTTCTCTTTCAGCCCCTGGGGGAGTCTGTAGCAAGACTGTGTTTGGCACACTCCTTCTTGGCCCCAGGGTGTTCCAGGAACTCAAAAGTCATACCCATGAGCTTTGGCGTGGAGTAACCTCTCCATGTTGCTCAGGAACAATTTCAGAGTAGCAGGGTCACGTTTGGGACCGATTTCTGTTAGAACCAAGGCCTTTGAAAGATCTGCAATAGAAAAAATGTCCCATAATCAGAAAAATCAAATCTTGGTTCTAACTGAAGAGTTGGGGTTTTCCCTGAAGCAAACGTCAAATATCAGAGTCTCATTCCTTCTAGAATAAGTACCTTTTCAGAGTGGTTTATGCTATAAAGTTTTGTTGATAGCAATGTTGAAAAGTAAGGACACAATTAACAGAGAAACAAAATTTACACTCTATTTGATCATTATTCCTTTAAAGCTGCATTCTGATTCAGATTTCAGAGGCAGCAGATTTTTCAGTTCTCTCTTCAGGAATAGTTAGCATGAGAACTGGAAAGGTTTGGTGTCTTATGAAAGCCCCCATCATTCAATCACAAATAAAAACAAAATGATTCCAAACCAGGACCACCCAATGTTTGAAGGAAAAAAATGCCTCATCAATTAAATCTGTCTTTCAAAGCCATTCTTTAACTGCTGGGATCAAAAAGATGGAATACCATTATCCCTGTGGAGAAAGCAACTTTTAAGTAACATCTTTGGAAAGAGAGTCTTCAGGAGTAACCACCTCAGTATAAAGACCAATGCTGTAGCTGTGTGGCCTCCTTGGCACAGAGCAGTGAGGTGCTTACGCCAAGCCCACAGTTCCTGTGATAGGACTGGAGAACTGCCTATGCCAGGAAGCTGGACCATGGGCATGGAGGGATGTGACTGGGCTCCCTTCCTGTGCCTGACTCACTGGTGGGGGACCACAAGTGGCTTGTCCTTTCCTGGCCATATACCCAAACACAACCAAATTTAGCCTGTCATGTCTCTTTAGGCCTGTTGCTCAGGCATAATCAGCCAGCCACACCAGGTGCGTTCAGATAACACAACAAAGCCACTTTATGAAGTGGAAGGAACACACACTCCGTAAGTTATTGCATTCAATGGGCCTACTCTCTCACTGGAATCTGCAAAGTCATCTCTAAGGGACCAGATGACTGTGAGAAGGCAATCTCCTCTCAGACAGAATCTGTACCAAATTTCCCCCTTTTCTTATGTCAGATACTCTCATTTTATACTTTAAACACTCCCTGAAAAACCACTTGGCTCCACATCAAAGCTACCTGCCTTTGGGAGGTCTGAATCGTTCCTCACCAGGCACACCCAGCACTAAAGCTGAGCTAATGCACCTCCCACATGTGTAGTGAGAGTGCACTGGCACTGCCCATAACAAGGGATGAGGGGCCCAGGCAGCTCCATGATCTCCATGGGCGGGACCCAGTTAACCCCAGCACCCAGGCTATAAACTCAGATGGTATGTTCCCTGGACAAATAGACTTCTTTTGAAGAAAAAGATATTCACAGGGCCAGGCACAGTGGACATTCAATACATAGTTACTGAACCAATGAATGTTTTTTCTCAAATACTACCATTAAAGAAATATTGATAAGAGTCTTCTTGCTTGGGCTGGGTTGTTAAATTGCTAGTATTTTAAAAATTAGAAGAATTTTTGCATTAAGTAGAATTTTGTTGGCTAGCTTAAGAATCTAATCACTATGTACAACAATATTTTGGAGGGAATGAATTCTGAATTATAAATATTTAGCTAAAATATTTAGCTTGAATGATAACATATTGCAATTTGGGGAGTGCCTATTATATTAAAAATAAAAAAGACATTAGACAGTATGCATGTTATTTTTGCCAGGTAAAACAAGGAAGCAAGATGAGTAGTTTCAGAGGAGGCCAGGGAAGGAAATGGAAGTGAACACAATGGATGCCACTGCAGTGGCATCTTGCCTAATCATACTTCTAATTTCTTTACCTAACTTCAGATCTTACATATACCCACAGGTGTACATGAACATTATATTTTTCCTATTTTAAAAATCCTCACCCAATGATATGTTTATTGATTTTAGAGAGAGAGGCAGGGGGAAAGAGAGAGAAACAATAATGTGACAGAACGCCATCCACTGATTGCCTGCTTCATGTGCCCTGACCAGGGATCGAAAGGATTGAACCTGCAACCTAGGTATGTGCCCCGACAGGGGATTGAATCTGTAATCTTTTGGTGTACAGGACAATGCTCCAACTAACTGAGCTACCTGGCTAGGGCATGAACATCATATTTTAAAACAGTTTTATAGGTTATTCCATTATGTGCTCTTTTGATACAACAATATACTGAGTACACCTTTTACCATCCTCCTATACTTGTAAAAACTGAATGTTATTCTAACCAATGGAAGAAGTGGTTTAACCATCCCCTCCAGATAAACATTTTTAAGTCTTGTTATTGTAAACAATGTTATCTCTTTTTCTGTGTGGATTTGTGTAGTTACGTTGATATATTTTTCAGGATAGATTAATAGAAGTAGGATTTCTGAATGAAAGAGTGTGCATATTTCAGATTTTGATAATTACAGAAGACACTGAAGATTTCCCCCCAGGAACTAGAAAGTCAGACAATCAATTTCCATAAGGATATACTTTTAATCAGGTTCATAAAATGTGACTACTGCTCAGGCTAAGGCCTAGTCCAATCTGTCCTTATCAGAGGGAGAGCCTGGCTGTAGTGTGAATAGAGAGAAAGTCCCCAGAGTGTCAGCCCAGACAAGCAGATACCCCTAAATGCAGGGCTGGCACAGGAAGAGCAGGGATTATTAAACTAAGTGCCATCGGACTATTTCACAAGGGAAATTAAGCAAAGTGTGGAAATAATTGCTCACATCTTACTCTTTTCCAGACACTTCCATGTATGCTTTCAGTCCTCCATCATGTTCACTGTCTCACTGTCCTTGTTTTACAACTGAGGAGACCAAGCTCAGAAAAGTGACCTGCTTGAAGTCATGTAGCCCTTAAGTGGTGGGACCCAGACTTAAACTCAAGCTTGTCTGGTGATATGTAAAAGAAGAGGTTCCTTTCCATAGTTTTAAACTCATGAAAAGATATCTCTGGATCCAGTACCTTCCTCTTTTTCTAGCTGCAATGTATCTATTCTTTCTCACTCTTGTTAAAACATTTTTTCCCAAATGAAATCAAGAAGAGAGAAAAAAAGGAGTCTCAGTGCTGCCACCTGCAGGCAAAATACTTTACTGTTTTATTTTGCTCTAGATAAGGAAAAATTATAAATCTCTTTACTTAACATCTTCGTACATTATGATTATTCCTGATTATATACAACTACTATGATTTCTGCATTTTATTAGCATTAATCCAATATTTATCATAACATTTTAGTTTTTAATCAAGCGCTAATTATATTTTGAATTTAAAATATTCTGTGTCTTCATCGGTATGTTTCTTGGGAATGGAGAGCTATTGTTTAATGGGTACAGAGGTAATGGCTGCACAACATGGTGAATGTAATAAATACCACTAAATTATACACTTAAAATGGCTAAAATGGCAAATTTTATATTATAGATTGTGTATTTTACCACAAAAAATACTAATAGATTTTGAAGTAGGACATCTCTATATACTCTTTCAATAAACAGATTTTATTTAGGGTGAAAAAATGTAGCCCAATAGTTTGACTTCCAATAGTTTTGAACCCCCTTTTTCTAGTTGCGCAGTTAAAAATACCCAGAGTATCAAAGAGAAATTTTACAACTTAAAGGCAAGGGAAGCAAGTTGTATGTATACACTGAGATATGTACTCATGGAGAAAGAGGCGATTGTGCTTTAAGTCTGGAAAACATCCGTCCTGGGCACTAACTGGTTTTGCTGAATGTAAAGTTCCTGAAACAACACGTATACCAGCATGTATTTTTTTACACATGTCCTAATTCTTTCAGACCTCTTATAAACCATTATAAGCTATTCATATAAAAATAAATTTTAACTTTATTTAACTTAGAAACATAAGAACTAAGAATGAAGCCTGGTGGTTGGAGGTAGAGTAGGAAGAGGGGATGTGGGGGAGAGAGTACCTAATGGGTGCAGGGTTTTACTTTGGAGAATGCAGTTGTGCAGTCCTGTGAACACACTGGCACTGAATTGTTCATTTTGAAATGATTAATTTTATGTTATTTGATTTTCACCTTAAGAAGTTAATTTTAAAATCAAACAACTTGGAAAAAAAGAGTATTGCTTAGAATTCTGGGGAAGACAGGATTGGAAATCTATGCAACAACCCACGTAGATTTTAACCTCTTTAAACATCCTCTGATAAAAACAGACAGAATGACTAGGAGAGCAAAAGACAAAACTATAGACATTATCTTAAAAAAACAAACAAACCGGTATTGATAAGGTATAGCCAAACCCCAAAAAACAATGGGTATGGCAAACCGCTAGCAGCTTCAAGACCATATGGCATTGTGACATCAGAAGGAGAGAAGCATCTAGCATATACTGGACCTGAGAACAGGAGAACCTCAAAATCACCAATAGCCACTCACTGGAAACCAGCTTGGGCCAATGTGAGAGGAGCTGTGTATACATCAATTCATGGGTTCCTGGTAGGGGATGTGGGTTTTTTGAACACTTCACAAAATCAGAAAAGGGAGCTCTAGAGCTGTGAAAGTACAAAAACTGTCTCAAGCCCTCCCCCAACCACAAGTTCAGGAATACAGATTTCTAATAGAAAAAAGTAAAAGGAAAAGGAAAAGAATCATGATTAAATCCCATACACAATTATCATATGAAAAAAGAATTAGGGGCAGAAAAATATCTTTCCAGGCAATCAAAGAATGCCAGAAAGATTTGTCCACAAAACAGAAATAGCTTTATGTAAAAGAAATAAAGATTATAATATTGAGTATCAATGGTAATTGAAAAATAAAATTTAAAAAAATAAAAAAAGAAATAATATATGAAAAGACAGTACCATAACTCAAAAGTAGAGGGGATAGAACTTAGTAAAGAATCAGAAAACATTTCAGATGAGAACATTAAACTGAAGAAATACAGAATAAATAACCCAATGTATCATGCTTTACAAAAAATAAAGAATGAATAAGAGAAGGTTAAACAAACTGATGAAATAGGGACTTCCAGCCAAGATGGCGGCATAGGTAGACACACTGTGCCTCCTCACACAACCAAGATAGGGACAACAACAATATAGAAACAGAATAACAATCAGAACAAACAGAAAATTGAACTGTATGGAAGTCGGACAATCAAGGAGTTAAAATAGACATGTTCATCCAGACCGGTACGAGGGGCGGAGTCAGGTGGCTGGGCAGAAAGGGGTCAAGGCACATTGAGTGGTGGGACCAGGCGTGCAGGGCATCCTGGGCATGCAAGACTGCAGCAGGCAGACCCTGGGCACACAGGTGGCAGCTGGCAAATCCCAGATGCAGGGTGGCAACCAGCAGACCAGCAAGGCAGCTATTGTGAAGCAGGGCACTGTGTGCAACCCAGGGTCCCAGCACCTGGAAACAGAGCATCAGGGCACTGATTGAAAACACCTGTGGGGGTTGAGGCACCAGGAGAGACTCCCAGCCTCACAGGACAGTTCATTGGAGAGACCCACAGGGTCCCAGGATGCACACAAACCCACCCACACAGGAATCAGCACCAGAAAGGCCCAGTTTGCTTGGGGGAAGCAGTGGAAGGGACTGAAGTCCTACAGAGAGCAGAGCAAGCACCATTGTTCCCTCTCAGACCTCATCCCCACATACACTGTCACAACACAGTGACTGGGTTGCCCCGCCCTGGTGAACACCTAAGGCTCCGCCCCTCATACATAATAGGCAGGACAAGACCAAAAAAAATGGCCCAAATAGAAGAACAGATCAAAGCTCCACAGCAAATACAACTAAGCGACCAAGAGATAGCCAACCTATCAGATGCACAGTTCAAAGCACTGGTGATCAGGATGCTCACAGAATTGGTTGAATTTGGTCACAAATTAGATGAGAAAGTGAAGGCTATGCTAAGTGAAATGAAGGAAAATGCACAGGGAACCCATAGTTATTGGAAGAAAACTGGGACTCAAATCAATGGAGTGGACCAGAAGGAAGAAAGAAACAACCAAACAGAAAAGAATGAAGAAACAAGAATTCAAAAAAATGAGGAGAGGCTTAGGAACCTCCAGGACATCTTTAAACGTTCCAACATCC
>CM052547.1:46469038-46538342 GCA_028533065.1 Trachops cirrhosus | reverse complement strand
CTGGAAAGCATTATGCTAAGCGAAATAAGCCAGGCAGTGAAAGACAAATACCATATGATCTCGCCTTTAATAGGAACCTAAACAACAAAACAAAGAAACAAGTAAAATATAACAAAGGACACTGAAATGGAGGACGGTATGTCAGTGACCAGAGGGGAGAGGGGAGGGAATTTCAGGGGAGAAGGGAAGGGTTTACAGGAACAAATATAAAGGACACATGGACAAAACTACGGGGCTTGGAAATGGAAGGGAGGTGGGGAGGGTTGGGTGGGTGGGCTGGAATGGGAATAAAAGATAGAAACTGTACTGAACAATCTAAAATAAAAAATTTAAAAAAATAAATAAAAGTATTTGTCCATCTTAAAAAAAAAAAAAGAAAACCATCCATTCACAATAGCTACAAAAAGAATAAAATACCTAGGAATAAACCTAACCAAGATGTAAAAGACTTGCACAAGGAAAATTATAAGACATTGAAGAAAGAAATTGAAGAAGATACAAATAATTGGAAGCACATACTGTGTTCATGGATAGGAAGAATTACCATAATTAAAATGTCCATACTTCCCAAAGTAATCTATAGATTCAAAGCAATTCCTATGCAATGACATATTTCACAGAACTAGAACAAATATTTCAAAAATTTATATGGAACCACAAAAGGCCTCACATAGCAAGAACAAAGTTGGAGGAATCACACTACCTAATATCAAACTATATTATAAGGCCATAGTAATTGAAACAGCATGGTACTGGCATAAAAACAGACACAGAGATCAATGGAATAGAACAGAGAGCTCAGAAATAAACCCAGATATTTATAGTCTATTAATATTCAACAGAGGAAGCAAGTACATATAATGGACTAATGATAGCTTATGCAATAAATGGTGTTGGGAAAATTGGACAGATATGTGCAGAAAAATGAAACTAGACCATCGTCTTACATCACACACAAGAATAAATTCAAAATGGATCAAAGACTTAAATGTTAGACCCCAAATCAGAACAATCCTTGAAGAAAACACAGGCAGCAAAATCTTGGACATTGCTTGTAGCAATTTCTTATTGAATATATCTCCTCAGGGAAGGGAAACAAAAGAAAAAATAAATAAATGCGACTACATCAAACTAAAGTTTTTGCATAGAAAAGGAAATTGTCAACAAAATAAAAAGAAAACCCACAGGATGGGAGAACATATTTGTCAATACATCTGATAAAGGGTTAATATCCAAAACGTATAAAGTACTTACAAAACTCAACACCATAACAACAAACAACCCAGTTAAAAAATGAGCAATAGACTTCCATCTAAGATGGAGGCATAGGTAGATACACTTTGCCTCCATGCACAACAGAAAGAAGGACAACAACAAATTTAAAAACAAAAAATAGCTGGAACTGCCAGAAAACTGAACTGTATGGAAGTCAGGCAACTAAGGAGTTAAAGATGAAACATCAGTTCAGACTGGTAGGAGGTGCGGAGGGCAGCTGAGGTGGAGAGGATGCACCGGGCAAGGCAGCAGCTGGAGGACCGAGTGGGTGAGGCAGTGGCTGGTGGACCAGGTGGTCCCACATTTGCCGGTGGATAAAGTAGGGAATAACTGGGGAGCAAGAAAGACCATGCAACCCAGGGTTCCAGTGCAAGAAAAAAAAGCCTCAAAACTTCTGGCTGCAAAAACCTGTGTGGATTGTGGTGGAGGGAGAAACCCCCAGCCTCACAGGAGAGTTTGTTGGAGATTCCCAGAATGTACGCAAATCCGCCCACTTGGAAATCAGCACCAGAAGGGCCCAATTTACTTGTGGGTGGTAGGGGAAGTAACTGAAAACTGGCCCAGAGATGAGCAAGCAGCAGTATTCCCTTTCTGACCCCACCCTCACATACAGCACCATAACACAGTGAGTTCCACTGCCCTGGCACGTACCTAGGGTTCCACTCCTTAAGACATAACAGCTGTGCCGAGACAGAAAATATGGTACAAATGAAAGAACAGATCAAAACTCCAAAAACAGAAATAAGAAATGAAGAGATAGCTAACCTATCAGATGCAGAATTCAAAACACTGGTAATCATGATGCTCGTGGAAATGGTTGAGTATGGTCACATAATAGAGGAAAAAGTAAAGGCTATGAAAAGTGAAACAAAGAAAAATATATAGGGATCAAATAGTTAAGGGAAGGAAATCAGAACTCAAATCAACAATTTGGAGCAGAAAGAAAAAATAAACATTCTACCAGAAGAGAATGAAGAAACGAGAATTCAAAAAAAATGAGGAGAGGCTTAGGAACTTCCAGAGCAACTTTAAATGTTCCAACATCCGAATCATAGGGGTAGCAGAAGAAGAGGAAGAGCAAGAAATCGAAAACTTATTTGAAAAAAATAATGAAGGAGAACTTCCTCAATCTGGCAAAGGAAATACACTTCCAGGAAGTCCAGGAAGCTCAGAGAGTCCCAAGTAAGTTGGACCCAAGGAAGCACACACCAAGGCACATCATAATTATATTACCCAAGATTAAAGATGAGGAAAGAGTCTTAAAAGCAGCAAGAGAAAAGGAGATAGTTACCTCCAAAGAGTTCTCATAAGACTATTAACTGATTTCTCAAAAGAAATCTTGCAGGTAAGAAGGGGCTTGAAAGAAGTATTCAAAATCATGAAAGGCAAGGACCTACATCCAAGATTACTCTGTTCAGCAAAGATATCATTTAGAATTGAAGGGCAGAGAAAGTGCTTTTCTGATGATGTCAAGTTAAAGGAGTTCATCATCACCAAACCCTTATTATATGAAATGTTAAAGGGGTTTACTTAAGAAAAAGATGATCAAAACCGTGAACAGTAAAATCACAACAAATTCACAACTATCAACAACTGAACCTAAAAAAAAACAAAACAAAACCAAAAATGAACCAAACAAACAATTAGAACAGGAACAGAATCACAGAAATGGAGATCACATGGAGGGTTATCAGCAGGGAGGGGGAAAGTGGGGGAAAAGGTACAGGGAATAAGAAGCATAAATGGTAGGTACAAAATAGACGGGGAGGTTAAGAATAGTATAGGAAATGGAGAAGCCAAAGAACTTAGATGTATGACCCATGGACATGAACTAAGTTTGGTGAAGGCTGGTGGGGTGCAGGGCAGAAGGGTATAAAGTGGAGGAAAAAAATGGGACAACTGTAATAGCATAATCAATAAAATATACTTAAAAAAATGGGCAATGGACCTGAATAGACTCTTTTGCAAACAGGACATACACATGGCTAAAAGTCATATGAAAAGGTGCTCAATGTCACTAATCATCAGAGAAATGCAGATTAATACCACAGTGAGATATCAGCTCACACCTGTCAGAATGGATATCATCAACAAATCAGCAAAGAACAGGTGCTGGTGAGAATGTGGAGAAAGGGAACCTTTTGCACGGTTGGTGGGAATGCAGACTTGTGTAGCCACTGTGGAAAGCAGTATGGAGATACCTCAAAAAATTAAAAATGGATCTGCCTTTTGACCCAGCTATCCCACTTCTGGAATATATCTGAATGAACCCAAAACACTAATTCAAAAGAACATAAGCACCCCTATGCTCATTGCAGCATTATTTACAATCGCCAAGATATGGAAGCAGCCCAAGGGTCCATCAATAGCTGAGTGGATAAAACAACTCTGGGGTATTTACACAATGGAATTCTGCTTGGCTGTAAAAATGAAGAAAATTTTACTTTTTACAACAGAATGGATGGACCTGGAGAACGTTATGCTAAGTGAAATAAGCCAGTCAGAGAAAGACAAATACCATATGATCTTACTCTTATCTGGAATATAATGAACAAACTGATATAACAAGCAAAACAGAGACAGCCTCATATATGGAGAGCTGATGATAGCTAGTGGCGAGGGTGATGTAGGGGGTGGAGGGATTCAACAAAAAGGAAAAAGGACTCATGGACATCAGTGTGGTGATTACAAGAGGCAAGGGGGTATAAGGGGATGAAATGGTAATGGCAAAAATACACAATAAAGATTAAATTTTAAAAAAGAACAACCCCCCCAGAATATATTATAAAAGACTGAATATAGAAGCAGATATGAGAATCTAATTGTCTTCCATTAAGCCAGACAGCAAAGAGATTTGGGGAAAAAAAAGTAAAGCATGCCACTCTTCTCACAGCAAAATTTTTTTTTTGCTGTGGAAAATGTGGTTATTTTCCATAAAAATATACTATTCATATTAACATTTAATTAAAGTTCTTCATTTAAATGATAAATTAAAAAAGTGAAAAAAGATAAATTAGTAAGTATTTTTAAATTTCTATTCAAATTTCTAATATATAAATATAGATGTAACTTATATAAACAAAAGCTCTTTAGAGGTCTTCAAAAACTTTTTTGAGGAATGTAAATGAGTTGGTCCTAATTTCAGAAAGTTTGAGAAAACTGTACTAGTGAATGAGCTTCACACAACCAAAATGGTTGCAGAAACATCAACATAATGTGGTGGGTATTAAATCTACATTTACCTGTGGAGTCAAGGCTAAATACTAAATGACAGTTTTAGGGTAAAAGCATAGTGCATAATGGCTATTTGCTCTGCCAATGCATCTACAGCACAACCATCCCAAACTAAAAAGATAACGGATGAGTATGTGCCCTCACTAATGGGTGCTGGTGAGGCTCAGTGGATTGAGTGTCGGCAATCCAATCCAACCAAAAGGGTCGCAGGTTCCATTGCCAGTCAGGGCATATGCCTGGGTTGTGAGCCAGGTCTCCCAGTAGGGGGCGCATGAAAGGCAACCACACATTGATGTTTCCTCTCCTCTCCCTCCCTTCCCCTCTTTCTAAAAAATAAGTAAAATATTTTTTTAAAAAAAGATAATGGGTGAGGATGTGACAACCAGAATATGCTCACCGATTGTGTTGTAGTTTTGGAGAGTAAAAGAATATCATTTTTAAATGATATACTGGAGTATACAAAGAGCAGGGAGAAGAGGTTACAAGCTAAGTTTAGTATCAATGATAATAGAGACTCAATAGACAATAACTCCAAAAAGAGAGAACTAGGGATGTTATATAAATATTTTAAATCAAAGATAATTATTAGAATAAAAATATAAACCTTTCTAAATATCAAAAACTGTATGAAAACAATGAAAGCAAACAAAACATCTGCTTATTTTTTAAAAGAACAAAATAAAATGGACTATTTTATTTTATTAAAATAAAAATTTTAATAAACTTTTAAAAATAAACTTTTATTAAAATAAAACATTTAAAAATATTAACATTTTAATTTAATAAACTATTAAACATTTTAATGGTTATCTATGGGTGAAAAGGACAAGGAAGGACAGAAGCTAAATGTCTTTGAATATATTTTGTATTATAGATTTGACTTTGGAACCATGCACTTTTTAAAAAATAATTACAAAATACATCAATTTTACAAAAGTAATCCTTCTAAATAAAAAATAAAGTAAAACAAAGGTATCTAAGTGATTATCCTCAGTTGGTGGCATAACCTAAGGGAACAAAGAACCACTTCAGAGACTCTCACAGCAATCTGACCCCAGACCCTAGGTGGAATATTTGCAAAGGACAAAAAAAATTCCAAAAAGACAAACAAAACATCACCAAAAAACTCCTTCAAACTATTTTTAGTAATCATTTGTTAATAGTAGGGCTAGTATTATATTCTGAAACTGATGGGTGTGTGTTGTTGGACAAAGCAAACATGGATAGTGTGACACTATGAAATTCCTGGCATCACTGTGCATAGGGATTTTCAGCATGGGGCAAAGGAGACATATATAAAAGTGTTAAATAAAGAATAGAAAACACCAGTATGAACTCATGATGAATTTCATATTATAAAACAACTAAATTTCCTAGGAGGTATAATGACTGCTAGAATCCAGATTGTGGCTCTGAAAGACCATTTTCCATAGATGAGATAAGTGGCAATTTGAACACTGACTGGACACTTAATGATTTTAGGAATGATTATTAATTTTTGGAGGGTTGTGATATTGGTATTGTGATTAGGTTTTCCAGAGAATTGTCTGCATGTTTTAGAGATGCATACTAAAATGCTAGCTAGAAAGTGGAATCATGTTTGGGATTTGTATCAGGGAATTGTATGGGGGAGCTGGGAATTGGCTGGGGGTAAGGATGAAGCAGAATTGGCCATGAGTTGGCAGTATTGGAGCTGTGTGATAGGTTGTGTGGGTTCACTGTGCTTTTTCTGTCTGCTTTGTGAATGTTTGAAATTTTGCCAAGTAAAATTTGAAGAAAAGGCTACTAATAAAACCTGGCCTCATCTAATCCTTTACCCCAATCCAGGGTAGCTTTTTCTTTGTTTGTTTTTTGGAGATTTTGTTTTTGTTTTTGAAGACATTACAGAAGGTGTAATAGGAACTAGAAAAAAGAAAGCAAAAAAAGCACAAGAAAAAAAATCAGTGGTGTTCATTTTAAGGGCTATTTCCTCCAGAAATGCATTTTAATTTTAACAGTGGGCTATAACTGATCTTGTGTAAAGACTCAAGTTTCTTCCTTGATAATGACTATTGCTAATCTTTTGACTTTCAGTCAAGATGGTAGCACAGACTAATGAGGTACTCAACAACTCCCACAACCACATCACAATTACAACTAAACTGCAGAACAACCAGAGTTCGGAACCACCTGAAACCCAGCTAGAGATTTAAAGAAGCCACACTGAATCTAGTAAGAGGGGTAGAGATGTGAAATGGGCTTGTCTCACACCCATGTGTAGTAGATAAAAATTGGGAGGGATTTCAGATTCAGAGATCCCCATTGAGGAGTGAGGAGTCCCAGGCCCACACCAGGACCCCCAGCCCAGGGTTCTAGTGCCAGGAAGAGAAGTCCCCATTACTTCTGCCTGTAAAAACTGTCAGGGATTGTGGCTGAAGGAGACAGAGGGATTCTGGAGTCCCATGCAGTTCCTCTTAAAGGGCCCATGCATGGACTTACTCTGCTTTACTCCCTCTGAGCTCCAGCACAGGGACAGCAGCTCAAAAGGCACCAGGGACATATGGGGAGGAAATGCATTGTCTGGCATCAGGGCAAGAGCTGAGGGGGCAGCTTTCTCCCAGATAAAAGTCCTGGCAGAGCTGGCAGATGGGCACCATATTTGAGTCTCCATCAACCTGGCTCACACTGTTCCCTCCACCTCGGTGATTCCCTGAGACCCTGCCCTAGTCAATTTTGGGGCCCACTCAAGCTGTTTCCAGTGGCTTACCCATATGAATGGCCTGTCTTGGCTCATGCCTCAGACCTTCCTAAAATCTCTCAAACAAGCAGCTTCTGGCATCAGGGTGCCCAGTACCTCTCGCTAAGTGGTCCCAAACCCAGCTCTAGTGGCAGACAGCCTTGGTTTTTTAGCTTGACCTTTCCTGGGCACCTCCAAGCCCACACAAGTAGCAGTCATCTGCAGATTGCTTTGTAGCTCATGCCAGGTAACCCTGTGCAGAACACAGGTGGTGGCTGACCTTGGCCTGAACCTCCCAAGAGGCCCCAGAGTCAGCATACCTGGTGGGCAGCTTCAGACCATGTGGAAGCACCACTACCCAGCCACTTCTATAAGTGATGCACTCAAGGGGTGGATTCAATTGGCACCAGAGCCCTGCTGAAGTAAGTCCTGCTCTGTGGGGCAGGCCCTGGAACAACTGATCCTCCATGGTGGTTGGTGGTTGCAACCAGTCCATATCATTGATAGGCCTGGGGGTACATCCCTTCCATTGACGTGTCAAAAGCAACTAAGACTCAAATATAACAGAAGGGTGTACACAGGGCAGGACACAGGGCAGGGGTGGGGCATACCTGTAGTACCCAGCTTGAATGAATGGGGAGTCTGTGCCACTGGACCCTACAGGACACCTACTACATAAGGCCACTCTACCAAGCCCAGGAGACATAGCAGCTCTAACTAATACATAGAAACAAACATAGGGAGGCTGCCAAAATGAGGAGATAAAAAAACATGTCCCAAATGAAAGAATAGAACAAAACTCCAGAAAAAGAACTAATCAAAATAAAGATAAACAATCTGTTAGATGCAGAGTTCAAAAACACTGGTTATAAGGATGTTCCTTGAACTTAGTGAGAACCACAACATCATCAAAAAGTACCAGCCAGAAATAGAGGATACAATAACTGAAATGAAGAATAATTTACAGGGAATCAACAGTACAGTAGATGAAGCCAAAAATCAAATCAGCAATTTGGAATACAAGGAAGCAAAAAACACCCAATCAGAACAGAAAAAAGAACCGCCCCCCCGCTCCCTGCCAAAAAAAAAAAATGAAGATAATGTAAGGAGCCAATGGGACAACTTCATGTCTACCAACATTAGTATCATGGGTTGCTGGAAGTAGAAAAGAGAAAGGAAGAAATGAAAACTTATTTGAAAAAATTATGACAGAAAACTTCTGTAACCTGGTAAATGAACTAGACATACAAGCCCAGGAAGCACAGAGAGTTTCAAATAAGATGAACCCAAAGAGGCCCATACCAAGACACATCATAATTAAATGCCAAAGGTTAAAGACAAAAAGAAAATCTTAAAAGAAGCAAGAGAAAAGCAGTCAGTTACCTACAAGGAAGCTTCCAAAAGACCTTCAGCTGATTTCTCAACAGAAACTTTGCAGACCCCAACAGTTTGGCAAGAAATATTCAAAGTGATGAAAAGCAAGGACCTACAACCAAGATTACACAGCAAAGCTGTCATTTAGAAAAGGACAGATAAAGAGCTTTCCAGACAATAAAAAGTTAAAGGAGTTCTTCACCTCTGAATCTGTATTACAAGAAACGTTAAAGGGTCTTCTTTAAGAAAAAGGGAAAAAAAAGATAAAAAATATGAACAATAAAAAGGCAATAAATACACATCTATCAACCATTGAATCTAAAAAAACAAAAGAAGGGAACAAGCAGAATGGAAACAGACTTATAGATAGAGAATATTTTGATGGTTGCCAGATGGGGGGGTAAATGGGTAAAATAGGTGAAGGGATTAAGAAGTACAAATAGGTACTTACAGAATAGTCATGGAGATATAGAATACAGCATAGTGAATATAGTTGTTAATATCTGAGTAACTATGTATGGTGTCAGATGGGTACAAGATTTATTGGGTAAGTTATATAATGTCTACTCATTGGTATGTACACCTGAAACTACTATAATATTGTATGTCTACTGTGATGAAAAATAAAAAAATGATTAAAAAGATAATGACTCTGATTTTTTGGGTACCACATGCCAGGGACTTTGCCAAGTGCTTTCTATATATAATTTTATTTAACCCTCAAAGTTTTCATTATGATGATAATTATCATCATATCACTTTACATATGAGGACTGAGGTTTGGATAGGTTAACTGACAAGCCACAGCATTAGAAAGTATTAGAATCAGGATTTGAAACTAGGTCTGCACAATGCCTAAAGACTGTGCTGATAAAGAGTATACTCCATCACTTCCCATAGAAACCTAGTCACCCATTAAATAGAAAATGACCAGGTTGAAACACTCACGGGACTTTGTAAGTAAGTCAGAATTACAAAAAAAAATCACAGCCCTGGCCAGTGTGGCTCAGTTGGTTGGAGTGTTGTCCTACAGACCAAAAGGTTGTGGGCTCAATTCTCAGTCAGGGCACATACCAGGTTTGATTCCCAATTGCGGCATGTATGAAAAGGCCACCAATTGCTATTTTTCCTCTCACATCAATGTTTCTCCCTGTTTCTCTCCCTCTTTAAAAAGCAATGAAAAAAATGTCCTTGGTAAGGATAAAAATTTTTTTTAAATCATAAAAGAGTTTTGGAACATGTGTGTAGCAGAGGAGGGCTTATAACAGTGAGCAATGAACACTCTGGGACAAAAGGGCCAATGATGGGCCAAATACAGTGCCCATGTGGGTGGGGTGCACCAGTGGAGGACAAGAGGTCTGAGAGCCCCAGCAAGGACATGAAGTTCTAATGCACGACTGAGCAACACAGGCAGCTGACTAGAGAGCTGAGTGTGTGTGAATAGAGTTGAGCGTTACAGTCAGACTGAAGATAGAGCAAAGTTCATGTAAGTGTATTTAATAATATGCTTTCTCACTACCGAGTTACACAATTCAGCTCGAGTGGTTGCCTCTTGGCATGTAATTAATCCCACCTTTTACACAGCCAAACAAAACATTTCTGGGAGAGGGAGGAATGGGGCAGGGCTGGGACTCAAGTGGTAACTGGTTAGTACGTCCTGCTTCTCCCACCTCTGTCTGAAGCCTATCGTGACCATCTCCCCTTCTCACCCTGGGTGTGCTCATGATTCTCATGGGCCTCCTTGGGAGCCTCCTCAGACTCCCCAAGGCAGCTCTGCCCTGACCTTCATACAATGACCGGTCACCTCCCTAACAGACCAGCTATTCATGGGGTCATAACACTGCAAAGAGGAACGTGTGCCACCACAAATAAGCAAATACTTCCTGCTGCACCTAGATCAACACCTTTGGTATTATAGGAACCCACATATAAGAAAGTAACAGTGCAGGGCTCATGGATGATGCTGCTTTCACCAGATCATTGTGGATCACAGCTGGGGAACCTTACTTCCTTAACAGATGAGGAGCAACTGGAGAGCACAGCATACCTCTCATTGCCTCTGAGGTCATCTAGGCACACCAAGGTTTCATCCAAGGAGGAAGTAAAGGCAGAATAAATAGGCAATGGAAAAGGGGCACTAGGAAATAAAATTTTTTTAGATTTTATTTATTTATTTTTAGAGAGAGGAGAAGGGAGGGAGAAAGAAAAGGGAGGGAAACATCAATATGTAGCTGCCTCTTGAGTGCCCCCTACCAGGGACCTGGCACGCGACGCAGGCATGTGCCTTGACTGGGAATTGAGTTGGCGACCCTTTGGTTTGCAAGCCGGCACTCAATCCACTGAGCCACACCAGCCAGGGCAGGAAAGAAATGTTTAAAAGAGAAACTGGAAAAGGGTAGAGGGAGCCAGTAAGGAAGGCAGAGGAGCTCAGAGAAGTGTTGACAGCACAAACTGACTCCATGACAAGTGAAGGAGACAACTGAGGGGAGAGGGGACCTTACGATGTTCTACTGGAGAAACATACAAGTGAGAAGTTAGTAGGAATGTCCAAACAGGGACATTATGGATCTTTTAAAGTCTTCTAATCCACCTTCTCCTAGTCTCGGGCTCTTCTCTTTATTTGTCTTGTAATTTTCTGTCCCTGAGAGTATCCTACAAAATGCTAAAATATCACCAGTTTAATCAGTGAGAGGGAACAAAAAGAATAAACCACCTAAACTAGCATAGTGTTATTGATACACAGTTATATGCAGATTAAGTATAATATAGTCCCTTATAAGAACTACTTGATGCCCCTGAGATTCTGCTTTATGAATAACAATGACAATGGAACATTGGTGGTGAGTAAAACATTGCTTGTGTATATGACTTCTCACAGAAACTGAAGCCAGCTATAGTTAGTCCACATCCAGGGAGCCACAGACTGTACCTGGGTGACATCATCCAGGTGACATGATTACTGAGATTCACCTGAACATTTTGAGGCCACAGCATGCTTCTGACTCTGTCTACGACATTCATTGGACTGCTAGAGACCAAATCATAACTAATGACTAGGTTTCTTTTAGTATTGAAGAAGAAAGATGTGAGTACAAAATAGAATGAGACTATTTAAAGCTTCTGGCCACATTCACAAAAACATTAAGATGCAGAACTGGCTCAATTTCCAGTTATTCAGGGACATGGTGTCCCTAAAAAGAGACTAAACTCTCAGCAGGAGATTTCACCACTGTCCCATGGAATGGTGATTTTTGGCATTTTCCATTGACATTTCTTAATCTGAAGTGAACTGTGACAAGATGCATGAAGCCCCCACCTGTCTCCCCGGAGACCTGCAGCTGCTGGCCATTGCAGAAGGCACCCTGGCCTCTCCGACCCGTGTACAGCCGCTCCTCTGTGCAGTGGTAAATCACTCCAAATTCAAGCTGGGGGGCAGGAGCAGTACAGAAAACAAGTGCCATTCATTTAATGAGTACAGAAAATAACACAGTAATTCAAAGGTGAAGGTGTTCTAAGTGTTCTAACTAATGCAATGATGATGTGATAGAAAATACAAAAGGGAATTTAAAAAATCAGCATCTAGATTCAAAATGGCATAAAAACAAGATTTCTTTTTTTAAAATTACTATATTTAAAAATATACTAAAACTAAAAAAACATATTAAAACTTAACATAAACAAACATTAGTAACTAAAAGTTATTGAAAAAGCTTGAAGCTTTAGAAAGGCTTCCTTTTTTCTGGGGGATGGAGTGAGTTTACTTGTGCCTCTAATCAAACTCAACAAGAACCCCTCAAAATTGCTAATGTGTGAAGAATGAAGAATACCAGCAGAATCACGGAACCCAAAGGCAGTCCCAGGAAGACAGCTGTGACTCACCAAAGGGGCTCTGCCCTGAGCAGGCACATGCTAACCAGTAGCAGCACTGCCATAAATCAGCGATGAGGCCATGGGCCACAGTTAGGGATTGTAAAAAGAAAAGAGGTGAATATGAAAAAAATGCTACCTGACCCTATGTGTTTTTGTGTTTTTGTTCCTTTCCTTTACTGTCTTCTCAATACTCAGGGTTAACAAGAGCAAGTGTGCTAGAGGTTAGCTAAGTATTCATCTCTTTGGAAAATAAGAGACCCAGACCAAATGCCTCAGGAAAGTCTCTGCTGGCCCTGGCTGAGCTTGACCACTGTGAGAAGGAATTGGGTTTATTTTGCTGGGAAGGATGTTTCAGCCAGCGCTTAGCAAGGGCCTACAGCCTTCCAGCAATACTTAACCATCCTCCCCACTCCACTACCCTGGCTTTAAAGGGTTTCCTAAATCCAGGTCAGTCCTAGAATTGGGTTGGACTCAGAGAGCCTACTGTGGGGGCCCTGTGCCCCTGGGGCTAGCAGGTGGCCCTGAGGCCTTGAGGGTAGGGTGGGATGTTCCCTTTGACCAGGGGCCATACACTACAGGCCCAGCCCACCTGTGCAGTCATACATACCAGACCCATCAGTGTGTGTGGCTTTGCCGGTGGGTGACCTTGCCAGACCACAGCACGTGGTCCTCTCCCTTAGTTACTGATACTGTGGTGATGAGCATCACCCTCTGAGGTGAGCACTCAATATGCCACTTGGTTCAATGACAACATTTAATAGAGAAACAAGTGAGTAACTAATTCCTTACCTAAATTTCAATATTAAAAATCTTAAGTACTTCTACACGGGTATAAACTTCTCTAAGTTTCCATGTTAGGGAATCTATGGTAATACTGAGGATTAAGATGAAAAAATGATACTGTAAAGGAAGGCTTCTTTTGAAAAACATTGAGCCCCTAGTCTCATTTAAATATAAGTGTAGTAACTACAAAGAAATTAGGGCTTTTCTAAGTGTTATGGCTTAACCTGACTAATAAAGTTTAAGCCTCGATCCCATGCCTTTGTTGCAGGCCCTCTGATCTTGCTTAGTTTCAAGGGCCTATGGGAACCCTGAAACAGCCACATTCTCACACTAATAGCTAGAGGAAGATAAAGAAGAATTAATAGAATATTGGGATTAAAAATGTCCTCCAAAAATAGGAGTTCTTTTTGTGTGTAACTAAGTCACACGCCCCAGGGGTCAGATGGAGATTGACTTGGACAATTTGCTCAGAACTTCCGCTTCCACGGCCACGTCAGAAAAAAAGCATGGTAGAAACAAAGGCCGGCCACAGAGCCCCAAGCCTGCACACCCCCAAACCGGTTTGCATTTGCTTACTTTCTCAGATTTGAAAAACACATGCTTAGACTTACGAGTCATGATTCAGGCATATGACAAAGAGAGCAAAACAGGAGTGCAGAGGTCGAAACCAAAAAGGAAGATGACTAAATGAAACCTGAACTGAGGCTCCAGGGACCAAGAGCCCCACCCACCACGTACCTCTTGGTTTACAGCAAATCCAATGCTTACTGCCACGGTTGGAAATCTGCAATGGAAAACAGAATGGTTTGCACTCTAAACATATAAATTGCCTCTTGCAAACCTCTGCATGCACTTAGGTGCCTCTGTGTGGCTGTGTAGTACCATCACTCATGGCACAGAAGGAGCTTTCTATAGTATGAATGGGTTTGCTTTTTTAAAAACTACTTCCCACAATTTTCACTAACTGCTTCCAAAACAAACAGACTTAGCTGACCATGTTGTAAGACAGCCAACCTTCAAAGAAAGTGATATTCTGAAAGTCATGCAAAATTGATGGAATTCAACAATGACCAAGTACCCAGTTGAGAGGGATCATATAATAATAATCAGCTTTCTGGTTCTCAGAGATCTAAAGGGACAGCTGAAACCTCCAAAAAGGCCAGACTCGTGTCCCAGGTGGAGTGAGGTACCTCCCACCCCTGCAGGAGGTGACATTACAAGCCCCAGACCACAGCATCCACCCTCCCAGAGGATGGATGGGTCTGGGGGACAACAATAGCCCTTATCATCCTGTCTCTCCTGTGAGTGCCCAAGCAACCAACAGCAGGCATGAGCCACAGTGATTGAAGGCTGGCTGTGACGTCACAGTTTGCCTGTGGTTTATTTTCTGATTTTGTTGTTGCTACTCTGTGTTTTCAAAATAATCTTTCCTTTATGTGAAGATCATCAGAGCTTAACAACAAGTAGGAACAAGGAAAGGCTGGGTATTGCTAACCTACAGCAAAACTATGAAACCAGTCATACACAGATCTGAGCCCTGACTGCTGAGGTGGTAGCTGTGTGACACTGTCAACATTGGTGGCTAGCTCACTGAGCAAGGGTAGTTCTGACTCTCAGAGGAGCTCTCTCTCACTGGCTTTAGTCCCAACACTGCCACTGCTGGACATAAGAACACACAGGTCCTATCTTAGCTGCAGTGGCCAAAGTCTTCCAGATGTTTTTAGGCCATGAGAATCACCTTGATGGTGTTCTGTAACTGTAAGGGTCAGCAACACAGCTTGTTCTCCAACTGATGCTCTTCTCCAAGTTGTTGCTCTGGCTCCATGTTCCCCTTGGCCCTAGGGTCAGTGGACATGTCGCCTTCACCACACCAAAGGGCTTGGCTGGCTCTGTCCCCGATACCAGCATACTAGAATGGCAGGTGAGACAGAAATAACAGGTGCTCCACTGGGCAAACACACTTAAGAGGGGAGACCTGTGATTCCTTATAAACTCCCCAGGGAGTGTCAAGCTTTAGTTAAATTATAGTCTGGTGACACTGTTGCTGTCACCAGATGGCACTATTCAATTGCCTCAAAAGGGTCACCTGTGTGGGCATGACTGACTGAATTCTTAAGATAAACTGCATTTAGAAAAGGGTGATGATTAACATGCCACATCAGAATTAGTTTACATAATTATATATACAAACATACTGTTTGCTGCAACATGTAAGAGGACAGTAACAAGAGTGAGGACCCCATCATCTGACTTTCATCACTTTAAGTGAGAAAAATGGAGCATTTCCTTGTCATTTATGTATGGCAGGGGCTCTCAAAGTATGGTCCAGTAATGCAAATCCATGGGCTGTCCCAACCTGCTGAATAGGGACCTGCGGATGGGTGAGGAACCTGTGCCAGCAGTCCTGGGGTTCTATGCATGTTCCCATAGGAGAACCGGCCTCTGTGGAGACGACATTGCTTTCAATGCTCTCAGTCCTGGACAAGTGGTATAGCTCCAATACCAAGACAGTGCTTGGCACGCCCCATTGGTCAGAGCTTCCAGGACCACGTCCCTGTCATCTCCCAAGCTCTATAGCTCCCTTTCCTTCCCCTACCTCCAGTGGCCCTCCTGACTTCTCTAAAACCTTCTGCTCTTTGGTTGACTCAATCCAGTCAGATTAGCCCTGACCAGTTTCTGATGGGTTCCTCGTTCTATCTCATGGTGACATGAGGTTTGCTCCCATTCTGAAGGTGGCTCTGGAATGTCATCCCCCACATGCCCCTGTCTACACCTCACACTCTGGCAGCTGCTGGGCTCTACATGTTTATTTCTAAACTTGCTTGCTTCTCCACAGATCCTTCTTAAGTCAACCCAACACAAAGACAAATGGTTTTTAAACAAGGGAAGATTTCCTACATGTTCTGAGAATTTCTCATAAATGGAAAACCTTATTTTAAAAATATCAAGACTTGATCACCTTTGTAATGAAACCATAAGCCTATTAAGGTTTGCTTATATACTCCTGCCTCCAAAAATACTACTTTGGGAAAGACAAAGTCTTAGAGAAGAGGACAGCTTAGACACTAGAATGGGGTGACCCGTGCTTATGCTCACCTGTGCACAAAGTTGCAGGTGCCATCAATGGGGTCAACAATCCAGGTGGGGCTAGGGGTGAGCACGCACTTGGCCCCTGCAGCTGCAGCCTCTTCTGCAATGAACCTGTGGTGGGCAGGAACTCAGCCTGAGAAAATGCACCAAGAACTCAAGACAAAGCACTTCAAACTGCTTCCAGTTCTGTCAAAGACAAAGCTGACACAGTAAAGAGATTTCCTTATAATTTCTCCAGGTCAAGCAGAGGCAGAGTCTATAATAGACTCATCTGTGTTTCCATCTGTCTGCTAGTCATCTGACTCAGCAGGATTTAGAAAACGCAAAGTGACACCTTGATGTAGGAGTTTTGGAGAAGCATCAGGGAGGTGTGAGTGGGCTAGGTAATAAAGAAATACAAGAATGAAAAACCCTGGGAAGCAGATCTCATAAAGCAACACTAACTCTGTTTTAACTTTAGTCTGGAGAAGAGAAGGCCAAAGACACATGACAAGGAAGAGCATGAAGAACACTGGCCTCAGAGCAGGGCAAACTCCATTCTCCCACCAGTAGTACTACAGTAGTAGTGTCTACTATACTACTACATAGTAGTATAGTAGAACCAGTCTTGCTGGTTTTGAGGTGTTAATTGCCACCTAGAGCTGATTCTTCCCAGGTCTCTACCCAGCCGGCCTCTCCTGAACTGCAGAAAAGGTGACAATTGTATCTTGTCCACCAGCATCCACCATACGGGCTCAATGGGAGCTGACAATTCTCCACAGAGGCCCTCTCCACTCTGGACTCTGGCCTCTGGCCCAGGGGCCTGGGGTATGCTGCCCCACAGAGTACTCCTGTCCCTTGGGAACTCAAAGGAGAGGAGAAAGAGGGAGAATGAGGTTATGATTATTGCCCTATCCCTCCCTTTTTAGGTCCCTTACTCACCATTCCTGGCAGTCCCCACAGGTGCATCCCAGCCACAGACCTGAGCACCATCTTGCACCATGTGCAGCAGGCCCCATCCCTTGCCCCTCCTTTGTAATTAGTCCTCTGTGGTCCAAGTCTCCTGAAACCACACTCATTGGAGTGGGTCATCTACTTCCTATAAGGAACCTGGATAAAACAACCAACATCTCAAATCAGCCTGCACAGAAGAGCACTCCTGGTTGTCCTTAGTCATGTCTGCCTCAGCAAAGGCACCACCAAAGACCCAGTCCTTCCCTTCTGTCCTTCTCCCTCCACCAGCCATCCGCACAGGCTCGGCTCAGCATGGTGAGGGTTACTCAGGCACTGTTAAGTGCATCACATCTGCCATCCACAAGCTGGGGTCCCACAAAGCTGGCTACTGCTTATGCCCCCAGAACTGTTCTCAGGAGGAAAGAGCATGTTCTATCTAAATCAAATAAGACAGTGCTTGGCACGCAACAATGTTCAGTATGTATTCCTAATTGTCACAGAGCCAGGTTCACCAAGGGTGGGGCTCCTGCCCTGCACTATCATGTCACCAGGGCCTGGTCTGTGGCAAGTGTCAAGCAAACCTTTGTTTTATGTGTGAATGCGAGGCCCTGCTGAGAGGTCTTCCATTAGCATCTCATGAAATGTCCATGTTTTTACTAAGATGGAGACACTGAGTTAGAAAAAAATGCTTCATGTCCTACTGCTGGCATTTGGTGTACTGTCAGTCACAGTCATCAGGCAGCTGCTTAACCCCTGATGTTGGAGGCTAAGAGGTCAGAGTGCTGGGCAGGACACTCCCTCCCAGCCTCAAGGCACTCCTGGACATCACTTTTCCCAGAGGAACCATGTGTCCTAAGATTTGTCATCAATGACAAATGAGACTGACATCATATTGTTAACAGAAAGACTAAAATGGAAACCTCTGTAACTGCTCTAGCCAATCTAATAGCCACTAGCTACCTATGGTTGTTTAAATTTAAATAATTTAAAACAAATAGAATTTAAAAAATTAAAAAGTCTGTTCCTTAGTCTCTCTAGTTACATTTCAAGTGCTCACTAGTCACATGGGCTCGAGGCTATCACAGTGGAAAGTGAAGATAGAACATTTCTGTCTTCACAGAAGTTCTGTAGGTCCTGAGGGTTGTCCTGTCTGTCATGCTCTATAATGAGAACAAGTACCTTGCATTCTAATATCACGTCTCAGTCAACTACAGTGCTGTCATATGCACTGTTAATTCACTGCTCCCCAACAACTCTGGAACTACCATTTCCATTTCAAAGATTTATGAAATTCATGCTCTATATGCACACACAGTCATCTAGCCCCCTCACCTTATAGGTAAGTTATGTGGAAATGCATCAGGGTATATGATGAGTGTATACATATCATCTTCAGGTTGGTGCTTCCACCTTCTCTTCGCCGTGGTCTCATAGAGAAACCCATGTAGGAACAACCAAAGCACTGAGGTTGGGGGGCACTGACTGAGACACCTGAGAAATTCATGCCCTGAAAAATGGCAGCTGTGCAGGAAAGCTTGGGCAAGCACCATCTGCCCCCAGAACCTTACAATCCAGAGTGCGATCAGAGACAGTGGGTGCTGGTTGCCTGCTTCTGTCTGCTCAGTGTCTCCTTCTCCTGCTGCGAAGTACTTCCCTACCATCACCTCCCTCCATGGGCTGTTGGATCCTTTGGCTCCTACATTATATCCTAGATATAATCTAGGCAGGAAAGTCCAAATGGAAGAAATGGCATGGTGAAAGACATGAAGTCAGAGGAGCCATGCTGGGTGGGGTTCGGCTAGGCAGTGACACCAGAACTCTTGGCCACAGCAAAAGCATACACAGGTGATGCACACAAAGAATCATTCCACTTAGCTGATAATTAAACATGGTATTAGCTCTGCCAGTTTCCTCGTCCAAAGTCTTAAGGAATTGAATCTACTTTGAATGTCTTCTTTTGTAGTGAAATGATTTTTTCCTGAAATGGCTTATGAATACATTCTTAAAGAAAAGGGTTCACACCCTAAAAACACTTGGACCAAGTACCAAAGCTGAAATTGGGTATAAGTTCAATAAAGCAGTAAGACATTACTAAGGTCAAGATGGGAATGGAAATGACTTACATGCAAAAATCAGTTTCCAGAAAACTAAGGAGGAATGTGGAGTTTTTTTCTCTTTTGAAATTAAATGTGATTTTAGTGGGAAGCTGGTACCTATAAAAGGTAGAGGGGAAATTGCTGGGGTCTCCTGGGAGGAGGAAGGAAGAGCATCTTGTGAGACTGATCTGATGTGAGCATCAGAGAGCACAGATGGCAGCACAAATGCCATTCACTCAGCACACCAACAGGGCTTCCTGAAACACACAGGGCCAAAGGGTCTGTTAGTTCATTAGCAAAACGTGTGGAATGCCATCTCTGGGGTTCACCAGGCAGCAGTAACTCAAAGTGCCCTTACTGAGCCCTGAACTTTTTTTAGCAGTTGTTTATTCATGCCCAAGAGTTCTCCTCTTTACCCAGCTGCCCGAGTGAAAGGAGATGGAAGGTGTGTCAGTTACCTCCCTACCTGCTCTGTGCCTGTGGGTGGCATTCTGGGGCTGGGCCTCCTGGAAGCTAACAAGGGTGTGGACCATGTCCACTCTTGAGGCACTAAAAATACCTCATTGGTATGTGGGGGTGGGGGAGGGATGTAGAGGTTTTATTCACTTAAACCTGACTGTCCTTGTGTGGAAAGTTAATACCGTGGAATAGGAGAGAACATTCTTCAGCTCTCCACAGAGGAGGTGGGGACATCACCTTGGACAAATGGAAGTGAGAAAAGAAAAAGTGAGACCTTAAGAAGATCACTGGAACATCTACATAAAATCTGCAACACAAATAGAAAGAAACAATGCATGTGACTAAATCTGAGGAGCTCAAGGGCCACTTCATTAGTCTATCTAATGTGCAAGAGGAAAATAACAAATGGGATATGGTTTGAAGTTTGGTAATAAATTAGAATGGTACATTCTGTTGTATAATTTAAATACTTGTGACTGATGACCAAGTGCATCTTCCAGGGCTTTTCTTCCTGGTTATTTCCTCTGTGACAAGGTCAGGCCACTAGGGAGTCAATGTTCTTCAGCTTCATCTTCTCAGGCTGTAGTCCTCCCCACTCCCAGCACCGCAGCAGCTCTGCTGCCCTGGACATGTGCACCCAGTGCAAAACACAGTGGGCACATGAAGGAAAGCAAATGTTCAGCTGGCAGTGGCCAGAAACATATTTTCTCCAAGTCCAGAACTGTGCTGGGCATATTGCAGGGCACAGGAGTCACCATGATGGACAGGCCCCATCCTGCCAAGTGGGGCTCAGACCAGGACAGAGCAGGCAGTTGTAGATACTGAGCAGCTCAAGCTGCTGTCCTTTGCCTGTGTCAACCCAGATAAAAGGGACAAGGAGAGGCATATATACATATGGTTGTGATGCTACTGCATATTTTCAAAGTTGCAAAACTTGGATTTAAATTAAAATCAACTGAAAACAAGTTTGAGCACCCAACATGGGCAGGCCTGGATGGAGATTGTAGAAGTCTCAACCTTGACCAACCTACTGGTTTGCTTGCTGGCATTACCACCATATGTCAGCATTGGTGCCTCAGGGCTGACCTTGGTGGGTCCCTCATTCCCAGGTGAGGATTTGGAGACTCCGGGAAGCAGGGTGATTGACAAAGCTGGTGCAGAAGCAAGTTTAAACCTTACTAATGTTTGATTCAGTCTATGCCTGTTGTTCAGATCAGAAACCCAGACTTTGGATTGCATGAATGAGTAAAATAAAATAATAAACCAGGGAGCCTACATCAGGTAGTTAAAACAAAACAGTTTGAATCTATCTTTAATATTCTTTCATGAAAGACTAAAAATGAGGAAGGACATAAATTCAGAATGAAAGTCCTTCCTAAGAAAAGTCAATAGGCAAACTTCTGCTAACATATTATTTAAGTAGGGATATATTGAAATACTGTGAATGCAGAAAAATTACAACGTACTATTTTATGACATGAACACAATTTTTCCCATCATAAATTTGCCTATGATCTAAAACATAATTAAATGCAAACATTTCTGGTACTTTCCTTTTAAATCTTAGTCATTGGCAAAAACCAAACTTGACCATAGATATGTTGAAAAATTATTCCATCTCATTTGAATTTTCTAGGCAAACTAAGCAGAGAATAGGAATAGCAACATGCAGCCTTCGACCATGTCCCAGCATTGCACTCAGAGTAGAGAAGAAAGTGGTAGTAAAAAGCCAGGGGCTGACCACAGGCCAGCACATCTCTGTCCTCATGCCTGGGTGGTATGAGTTTGTGGATTGCAGTTTGGGAACCACTTCCCTAAATCACTGATTTCTGGTCAGATGTATGTCTGAAAAGCACCCCCCAGGGCTTTTCAGAAATGGAGGCTTGACAGCCAGTTGGAGTTGCACCTAGATGAGCCTGTTGAACACTCTAGGTGAGGTACTCTGCTCTGGGTAGATGGTTTTCCAAAGGGGCTTTGGAGCCCAATGGTCCCCTGGTGACTGTGAGGCTGCCAAGTGGAGGTGGGAGAAGCTGCATTCACCCATATTCTGTAATACACAGCAATATTTACATTTACCTTGTGAAAATGGAATCCACACCCCATCTTGACAAAATGGTGAACCCAAACCACTAGTAACTGCTACCAACACATACAATAGGGCATGTAATTTCAGAATTTGGTTTGTCAAGTACTATAATCTGATTGAAAACTGCCAGAGCCCCGATAATGCCTTTATACCTAGTTTGCAGTGACCTCAAGCTCTTTACCAGGGCCCCACATAGCCGACCCAGCCGACCTCATTTCTGTCAGCCAACTGGACCAATCCCACTGAAATCTCAAGAACCAAAATAGTTCCTGAACCAGAAACAGCGGGCTGGTTGCCATAGCTTTTTTTTCTCTCAAAGAATAAAAGCAAACTACACGATTCTTTTGACATTGCCATTTGAGTTTAAAAAGTCAAGAGATTGTAAACATTTTAGAGCTTATAAAAACTGTAATAGCCCCATCGTCCCAATACATCAGGTTGTGGATTTGATCTCTGGTCATACAAGAAGCACAAACGAGAAGCAACCAATGAATACATAAATAAATGGAACAGCAAATCGATGTTCTTCTCTCTCTGTTTCTCTCTCTCCCTTTCTCTAGCTCTCTAAGATCCATCAAGAAAAAAAAATTATAATGGATATCAGAGATCCTGACTTCACACAGCATAAGGAAATATGAAATAACAGACACTCAAACACAAAGGCTATCAACAAAACAAAATAAATACAACCCATTGACAGAGAGAATTCTGAAGGGAGAGGTTATAACCCTGAGATAACCTAACCAGTTAGAAGGAAACAGCAGGAGAAAAAGGAACTAAGTTGAACACTACCTTGTCCTTTCCTTCCATTGATCATTCAGAGGGAAAAAAAAGTCTATTGTGCCTACCCTCCACTAGATGGCTGCTGAGGGAGATGGCCTTAGATATTTCTGCTGCATATGTACATGGAAATGTGGAATCTGACCACTGTAGTGATCTCTATCCAGAAATCCAATACCTGGTAGTCTAGTTTTAGCAATTCTCCACAAGAAAGGAAAGAGGCCCCTTGCACCCAAGGCAGTGGTTTCCAAAGTCGGTCCTGCACAACTCTGGGAGTGATGGAGAGACCTGAGAAGCCCCTCAGAGGTTAAGGAGAGTCTTCTTCTGGGGCCTATGGCTTCCTGAGAACTAGGTGCCAAATGCTGTGTAAATATTTGAGTTTTTCTGAGGAAAAGATTTATAATTTGCACTGGATTCTCCACACGGTAACTTCAAAATTGTTAAGAACTTCTCTAGCTAGAGAAGAGAGTGGGGTCCTCATAAAGACCTAGGGGTGAAGAGCAACCTTCCCTGTGGCCTGCTGTGACCTGGTGAGGAGACTGCATCACTGCACACCAACAGGGGCACACCAGCAGGAGGTGGGCCCGGGGCCCCCACAGCTGACAGCGCCATTCAGGGTCACATCCTCAGAATATCTTTGTGGCACCATCCAGCAGACATGGGCTGCCAGGGAACATTACTGCTCCAGCTCCCTCCAGAGATATGCTAAGTGGTAGAGGGGAGCAGAGCTCTTCCCTGAGCATGTGTTGTGGAAAGTGAAGCCTTTACAGTATTTGTAAGGTAATGCAGTGACATGAGGGTTATTAAGATAATAGTAAAAAGAATGAAAACAAGGGTCAGTTTGTTTACCATTGCAATCAAAATATCAGAGGGTATACTGTGAGGCTTCCATGAGGTCTGTCCCCATTGAACAACAGCACAGCCTCCCCAAGTTAGACCCTGGTTTTCTTTATGAATGTGGCACCATGTGCCTGGGTTGTTTTTCCCAAGGAATACACCTACCTGTGTGAAGGAAACTTCTTCTGCAGCTCAGAAATAATTAAATCTTCCACAAGGTGATCTGTTTCTGTCACAAGATCTGCAGCTGATGTTTTTGTTGAGACATGTTTTTCCTCAGAAAGGGCTTTTCTGATGATCTGGAATAAAAGTCCAGGAGGGTAGGTTAAACTGGCAAGCATCCTCTTGCCCCAGACAAAGGAATTCTGCCCTCCCATGGGGCCAGCTCTGACTTTGGAGAGCACTAGGGAGAGGCAGTGGGTGTGGGCCTGTAGACCACTCACTTCTACCATCACTGACAGGCTCTCAGGGCTTAATGTTACACTTAAGCCTTTCTGTTTGGGTCTCTAGTGAGCCTTAATTACCTGATATTATTTTTATAAGAATGACACCCATTTGTTGAAATTATTTGATCTACCTTTGAAACAATTTTTCTTTGAAGAAAAAGAAAAACAATGTTTGTGAAGAACATGAAACTTCATCCAATGTAAGATGATGTAACATACCTTTGACGCATAGGGTCCCATTAATTTGAATTTGAGATTTCAGTGTAAAAACTTATTTTCCCTAATTCACTTTGTGGATCACATGAAATGGAATATGCTCTGGCATCCATATTACAAATGTTCAGACTGAGAAGCCTGGGAAAGCTAAAATGTACTTGAAGAACATGAAGACTCTATCTCCCTGCTGCTCTGGGTAAGGGCATTATTGACCATCCAAGAGTACTCGCACAGAAACTAGCTTTGATGCCAGTGGTCTCCCTGAGTCTTCAGGGCTGAGCTCACAGGCAAGCTCTGCAGATGTGCTGGCTGCCAGCACATCCTGTTTAAACCCACTGTGGCTAAATATAGGGCCCAGGAATGGAGGGCCCCTGACCTCTACTACCTCATGCCCAGCCTAATCTGGTTCCAGGAACGCCTGGAAACCAAACAGGATAGAACAGGAGGGCAGGTAGAGTGGTTAATCAGTCATAGGATGCTTCAAAGAGGTCCATTCTAGTTTGTAAAATCAAAACCACCTATTCTGGCTCAGGCCTTTCTTGTAATTTCTGTCACTTCTTAACATGATGACAAAGTTAGAACACCTAAAGATGACATTAGACCTCTCCTCCAGAACTGGACATTACCCCAACATCTTGCATTTCTTTACAAAGCACCTCAATCACTCAGCTTCCCAGACATGACATCTTTTGCCCATTGTGACACTTATTCTCCTACTTTAGATAAGCATTTCCTGATAACTTTTTTTTTGTCCAGCCTGCATTATGTACTGAAGAAACTGAAGAGGAGGGCAGGCAGAGATTCACCCAGAAGTCTGCAGATAGCAGGAGATGCTCACACGGAATTTTAAAGGTTAAGCAGGAGAACCTTCTAGACATCGAGCAGTCCCTCCTCTTTTATTTCTCACAGTAGTCTCTTGTCCCTCTACTGGCCCAAATACTGAGCCTAGACAGGATTTGTGTGTTTTTTTTTCCATCTTAGTTGTAAAGGTAACAGATACAAATCATAGAAAATTTGGAGTATAATGTATTTTGCACAGGCAGACATCTTGTGGCTATGTCATGTGTGCACCTGTGTCTGCACAGCCAGTGTGCGATGAAGAGATAACCTTCCCTGCTGCCAGGATAATCAAGAGTTTTGGCCAGATGTTTGAGTACACACTGAGATAGGGAGGAGCCAGACCCAAAGCTCTGACTAGGGTGCTGAAACAGATTAATAAGGAACTTAGTGATTTGGCCCACGACCCTCCAGCACAATGTTCCGCAGGTCCAGTTAGAGACAGTAAGTTTTCCTTTTTTTAGTGTATCATTGGCAAGCTACAATTATGGGACCTAACGGTAGCCCACATCAAAGCAGTGTATTCTTTTTGACAATTCATTTTCCTACAGACTACTCCTTCAAACCACCTAAGGTTGCATTTATAAGAATTTATCATCCAAATATTAACAGTAATGGCAGTATTTGCTCAATATTCTAAGATCACAGTGGTCTCCTGGTTTAACTATTTCTAAAGTTCTTTTATCCACTTGTTCACTGCCATGTGATCCAAACCTAGATGACCCCCTAGTGCCAGAGACTGCACGGATCTATAAAACAGACAGACGTAAGTACAACAGAACATCTTGGGAATGGACTCAGAAGTATGCCATGTGCTGCTATCTTTTGGTCAGAATAATCTGCATTATAGCTGGAATAAACTTCAAACTGCTGTTCCTTTTTTTATTTTCTTATCCAGTTATTCCCCCATCAGACCTCATATTTTTTAATTTTATTTTTTGTTTACCTCCCTCCATTCATTCATATGCTCATCTGAGAGGACTTAAGTTCTTCCACCTTTGGATAGTAACTCCTTTTAGAAACTGTAGTTATAAGAGAACAATTGCTCAAGATTCAGAATTTTTAAAAAATGGAGCATGTGTATTATGTGGCCAGTGTCTTCCCTCTAACTTGGTTATGAGATCAAAACCATTCCTCATTGCCCTAACACGCTGAAGAAGTCACCTGAGGGGGAGGGAGATGGATGCTCAGTTGTCACATCAAAGGAAGCAGCATTGTTTTAGCAGCATTCATTCTTTTTAAAAAAATATATTTTATTGATTATGCTATTACAGTTGTACCATTTTTTTTCTCCCCTTCACTCCCTTCCACTCTCCCCACCTTCACTGCTCCACCTTACCCCATGGGTGATACATATAAGTTCTTTGGCTTCTCCATTTCCCATATTATTCATAAACTCCTTCTGTCTATTTTGTACCTACCATTTATGCTTCTTTTTCCCTGTACCTTTTAACCCCATTCTCCCTCTCCTCCCTACTGATAACCTTCCATGTGATATATATTTCTGTGAATCTGTTCCTGTTCTAGTTGTTTGCCTAGTTTGTTTTTTTTTTTTTTTAGGTTTGGTTGTTGATAGTTGTTTGTTGTCATTTCACTGTTCATATTTTTGATCATCTTCTTTTTCTTAGATAAGTCCCTTTCACATTTCATATAATAAGGGCTTGGTGATGAAGAACTCCTTTAAAATGACCTTATCTGGGGAGCACTTTATCTGCCCTTTCATTCTAAATGATAGCTTTGCTGGAGAGAGTAATCTTGGATGTAGGTCCTTGGCTTTCATGACTTTGCATACTTCTTTCCAGTCCCCACAGTTTCTTTTGAGAAATCAGCTGATAGCAGCAGCATTCATTCTTGTTTAAGCCTTCCACTGTTGAGATCTGAGGTTACATGATATACTTTATGCTCATAACTGATGTGGCTAAAGAACTGGCATTGAATTTATAGCATCAGCAGAACAGAAAATGTGACGTATTTTATGAATGTCAATAAAAGAATAACCTGTTCTTGTTCCACAGAGAATGGAAATTGGAAGTAAAACAGCCTTTGTATTCCAAAATAGGGTCTCAAACATTTTGTAACTTTCATTTAAATTGTTAGGAGACTTGGAGCTATTAGTTAATCTATATTCCAATATACTATTTAGTAGAGCACTGAATAAAAGATGCAGGTTGTCAACGAGTGATAAACTAATAGCTCTGCTAGTAATTGACTTATTTTTCTTCAATAAAGTTGCGTAAACCAATGAGTTAGCTACCTGGATTAATCAGTATGGGAAACAATCTTTTGTAAATGCAAAGCTGTTTTAGTATATACTGTTGAGATTTGCTTCATTGTTTAGTATCAAATGATGATGTAAAGCTCAAAAGACTGAATATTTTGCCATGTTCAGTTAAAAGTGGCCACTCTGTTACAGGTTGACACATTGGTTGACTTGATTTATACAACATTAAGAAACTATGGAGGTAGTGTAGCTTCAGTATGCTGCACATGATACAGGCAACCCTGGAGTTCATAGATGGACTTGGGGCCCAGCAGTTTGGAACAAGTATATGGAGCTTAGGAAATTTATTTTCTAGACTCAGTGCCCATCTAACTAAATTTTTTCTTTATCTTGTACACTTGACAGCTAAAAAACCATGGGAGTAATAACAGGTTTAAATTTACAAAATAAAGTACTGTTTTGGTGTGAGGGGAAAAAAAAAGACAAAGCACATAGTTGTCACACATTAACCAAAGACAGTACCATTCATATTTCTGTGCCAGCCCTCAAAGGCCTTCCTGTTCCTTCTATTTGCAACATCCTGTTCATTGCTGTCAAGTTCATCGCCTTAAAACACCAATTTGCACATAGATTTATTTACCACCAATTAAACCTCCACTGGTTCCTTGTTTATGAATACCAAACTCCTCAAATCTATCTCATATAGAACCTGTCCTCCAGGAATCCCTAAATTTTGAGCTAATCCAGACTTCCTGTCCATAGATCACTTGGCAGTAAGTTTGTACCTTGTATGGTGGTTCAGTGATGTGAGGCAGTGGGGGAAGCATGTATGTGGTGTGTGGTTTATATGTGCGCATGTGTGGGGATGTATGGTGTATATGTGGGGTTTATGTAGTATGTTGGGGGAATACGTTGTGTGTATGTGGGGTGCATATATGTGGTACGTGTGTATGGTTTTATATGTACTTGTGAGGTTGCTGTATATTTGTGTGTTTATAGATACATATATATAGTTAGAAATAGAGAGAAATACACTCTAAACAAGAGGACATGCCATCAGAGCTTATCGAATATTAATGTGCATGAATCACCTAGGGTCTTTTTGAAATGAAGTTTGTGGTTGAATAGGTATGGGTTTTGAGGTCTGGGATTTGCATTTCTGAAAAGTTCTATAGCAACTATGATCCTGGGGCCACACTTGAGTAGCTGGGACTGGAGCAGGTTTTCAGTGAGGAGGGTATTCAGAAGGCTGGGATGTTCTAGGATCACATGTGAGTCCTGGGGCCTCCACCCTGAGAGGATAAAGCTTCATTTTGACTTACCCTATCCCATGTGTATCCCTATACCCTGATCCCATACAATTCAAGATCATGATTCCAACCCTCCACCCGGTGGTTTCTATGTAGAAGCTGGATTGAGAATTTTTTTTTATTTTTCAAAATATATTTTATTGATTATGCTATTATAGTTGTCCCATTTCCCCCCCTTTATTACCCTACACCGTGCACAACCCCTCCCACCCACATTCCCTACCTTTAGTTCATGTCCCTGGGTCACACATATAAGTTCTTTGGCTTCTACATTTCCTATACTATTCTTAACCTCCCCTGATTTTCTACCTACCATCCATGCTACTTATTCTCTGTGCCTTTTCCCCCCTCTCTCCTCCTCCCACTCCCCTGTTGCTAAACATTCATGTGTTCTCCATTTCTGTGGTTCTGTTCCTGTTCTAGTTGTTTGCTTACTTTCTTTTTGTTTTTGTTTTAGGTGTAGTTGTTAATAATTGTGAGTTTGCTGTCATTTTACTATACATGTTTTTTTATCTTCTTTTTCTTAGATAAGTCCCTTTAACATTTCATAAAAGAAGGGCTTGGTGAAGTCCTTTAACTTGACCTTATCTGAGAAGCACTTGATCTGCCCTTCCATTCTAAATGAAAGCTTTGCTGGATAGAAGCAATCTTGGTTGTAGGTCCTTGCCTTTCAGGACTTGGAATACTTCTTTCCAGCCCTTTCTTGCCTGCAAGGTCTCTTTTGAGAAATCAGCTGACAGTCTGATGGGAACTCCTTTGTAGGTTACTGTCTCCTTATCTCTTGCTGCTTCTAGGATTCTCTCCTTCATTTTTACCTTGGCTAATGTAATTATGATGTGCCTTGGTGTATCCCTTCTTGGATCCAACTTCTTTGGGACTCTCTGAGCTTCCTGCACTTCCTGGAAGTCTATTGCCTTTGCCAGATTGGGGAAGTTCTCCTTTATTATTTGTTCAAATATCTTTTCCACTTGTTGCTCTTCCTCTTCTCCTTCTGGTACCCCTATAATTTGGATGTTGGAACGTTTAAAGATGTCCTGGAGGTTCCTAAGCCTCTCCTTTTTTTTTTTGAATTCTTATTTCTTCATTCTTTTCTGGTTGCATGTTTTTTCTTCCTTCTGGTCCACTCCAATGATGTGAGACCCATCTTTCATTCCATCACTATTGGTTTCCTGTGCATTTTTCTTCATTTATTGTAGCTTTCATTTTTTCATCTAGTTTGCGATCAAAATCAACCAATTCTGTGAGCATCCTTATCACCAGTGCTTTGAACTGTGCATGTGATAGGTTGGCTATCTCTCTGTCACTTAAAAGGATGGGTTCTGGGGCTTTCAGTTGTTCTTCTGTTTGAGCCATCTCTCTCTCTCTCTCTCTCTTTTTTTTTTTGGTCTGGTTGCACTTGTTCTGTATGAGGAGCAGAGCCTTACGTGTTCACCAGGGCAGGGCAACCCAGTCCCTGGGTTGTGACGCTGTATGTGGGGGCGAGGCCCGAGAAGGAACAATGGTGCTTGCTCTGCTCTCTGTCGAACCTCAGTCCCTTCCACCGCTTCCCCCGAGCAAACTGGGCCGCTCTGGTGCCAATTCCCGTGTGGGTGGGCTTGTGCACCCTGTGGGTCTTTCCAACGACCTCCCCTGTGAGGCTGGGAGTCTCTCCCTGTGTCTCAACCCCCACAGGTGTTTTCAATCAGTGCCCCAAGGCTCTATATCCCAGCGCTTGCACCCTGGATTGGGCGCAGTGCCTTGCTTCACAATTGTTGCCTCACTGGGTCTGCCAGCTGCTGCTTGCGTGCCCAGGGTCTGCCTACTGCGGCCTTGCGCGCTCAGGTTGCCTAAGCATCCGGTCCCAACACTCTCTGCTCCCAGACCCCTGCTGGCTGCCCAACTCCGCCCCTCCTACCAGTCTGGATGAATGTATCTATTTTAACTCCTTGGGTGTCTGACTTCCATAATGTTCAATTTCCTGTCAGTTCTGGTTGTTACTCTGTTTCTAAATTGTTGTTGTCCCTATCTTGGTTGTGCAAGGAGGCACAGTGTGTCTATCTACACCTCCATCTTGGCTGGAAGTCCTCAATTACCAGTGTTTTGAACTGTCCTTCTGATAGGTTTGCTATCTCTTCCTCGCTTAGTTGTATTTTTTCTGTAGCTTTGATCTGTTCTTTCATTTGGGCCATTTTTTTTGTCTCCGCATGCCTGTTACATCGTAAGTGGCGGTGCCTTAGGTGTTCACTAGGGCAGAACAACCCAGGTTGTTGTGTTGTAATGCTATATGTGGGGGAGGGGTCCGAGAGGGAACAATGCTGCTTGCTCTGCTCTCTGCCAGTTTTCAGTTATTTCCCCAGCTACCCACATTCAAATTGGGCCCTTCTGCTGCTGATTCCCAGGTGGGTGGGCTTGTATATATTCTAGGACCCTGTTGGTCTCTCCAATGAACTCTCCTGTGAGGCTGGGATTTTCTCCCACTGCCATCTCAACCCCCACAGGTGTTCTTCAATCAGAGGTTTTGAGGCTTTATTTCCCTGCACTGCAACCCTGGGTTGCGTGGTCTGTCTTGCTCTCCAGTTGTTCCTCCCAGTTTATCTGCATGAAAATGTGGGACCACCCAGACCATAGTCCGCTTCCTTGCCGGGTTCACCAGCTGCAGCCTTGACCACCCCAGTCTGCCAGCAGCTGCCTTACTGGAAGTCCTCTCTGCCCAGCTGCCCATCTCCGCCCCTCCTACTGGTCTGGAAGAATATTTCTTCTTTAACTCTTTGGTTCTTGGACTTCCATACAGTTTGATTTTCTGTCAGTTCTGGTTGTTTTTTGTTTTTAAATTTGTTGTTGTACTTCTTTTGGTTGTGTGAGGAGGCATAGTGTGTCTACCTACCCCTCCATCTTGGCCGGAAGTCCCTGGATTGAGGATTTTTAAACATACATCAGCTTATATCATTTAAATGCTAAAACTACCAATGGCTTCCCATCGATCTTAGAACAAAGCCCCAGACCCCACATGAGGTCCTCACCACCTGCCAATCTCACCTCCCAAAGGCCACCTGCATGCTTGCTCTCCTTCTGTCACTCTGGTTTTCTGGCCCATCACAACCAAATTTGTTTCTGTCCCAGCTACTCTGTGTTTTCTGGTTCTTCTGTCTGGAATTCTTTGCCATCTGAAGTCATCTTGTTTCATGGTTGATGAAACGACTCTCCCCACTGGCACATGAGCTCAGGGAGAACAGAGTTTGCTCTCTTTTGTTCCCTGACACACCCCTAGCATCTAGAATTGTACCTGGCACAGAACAGGTGCACAAAATTCTTTGAATCAAGAATAAAATACACTGACTGCTTGAATAGATTTGTACCCTTTTATCTAACTGGACCACTCATGTTTGTGTGAATAATAACCACCTTAGTTTTTTTCCCTTTCATTGTGGTTTTTTTGGTTGTCCTGTTAAAAAGTCCTATTGTGCTTGAAGTCTGCCATCCTCTAGCCTCCACCGGCCAGTCCTGCCTCTTGGAGCCAGCCTGAATATGCTTTATAGCACTCAAGTCCATTCTCCACACCACAGCCAGAAGAGTTTGCTAAAACTCTGATCTTAATCATGGCTCTTCCCAGCATAAAGCACTTCAAGGTTCCCTGTTATGCCAAGGATAAAGTCAAAACCTCAGTAAAAGTGGCATGCAATGGCTTTTCAGAGTTGGCCTTATAGCAGGCAATTTGACCTCATAGCAGGCAATTTGACCTCAAATAGCCAGTCTCCCCTTCTTCCTTTTAGCAACATAAGCCCCAAGTTTAGGAAGGCGCAGAGCCACCTCAACAATTTGTATCTCTCTGCCTCTTGTGCAGGTAGGTGTGACCAAGTTCTGTGCAAGAGGATGTGAATGAATGTATGTACAATTCTGAGTCACATTCTTAAAAGGGCACTGCTTGCACTCCCTTTCCTCTTGTTGTTTTACCCTTTGGCAACAGGTGTGAGGTGAGTGTGGTGTTGAGAAGTCAGCTTTGGTCACATGGAAAAAAGAATATCCCCTTAGAGCAACAAGCAAAAATAAACCTGGGTCCTGAGTGATTTTGTGAAGCAGAAGCCTTGCTCCCCAGACCTCTAACTGTACTGCCATGGAAAAGAGAAGGAAATCTGCCTTGCTTTTGTTATTGGTTTCTGTGAGGAAAGCCAAATCATCAACCTCATACATACAGGTCTCACTTAAGCTTTGCCTTCTCATCTCCCTCTACCCCTCTTTCTCATTGCATTACTGTTATGCTTCAGCTAAATCACATCATTTACCCTAAAGTCTCCTTCTGATGGAACTACCAGGCTTCCTCTGGCCCACATGTTGCTCTCTTCCTTTGTGACTCAGTTCAAATGTTACCTCTTCTTTGAGGGGTCTCCAATTTCTTTGGGCAAAGCAGGACATCCACACTTCAAGGGTGCTCCTAGGGCATTTATGCAAACCATATAACTGGTCCCTTGGCATTCCATGTCAATCCATGCCAGCTTAAGAACCCTGGTCTGTCTGTCTCTGTATCCACCTCCCACAGGCTGTTTTGCTATACAGGGGCTGCCACACAGTGGGGTCTCTGTGAACATCTGTTGAATGAATGAAGATTTCTTGGCTGCTGCACACTGAGCACATATGGTCACTAAAGTCTGGAAGACTTTTTAGCAAGTGCTCTTGTGAAATCAAATTAAACCTCACTGGTATTTATGCACTTGCTCTTCCATATCCAAAATACACAAACTCTACTATGTTGAGGAGATGCATGATCAGGGGTGTGTGTGGACAGTTTGGGTAATATCTGATGACATCTGGGCAAACTTTCCAGAAGAACCAAGCTCCTAGTTACAAATCATATAAAGAAGGGCAGATTTATGGATTCAGAAGGAGCATGTTATATCATGTTCTCTTTCTATATGTTTCTTTTCCGCTTTTATTAGTATTATTATTGTGCTGTGATCATTGCACTGTGGTATGTATCAACAAGGAAGGTCACAGGGCTTAAATATTCCTGTGTCTTGTAGCAGCAGGGCAGGCCACATTGCACTGGCAACTTGTAGCACAGTGCTGTGGCCAGCTCTCTCTCATCTGCTGCTGCTGCTTCAGGCCCTGGTTCACCACCAACTTATCCAGTTACACACCCAGATATTTAGATTGCATTTCTGAATTATTTTCCTCAAGTACTACTCTTCTCACATTGCCTACCATCACTTGCCTGTATTGCAAAAACTGCCTCGAAACACCCTTTGTTGCCCCTCTAGTGTCGTCCACCCTGTGCAGAGTGGCTTCTCTGGAAAGCAGATCTTTCTCCTGGCATTCTCTGTAGCTTGTTGGGCTTACCAAGAGGATGGCGAGCCTGTGTCTGGTGTGAGGTCCTCCACAACCAGCCTTGGCAACACTTGGCTCCATGGCACCCTGGCCTTGTTTTCCTTGCCATACTCTAGCATTCTCTGGTGTTCTCATACATTTATGTCTTTGGACATGTTGTGCTTTGTGCCTATAATGGCCACCCTAGAAACCTCCTAGCCATTTGTCCTTGAGGACTCCATTCAAGCCCATCTCCTCAGGAAGCTGTCTGTGTAGCCCTCTACTCGTCAACCCTGGGTGAGGCCCCTTCTTTTGGGTCAGTGGTTCTAAAACACTAAATACACATCTCAGTTACTGCATAGATATTGGTGTTTCATCACTGTCAGGCATGGGCCTGTCTCTTCCACTAGACTGTAAGCTTCCTGTGGGTAGAAGATTTGCTTTTCTTCCTAGTAGCACTAGACCACCTTTCCTTACAATACCAAATAGATTCTACTCTCCCCCTCTTGGCCCCAGGCCCACTAGGGCAATATGTGTTGTGATGAGACTTTATCAAACTTATCTAGTGAATTTCCAAATATGAGATCATTATAAAAATTAGCTTCCTTTCAGTCACAATCAGTCAATGGCAGTAAGCTAATGTAAAAAAACAAAACAAAACAAAAAACCTACCCCAAACAACACACAGGTCCAATACAAATCCTATCAAAATTCCAATGCCACTGTTCACAGAAATAGGAAAAACAATCCTGAAATTTGTATGGAACCATGAGAAACCCTGAATAGCCAAAGTATCTTGAGAAAGAAGAGCAAAGCTGGAGGCATCATACTCCCTGATTTAAAACTATATTACAAAGCTATCACACTTAAAACATATGCTATTGGCTGCAAAACAGACACAAAAATCAATGGAACAGAACAGAGCCCAGAAATAAACCTACACATCATGGTCAATTAATTTATAACAAAGGAGCTAAGAATATACAATGGGGAAGGATAATCTCTGCAATAAATGGTGTTGGGAAAACTGGATCACATGCAAAGGAATTAATCTTACTATCTTACACCATACACAAAAATTAACTCAAAATGGATGAAATACTTGAACTTAAGACCTGAAACCGCAAAATTCCTAGAAGAAAACATAGGTGGTAAGCCTCCTTGACATAGGTCTTGGTGATGATTTTTTTTACTATGATACCAAAGGCAAAAGTAACAAGAACAAAAAAATCAACAAGTGGGACTACATTCAACTAAAAAGCTTCTTCTGCACAGCAAAGGAAACCATCAACAAAATGAAAAACCAGCCTATTAAATGGAAGAAAATAATTGCAAATCATATATCTGATTAAGAGACTAATATCCAAAACATATAAAGAACTCACACAACTCAATAGCAAAGAAACAAACAACCCTATTAATAAATGGGCAGATCTGAATAGACATTTTCTGAAGACATATGGATTGCCAACAGGTATATGAAAAGGCGCTCAACATCACTAATCATCATGGAAATGCAAATCAAAAATCACAATGAGGTATTTTACCTCAAACCTGTTAGAATGGCTATCATCAAAAACACAAGAAATAAGTGTTAGCGAAGATGTGGAGAAAAGGCAACTTGTGCACTGTTGGTGAAAATGTAAATTGCTAAAACCACTATGAAAAATAGTATGGAGTTTCCTAAAAATTTAAAATAATCCAGCCATTCCACTTAAGAAAACAAAAACTCTAATTCAAAAAGATATCTGCACTCTATTTTTATTGCAGCATTATATACAATAACCAAGATATGGAAGCAACCTCGATGAATTAATGAGTAAAAAACTGCAAGAAACATATATCACACACACACACACATATATATATATCTTACAGTTTTTTACTACACAGCAAAGGAAATTATTCTGCACATTATATATATATATAAATTCCCAAACTCATAGATACAGAGAAAAGATTGGTAGATTGGTGGATGTAAAAGGCAGGGAGTAAAAGAAGGGTGGGAGAAATGGGTGAACTGATTTTTTTAAAAGTAAATTGAATAAAAATTTTAAAAAAGGTAGAGTGGCTAAGGCTCTAGAGCTGTACTGTTGAGTTTAAAAATAAATAATAATAATAGTAATAATAATAATAATAATAAACATTTTAAAACTTGGAAACAGTTCTTCATGAAGGGAGTGCATGTGAAAAACTTCATTGTCTAGAATGTAATTCTTGTTTCCACCAATTTCACAACATCAATAGTGAGTACAGAAGATAAATCTACAGTTTAGCATTAAACAGACCTGATTTCAAACTCCACTTGGGAGACCTTGGGGGAATCACTGAGCTTCTCAGAGCCTTAGTTTCCACATCTGTAATAACAGTAGTATCTAAGACATTGGATTGTCATAAGAATTAAATGAGGAATTGTATATAATGGACTTGGTACAAAAAATAATTTTTATATATTATTATATACTCAGACCTTCACTATTCTAAATAGTTATTTGTGAGAATATATATTTGACAAACTTTAATGATTTGTGACCAAAAAACCCCAACAAACCCTATCATATGCACAATGTACAAATCTAAAATAGTAGGTTAAGAAAACATTAATTCATAATTTTTTTTCCTACACTGAGAGGAAACGCAGTGATAGAATGCTGCGTTTTTCAAATAACCAGTATTAGACTCAAACAGCTCTGCCCTTTAGCCACAGTTGCATTCCCAGGGGAATGGCCTGTGGGGCTGCCATGTGAGTTACCTGGGGAAAGCCCTTTCCCATGGCTATTTTCTCTCAGTCTTAGATTTTAAGCATTCTCATTCTGCCAGCAATAAGTTAGTGTATGCTGTATCTTAATTAACTGTTTTTTCAGCTACTGACTAACTATGCATGCACTTCACAGACCTCCTGACCTGGGTCATAACATTCTGTTAATGTTTAATATATAAAGTATGGCCTTTAGCCACTAAAGTCTGAATTTCATAACTAAAAAAAAAGGACTAAATCAGCTCCAGCAACAGAGGCATCATTCACAGACATGTCCAAACGACTGTTTGTACACCAGGTTTGTTCTGTATTACTGTCCCGGAGTCTGCCATACAATTGTCACCCATCACTACAAAACAATCTGTGTGTGCCCCAGAACCCATGGGAAATATGCCCAAATTTCTGCCAGAAGTGGGGTTTCCAACAGGCAAAGGGTGAGAGGGTGAAAAGTTTCCTTTTCATACCAGGAAAATGTCATAGGAAAAGGACCAGAGGTATGGTCCTGATGATACTGTCATATTTCAGGCTCTAGACTTACTTGAACACAAATGAATGTGATGTGATGCTTGATATTATGGGTGAATGAGACTGTGCCATGGGGTAACCAGATATTTCATCAAACATAATTTTGGGTGTTTTTGTAAGGGTGTTTTTAGATGAAAATAACATTTTAATCTGTAGTAAAACAGACTGTTCTTCATGATGTGGGTGGGCTTCACCCAATCAGCTGAAGGTCTGAATAGAAGAAAAAGATAGACTCTCCTCTGAGTAAGAGAATTGTCCAGCAGACTGAATTAGGACTTCATATGCAACATCAAATGTTGCTGCCTACAGCCCTGCAACTGGGACAATGGCTCTCCCTGGGTCTCCAGGCTGCTAACTGACACTTCAGATTGGACTTGCCAGTCTTCAAATGGTTGTTTCTCTGGCGAACCCTGACAAACACATGTAACAATCAATAAACTCTTGAAAGTAAATCAGATACCCAGGTAATAACGGGGCTATCACATGGCACAGTGGTCAGCAGTTCACATTTGTTAATACATCACAAATGACTGCAGAACCTCAACCACAGGAAAGGAGGAAGGCTGGTTAAAGCAGAGGTGGGCCAAGGACACCAGATTCTCCTGGGTTCACACACCAGTGAGTCTCAAGGCTCTCTAACGTAATTGCCTCCCTCTTCAGTTTCCTGGCTAGGTTTCCTCAAACTTGCCTGCTCTACTTTCTAAACTCCCATCATGCTCCAGCACACTGTCTTCCCCTGCACCCTAGCACTCCTCTCAACCAGCCCTGATGGGTACCCAGCCACCTGCCATGCCAAATTCAGGGGACGCTCTTTAACTATATCTTTTCTCATTGTCATCTAACCCTCTTGGCCAGGGCCTCTGAGACCACTGTCCTTTGGTGCTTCTTCCTCAGACCATTTTTCACAAGAACTGAAGCTGGGCCCCACCCTCAGGAGCTGTGTTCTCTAGATTCCACCTGCTCCATCACCACAATTTTTGAGCTCACACTTGCTGAGGGCTAACTCTATCCCAGTTCTAATTAGTTCATGCATACCCAGTTATTTAGGCCTCACAATAACACTGAGGTAATCATAACTATTATTCTTCTGTTAAAGATGAGGAAGTTGAGGCACTAATAAATTAGGAAAGTTGCCAGGTAAATGCAGGAAAAGGAATTCTAATATAGGTACTTCAAATCTTCCATCACTAAATAGATTCTACTTTCCTGGGGTGTGTTTATCATGACTGATAGTTGCTGAATCCCTCTCTGGTGCAGTTTCCTCTAAAGCAATGAAATATAACTAGTTTTCCAAGCAAGGAACCCAGAAGTTCTTTACTGCTACACCTCCAACTTACAATTCATCACCAAGTCCACCCAACATGCAATTAATTAATTATCAAGATTCACCTTAGTCAGTCTTGAGTGTAACACCTATCTGCAACTCTGCTCTTCACTGAGGGCTTTCTCATATCTCTCAAACTTCTCCCACCCAGTGGATGACTCTCCTCTTCCATCTTATGGTTCAGCCATGATGCAGTTCCTGGGTTCTGCCTTCACTTTCACGTCTTGCAGTGCTGATCTTCTTTCTTTGCCTCCACACCCTTCTCTTCCCCTCCACCCTCCCCAAGCCCCTCACCCAACTGCTACAGGTGACTTCTGCTTTTTCTTTTAAAGATACAATTCAGGTACATTTCTTCCAGGAAGCTGTCTCCAGTCTCCCCTCTGGGATCACCCTCACCACAGTCATCCAGACTTAGGCTTCTGTCCTGGGTCAGCCTGTGAGGCAAGCTGCAATGTCCACTCTGCTCCATGCTAAATACAACATCCAGGTGGCCAAGGCACTGCCTGGCCCCTGGGGTTTGGAGCTGGGACAGTGGACACATGATTCTGAGACTGGCTTAGCTACATGGACACACACTGTCTGTGGGCTGAATTCTTCCCTCATCCCCTGAGAGAAAGACATGAGCCAGGCCACCCTTAGGTTCTGTCCCATGGAGCCAAGAGACAGGAAGGAGCCTGGACTCAAAACTCCCTTTTTTCTCCCCTAAACCTCAGGTTCTTCAGATCTGAGCTCCACCATCCAAACCCCCATTTCTAGGGCTGGGGATAGATGATAAGCCCCAGTCATGATAAGCACCCTTCTTCTACTCCCTCCCTGGAATCCACTAGCCATGTTTCCATCCTCTGGCTCCTCTCACCCCAACCTCAAAGACAGAACTCTCCACTACTAACTGCTTCATTGGGGCTAGCAAGTAAATATCTTTGTAAATATCCACAGAGGCCAATTCACTTCCACATGGGGTGACACCAGCCTTTCCTTCTATCCCTTTAGTGAGATGCAGGGGGGGGAATTCACTGACTCGGTCCTGCACCAAGAACTGGGCTGATGCAAAGGCTGCAGGTCCAAACAACTCTGAAAAAAAGTGCTCCTCATTTTTCTTGAACAGCTTTTGCTAGCAAAATGGGCATAAAAAACATCCCACTTTTCTTACAACCATGGATAAGGAAAATGATGGCTGGCCTTGCACACAGGGTCAGGGAGTAGTGGTCCCTGGACACTTGGACCCAAAAAGGGGCAGCTGCTACTCTGCGCCTGCCAGTTGTTTTCTCACAGGAATTGTCTTGGCTGAGGTTTAAATGTTGGTGAAAGTTTTACAACTATCAGTGCAGGCTGACTCCCACCCTGTGGAGCTAAGTGAAAACTGGAGGCCTAGACTTGGGCCATGGAGCACAGTGTGGGGCCATGATGAGGCAGGGGACTAAAGGCGAGGGAATGGTGAAATCACCACCCACCACCTTCCCTTCCTCCAGTGGGAGGTGCATTTAGCCCAGCCAGGAAAGTAGACAAGTCTTTTCTGAAAAAATGGGCAACCCAAGACCTCTATATACTGACATGTGGGACTCTCCTAGAGGAAAAACCAGAGGCTTGACCTGGGATTATCCCACAGCAGAGCCCAGGGGTGGACAACCCTGCTTTTTCCCTGTCCTGGATCTGGCCTTAAAATCATCACAGGTCAATGGCTCTCAAACAGGAGTCTCCACCCTTAATCTCTCCTCTGAACTCTGGTTCCAAACTCAACACCACTTATAATAATCCATGGGCAATTCAAACTTCACTTGCTCAAAACACAACACTGGACTTCCACCTCCAAACCTGTTTGCTCCTCCTGCAGTTTCACCATCTCAGGAATGAGAAAATTAATTCAACCAGTTTTTCAAGCCAGAACCCTTGAAGGCATCCTTGCCTCCTCTTTTTCTCACACCCTAATTCAATTCTGACAACAAAACTTGAACCTCAGCCTTTAAAATACCATATTTTTTTGGACTATAAGATACACTTGTTTTTCCCCAAATTTGGGAGGAATAATGGTTGTTAATGCTGCTGTTGGGTTCTGTTTATATTACATTGGTGAGATATTATGCTATTTAGGTTATTAAATATTTTACCACATTTTTTGCTTCAGAATTTTTTCCCCAATTTTCCTCCTCTAAAACCTAGGTGTGTCTTATGGACCGAAAAATATGGTACATGTTTTTGCCAGCTCCTTTACTACCCAATCAAACCTACCCTCATTTCTCACCTGGACTATTTTAACAGCTTCCTTTCAGGTATCTGATTCTGGTCCCACCATGTTGTAGGGCCCCCCACAGGACTCTGCCCAAAACCTCACATCACACTCAGACTAAAGGCTAAAGTTCTTTCTAGAGTTACTCTGTAAATATTTGTTGAGTAAATACATAAATTTCTAGTCAGCATTTTAGTACCACCATTTTTAAAAACAGGATATCCAGGAGGCCAATAAACACACACAGAAAACATTTAAGTTCATCATATGGGACATACAAATTAAAACCATAATAAAATACTACCTCAAATCCATCAGAATGGTTAAAATGAAAAGACAGGCAATACCAAGTGTTGTCTAAGATGTAGAGCAACAGGAACCCTTACTGCTAGGAGAAGTGTAACTTGGTACCTCCATTTTATTTTATTTTTTACAGGAATATCAGAGGATTTGATTATAGGTAGACTAGCCATAAAATTATAAACTGTCATTTTTTAGATCACAGTTACTTTTTTACTGGCAATACATTTAACTACAAAACACTTTAAAAGATATGGTTCTCAAGATCAAAGCTCCAAGAAAGAACTAAGCAATGAAGAGATAGCCAACCTATCAGATGCAGAGTTCAAAACACTGGTAATCAGGATGCTCACAGAAATGGTTGAGTATGGTCACAAAATAGAGGGAAAAGTGAGGGCTATGAAACAAAGGGAACCAACACTGACGGGAAGGAAATCAGAACTCAAATCAATGGTTTGGACCAGAAGGAAAAAATAAACATACAACCAGAACAGAATGAAGAAAAAAGAATTCAAAAAAATGAGGAGAGGCTTAGGAACCCCTGGAATGACTTTAAATGTTCCAACATCTGAATCATAGGGGTGCCAGAAGAATAGGAAGAGCAAGAAATTGAAAACTTATTTGATAAAATAATGAAGGAGAACTTTCCTAATCTGGCAAAGGAAAGACTTTCAGAAAGTCCAGGAAGCTAAGAGAGTGCCAAAGAAGTTGGACCTAAGGAAGCAAACACCAAGGCACATCATAATTAAGTTACCCAGAATTAAAGATAAGGAGAGAATCTTAAAAGCAGCAAGAGAAAAGGAGACAGTTACCTACAAAGGAATTCCCATAAGACTATCAGTTGATTTCTCAAAAGAAACCTTGCAGGCAAGAAGGGGCTGGAAAGAAGTATTCCAAGGCAAGGACCTATATCCAAGATTGCTCTATTCAACAAAGCTATCATTTAGAGTGGAAGGGCAGGTAAAGTGCTTCCCAGATAAGGTAAAGTTAAAGGAGTTCATCATCACCAAACACTTGTTATATGAAATGTTAAAGGGACTTATCTAAGAGAAAGAAGATGATGAAAAATATGAACAGTAAAATGACAATAAACCCACAACTATCAACTGAGCCTAAAAAACAAACTAAGCAAACAACTAGAACAGGAACAGAATCACTGAAATGGAGAACACATCGAGGGTTATCAGTGGGGAGGGGGAGTGGCAGAATGGGGGGGAAAAGGTACAGAGAATAAGTAGCACAAATGGTAGGTAAAATAGACAGGAGGAGTTTAAGAATAGTATAGGAAATGGAGAAGCCAAAGAACTTATATGTGCAACCCATGGACATGAACTGAGTGGAGGGGGGATGTTAGAAGGTGGGGTGGAGGGGGACACAGGGGAGAAAAAAATGGGACAACTGTAACAGCATAATCAATAAAATGTTTTTTAAAAATTAAAAAAGATGGTTTTCAAATGGGAATAGTTAATGTCTGTCCAGAAAGTATCCAGCCAGGTGCTATGAAAAAGAGACATTTACTGAAGAAGATACAAGGTACAAGAAACATTGTACATAGGATGATGACACCTCAGTCCCCTTTAAAGTAAGCACCTTAGTACCTCACACAATTCTCCCAAGTGCCATCAGTTTCTCCATCATATTTTCTTGAATCTCACTGATGGTCTGATATCTCTTCCTTTTTCAAAGGTGATGGGGCAAACTTTTTAGTTTTGGGAAAGCCAGAAATTGCAGGGCGCCAAATATGGGCTCTAGGGGAGCTGAGTCTCCTGAGTGATTTGATGTTTCACAAAAAAACTCTGCACAAGATGTGATGCATGAGTGGGCATGTTGTCATGATGAAGCTGCCAATCACCAGTTGCCTATAGCTGTGGATTTCTGAATCATCCAAATAGTTTCCATGAAGGAATGTTCAAGCTTGATACAAAATTTGATGCATATTCATTGCTCTACTAGCTCAGTCATTTTGAATGTGATGGCCACACAGTACACATGCTCATTCAACGGCATCTACTGCCCCTACTGACTAGTACAGTGAAGTCATCTTTGTTCACACATGCACATTCCAGTCCACTCTCCTAGGCTGTCAGGTTACATCAATGTGTGTAAACTGTTCTTGTCATATTAACAATAGCTGGACTTTTACCAGACAGACTTTATATATCAGAAAGTTATTAATAACGTTCAAAAAATATATGTCTGTGGAAGAGCCTTCAAATACACACAATTTCAATATCATTTTTAGTAGGTTTAAATTATATCCATTCTGGAACTAGTAAAAGCGTTCTTTCATGGTGGCTCACTATAAGATATTATATTGGAAATCTATAAATTAAGCAAGTGCTTCTTTTAATGTGCATCATTTTACCAGTTGGTGTGTTCATCCAGAGATATCCTTATACAGTTCTTTAATTTGTCAATTCCTTCTCTGGTAATTGCAGAAATGGAGATGATATGTTGAAACTCCATAGTCCATTCTGGAATGTTTTCGTTGTTTTTTTTTTTTTTCAAATAAATGCAGGAAATCTTTACGATCCTTAAGTTGGTTCATCAGTGCATGTAATTTATCTTCGGAAAATGTCAGGTCCATTTTGTTAACTGCCAGGAGTGCAGGTTTTGTTTGAAATTCCTCTTTATACAACTCCAACTCTTTTGTAAGAAGTATTGTAGTTTCAAAGGCACTTCTACACTGAGTTTGGGAAGAAAGCTAAAATCCAGAAATATCGACCTGTTTGAAACCTTTATACATAAACTTTCAAGTTTAGGTTTTTTAAATTCATAATCTGCAATCACAGGTTTTGCATGAGAAGTCTGACTTAGCAAAGAACATTTTCCAGCATTTGAGAATCCCAATAGGCTTTATTAGCTATAAGTTTTAGATTAAGGTGAATTACTTATTTCCGGCCTTTAAATGTTAAGAAATTTGTAAGTACCACCAAAACTTCCTTCAGCTACCAAAACTGTCTTTCTCCTCATTGAATTCTCCAATAATTTTACCATTTTCATCAGTTATTGACATACCCACAACTACAGGAATTTCAGTCTTTTCCTATTTGTTCCTTCTCCAGCCACAAACTGTTTTTGAGGATATTTGTCTCTGAGTTGTTTTAAAGTCATTTTGTTATGGGCTACAACCCAGACATCACTATCTTTTTTACTTTCTCCACCTAAATGATAACCCATTCCACCACATCCTGCCCTGGTGGAGTCTTAGATTATCAGTGAAGTTTGCATTAACTCCGCATATACCACATTGCATGTCTAAATAGCAGGCCCCTAGCTCTTCATTCATGTGCACACAAATCCCCACAAGTACCTCAAACCCTGTCCCCAAAGAACCGTCCTAACCATACCAGGAAGACAGACACACCCTTCTCACCTCTCAGAGACCAACCCCAAATCTTGGAAGGAAAGAGATCAGACTATGGTAGAAAAAAAGCAGGCCCCCAGAAAGGAGGAAGAGAAGCAGCACCAGAGTTCTCAGGTGGGCCTACGGGCACCTGGCCCTTGGGCATCAGGTGGAAGGACAGCAGTCACTGACCTTTCTGAACAACAGGCAACTGCTATGCACCATGACTGTGATGGGCCAGGATTCACTCCCATGAAAGGTGTACACACTTGATACATTCAGTTTAAAAAACCTGGCAGAATTTCATATTTGATGACACAACAATTTCACTCCTATTATTAGTATATCCCCAGCAGAAATGCATACATACATAACTAAAACATGTAAGAATGTCCATAGCAACATTATTCATAATAACTCCAAACTGGACATTATCCAATGTGTCCTTGAGAGCTGAATGAATAAATTGTCATGTATTCACATAACAAAATACTGTACTATATAGCAGTATCAAAGTGTTTTGAAAACATAGAGTAGTTTGATCAGGATAGACAAAGGGTTGTTTTTTAGACCAGCGGTATCAGTGGGGAATTTGGTGGAAATGCTAATTAATTCCAGACTTTGAGAATCAGAAATTTGGAGTGGGACTCAGCTTGCTTGGAAAAGCCTTCCAGGTGCTTTTGATACAAGTTAAAGTGTGAGGACCACTTCTCTACAGCAACTAACCTGATGAGTTTGACCATGCTGAGAGCATGAAAAATTCTGTTGGGAAGTTAGAAGATGACTGTCGAAAAACTAAGCAAATTAAAAAAAAAAACAAAACACTTTTTTTTTTTACTTTAAGAAAAACACAGATTGTATAAGAAAGAAAAGAATATGTAATATTCGCTGTACTGCCTGATTCAACCTTGCATTACAACTGTATGGTCATCAGAATGTGATATGGATACCAATGGAACCATACAGGTAACACAGCTGCACAACATAATATAGTGTCTAAAATGAGCAGTAGAATTCTATTATTTAGAAAATGGCTGTCACTCAGAAAATTGAAAACAATGATCTCTGGGAAAATATAGAAGGATGACATGGGCCAGGGTATTGCTGTTTTTCATGATAGTCCTTTTGGCAGTATTTCACCTGTTAAATTTCCTGTGTCAATAACTGACAAAAATTAAAATCACAAGTCAAAACAATACTTTGTCAGAACCCACCAATGTGCACTCTTTGCTCTTGGGGAGCCAGATAAAACTGCTCCATGTTCAGAGCCCATTGTGAGAAAAGCACATCAACCAGACCAGAGGACAGTGTCAGCAGGATGGGGAGAGGCGCAGGACAGATAAGTAAGGTCACATCGGAAGGTCCATGAAGGAAGGGGCACAGGGGCCTGGCCCTGGAGGAAGAGTGTGGTTTTCAATAAACAAATACAAGAAAAAGGGCAGGAAAATACCATGTGTATTTTGAAAATGGAGAATATTTTGATATTGTTGAACAAAAGGCTGGTCCACTCAGGGGCTGTTGGGACAACAGACTCCACTTCTCACGACTATGCCTTGGGAAGCATAACCTTCAAGGGTATGTAAGGCCAACTAGACAGGTGATGTATGAAGCCCTAAGGATAAAGGACTGGATTTTTGTTCTCTGCTTTGTCCTGAGATTTTGTTACCAGTAAACAGAGATGAATTTATGGTAAAGCTAACGACACTGAGGCTTCGAGGCCTTTCCTTTGCATGAGGTTCTGCTAGGGACCACAGCAACGTGTGTTGACATGGTCACACATAAATATCTTTTTTAAGTTTGTAAAATTCAGCTCCTCTAATTGCAGATGTAACTGCTCTATCCACTATGACCTCCCCTCCATCACTTTTCATGTCAGGTGGCATTGCAGTGGGGTATTGGCATTTTTGTCTAAAGGGAAGTTGAGTGGACATGCATTTATTTTGGGTTTGATGGGATATATCTGTGGAGTTTGTAGTCACATCTGTCTGTAAGTTATTATTAGTCATCCTGTGTAGGAATGGCTTCCAGAAGTGCTTCTATCATTCACCACATCAACTCACCTGGCATGGTGACATAAAGACCAGGACCAGAGGATTATGTGAGCATGGGCAGGGGCAGCCGGCATAAACAATCATGGAAAGAAACAATGCTTCAACTGTATGGAGCCAGATGCTAGTCTGTGGAAAATTTCCCCACATTTTCCAACTAATATATAAAAGAAAATTGACAGGCCTCTCAAATTTGATGGCAATTCTAAAAATTTATAAGACTTCACCAGTAACAAGTTTGAAGTCTAAATAAACTTTTCTAAACCATCACTCATCAATTATGATCATCCATGTTATAGGAAAGCCTAAATTTATCTTTCTGTTGTCTCCAGAGAAAATATTACAAAATCACTGTCATTTGAAGATGCAGAGTATAAATCCAAAAAATGTGAAAAAGTATTACAGAAGATTTAGAGCAGTTAAAGAATCATTTGTATGTATTCTGTTATATTGTTAGCATCTTAAAATTTTTACTGATTTTTCTCATTCTAAATTTTATATCTAATTTTAAATTTTGTATTTTTTATGATATGAAGAGGGTCACTAACTTGTTTAAGCTTCATGCCCAACAAAACCTGAATCTACTTCAGGAGGACAACTAAAAAAGCAGTTTTCCATGATACGTTTGTTCACCTGTCACAAACCCTCCGCCCTGCCCCGACAGACACCTATCTCAGTGAACCCTGCTATTTGTATTTGGTGGTGGTGATGGGTGGAGTTGAAGCCCCCATCCCACACACACCAAAGGCCAATAGCCAGGGAGTGCTCCTGCAGTGATGTGGGTGGTTAGGCCTGGAAGGCAGGGGGTGAGTTTTAGAGGTACTACAGTAATGCCTGGTAGAGAGGCAAGGAAGAAGGGAGGAAAATGGGAAGGCTATCATGCAAGGGCAGCACTCTGGGCCAAGGAGGCCAGGTTGTTTTTGTGGAGACCTCTCAGGACAGAACAATGGGGAGATAATTGTCTAGGGCTGTCGTGACCCAAACCAATGTCTGAAAGATCGAGGGCAGTTACATTTATCACTTGGGAGTCCCCTCCCTCTGCTCCCACCTTCCAGCAAAGAGAATCCAGAGTTGGGAATTCAGAACACAGAACCCTCTCAGGAGCAGCTGAGGGTAGCAAACTCAATAAAATAGCAGAACTTTGGGTACTGGTGAAGGGGTGGACATGCTGGGCCACAAGGCCATGAAAAATGTGCCAAACAGTTGCTTAGTTAAGAAGGACTCAAAAAGGATCACCACTGGCTACCATTTCATCCTGGCTGGCCCATCTGGTTATAGGTCAGATTTTCTCCAATCAGCACCCCATTACTGTGAGAACATTATTAAGATAATTTGTCCCTCTTTACACAGGTTGTAATGACCATGTGTGGCTTATTTGTTCCAGCACAGACAGACCATTCTGGCCATCTTCCTCACTGCCCCATCCTCCTCACTGCCAGGCAGGCAGGAAACATCGGCATAATGCTCAAGAGGGAGCCTGGAGTCCTGGGCTCCCTGACCAGACTCCTAATGGCAGAATCTTTATTTCACCCTTTTGCCACTCTTAAAAAAAAAAAAAAAAAGCTTTTTTGTTGTTGGCAAGTTGCAAACACAAGATTACCTCCTAAGTAAGTTAAAATTCATAAAATTTTTAGAATTGTGCTTGTCATATTGCAAGCTCTACATAATCATTTGTCCACCCCCCCAGCTGTATCTTCAAAGATCTAAATTTGAAAAACCACAGAAACCCGTAACAGCTCATCAGGATTTACATAGCAGTGCCTGACTCTTAAATTAGCTTCTCAAAATCTCAAGAAAGAAAAGTTTATGATGGAACCGGAAAATTACTCAATATTCTGGTTATGGCCACTCTGGAAAGGAAGGAAGGGGGCTTGAAGGGAGGCACAGGAGAGTGAATACCCACCCCCCACCAGCCCCCCAAACACAGTGGGTCTACTTCCCAGGAATAATGTTCCCAGGAGCTTTATCATTCTAGATCATAAGGTTTGGGGGGTTTCCTTTCTGCACAGGAAGAAAAGGTGATGAAGCCAAAGGATAGCTTCACAATACTCCTTTAAGTCATGTATTCCTTAGAGTCTTGGGTATTTAAAATCTAAGTGTACTCATTGTTGAAGATTAACTATTAAAGAGGATGAGAGGATTCATACCAAGATAAAGCACTATCCACTGTGCACATGACTACTCACTTCAAATTTAGGATTCAAAACAGCCTGATTTTTACACTATGGGCAAACTTACAGAGCATTTTTAGACTGGTAGACCTGATAAAGAAAATGCTGTTTGGATATAATGTCAATCTCCTCTCACAGCTCCTTCTCCTGTTCATCTTCATCCTCCAGATCACCACTACACAATCATGTACCTTAACAAGCAAAGCAGGAGTAAGCCATCTTCCCACTAATCTAACCCCTCCCTGACAGTCCTGGGAGAACCAACATACATAGATGAATCCCACAATATGGAACACGTCCCTAACGTGCCAGGCACTACTGAAGCTACTGAGGAAAATATGTGGTATAAAACACGCAAAAATGAAAGTGAGAAGAGGGGCTGCATTTTTCAAACTCTAGTCATTGGTTTAAGCTCTGCTACTTGATTTTAATCCTGCAGGTCAGTTATTAAGAAGTTCCTTTAATCACTGAGTGGAACCACTTTAAGGTTGCGGGTCAGAGTAAGCTTGCATTTAGGATGCTTGAGGAAAGACAAACAGCAAGCCTCTCAGGTCTCCACGCAGCTGGGGTTTAAACCTGGAGCAAACCACACCCATGTCCTGGCCATTGGAGCAATTAAAAGGTCTTTAAAAATCAACAGCTGTGGCATTCAAACCAGGAAGAAAAATTTAAAGCCCTGAACTGATTTGCATAGTCAATATATTCTAATCCGCTCTTTTTTTACGCAAAGGTCAAGTCACCTACAGTTAGCCATCAACTGCCAAAGGAAAGAGGCGGGCCGTGTCCAGCATGCTTTATTGGGTGACTGCCACGACCACGGAAGAAAGAGGTGCTCACCTCCGGCTCCTGGGGTAGAGAAGGTAAAGGAAAGGTCTGTGTAGGAAAAGAACACAAAGACTTCTTTCACTGTATCATGCGTCGATCCGCAGTCACCGAACTCGCACCGCACACCGCGCAGTCGTGCGGTTCCGGCTTCCCACTCTAGAATCACCCCCCACCCACCCAAGCCCGCCAGCTCGCGGCCGCACGTGGTCCAGGGCCCTGCTCTCCAGAGCCCCAGAGAAGCCCCTTTGGCCTGACTTTACTACTGCTCAGACTTTCTTAAGTTACGAGATGGTGTGACGCGGGAAGAGTGCCAGCCCGGCCCGCGGAGCCACGCTCATCCGGAGAGGAGGGCCACAGCGCTCACCTGTCCTGCCCGCAGCGCCAGCTGCACAGCTAATTCGAAGCACTCTCCCCAGGGGCCCCCAGCGGGCGCCGCCTCGTCCTCGCGGCTAGGCTTCATCTCGGCCTCCTCGGGCCCCGCCACCTCCAGCCCTCCACGCCGGTGCTTCACCCTCACCGGCCCCCGCCGCTCCAAAACCAGGTTCCGCCCTCAGTCTTACTCCCGCCACTCTGGCCTCCGCCAGTCCCACATCTGTGCTGCAGTGAGGGCGAGCCACTGGCGGGCGGAGGCGGAGGAAGCCTAGCCTCGCGTCCCAAGTCCCACCCCTAACTCCGTTCGTTCCACTAAACCCCGCCCTCCTCCTATCCCGCGCGTTACCCTACTGTGCACCTCTCAACGCCCTTCCCAGCGCCAAGCCCCGCCTTTCTCTGAGAGTTTCTTGACCCCCGCGCCCAGCCTCACCCCACCCCGCGGCGTGTCCTCCTCACCGCTTCAGCCCTACCCCTCACAGCTCTCAGCCCTACTTCGTACTTCTCCCCCGGAGCCCCACTTCCCTCTCCGCCGAAACCTGCCCCTTTTACCGAGCCCCGCCCTACTTAGAGCTTCGCGCAGCTTTACCTTTCCCCGGAGTCCCGCCCCTCCTTGCGGCGCGTCCAGCTTTCCCTGCCTACGGGCTTCGCTCAGCTCCCTGGAGCCAGTCTCCTCTCCGCCTTGTCCTCAGAACCTAGAGTCGCGCTCTGGTCTGCTTTGTAAGGCGGGAGAAGGGAGGGTATTGTAGGCCTGGGGCAGAAGCCTTCAGGCCTGGCGGGTGCCGGGTCCCGGGACTGACAGCAGTCTGGGTGGGCGTGCGCTGCCGAGGCCACGACTCAGCCCAGCACGGTTGTGTTGAGGAAGCCTCCTACCCTCAAGACCACCCCCTGATGGCGGGCGCACACGTGGCCCGAGGGGCAGTCAGATCTTACAGGAACTTTTTTCAACTCCTAACGGATCGGTCTCCGAGCGGAAGGCCACTGGATGTCCAGTGCTGTTCTCAGCCTGCTCTGTCAGCCGCGGGCGCTAGTCCTTCGCGGCAGAGAACACAGAGCTCCTGTGTTCCGTAATGCTTGGATGTAAACAAGAAGTTTTCACCCCAGCTAAAAACCAAACACTACGATGACAGTCTCTGGATTTTATAACTGTCTGACCTCACAGCTCCGACGTGGAGCCCTAGCTTGTGACTAGTTTCTCTCCATAACGAGGAATGACCTTTCGAGCCTTTAACGCTGCTGAATCCTGGCACCACCTAAACATAAACAAAAGGCATTTCCCAAGAGAGAGACTCCGCGGTTTCCAGGAGTTTAATTTCATAAGCTGTTTTGCCTGCTACTCCTTTATAAAAGATGCTGACCCACATAAAATTATTCTGGATTGCTACGTCTCAGAGCCTGGGAGAACAATGGAAGTTTGTACAAGAACCTTTATGAGATATATTTTACCCAATTAACCTAATGATAGGATTAAATGTTTTTAGCTTTTGTCTGCAAGCACTTTATGTTAAATAAGTTTTCACAACACTCATCGTAGAGAAACTCTAGGTGTATGGTATGAGACAAATAAAAATTAAAAAAAAAAAACAAAACCCAAACAAACAAGAAGGAATTAGGAAGAGAGAGCTGGGTTGAACTTTAGTCTCTATTTGACTTGCCCAGTCTCCTAGTCACACAGCTCAGAAAACTAGACCTGGAATTGGCTCAGCTCCCATTACAGGCCACACTCTACACTATCTTTTTTGTTCATCTTTTTCATTATTTTCAAGATAGGAAGCTGGACTTCTAAGCAAACTTAGAAGTGATGAAATTTCTCTTTGGCCTCTTTTCGGCTTCCCTTTCTGAACACCTTGCCCCTCCTCCCCCTACTTTCTATCTGGACCAATCCGAAAGCTTAGTTATAGCTTTAGATAAACTCTTATTACAGATCTCAGCCTACCTAAATTTCTAGCGAGAAAAACTTCATAGCTTCCTTGCCTAACTTCCAAATATCTTAAGGCATAATTATGTGTTTTTTTTACCAATATGAAGTTTGCAGCTGGCCAGATTTTCCTAAGTTAAAACACTGGTTCCCATTTTTCCTTGCTATGTGGATTTGAGCAAGTTACAGATAACCTCTTTGCCTCAGTTTCCTCAACTCTAAGAATTTTTTTTGGTAAGTGTTATATGGGTTAATATACATGTGGTTGGCATTTGTGTGTTTGCCAGTACTAAAAGTTTGCTCACTAATGTAGCCTCCAGTGATTGACATATGGCTTGGTACATAATAGGGGCCTAATAAGTATCTGTTAATCATTGAATACTAAAATCAACTTTTTTTCTAATAGATTATTCAAGTTTTTCATGCTTTAGTGATGATTCTCCCTGGCAACATAAAATATTCTTCACCACCAGTCTGTACGTTGCTTCTTCAATGTGGGAAATCTCATTAACTTTGGTATGCCCCCAGAGTACCTTTCCCTGCCTTGAAAGACTTTCCTAACTGCCTCCTTCACTCCAAGAGTGCAGCCTTGGTGGGCAATCTGGTCACAGGAAGAGGTATGCAAGGTGCCTGCACAGGGGCTTTTGTCTTCTTGTTTTGCCCTTTATGTTCTTATTAATCTGAAAGTCCCCCTCCCTTCTGCCATGTCCTTTCTGGAACAAAGCAAAGTCTAAATAAACAAAATGTCAAATGAAGTTTTTCTTTCCTTCTACCTACTTTTCTGGCTTCCCAGTTACTTTGAAATCTGATATTATCTTCCAGGACCAAGATGTGCTGATTTGGACATTTCCTGAGCAGATTTTCACTCCCGCCTTATCTAAATTGCTAGAAACAGGCCTAGGATATAATATCTGACCCTTCTTAACTTCATATGTTGAAAGTTGGTGTCCGGGGCTAAATTGTGTCTCCCCCAAAAATCATATGCTGAATCCAAACCCCTAGTACCCCATTATGTGACCATATTTGGAGATAGGGCCTTTAAGGAGATACTTAAATTAAAATGAGGTCATATGGGTGAGCCCTAATCCTACATGACTGGTGTCCTTATAAAAAGACAGAATTGGACACAGACCTAGAAAGAAGGAGGAGGTCATCTGCAAGACACAGAGAAAGGCCTCAGGAGAAACCAAACCTGAAGACACCTTGATCTTGGACTTCTAGCCTCCAGAACTGCAAGAAAAAAAAAATTCTGTTGTTTAAGAGCCCAGTCTGTAGTACTTATTCATGGCAACTCTAACAAACTGATATAGCTAGGAACCAAAGAGGTTTGCTTCATGCATCACTATACTTAGGGTTATCAGGAGCTCTTCTCTGTCAAGAGGTTTAGATAAGGCGGCAGTAGGGAGTATAGCTCATGGCTCTCCAGAACAGAATAGTAGAGGGAACCCTTCTGCCCACAACCTGACGGGTACTCAGGGTTACTTATGCAATAAAGTCAGTCAGTACCACAACTTCTCACTAAATTATGACAGACAGGTAATTACCAGCAAGTGCTCTGTATTTCAGTATCACCCAACACTCTGCACAAAAAAGAACAATTGTATGAGTCCTTGGAAAAAGCTCTGCTCCAGCAGAATTGTCTGTGAAATTCTCTGCAGTGTCATTTTTCCTCACTTATTTCCACTGTAAAACAGAAGATGCTTTTTCCTACTCTGGAAAAACCTCCCAAGTCATTATTTCTCATTGAGGAAAAGGTTAATGTGTGGTGATTACCCTGCCTGCTGAATGTGATTCACCCCTAGAATTCACTCGGTGTGCTGGCTTTTAGAATGTTGCAAAGCATTTCCGAGACTCCTATTTCTTCTTTGCTATGCCTTCCACTCACTCCTACCTTGACCTACCCGTCACTGATAGGTCCTGGAGACGATGAAGTTATACTTCAATAACTGGTGCCACCTTCATTCTATTAAACTCTAACCAGCAAGGCCTCAGTCCTATAAAATAATTAAACAAATTAAACAAAGTTCCACCAGGAAGGTGCCCAGACTTCCTAAAATACTTAATATTTTTCATTATTTCTAATTTCATGCATCTGAAATTCTTCCTGATGATGTTTATGAAATTAATGATACACGAGCAGATGGTATTACATAAGGTACATGTAACTCTTTATTTCCCCACAACCAAATTCTCTTTCTAGCCTCCCCTCCCAAATGACAGCAGAAAACTGAATCTATTTATTTCCAAGACAGCTCAGACATATCAATGACTTTTCAGACATTTCAAGTTTAAAATTCAATCAATTCAGCTTTGAGCTGTTCTCTTTTTTCTAGGTGGGTCCATGCAAAAGGGACTGGCTTTGGGAGAGGACATTGCCCCTTGGACCTTGCTCTGTCCTACACTGGCAGGTGCTGAGGTAAGACCTGCCAGGTCCAGGCTCCTGCAATCATTCCTCCTTTTGGCTATCCCACACCTAAGTAGCCCTGGTTATCCTGGTTGGGTTTTGACTGAGCCGCATGCTAGTTTCTTCTTCAAACCCTGAGGTCATTTGGTTCCTGGATGAGCCCTTTGAGCAGCATTGTGGCTTTGGGAGGCTCCCCATGGAGGACTACCAGCCTGGTCCTCTCATCGTGGGCATTTTCCACTGTTTAGTGCTCACTCCCCCAAGCTGGTGTCATGCAGAAGTAAACCCGGACCATTCATGTTTCCCAGGTTTCAGGGAAAGGGGCCTAGCCTTCCTAAAAGTTTTCCAGGAAACATCATCTTCTCCCACTGCTTCCAGCTCCACCCTTCAGGAGAAAGCAGGGTGCCTGGCCTTAGGCTTAAACTCTTCCTTCACTGTGCTCTTTCTCCGCCCACCCTCCCCTGCCTCTGCCACTGGGAATGGGAAGGACATGAGCTTTGCCTCATATATTTTTTCAAAATGTGTACTTTGTCAGCACTAACCAAAGGGGCAATGCTTTATTTTGAGTTCTTCCTTTAATAGATGGCCCCGCCCCCTTAGGTAATTTACCCTCAGATATCAGAATGGGGAAGCTTTAGGGAATTAAAAATAAATGGAAGTGGGAACATACTAACAGATTCTTTTATATTTTAAAACTGGATAGTTTTCAAGGAAATACTTCTCTGCCTTTTTTATTGAAAGCTTATGATCCATTTGCAAAGTTTTCTTTTTTAACCTAAAGAGGCACTGTAAGTTGGTACATAAAAAATGCTACAAAGTTATCAATAATCTTTGAGAGGAGGACACAATGAGACTCTGCTACACTTGTTTCAATTTTCAAAACACTTGACATTTTGAGGTGTATGGAACAATGACCAACCCTGAGCCAAGGAAATTTATTTCAAAGCGTTATGTCTTCATTATACAAACAGTGTTTTTTTGAGATGTTGACACATGTACTCTCTTTATCAGGTTGTTTTGGTAACCACAGCAGAAACAGGGAAATGCTTTGTTCTGTTTCAATCCTGCCAGGCTTCTTTCTTCTCCTGACATATCTTCATTTTTCATATATTCTTCTCTATGCTTTCGTATGTTTATACTTCCTCTTTTGTAGTAGCCTGCATCTAGCTCCAATGATTAGAGTTAAGGAAACAAACATGCAGGCTTTCTAAACCAGCTATGCTGTATGGAGCACTTTAAAAAGTTCACATGCTTTTTGAAGGTAGATTAAATTTATTAAAATGGAATTCCTGGCAATTATCAAATTCAGTCATATTTTCATTAAGGCAATATTTATTTATGTATTTTAAAATTTTATTTATTTATCTTTAGAGGCGAAGGGAAGGAGAGAGGGAGAGAAACATTAATGTGTGGTTGCCTCTCATGCACCCTTTACCAGGGACCTGGCCTGCAACCCAGGCATGTGCCCTGACTGGGAATTGAACCTCGATCCTTTGGTTCACAGGCCCACACTCAATCCACTGAGCTACACCAGCCAGGGCAAGGCAACATTTTATATTAAATTTTAAAAAATCTGATTTGAACTTAGAAATTTAAAAAAAACTGTTCAGTATAGGTGTGTACACACAGAAAAAAAAGTGAATGAGTAAATGAGCACACACATCATATACCTTTTAGGAATATGTAGCTGAAGAAGAAAGCTAGCAAATATAGAAAATTCATATGTTGAATTAGCAAATTTTCTACTTTTCTGTTCATCAAAAGGAAATATAATAATCAGCACTAATATTTCAGTCTCTTCTGCCAAGAGAAGAACCCAATTTAAGGGGAAAACAAAGTGAACATAAATTTCATATTTTGGTGTAGATTTATCCTTATGTATATCATTTGTTTCTGCATTCATTCATTCATTTACATATCCATAGGTGTTTATTTCTTCATTGTCTATTGTTCCTTGGTGATTAGGAAAACAAGAGGAGAGAGATGCAGAGTTAGATACTATCAGTTATTTCAGTTGGTGGCCCTGTCCAATGAAAGCAGGCACCACTGAGGGTCTTGGGTGAAGTTGGAAATGTTACTGGACAGGAGAAAACATTATGGAGGATGCAAGAGAATCAGGATGCCAACCTGGTGGGTGGGTAAAGCAATAGACTGGTATCAGATGGCTTTGAAAATTGGTTTGCAGAGTCAGACAAAAACCAGAGAAGAGATGCACAATTCAATCAGCCATCATTGCCACATTGGTGAGCTCTGCAGTCCCAGCAACAAGAAGAATAAGAAAATGATCCAGAATTCTATTAAGTGCAAAGGCATGGAGTGGAAACCTCACCTTTGTTGAATTGGGTTGAGCATTGTTTTCTGGGTGGATGAGCATCTTTTAGCCATAGCAGGATATAAAACTAGGTAAAGAAATACTAAAACAACCCCTCTCATATTATCAATATCTCTATGTTAAGAAATTACTTGTGAATATTTATGTATTAAATATATAAATGCAATCTAGTAGGATTAAATTATCTTAACAAAATTTGCAAATAATCATAATAAAAATCACTTTAATAATGATTGTTAAAATTTGATAAATAAAAATTTAATAATCAAATATTAATTTTTAGGACAAAAGACAGCTCTGAATAATCTTTCCAGTGCACAAAAACATCCTTAAGGACACTGAACCATTCATTGCTCCATGCACCTTTCCCTTCCAAACACATTTCTCTTGGGGGCAACGGTGGTAGTCGGGGCCATCACTGAGACTTGAGTCAGAAAACAAAGTATATAGAGATGTCTCTTTTATTCCCATATAGGCCAGTTCTTTCAAAGTTGTTAATAAAGTTATATTCTACAAGGTCAATCTGACTTCATGTTTATAGCATCAGCACTGTTCTCATGTCATCTGCATTCCAGAATTTAATAATTTGCCTTTTGTTTGGCCACTTGCACTGCTTTCTAATATTCCTAACAAGTGACATACCTGAACCCTCAAAGTGCTCAAGTTCACAGTTTTATTGACTTCATGTTCTGTAAGACTTTTTATTTAAGATGACAGCATATTTCCCAGGATTCTAAAGAGTTTTGTATTAAAGTGAAGATTTCTAAAAACAGAGCAAAAACAGAAAAGGGGTACCATCCGTTGCTCCCTAAATCTTAGAAGAAAAAACCGGAAACTGCATTTTGAGTCAGTATTGTTAGGGTTAAAAGCATGACTATCTAGGCACTGTGAGCTCCCACCCAGAGAAAGGGCAATGTTAGAGCAAACCTGGGGCCCCTGGCCTTAGGGGGACTGCAGAGCACCGCCACCTGTTTATTCCACAGGCTGTCCGTATGGTCACTCTCCAACTACCCTAGGGATAGATCTAAGTGTTCGTGGTAGGTTCCAGATTTAGGCAGGGCCACAGAGAACACATTCCTTATTTTACAATATGAGCACATGGAAGGACTGTAAAACTCTGCCAGCAGGATGGTCAGAAATTTTACGCATAAAGTCCAGCTGGGTCAAAGAGTTTATATCTCCTGATGCCTGACTTTGCTCAACTACTTGTATTCGTGCCACGATTGCTTTAAACATACCTAAAAGTAATACCACTCTCTCCCCATTGTGTAAAGAAATTATGCAAACTTCAACAGGTAATTGAAAAACATTCATTTTCAACTAATTTGTAAAATTAAAAGATTTGTGAAAGACACTGCAACAAATGTAATGATTAATTTTCTTAAAACGAATAAAAAAGAATCCAATTGAGAACATTTTAAAATAATGCAGTATTATTCAATAACAAAGGTATGGAAACAACCAAAGTTTCTGTGGACAGACGAATGGATAAAGAAAATATCAGATATGTGACACATCCACACACACACATAAAGTTCAGCCTTAAAGCAGAAGGAAATCCTTTCTTTCTGACAACATGGATGAACCTGGAGGGTACTATGCTAAAGTGAAATAAGCCAGAGGGAGAAAGACAAATACTACATGGTATCACTTCTATGTAGGATTAATAAACGTGTTGATCTCATACAAACAAAGAGTAGAAAAGTGGTTGCTGGGGACTGAGGGTTGGGAAAAATAAGGAGATATTGATCAAATGGTACAAACTTTCAGATATAACATGAGTAATTTCTGAGAATCTAATGTGTAACGTGGTGCCTCTAGTTGATAACATTGTTTTGTATAAGTGAAATTTGCTAAGAAAGTAGTAAACTTAAATGTTCTTTTTTCCTAAATTAGAGAAGAAAATTGTTCATTTATTAAATAAGAACACCTGTTTAAAATTAAAACATTAGCCACAATTTCTTTTTGAAGCAACAACAACAAAAAAGATGTGATAGAACACAAAACTGAATCAGTAAAATGTAGGAGAGAGACACATTTATAGAATTCAGAAGAATTTAACAAAAAGATACATATAATGTACATGAAGGTATCAGGCATGGAAGATATTGTATTTTAGCAAGCAGCCATTTCCCTGGAAAAACTGATGAGGAGATATCAATGTCTGGTGTATTTTGGTAAACATTTTAAACTTCCAGGAAATAGAGTCATGCAGGCTTCCAAAGGAAAAGAACAAAATGCAACAAAGGATACTAAATTCACTCCATCCATAAAATAAATGCTAAATGTGGAACATTCATGTATTAAGATGGTAGGCAGTCTTTTTTTATTGTTGTTGTTCAAGTACAGTTGCCTCCATTTTCCCCACACCACTCCCTGCCATCCCACTGATCTCCACCTCCCACCCTTGATCCTATCCCCCTTTGGCCTTATCCATGGGTCCTTTATACATGTTCTTTGATGACTCTTCCCCTTTCCCCGCCCCCATGTTATCCCCTTTGCCCTCCCCTCTGGTCTCTGTCAGTTTGTTCTTTATTTCAACATCTCTGGTTATATTTTGTTTGCTTGCTTGTTTTGTTGATTAGGTTCCACTTATAGGTGAGATCATATGGTATTTGTCTTTCACCACCTGGCTTATTTCACTTAGTATAATGCTCTCCAGATCCATCCATGCTGTTGCAGAGGGTTGGAGCTCCTTTTTTATTTCTGCTGCATAGTATTCCATTGTGTAAATATACCACAGTATTTATTTTTTTCTTTTTTTTAAACATCAATGTGTGGTTGCCTCTCATGTGCCCCCCACTTGGAACCTGGCCTGCAACCCAGGCATGTGCCCTGACTGGGAATTGAACCAGCCACTCTTTGGTTCACAGGCCAGCACTAAATCCACTGAGCCACACCACCCAGGGCCATACCACAGTTTTTTTATCCACTCATTTACTGATGGGTGCCTAGCTTGCTTCCAGCACTTGGCTATTATAAACTGTGCTGCTATCAACATTAGGGTGCATAGGTTCTTTTGAATTGGTGTTTTAGGATTGTTAGGGTATAATCTCAGCAGTGGAATTGCAAAGTCAAAAGGCAGATTCATTTTTAGTTTTCTGAGGAAATTCCATACTGTTTTCCACAGTGACTGCACCAGTCTGCATTCCCACCGATAGAGCATTAGGGTTCCCTTTTCTCACAACCTTGCCAGGACTTGTTTGTTGATTTGTTTATGATGACCATTTTGACTGGTGTGAAGTGGTATCTCATGTGGTTTTAATTTGCCTCTCTATGATGGCTAGTGATGCTGAGCATCCTTTCATATGTCTCTGGGCCCTCTGTGAGTCCTCCTTGGAGAAGTGTCTGTTCAGGTCCTTTGCCCATTTTTTAATTGGGTTGTTTGTCTTCCTGAAGTGGAGTCAGGTGAGTTCTTTATATATTGTGGAGATCAAACTCTTGACTAAGGTATCATTGGCAAATATGTATTCCCAACAGTTGGTTCCCTTTTTATTTTGCGTTTTTTTCTTTAGCCGTGAAGAAGCTTTTTATTTTGATGAGATCCCATTTGTTTATTCTTTCCTGTATGTTCCTTGCTCTAGGGGTCATATTGGTGAAAATATTGCTGCATGGAATATTTGAGATTTTCCTGCCTATGTTCTCCTCTAGGACTTTTATGGTATCATGACTTATATTTAGGTCTTTTATCCATCTTGCATTTATTTTTGTGTATGGCATAAGTTGGTGGTCGAGTTTCAATTTTTTGCATGAAGCTGTCCAGATCTCCCAACACCATTTGTTAAAGAGGCTATTTTTGCTCCATTTTATTCTTCTGCCCCCTTTGTAAAATATTAATTGACCATAGAGACCTGGGATTATTTCTGGGCTCTGTATCCTGTTCCATTGGTCTATGTGTCTGTTCTTATTCCAGTACCAGACTGCTTTAATTACCATGGCCTTGTAATATAGCTTGATGTCAGGTATGGTGATTCCTCCTACTTTGCTCTTCTTTCTCAAAATGCTGCAGCTATTCGGGGTTGTTTATGGTTTCATATAAATTTTTGAAATGTTTGTTCTATATCTGTGAAACATGTCATTGGTATTTTAATAGGGAATGCATTGAATCTATAAATTGCTTTGGGAAGTATGGACATCTTGATGATGTTAATTCTTCCAATTGACGAACACGGTATGTGCTTCCATTTATTTGTGTCTTCCTTTCTTTCTTCAGTGTCGTGTAGTTTCCTGAGGACAGGTCTTTTACCTCCTTGGTTAGGTTTATTTCTAGGTACTTTATTTTCTTGTTGCTATATCAAATGGTATTTTTTTTTCCTGATTTCTGTTTCTGATATTTCATTGTTGGTGTACAAAAATGCCTTTGATTTCTGGATATTGATTTTGTATCCCACTGCTTTGCCAAATTCACTTATTAGGTCGAGTAGTTTTTTGGGAGAGTCTGTAGGGTTTTCTATGTACACTATCATGTCACCTACAAACAATGACAGTTTTATTTCCTCCTTTCCAATTTGGATGCTTTTATTTCTTCTTCTTGTCTGATCACTGTGGATAGGACTTCCAATACTATGTTGAATAGAAGTGGTGAAAGCAGACATCCTTATCTTGTTCCTGATCTTTGTGGGAAAGGTTTTTGCCTATTGAGTATGATGTTGGCTGTAGGTTTTTTATATATGGCCTTTATTATGTTGAGGTATGGTCCCTCTACTCCCACTTTGCTGAGTGTTTTTTGTCATAAATGGGTGCTGGACCTTATCAAATTCTTTTTCTGCATCTATTGACACAATCATGTGATTTTTGTCTTTTCTTTTGTTTATGTGATATATTACATTTATTGATTTGTGAATATTGTACTATCTTTGCATCCCTGGAATGAATCCCCCCTGATCACGGTGTAAGATCTTTTTGATGTATTGTTGGATATGGTTTGCCAATATTTTGTTTAGGATTTCAGCATCAATGTTCATCAGCGATATTGGCCAATAGCGATCTTTGTTTATTGTGTCTTTGTCTGTTTTTGGGATTAGGATGATGCTGGCCTTGTAAAAAGAGTTTGGGAGTCTTTTCTCTTCTTGGGTTTTTTGTAATAGTTTGACAAGGATAGGGGTAAGCTCTTCCTTAAATGTTTTGTAAAATTCTCCTGTGAAACCAGATGGTCCAGGGCTTTTGTGTGACGGAGTTTTTTGAGTACTGGTTCAATTTCACCAGCTGTTATTGGTCTGTTTAGGCTTTCTGCTTCTTCGTGATTCAATTTTGGAAGATTATATTTTTCTACAAATTTTTCTATTTCACCCAGGTTTTCAAATGTCTTGGCATATGGTTGTTCATACTAACTTCTTACAATCCCTTGTATTTCTGTGGTATCAGTTGTAATTTCTTGTGATTCATTTCTGATTTTATTTATTTGTGTCTTCTCCCATTTTTTCTTGATGAGTCTGGTTAAAGGCTTGTCAATTTTGTTTACATTTTCAAAGAACCAGCTCCTGGATTTATTGATCCTTTCAATTGTTCTTTTAGTCTTTATGTCATTTAATTCTTCTCTGATCTTGGTTAGTTCCTTCCTTCTACTTGCTCTGGGCTTTGTTTCTTGCTGTTCCTCCAGTTCTTGTAGATGCAAGGTTAGGTTGTTTATTTGAAATGTTTGTATCTTTTTTAGATTGGCCTGTATTGTTATGAACTTCCTTCTCAGGACTGCCTTCACTGTGTCCTATATGTTTTGGACTGTTTTGTGTTTATTTTCATTTGTTTCCAGAAACTTTTCATTTTCTTCCTTGACATCATTATTAACCTATTCATTGTTTAATAGCATGCTATTCAGTCTCCATTAGTTTGAATGAATTTTTTCCTTGAGGTTGGTTTCTGGTTTCAAGCCCTTGTGGTCTGAGAAAATGCTTGATATAATTTCAATTTTCTTGAATTTGTTGATGCTTTTTTTTGTGTTCCATCATGTGGTCTACTTTTGAAAATGTTCCACATGCATTTGAAAAGAATGTGTATTTTGCTTCTTTGGGATGAAAGGTTCTATATATATCAGTTAAGTACATTTGATCTAGGGCACTGTTCAATGCCTCAATATCCTTGTTAATATTTTACTTGCAAGATCTGTCCATTTTTGACAGTGGGTGTTAAAATCCCCTGCTATGATTGTGTTGGTGTCTATATCTTTCTTGAAGTCCTCCAAGAATTTCTTTATGTATTTGGGTGTTCCTATGCTGGGTGTATATATGTATACAATATTTACGTCTTCTTGATGGATTCTTCATCTAGCCTGCTTTTGATTCCTTCTACTGTGTTCTTTAATTCAGAAATTGTATTCTTTATTTCCTCTTGGCCCTTGTTGATTGTTTCTATGTCCTTTTTAGTGCTGATATAGTTTGGAGTATGTTCCTTGTAGTTTCCCCTAGAAATTTTTGTAATTCTCACAGAGCTCATTGAGCTTCCTTATAACCATTACTTTGACCTCACTATATGATAGTTGACTTGCCTCTATTTCATTTAGCACTCTTTCTGAGGATTCCTCCTTTCTTTTTGATTGGGGGTTGTTTCTTTGTCTTCCCATTATTTGTGAGACTCTTCTTGTTTGCTTCTGCTTCTTAAATTGTTCTGTTTTGACTCCCTGAGTTTGTGGTGTGAACTTCTATGGTAGGAGGTCTGTGAGATTCAGTGGTTCATTTTCCTTGATCAACTGAACTAGATGCTCTTGGGATGCTCTTTATGCCATTTATGTTGGTTCTCTGGATGTAATTGGGTTTTATTGTTATTAGGTCTTTCTTTAGTGGATTTTTCCCTCCAGCTAGTTGACCGAGATTCATTTTACCCACTACCTCTTGTGTGCTGTTGTGCAGGTGCTGCCTGAGGAAAACCACAGAACCCAGGCAACAAACCCACACCTGCAAAAATAACTCACCCCCCCCCCACAATCCCACTATCAACAGTAAATGAAACAGTATTAATAAGGGTGTAAAGAGATTTAGACTATTATAAGGAAGGCAGGTGGATATGAGATGACCTACTGAATGAAAAGTGATTTTGAGAGGGTAGAGGGAGGAGTACTAGTAAGTGTTGGGAGTTGGTGCAATCTGAAGAGAGAAAGTAAAATTTACATCATGAATAAAAAAAGGAATGCAGAATGTGGAATGGAGTATGATAAAGGAAGTTTATACTATTGTTTTAAACAGAAATTAAAATAATATAATAAAGTGAGAGAGAGAGAAAGAAAAGTAAGGAAAAATAGTAAATAATTAATAAAAATATAGGAGCCAAATTGGAGAGAAAAATCCACCACAGTACTATCAACCAGAAATGAGCTAAATTAATATAGGTGGTATAGGAATAAGAGGAGAAAAGAAACAAAAAGAAGTTTAAGAGATGTGTAGAGAAATGGGAAGTGATTTTGAAATGATAGAGGGAGAGGGAATACTAAGAGTGAGGAACAGAAACTAGGCTAAGACAGGGAAAAATTAAAATTTGGGATGTAAGGAAAAAGAATAAAAAGGAGAATAAAGCAAAATAGAAGGGCAGGATGAAAGAGAAATAGAAGAAAGACAAAAAAGAAAAAAACAGGCTAAGATGGCAAAATTTAAAATTTGAGACAAAAAAAGAGTAGGAGAGGGAACACTAAAATTTGTTATTTGAAACACAAAATTAGTGAAGCTCTAGAGATAAAATTGAAAAAAAAAAACCCCCGCAACAACAGCTACCTACAACCAACTAGCAAAGATTGCTAAAGGTGGAGAGAGAATGTGGGTATTTTAAGAGAGGGCAAAAAGGAAGTGACATGACCATTGACAGGAAAATTGGTTTTGTGTGTCTAGACAGGAGAGAAATAGTAAGAGTGCAGAATGGAAACAAGTTGTAGCAAGAGAGAAAACAGAATCTGAAATGAAAACAATGCAAGGAAAGAGGAAAGTAAAATGAGATAAAAGAAAGGAGGGGCAAAATATATGAATTGAAATGCACTATAGTATAAAATCTAGTGACTTAAGCCCTGGCTGGTGTGACTCAGTGGATTGAGCACCGGCCTGCAAACCAAAGTGCTGCCAGCACGATTCTCAGTCAGGGCACATTCCTGGGTTGTGGGCCAGGTCCCCAGTAGGGGACGTGTGAGAGGCAACCACAGATTGATGTTTCTCTCCTTCTCTTTCTTCCTCCCTTACCCTCTGTCTAAAAATAATTAATTAATTAACTAATTAATTAAATAAAATCTTTAAAAATATCTAGTGACTAATATGCACAAACTTGCTATCGAAGAAATGAATGTTGAAAAGCTATACAGGAAAGAAAATATTGCAAATGGTGGAGAAGACCACAGTGGATTTCATCTCTGTAGCTTCTCATATTTACCACTGTTTTTTTCTTTCTGGATCTGCCTCTGCTGATATCAGATATTGACCCTGTCTGGCCTTAGGCAGCCTGTTTGAGACTTCCAGGGATCTACTGTCCACGGCTGTTTCCTTCACTTGTTAATCTAGTCACTCTGCACTCAATAGTCAGGTTTAATCACCATAGGTGGGGCCCAATCCCTATTGGGGTGGGGGCTATTGTTTCCCCTCAGGCTGTTGCTGCTTGGAGGGGAGTGGTCTGCCTGAGCGGGATGGCGCTGCTGTATCGGAGATGACTCAGCACCTGGATCACAGCATCTACTCTCTTAGTTCTCTCCCCAAAGCTTCTGTCCTCAGTCTCTCCTCAGTTGTCACCAGCCCATTCTCCCCTTGCCTTTGTCAGAGCCTGGGAAGAGTGGCTGCAAATGAAAATTTGTGTGTTGGCTCTTTAATCAGTTCTTGCACCTCCAGCCGACCATCTCTGGCAGACAGCAACTGTGCCACTTTCACTGCAGGTTGTTTTCTGTATACTTTCTGGGCTGTGGTGTTCTAGGCTGGGCACCCCAGCTTAGGGATCCCATTCTTCTCGGGGGGTGGGGGGGCGGGAATCCAACCAGGCACTTAATTATCTCTTCAGCGCTGCCACCAGTGGGTCCCCAACCAGCCCTCTCAAGTCTCTACTGCACTCCTTACCAGATAGGTTGTTCTGAAGCTGATTCTTCTGTCTGTCCGAGGTTTTAAGGCTTCTCTCTTGCTATTGCTCAGTTGTTTGTTCTGGGTGGTTTCTCCACAACTGAGTTGTAATTTGAGATTGGTCCTGGAAGGAGATCTGTGTGATTTCCATTCACTGCTCTGCCATCTTCCTCCCCTCACAAATCAAAAGTCTTTAAAGGAAGGTGAAGCATACTGGACTTAAAAATTTTCCAAGTCTATAGAAAACTCTAATATAATATCCATTTAGTAATCAAATATACTGGGTAGCTTTTCAGGAAACCTTATTCTCTAGGAGTCTAAAAGCCTCTGCATGAGATGGATAACACACAGAGAAAATACTTGTGATGTGAATAGGAGGTATATTTATATATGGAAGGTTTTTTTCCCCACACATGTTCTTTGGGAAAGATGGTTATTCTTTTACAGAAGATAGAAACAGCCAAATAATACTAAATTTTTTGCCAGGAAGGCAGCACAGTCCAATGGGAGGATGCTTTTTCTTTCTGAAGCAGGATGTCACTTCTTTCATAGCTGTTCTCCATAGCTGTTCTCCAGGGGAAATGAAGGGCTCAAGTGAGGTCTTCAGGCTCATGATTGGTCCAGTGATAACCTTGAAGTCTAAAATAATATTGATTTATCATTTGAAAGGCTCATTAATCAAGAGGCACAGATACTTTAAAAATGAGGCTGATATTTTGTCCATGAAAAGGCCAGGAGGGCCAGGCAGTTTAGGGCTCTTCAGGAGGAGGCAGAGGAAGAAGTAGAGCTGTCCTCACACTTGACCATGAGGGGGCAGTTTGGTGACAGAGTTGGGCTGGTGTGAGTATAGGAGCTTGTGCTCACAGCAGAGGCAAGACTGACTGTGCACACAGCCTGTTCTCTAGGCCCTGATTCCCAGCTGGAAATTGGTCTCTCTCCTATGACATTTATACCTCTACCAGGGCAATATGGACAACTCTGTGAGATTTTCATTCAGCTGTGTGTATTTCATGTTAAAAATTGTCCTTAGTGAAAGTCATGTCCTTTCTGCATTTTGGTGTCAAATTGTTATTTCTGTAATAAAATAATTGTGATGGGAAATGGCATGGTTTTATTTATTTATTTATTTTTCCTGCTTATTTGTTCATATAAAGGGTTGACAAATCTATGTAGGTCTTCAAAACAAAATAGTTTTGAGACATTGCCAGGTTGTGGGATATAGAAGTCTGGGGCCTACAGTAAAGGAGACAGGATATACTGAGGGTCTCCCCTTGAGTCTTTCCTTAACCAAGACTGGAAGAAATAGAGGGATGTCAGTGAATGGCAGTATTTCATCCATGCCTAAGAAAGGAAAAACAAATCATTGGTGAGAATCCCCAGAACTTCTAAGACTCAATGAGCTGTTCTAAGGACTGAACAGGGAAATCTGTCTTTGATAATGCCCTTTTAGGGAAGAAAATATCATTAGAAAATACTACTTTTATATAACATTCCAAAAATTTTATTTGTCAGATAAAAATAATTATGTATTGTTAGGAGAAAAGAGCCTTGGGCTTTTCTGTAGCACAAGCAGCTGTATCTCCTTTATTTTTCTAAACTGAACTGTGGAGACCTGTCAATTGAATGGTGGGGAGGAGGCATTATTTTCTTCAACCCTTATGTTCAGTTTATATATCTTGTTAAATGATTCAAACACCCAATAATGTTAAAAAATCAAAAGACACCGTTTCCTTGTTCTTTAAACACTGCTCAATTTATATATATATTAGACAGATTAAATTCCCCCACCCTGGAAAAAAAAATGTCCCCAAACAACAGTACACACATACCTTGGAGCTTTTTTGGGTTTGGTTCCAGACCACAGCAATAAAGCTTGTGTTACAATATAACAAAATCTTTTTGCCAGTGAGGGTGTCTTGCAGTCAATCTGTCAAACATGCAACATCTGCAAAAAACAATAAAATGAGGTATACTTGTACTTCCAAACTTTATTAGATTATCTTAGTTCAATCTATATTATGAATGTAATATCTGATTCCTTCAAACACTTAAAATATGTAACTATGCACTTTTATAACTCTCCTGGACAAAATCCCCCTTCATATTTAAGTGCTCTGCTCTGTCAGACTTCAAAACCCAACAAATTACCCTGGCTGGATGGCTCAGTTGGTTTGAGTGTCATCCTTATACACCAAGGTTGTACGTTTGATCCCTGGTCAGGGCACATACAAGAATCAATCAATGAATGCATAAATATGTGGAACAACAAAGTGCATTCTCTCTTTTTCTCTCCCTTCCTCTCTTTTTCTCTGAAAATAGGCTCTGGCTGGTGTGGCTCAGTTGGTTTGAGCATGGTCCTGTGAAACAAAGGGTCATGGGTTTGATTTCCAGTTGGGGGTGCATACAAGAGAAAACAAATTGATCATTAATGTTTCTCTCCCTCTCTCTCCCTCTTCCCTTCTCTTTAAAATCAATGAGCATGTTCTCAGGTGAGGCTAAAAAATTAAAAAATAAATTTTTTTTAAATTAAAAAAACAAATCATGTTCCCTAACCCTATCAAATATCTAATAACAATAAAAACAAATACAAAACAGCACAACAATTCTAAAACTTGCTACCATAACTATACAAACACAACTTAAAGAATTCCCATAAAATGTGAGTGTGAACCTGCTCTTCTGGTTTTCTGGTCTGTTTGCGTCCAGCACATCTGTATGGCTTCTTAATCACATACTTGCCTACAGGACAACAGGAGCCTGCACTTTGTTCCTTGCCCACAGGGTTTATTTTACAAAAAAAACCCAACACAACACCTTTTTATTCAAGTACATATATATCAGAGAAGTACCTATATCCTAAACACAGAACTCACTGAATTTTCACAAACTGAACATACCTATGTAACTAGCCTCAGCTTAAAAAGCAAGGTTTTATTTTAATAATGTCAGTGTAAGAAGCATCCAAACCTGTAGTGAATTTTTATGAGTTTATTTGAGCCAAAGTGATGAAAATTGCTAGGAAGCAACTATCTCCAGGAATTGAGAAAATGCTCCTAAGGAGAACAGTCTTACTTAATAAATTAGAATAAAAAATAGAATCAAAGGAGGAGACATGGGAGCATTACATAAAATCCATTGGTAGTGGAGTAGAGGTGGGGGAAAGCAAAGCACCAGGGAAATCTCTGGGATTGGATAAAAAGTAAAATGGAGAGCCACACACTTCTTTTACACTGGCGGGTACAAGATCATTAATAATTAGCATTTACAGCACATAGAAATGGTATGTGGGGAGGAAGATAACAATGAGGGGTTCTGTGGTTTTCTGCTCTGCTGAAGGGTGTTGTGTCCTGAGGGGTATTGAAAAGGAGATTCCTCTGACCTTTCAAATTTTTGTTATTGTAGATGTGAAAAGATAACAATACACGGGCTCAGTTAAGATGAAGATTGACCTTTGTTAAGGAAGCTATAGGCCTAGGGCAAGACTATTCACCATGACCAGCTTTTAGTTAGAAATTTTACATTCAGACCATCCTATGTGGTTACTTGTTTATTAAAAATATAGTTTATTGATTATGCTATTACAGTTGTCCCATTTTCCCCCTTTATTCCCGTCTGCCCTGCACACCCTCGCCCACCCACCTTCCCCTGCTTTGGTTTATGACCATGTGTCATACTTTTAAGTTCTTTAGCTTCTACATTTCCCATACTATTTTTACCCTCTGCCTGTCTATTTTCTACCTACTATCTATGCTACTTATTCTCTGTACCTTTTCCCCCTCTCTCCTCCCCCCACTCCCCTGTTGCTAACCCTCCATGTGAGCTCCATTTCTGTGGTTCTGTTCCTGTTCTTGTTGTTTGCTTACTTTCTTTTTGTTTTTGTTTTAGGTGTGGTTGTTAATAATTGTGAGT
>CM052547.1:46411681-46468538 GCA_028533065.1 Trachops cirrhosus | reverse complement strand
TGTGTTCTTCAGTTCAGAAATTGTATTCTTCATTTCCTCTTGGCCCTTGTTGATAGTTTCTATTTCCATTTTCATGTTGATATAGTTTACAGTGAGTTCATTTTAGCTTCCCTGTAGTTTCTGGTAGCTCATTGTGAGCTTGTTGAGGTTCCTGAGAATCATTGCTTTGAACTCAGAATCTGATAGTTGAGTTGCCTCTGTTTCATTTAACATTCTTTCTGAGGCTTCCTCCTTTCCCTTCATTTGAGGATTGTTTCTTTGTCTTCTCATTGTTCGTGAGACTCTTCTTGCTAGCCTCAGCTTCTTAAATTGACCTGTTCTGGCTCCCTGTGTTTATGGTGTGTATTTCTGTGGTAGAGTACCTGTGAGATTCAGTGGTACAGTCTCCCTCTGGTATCCAGATGTTCACAGCTTCCACCTACTCTTTTTTGTGATCAGTTGGAGGGGTAAAGCAAAATGGCTAAAGACAGCAAGAGAGTATGTTATGATATATACAGTGGCAGCAAGTAGAGAAGAGATAGGAGATCCTTTGGCTGTGTATAGTGTTAACTGTCATCTTCCACCCCACTAGCCACTTTTTAGAAAGGATGGAAAGAAGATAAGACTCTTGTTGGGAAGGAAAGGATTGTGAGTTGGATCTAGAAAACAGTGAGGTTGTGGGAAGTCAGATTCTGAGGTAAGGTGAGAATAAAGAGTAGTAAATAGGTGTAGGGTGTGAGGGAATAACGTTAACCACTATAGTAATAGAATTCATGGAACTGAGAAGTTGGCTAGGGTCTAGGAGGGATGTTGTGTAGTATTTACAATTGTATGAAATAGCTATTATTTACAGTAATATTAGAGCAACAATCATATGACAGAATCTAAGAGATCTAGATAACAAGAATAGGAAGTATGGAGCCTTGAGAAGTGTACTAATGGAACACAAATGAAGGACAGTTAATTAGCTATACACTATGAATGAGATAACAGGGGAAACCTATTAAATGATACATTATAACCAGCCAAGCAAAGAAGACTATACAGAAAGAAGAGGAATACTAAAATACTATTGCAATAAAAAGTGTAAGAATAATGAAACAATAATACAGATATGCTGTTATTTGCAGGTTCATAAAAAGAAGGAAAAAAGCAGAAGATGAAGGAAGAGATAAATTTGGAAAGAAAGGGAGAAGAATCAACACTAGAAAGAAATAGAAGCATAAGGAATTGAATGATATAAAAGATAAGAACTAAAAAATAAAAAGTTACTTAATAAAAAAAAATCAAGCAAAAAAGAGGAAAAAAAAAAGGAAAGAAAAAGAAAAAAAAAAGGTTTTGTTCGTTTCAAATTGGCCAAACCAGTTTCCCTGGTTTTGCTGGCTGCAGCAGACTTAGGGGCAAATGCCGTGGCTTTTTTTCCCTTCTGGTTCAGAGCTCCTTCAGCCTCTAGAGCACTGTCCCCAGGTCCCGCCACACAGGCCCAATGTCCCTGGAATGGCCCTGGGCACTGGATCTGCGTGCTCCCAAGCACTCCCTCCATGGCCCACTGTGGAGTGCCCACGCCCCTTCCAGTTTCACGGGTGTGCACTCTGTGGATCCCGAGGGGCATGCAGTTTGCCCCCTCCCCCCTAGATTGCACAGCCTGGGCACCGGAGATCCTGCTGAACACCTGCACCTTTTCCATGCTCACTGCTGTAGGCGCCAGGCCTTCCACCAAAAATCACTCTCTCTGGGTTGGGGCACCAGTGCAAGACCCGGCCATCCTGGACCCATTCGCTGGGACGTGATCTCCCCAAAGACAGTCTGGTGCCTCTCACCTGGGTGTGGTCTGGGTGCCCTTCAATACTCTCTCCAATCTCACTGCAGAGTGCTCGCTCCTTTTCCAGGTTCATGGTTGTGCACTCTGTGGATTCCGAGGGGCCTGCAGTTCCCCTGAATTCACAGCCTGGGCACCAGGGATCCTGCAGAATGCTTGCGCCTCTTCTGTGCCCATGGCTGTGGGCACCGGACCTTCCACCAAAAATCACTCTCTCCCTGTTGGGGTGCCCGCACAAGGCCCAGCTGTCTTTGGTCCCACCGGCTGGGCCGTGATCTCCCCAAAGCCCACTCTGCTGTCCCCCGGATCAGCGCTGCTCAGCCCTTGTTTGGCCAGGGAGGGAGCAGTTGACCCAGCTCCCCCACCCCAAGAGCCCTGCAGCAGACCCGGAGCTCCAGGGCTGGGGCTGCAACCTCCCTGGTCCCCGAGCGGATTCCTGGGCTGTTATTATCCTGAAGTAGTCTCCTTACCATCTGGTCTTTCAATGTCTGCTATAATTTTTGATCTCCTATTTTCATATATGTTGTGATAATGTTGGCTGTTTGCTCTAGTCCTCCATAGAACGGCTAGGTTTTCCTCCGGTGTGAAGAGGGAGGTGGAGTGTGCTCCCTCCTACCATGCCGCCATCTTCTGCCCTCAGTTGTGATGCTTTTGCCCATTATAGGAAAGAAGTGAGTCATGTAGGGCTGTGTGGACTCACTGAGACATAAAAGTCACAATGACAGAAGTGGGCCAAGGCAGAGCTTCTTTCAGCTGACTGAGAAGTCAGTTAAAAAGGGGCCTTGGAGATAGGTTCAGGGGGTTGCTTGGGATAAGCTGCCACTGCCCACTGTTCTCCTGGTTGCAAGTCTTAAGGGGACCCTTAGGGTTTAGGAGAAAGAGAGCAAAATATTCACCCAAGAAAAGGAGAGGCCTGGGTGTGCTCCAAGGAGAGCACAATGGCTTCCTTTGTCTTGAGGATTTTTATGTTTTCTGAAGGTGAGAATTGCAGAAGAGGTCTCAGGGAGGGTCTCATTAGAATATTCATCAGCTTTCTAGGTGCATTCTTCAAACCAATTTCCTTGAACCAATTTTCCTCCTATTTTCTTTAGGGGTCTTAAAAAACTCAGTTAAATGATTTCCAGGAGACATGTAGCAGACTCATAAAAACTCTTAACACCTAAATTCCTTTCCACTCAAAAATCTTGAACCATCTAATTGTGGGTAGATATTATTCAAGTAAAGGAATAAATATCTGTTAAACTAAAGAAAAAAATCAACAAGCACTTTTACAACCTACCCAGGCATGTAAGAAGCATCTCTGAGAGGGTGTAAAAGATGTAGCCACCATGATTCAGAGTCACTCCCAAAGCTGGACAAGAGAAATACTTGCCCTGATCATGTAGCTCAGTAGGTTAGAGTGTTGTACCAACATGCCAAGGTTGTGGGTTCTATCCTTGGTCAGAGCAGATAAAAGAGTTAACCAGTGAATGAATAGGTGGATGGAGCAACAAATAAATGTCTCTCTTTCTCCCTCTCCCTCTATAAAAACAAGTCAATCAATAATTTTTTTTAAAGGAAAAAAGACTTAGAGAAATTCCCTGAAACCTGACACATTTGGTGCCATATGGGCTGGAATGGGATGCAACCCACATTTCTGTTGGGTTAATCATTAGGTTGCAGTTCCCCAATGGCTGCCTACATATATAGCCCTGACAACCTGTGACTCTGACAGGCAGAAAGCCAAACCAAATTTTCAGGACACAAATGGGACAAACAGGAAAGTAATGGCTGTCTCTGGGAGACAAATGATCAATAATCAATGAATACTCAAAACCAGGAGTACCCAAAGAGAAACCCAAAGGATGGGTTTCTCCAAGTATTTTCTCCTTTAATGTAAATGTAGAGATAGAGAACTTGTTACTGCCCTTATTTGATCAGACCCCAAGCAGAAATTGGAGTGACTGACTTGGTAAGTATTTATACTTTTTTTTGCCAGCTTTACCAAACATCATGAGTTCTTAGCTACAACCTCCATAATGATTGGAGTGTCCTAACTACACTTTTGTTGCAGATGGAGATGGGCTCCAGGATCTCAGTGGTCATGAACAAAGAATTTAATTGACTAAACAAACAGAGTTAAGTGAAACAAGAAATAAAGCAAATGAGATTTATTAAGAAAAGTACATTTCTCAAGATATGGGAGTGAGCCACATCTGACCAGAGAATGGCTCTCTTCTGCTGAAATGGTGCAGAATTTATTGGGCCCCATAATTCTCCTTGATTTCCCACACAGGTGAGGAAATCATAATGGTAATTTAGGATTATGAGGCAAAGGTGAAACAGTAGTCAACTGAAGCTTTGGTGCATAAGTGTGGCTTCTTGTCAGGAGTCACAAGGCAATCCTCAGAAATCAGGATGCTGAGTGATGACAGCTGTAGTGTCTCAGGACTTCCTCATTCCTATTCTATCTCCTGACTCAACTTCCCCCTGAGAGCGTGGTACTCAAAAATTCCTTTTCTGGGTTGTCAAGGGAGGATGATCAATCTTCTGTAGCTACTTCTTGCTGGAACCAACAAACTCTCACCCTATTTCATTTAGAGTTTGTAGAGGAACCCCTGAGACAGGCATGGACACTGTGTGTTGGAAAGTATCAACATTGGACTCCTTAGGGATTGGTTGAAAACCCTGGAGTGACATCATCTTGATGTGGCACTCTTCATGGGCCAAATATAAGAATTCAAATAATAATTATAATATGTGGTTACTTCAGGATTGTCTAGGAGAAGGGCCTGATATCTGGTCATTCTATTTCCTGTTAGCCAAAGATGCCCTTTCATTTCTAATACTCTTTGTACCTGAGGGAGTTAAGGCCTCTAACTCCTGCCCATGAGTTAACTTAGCAGCTTCCTCAGTTAACATGCTGTGGCTGCAACCGCTCTTAGACACAGAGGCCACATAGTTGCTTCATTGTCCATCTTTTTAGAGAAACATGGTTGAGGTTCATTTCCTAGTTGTTGGAAGGAAAAGGCTATTCTCTGTTTCTCTGCTATGTATAAAGAGAAAGGCTTAAGTCAGGGATCCCTAGGGCTGGGGACTTATGTAGGCCCTGCTTGATTTTATTAAAAGCCTGATCATGTTCCTTTTCGCATATAATGGGTACAGTGTCTGGTCCCTTAGTAGTTATGTATAAAGGTTTTGTGATTAGTCCAAAGCTGAGGATCCAAATTCTGCAAAGTCCAGCCATTCCTAAGAGAGAGCAAAGTTGTTGTTTGATAGCAGGTGGTGTTAGCTCAGTGATTGCTTTTATTCTTTCTTGTGACAGTTGTCTAGATCCTGGGGTTAGGATATATCCTAAATAATGTACTTTTTGTTTGGTAATTTGGGCCTTTTTCTTAGACACTCAGTATCCTTGGTCTCCAAGGAATTTCAGCTTAAGTCCTGGACCAATCTTTACTCCCCTTTTGTTTTAAGAACAAGGAGGATTGGAGTATTGCAGGAAGATTGACAGGGCACTAGTCCATGTGTTACAAATTTCTCTATGATGGGCTACAGACCCTCTAGATCTCCCATTTGATAGGATACTGTTTCCTATGGGGATAGGCTATCCCAGGCTTTAAGCAAATTTAAACTGGTTGGGCAGTGTTGGCTTTTTCAGGAATTCTGAAGTCCCAAATTAGGGGACCTACTTTTTGTAAAATTTGTTCTGAAATGCCATTTTCTTGTTTACTTCCACTGGCTAACATAATTTAAAAGATCTTAACTGGAACCTTCTGAAACTTCAAAATGGTCCCTAATTTGGCCAAAAGTTCTCATCCTAGCAATGTATAGGATATTGTAGAATAACTGGGAAAGAATGTAAAAAAGTTGGCTTTCAAGTTGACAGGTGACAGGGGGTGTTTAAAAACAAATTCAAGATTTTCCTTCAACTCCCATAATATTAGTTGAATTAGAAGAGAGAGGTCTAGCATAAAAATTGGGGAAAGAGTGAGTGGCCCCCGCATCAACAAGAAAATTAATTTTCTTACCTGACACATCAAGGGTTACCTGGGGCTCCTCAGTAGAGATCGAGATACTGGTGTAGGCCAGAGTTAAATTGTTCCCCGGGCACCCTCAGTCCTCAAGTGCTATCATGGCCTTAGGTGATGACCCTTTCTACTCTGGAAATGGGGGCAGTCTACCTTCCAGTGCCAGGGGTCAGGGTTTTCACCTTTACATGTGGGACATGGCCCTGGGGGTGGTCTACTGCAATCCCTTGCCCAGTCTCCAGGGAATTTGCACTAGAGGATGTTCAACCTTTTTGCCCTTGGATTTTTGTGGATTTCCTGGGTTACCTTGAGGTAGCTAGACATTCCCAATTGTGCTGCTAACAGCTAGTGCTATTATTTTGGCCTTCTTTTCCACCCTCTTTTTCTTACACTGGCTCTGCCCTTTTTTATTTCCTCCAAGTTATGATTGTTAAAGACTGAGAAGGCAATATCTATCAACTGGTCCATAGGAGTTTGTGGGCCCATTTGTTAATTCTGGAGCTTTCTACAAATATGGACTGATTCCATATTTGTAGAAAGGGACTATATATCAGGGACTGATTCCTCTGAGGTGTGAGCAGAGGCTTCAGGACTTTGAGGCCTACTTGGTTCATCCTGAGAGACAGATGGGGAACTTAGAAGGGGGTCATCTAGAATGTCATTGTTGGCTCCTAGAGGGGCTGCTTCCCTTGGCCCAGAACACATGGGCTGTGTTGCCATACAGTTCTATGAAGACTTGAACATAGGGAACCCCTGACCATTTTCCTAACCTTCTACAAAACAGGTCTAACTGGAGTATGGTGTTGTAATTATTGCTCCCATTTTCAGGCCAGAATTCCCATCTCTTAGTTTATAATGAGGCCAAGCTGTGTTGCAAAATAAAATTGGGCTCTTTTTCTTGATATTTTCAGGATCAAAGTTATCCCAATTTCTAAGATAGCATCCCAGTGGGGATCCTAAGGGAATAAAGGCTGCATTACTCATCTTGTCTGTGGCGTACTTGGGGAAAAGAAAAAGATGCTGGAGTTCCTGACTTCCTAGAGGCATTATCCTTTGTTTGCTCAAGGAGTACTACTAGAGTAATGGGGTTACAGGGCATCCCCCATTATCTCACTATCATAAGCTACCAGACATCTTTGGTGAAACTAAGAGAGCTTGAGAGCCAGCAGAAAACAAAGTAGAGTTGCCATGGACTAATTGTCCTCTCTTTCCTGGTATCTAAAACAGAGGCTTTGGTTAAATTGGACACGGCTTGCCTTATGAAGAGTCCAGGTAAGTTGGACTCCTGCAAGGAGTTGTAGGGAGGTGACTGTACCAGTCATTTGAAACATTTCCTGAAAAGACTGGAGACCAAAGAAAAACTGCTCAGCCCAGACAGACTGTTCCTGAGTTTGAGAAAAAAATCCTCCAGTTATGTGGCCAAGTTCTCTCCTGTGTCTAGGATCTACAGGACAAAAACAAGAGATGTTTAAAGAGGAGAAGTATGCCCTCCTCTGTAAGGTACCAGAGGGGAAATTGATTAACTGGAACTATTTTCTTCTGCTCTTCAAGAGCACAGAGGGGCCAGGAACATTCTAGTTTGTTTGTTTGTTTGTTTTTTTACAAACCTAACCTGAGTTGTGAGGGCCCCCAAAAGGATTTTCAGGAGAACTATATGTGAAAGGTCCCCTGTTCCCACTTGGAATGAACTGTCAAAGGCCATGTCCCAGCTTGAGTAGGGCAAATAAGAGGGCCCTAAGGAGAACAAAGGACCAGGAGGTGCCTGTTAATGGCCTCCAATGGCAAAAACAATGGTGATATAGGCAGGAAAGGGGAGGTAATGCCTCACCTGCTCTAGGTCCAATTGAAAGGGCCCACCAACGTTGACATACATTCAGTGCTAGAGTAAATGCAGCAAATGTTTTGGTTGTAGGAGAGACTGACAGGGAAAGATGCAAATAGAGGGGCTGAAATTCAGTGAAGCAAGTTTTATGAGGAATATGATTGGTTTGCAAATAAGGCTGACAGTACAAGAGGACATAGTGAAGAGGGGAGGTGCATCTGGCAACCCTTCCTGAGAGTTTCAATAGCCCTAAATGGAGAGCCATGGGGAAGGGACGATGTTATGTTTTACAGTGTGCCTCGTTGCTTGGATATTGTCATGTGCCTGCAGGGAACCTAGAGACTCTTCCCCAATCCATGACCAGGTAATCCTCACATAAGTGTATTTCAAGCAGTGGGAGGCTTATTGGCTCTTAACTGCCTGACTGACCAGTACCCACACAAAAATGGCCAACTCTCTTAAAAAAGCTGGGGTTTCCCAAGGCATTAGAAAACAAAATGGAAAGGAGACAGAGAGAATGAAAGTCTCTTAACCACTGAGGCAGTGAGGAGTTGTCTTACCACTCCAGTGCTTCCACAGAAGACCTCCTGTCTGACTTGCCGAATTGCTGCAGATGCAGACAGGGTCCAGGCTCTTGGTGATCGCAAACAAAAAATGGAATGGACTACAAACACAGAGTTAAGTGAAGCAAATGAGGTTTATTTAGAAAAGTACATTTCCCAAGATATGAGAAAGGGCCCCCTCTGAACAGAGAATGGCCCTCTTCTACTGAAAGGGTGAGGCTTAATTGGGTCCTATAATTCTCCTTAATTGCCCATATGGGGAGGAAACTGAAATGGTAATTTAAGATAATGAAGCAAAGGGGAAACAGTGGTCAACTGAAGCTCTGGTGTGAAAGAGTGGCTCCTTGCCAGGTGTCACAAGGCAATCCTTAGATATCAGGATGCTGACTGATGACAGTTGCAGTGTCTCAGGACTTCCTCCTTCCTATTCTATCTCCTGCCTCACTTTTGTAATTGCTAAAACTCTAGAGAAAGAAAGAGCCCTACCTTTTCTTTATTTTCTGAGGTTAAGTGGATGGGGGCTGTGAATTAAAGTCACGAAAGACAGATTGATAGTAAAAAAGTTCTATTTCACATGCATATGAAGTCTTCCCAGAAAACAAGTAAAAAACCATAGAAGCAGTTAGGTCCAGGGTCTTATACACCTTTTTTTTTTTTAAGGATGACAAATTGTGGTGAAGAAACTCAATAAAGAAAGAATGAGAATTGTGAAAAGCTGACTAGAAAAAGTATGGTAAATAGAGGTAGAGTATTTTAGTATAGTTTGTTATGCAGTTTCAAGTTACTGCAGGTGATAAAGAGTTGTCCTCATAGTCTCCTATTTCTAGTTTGAGAAATGTGTACATCTTTAGAAGGGGATTTTTTTTTTTAATGCAATGGAAACTTAGGTTTGCATTTAGGCCGATGGAGGAGTAATAGGGGAACTTAAGAGTTGAAGATTTTAGCTTCAGTTACAGTTGATGGGCTTAAGTGATTAATACATATGGAAAACTGTTATTCCAGGAATTGGAATGCATGAACTAGTGATTCCAGGAGGTTGACAAGCAATTCAGCCTTTGTGCCCCAGGGGTCTGCAAGCAATGAAATTCCTATTCGAGTCATTGTGTTCCAGGGAGCTAATGTCCTTAATGCAAATAAAGAATTGTTGATTGCTGATAAAGAAATAATAGGAAAATCACCACGGGACTGAAACTCTTATCTGATTAACCTTTGTCTAAAACCCCTTACCTACTCCTTTTTTCTCCTTATAGAAAGGTCGGCTAGAGATAAGATATAAGAAGGATTTTAGGGGACATAACCTGCCATCTTCTCAGATTGCTGTCCATCTGAATAAAATGCCCATGAAGATTCAATCTTGTCTGTACTTACTGGTTCTGGTAGTGATAGGAAGCATGAACACTAACTTTTCTGGTTTTAGGAGGGCAGAGAACTCCTTCTGTGTTTGCTGTTACTCAGTTGCTTTCTGTCAACATAAGAAACTGTCAACATTTAAAACTGTAGATAATTTTTATGAGTTTATTTGACCCAGACTGATGACAATGGCTGAGAAGCACAACCTTCACAAGTTGAGAAAATGCTATGGCAACTGGCAATTTTGGACCTTATTTCATACATTATAATCAAAAGAGGAGGCATGAGTAGGTTAGATAAAATTCATTGGTGATAGATTAGGGAAGTGTGGGAAACCTCTGGGATTGGATAGAAAGTAAAATGATAGATACATACTTTTTTTACATAGATGGGTACAGGATAGTTAACAGTCAACAAATAACATGAGAATAATTTCAATGGGGGAATTTGTGGTCTCTGCTCTGGTGTGGTTGTCATGCCTGGAGGGGTCTGGAAGAAAAGTTACCTCAACATTCCAAAGGTGTCATATTGTAGATGAAACTGGAAAAGACGCTGGAATTTGGGCTGCCTGTCACTGCCAAATCCAATAAGCAATGACAGCAATTGAATCTTTATGGGCGCTTTATGCAGATGGCTGGTGGTCTGAGAAGATGGCAGGTTCATACTCTAATAGACCATCTTTTCTTTTCTTTACAGACCAAGGTTTTTATAGCAGGGAATAAACAAGGTGCAGTGAGGGGTTTTGAAATTTAGGGAAGGTCAGATAGAAGAAACTGCAACATTCCTATCCTTGGTGGTTAGCTGTTTTCAGGGGCAGGTGGTGGTCATTTGCTCCTCCTTGAAACACAATGGCCTGGATGCCTCCACTTGTCCCCAGGCGGTAATCTTCTATCAGTGCCCTGGGGAGGTCGGCTGTTTTTCCCAGGAGCCAGGATGGGCCTCATCTGTAGTTTCTGAAATAAAAGCTTTAACATATACATTATCGTTAGACTTATAACTACTTATCTTAAACTAAAATTTTCCAACTCTTAAGTCCCCTATCATAGATGCAAAAAGATGACAGGCTTAATTAAGGTAAAGGTTGACTTTTGTCAGGAAAGCTTCTAGCCTAGCTTATGACTTCCCACCATTGTTGATAGGAGAGACGTGGATCTTCTTGCTGACGCATGTAAAGAATTACATATCAGCAAATCTAGTAGTATGTAATCAGTTTATTAGTGGCCCGTTCCCATGGAAGAGAACAGGACTGGGTAGATTAGGGGGTGAAAGGCAAAGTTTCAGGGCAAAGCAGGGTGAGAAAAGCAAGAGCGGCTGAAGACCAGGGTGGCAAAACCCTGGGCAGCCTGAGGCCGGGTCCCCAGAGGCCTTGTGGCCCAAGAGCCAAGAGCACCCTGAGCCCCCGAGAGAGAGAGAGTCCTTTGTTCTCAGGACTTATATAGTTGGTGGGATAGGAGGGAAAAAAGTTACATATTGATTAATGGGTAAATGTGGCACCAGCTTTCCTGGGGGAACGTGACTACCCAAACTTAGGGATGTGTGGGGGTCTGTTAGCCCGAATCCTTATCTTGCTCCAGACTCCATTTGGTCATCCTGTTGTAAAACAAATATGTGACAGGAGGCAGTTAATTAAAATTGGGGCACTTTCCAAAGTTATTTATGGGCTCTTTCTGTGGGCACTTGGGACCCTCTCCCACATTCAGGCCTTGGGATGAAAGCACAGTTTCAAGGCTTTCTTTCCCAGATAGTGGAAATGTTACATAGAACTTCAAGGACTTTCCTTCTTTCTTGCTAACATAGTGTTTCTTGTGATGTTGGAACACCTGGTAATATTATCAGACCAGGCTCAGGACTGCTGAGTTAACATGTGAGACTTGTCTCCTTCCTCCTTCCTGCCTCAGTTTACTATTTATTCTACCTAATTGGTAAAAGGTGTTTCCTGGCAACCACGGTGCTAAATGCTGGCCAGTGACAGCATTGCAGTCTCAGAGTTCTTCCTATGCTGTCTCCTGCCTCACCATGACCTGATTTTAGTTAGAAAGTTTTAATTTCAGGGTATTCCTGTGTGGTTACTTCAGGTCTCTAAGTTTGTAAGGCCACCATGCAGGCCTCCCTTGAGCTTGTCAGGTTTAACATGTAGCCCGTTTTCATCCATGCTTTAGACAAAAATAATTCTTTTTTTTTTTTTTTTTTGCCAAAGTCGCATATTTGATATGGCACTGTTAAAGAACAAAATTTAACTGAGTAGATTTTAATTGATGAATTTGGTAGCATCCCATCTAGCAACTAGAAAGGTGCTCTGAGGAGCTGTAGATAATGGAGGGCTTTTATAGGCAGAAAGAGGGTGTGACAGGAAAGTTAAGAGTGGATTATTTCAATAAAGTCATTTCTCAGGGGAAGGCAAAGCTTTTTTTCGAGCAGATTACCTTAATAAAGGTGACCATGAAATTCCAGACTGATTGGTTTAAAATACTGAGGCAGGTTAATAAGAAGCTAGAAAAATTCCTTGACAAGTAGAATGAGGAAAACAGAGAGAAAATAGTTAAATAAATGGCTGAGAAATTACTAGCCACCTAAAAAATCACAAGACCCATCCTCCCTAACCAAGGATACTTATGAGCAAATGGTTTATGTCTCCCCTCCCCAACCATAGAGTGATATCTTAAGTCACCACAGACAGGGAGATAGATAACAGTGACCTAGTTAGTGTCATTACTGCCAGCCAAACCCTGAAGTAGATAAAGTCAGAGGAATAAATAACAAAAGACAAATCTAAGATAGAGGTGAAGCTGACTAGGACATGATTCCAAACATGATTATACATTCCTTTTGATGGATCAGCATATTAAAAAACACATCTAAAAATCTAATGAGTATTCTGATTGGGATCACCCTTAAAATATCCACTTGCAAAAACAGATAAAAACCTTAAAGACAAAGGACCCAGTGCATACTCTTCATTGAGTATACCTGTGCCTCCCTTTCCTCAGGTGTGAAAATTTATTATTATTATTTTTAATCCTCACCTGAGTATAGGTTTATTGACTTTAGAGAGAAAGAAATGGTTAGAAAGAGAGAGCGAGAAAGACAGACAGACAGACGTCGATGTGAGAGAGAGACATCGATTGGTTGCATCCCATACATGCCATGACTGGGAATGGAACCCACAGTCTAGGTATGGGCCCTGACTGAGAATTCAACAAGCACATTTTTGGTGTATGGGACAATACTCCAACTAACTGATCCACCCAACCAGGATGGTTTTATTTTTTTAACAGGTATATTTTGATCCCCTTCACAAATTTCCATGGTGTAAATACATCGAAAGGGCTGACTTTAAATTACATTACCAATGTGACATCACTGCATTGGAGTTCTAAAGAGGTGTACATAGTGGTTCAGGTGAACTGGCTTGAGCTGGCTCTAACACACCATGTCTGTGTCACTTTTCTTCACACCACAAGTCTTGGTGTCAGGGACACAGACACTGATAACCATTATTAACTGTGGGGGTTCAGACCAAGTCACTCCAAGACACACCTCTATAGTATGTGGATTATTTTGAGCTAAGGACAACCATGAACCTGTGTGTTCAAGAGAAACTTCTGCTCCCCATTTTACTAACTAGAAAATTTTGAATTAGAGGCTTTGCACATAATGAAGAGATTATTGTGTAACACAGTGAAATGCTTCCTCTCTCTCATGGCCTGCACACTAATAACTTCTGCTATATATATATGCTAATTAAATACAGCAATTCTACTAGAGGCTTGAGCAGTCCCCCTGTTGGCGAAGAGGTAGGGAGTTATGCGGAAAATAATGACTATTTTTCAAAGATTCACAGGAGTCTCCATAACTGGACTCAAATCAGCAGGCCAGCAGACCAACTGGGAACACAAAAAATTGAGAGATTTCATACTCTTCTTTGGATCTTTTATGGTCTGTCTACTGACAGCACTCCCTGTTTTCCCCCTCTCCCATACCTTTACAAAAGATGCCTGGATTTCAGATTCTTTTAAGATGGATCTGATAATTAGTTCTCCCATTTTCTTGAGCTAGGCCTTCTTGATCAATTAAACTTGCCTTGCTCTAAACTCTGATCTATTGAATATTGACCTATATTTTGATCATTGGGCACATAGATCTTCAGCCTGTAGCAGTCAGAGATAACCTAGCGGTATGGCAGGGCAAACTACTGATTACTGAACATGTGCTCTCCCTGCCAGGACCTTCTGAAGTCCCAAGGAGCGTAACCTCATCCTTAGCTTAGAGTGTCATGTAGATCTCATCTTCCCTTTCTGTCTCTGGACCTCTCATGTATGTGGTGGCATCTCTGACTCATGTATGCAGGGTTCCCATACATATGTATGCCATTAACTTGGTCATTTTCTCATGCTAATCTGCCTAGTGTTTATCTGATTATTAGACCAACTGAAAGATCCTTGGGAGTAAAGGAAATTTCTTCTTCTCCCACACCATTTGTCTTTCATTAATAGGTTAATTGTCCATTATAAATGCAACAGTATTACAATTACACTGCAAATAATATTGCTGCCAAAATGCTTATTGAAAACAGCATTATTTTCCCTAGTCATTTTGATTGTCTAAAGCTTATTTTCTAGAAGAAATCATGGTAACTCAATTCTCTGAATTTCTGCACATTGATTATGGTTGTCTGTGACCTTTATACTTAAAACTCACTTTTGCTGCATATAAAATTCTTGGTTCACATTTTTTCCCTTACAAAATCTTAAGTATGTATAATCTGTTTTCTTCTGGCATTGAGGGAGAACAGAGTTTGCCTTTTTGGGGATGGTGATTATTTTAAGCTGGTTATTTATTTTCAAAAACATGAAAGACTCAAGAAAAATCTTTGAGTTCTCCCCTAACTGCCTAAAAGAATTTAGATTGATAGCCCTGGCCAGGAGATCAGTTGGTTAGAGCATTGACCTGTTATGCCAAGGTTGCAGGTTCTATTCCCAGTCAGGATACATGCAAGTATCAGTCAATAAGTGCATAAACAAGTGGGAAAACAAATAGATGTTTCTCCTTCTCTCTCAAATCAATCAATCAATCAAATAAATAAATGAATAAGAGAATTTAGATAGATGACCTACTCCAGGAAGAGAGCTATCATTACAGATAACTATGGTTTAATATAAATGACTATGTGCCAAATGTGGTAAAACCTAGCAAGCCCCCTTTGATCAAAGTCCTCTCTGTGTCCCATTGTTAAAGATGGCCTAGCAAGCATTTGTTTATTTTCCATCTCCATGTGGATTGCCTTCTTCCCTTTTGAAGTCTTAAACCATAAGTTCTCTGTCTCCTTAGCTCAACATGGTATATAAACCTCAACTTATGGAGTTGATATTCTTATGGAGTCTCCACACGTACATATGTAATTAAATTTAGTTATTATCTTCTGTTAATCTGTCACATGTCAATTTGATTATTAAACCAACCAAATAATTTAGAAGAGTAGAAGGAAAATTATTTTCCTATACTGCAGCATAAAGAATCTTGTCACAGCCTGATAATAATCTAAAAATCTATTTCCTCACAAGTCACTTATCTTATTGTCTAGATGCCCAAAGATATTGTCTTTGAAATCCAATAATTCACTACAATATGTGTTGGCATTGAGCATTCTGCATTGATATTCTCAGGTTCATAGGATATTCTTTTAATGTTTCCAATGTGTATATTGTTTTACTTCAAGAAAGTTTTGTTGAATTACAGGTTTTAGAATTTTCTCCTTTGCATCTTCAGGAATGCCTATTATCCTTTCTTTTTAATTTTTATTTAGTGACTTTAGAGGAAAAGAAAGTTAGGGTGTGGGAGAAAGAAATAGAGAGAGAGATCGATCAATTGTTTGTTCCATTTATTTATGAATTCATTGGTTGATTCTTGTATGTGCCCTGACCCAGGATTGAACTGTAACCTTGGCAGGATGATTAACCCAACTGAGCTATTGGGCCAGGGCAGGGACTCCTATTATCTACCCCCAACACACTGGTCAAATATATCATAGTTTATTTAACACATATTTCTGTGTAAGTATGTTCGTAAGTGTGGGTTTCACATGGTGCTTTTGTTCCTACCAGGAGCTGTCTGCTCTTTTTATCTGTATTTATAAGAAAAAGTCTAATTGTAATAGGGTGAGTCAGGCCAGATCACTGGGGAGCAGAGGAGGGGACCTCAGTAGTAACATCAGAGCCAGCAGGTTGCAGGAAGCCAGAGAGGCTGCCTGGATTGAAATCACAACCAAAACCAAATGACAGCCTTCCCACTCCCTGGAGCTACTGTAAACAACTGGTGAGCTCGAGACCCAGTAGGAGAAAGCTGTATGAGGCTGCATGGGGCCAAAAAAGTCAAAATACATGTGTGTGCTGGAAGTCAGCAAGATGCAGCAGGGGCCAAATGCCCTGCCCTGGGCTGAGACCCTCATGCACCTGTGTATACCTGGAAAACTTCTGCTCCCTTCCATAAAATGGGTCAAAGACAACTGTGACAAACATGGCCAACATTGGCTCACATGGGTTGAAAAGCTGGATACTCCCACAGCATGTGGGATTTTGGAAGGGAACTTGAAAACACAATGTGCCAGAAGACTCTCTCTCTTGCTTGCAGATGCAGGGCCTACTTGGGGTTTAGGCCTTACACGGTTGGAAGCCCGCTCACAGAGGCAGAGTCCTGCAATGGGATGTGCCTTATTGGGTGCCAGTACGTGAGACACTGCGACCCTGTGCAGCATGGCACATGGGTCCTGGACTGCTTCCATTCCCTTGCCCAAGAACACTTCTGGGCAGGCTGGGAGCAGCACACGGATGCATGAGTTGGGAACATTCCTTGGTCCTAGGGGTGCAGGCAGTCTTGGGCACCAGGGCCCCATGAATGGAACTTCCTCTGCATAACCATCTGGAGTGATCTGGCAGTGCACCCCATACCCTAGGAGAGAGACAGATCTGCCTAAGGCAATGGTAACACTAAACCCACAAGTGCACACCAGAGAGAGAGAGCGAGCTGGAGGATGGAGACCCATTTGTGTTGCCAACTTGGGCTCCAAAAGGACAGATAAGCAATAATGGGGAACTTCTGGCAATGAATTTGGATTTCAGTCTTTCTGGGAACATGGGAATTTCTGTGCTTTGCTGGAGGTTGGCTTGGAGCAGGAATGTTCTCAGCGCACACCCCTCCTACTGGGTACCCTGTTAATAAAACCTCTTTTGTTTTCAACAAATCTTGTGTTATGCTTGTACATGGTGGCAAGTAGCTGGACCCCAGGCTACCCAGTTACATAATTTTGTTCTGTGTCTAAGAAGTCATTTCCCTTGGGGACAGCTGTTTTCAGAAGAGCTAAGAGTTTCTTTAGTACAGGACGGATCTGTAATTCCTCCCCTGCAGGCTAGAAGCTTGGTAACATGCTGTGAGACCCACAGGGCAGGGGCTGTTACTGTTTTCTGGGTCTGTGGTTGGTCCAGTGTCCCGCACAGTGCTTGTCCTCCACTTAAAGGAATTGGGCAATTAGCCATGACGTTGGAGCAAGTAGCCTGGTGGAAGGTTTTTCCAACTACTATTTCCATAATGTAGGTTGTGCAAGATAACAAATCTGTATCAGTCTTTCAGTGTCTGCAGGCATTACTTTCCTTTAGGTCTGTCTGCAAACAGCTGGTCTCCACCTGCCCAACCAGGGAGCTCTCTGTGGATCTGCATTGCCAACATTTGCTGGACATCATCCCAGGCATCTTTGTATGCCTATAGATTTATAGAACTCTGTATCTTGCAGCTTCTTGTGGCTGCTGGTGATCCTTGGTATTCTTTGGCTTATAGATGCATCACTCTAGCCCCTGCCTCTCTTATTTTCATTTTGATGTTCTTGCCTATCCTCAATATTTGTCATATTCTCTTAAATTTATTTTATCTTTTTCCTTTTTGAGTTTCAAATTTCAAATTCTTCTCCTTTTCACTTTCTATCTCTCTTAAGGTGTTGTTGGTTATGTTTATTTTCTCTCATATTCCTTTAGTGTAGTCTTTATTTCTTAACTTTTTAAATTTTAAATTATTTCCTGAGTTGTCACTTTATTTCTGAGTTTTCCTAATTCTTATTTATATTCTTTCACATTTTCTAGCATTCTCTTAAGGTTTTTAGCCTGTTTTGAAATGATAGGTTACAGTTGTGGTCTGTTTTGTGAGCATGCTTTCTTTGTCTGTAGGAATGTCATCCTACTTTTTATTCTATTTTTTTTCCTGAAAATACCTTTTATGGCTTTTGATCTCAATTCTTTTCTAATGCCCATTTTTTCCCATGAATTTACTTTTCTTAAACATTCAAAAGAAGCAGAGTTTAGGAGAACTTTTTCACTTAGCAGTGCCTGCTGTTGTCTTAATTGGTGTGCTAAAACATGGAAGCTTGCCTTCAGAATTTCCCCTTTCCCATTTTATCTGCATTTTCTCTTTTCTACTTTTCTCTTGTCCATGTCCTACAGAATTCTTATTCCATCCCGGGAGTTTCCCCTCTGTGTGGGGTCTTGTCCTGGAAGGAAGGCTTGCTCTAGCCCTTCAGCTCTATCTGTGGGCCCCTTGCACTTAACTTGCTATTGGATGGGGGAAAAATCCTTTCTGTTTTCAGCTGCTGTTCCCTCCATGCTTTCATGGGAGAACCTGATGCTATTTTGGAGTATCTTCAGGTCCATCAGATGCTTTATTTTCCCTGTTTCTGCTTGTACTATGCAGATATCACCAGGTCTTGCAGTTATCTGTGGTTCATCCTTACTAATCTTCCCTTTTGGGATTAGGCATATATCTTGTCAACTAGCTTTGTCCCAAGTATTGTCCATGGTTTTGGTTTTGCTATCTAGTTACTCAGTCCATAGCACCTAATGGATAAATGACCCTTGATCCATGTTTAATTTTTTTATTGATCCATTCTCAATAATTTGCACTTTGGACTCTGACTGGAAATAAACTCATTAATGCAGAGTTAATTAAAGTAACCCTCCCAGGAAAGCCCTAACAACCAAGCTGCTTAAAAGTAACTATTCTTAAAAGTAATTAAAGTTTCCTAAACCAGAATCTCTGACAACTACTTAACATGCCTTAACATTTTAAATTCATCCAATATATTTTAATTGGGAATCAGTCATTTGTTGTGTATTCTATTAAATGTTATTCTGGATATAAATAAGTACAAAGTATAGTCGCTCCCCTCAAGGAGTTTCTAATATATCTGGAATTTTATTGGATACATGAAATAGGAAAGTAATTTATAAATGACAATGATATAAAATGTATCAATTGTTTCACCTCTTGTTGCAGATTGACCATAATGTATCAAGTGACAACTCCCCTTCTTTATAGTTCTCTATAATCTATTAAGGAAAATGGATGTGATAGGTATATTTTTGATCTCAGACATCATAATCTAAAACAGGATAGATTGTGTACTTAAGAAAGAAATTGCAAATATCTAAGAACTAAAACGAAATTCCACATGCATAATTGAGGTAGAAAAAATAGTTCTTTTACCACCTTAAATGAGAACTCAATGTGCTGAAACAATAGGTATAAAACAGATAAATTGGAAATAATGATATACATAAAAATTTCCTCAATTTATAAAATTGTTAGTGAGCTCTCATTCTGCATTTGTATTTGATTTGCTTTTTTTCCTGTTTGCATTGTTACATCCCTTCTTTTACAGCTTGGTTTGGTGTCTTGTTTGATTTTCTGGTGATTTTCTATGAAGAGTTCAGTACAATGGACAACCAGGTCAGGAGCTGGCTCTGTCAAAGACCCTGGGCCTTCTCTGGACTTTGGCTTTTTTGTTGAAATGAGTATGGAATACCATGTGTGGTAGATAGAATTCCAAACTGTCCTGCAAGGTGTCTCCCCGAATGTACAGCCTGTTGAATCCTCCCCTTGAATGAAGGTGGGACCTGAGTTCCATGGGGTATGGCAAAAGTAAAGGAATATTATAATGGTAATTAAGGTCTCTAATGACATAAAATTAATCATATGAGAGATTATTTTAGGTGGGCCAATTTATCACACGAATTTTTAAAAAGGGTCTCAAGAAGAAACAAGTCTGACAGGTCTGAAAGCAGCAGCAGAAGACGCTCTCCTATTGGCCTTACAGAAGCAACTGCCATGTGTGGTAAGGACCAAGTGGCAGGGCACAGCAGGAGGTCCCTGGGAGCTGAGGCCTTCAGTCCTACAACCACAGGAGCTGAATTCTGCCAACAGCCAGTGAGCTAGAAGAGGACTTGGATCCTCCAGGTAAGAACTTATCCTGGCTACCACCAAATGGATTGTAGCCTGAAACCCTGAGCAGAGGGCATGGCTTAGCCTGACTCCTGAGCCTTGTGAGCTGTGAGATAATAAATGTAGGTTTGTTGTGAAGTTGCTAAATTTGTGGTACTATTACACAGCAATAGAAAGCTAATACAACAAATTTTCAAAAAAGCCCTTCTTGTGAATTCCTGGGTTCCAATTCTCCCTTTCCCCAACTTCATCTCTGCCTCACAGCTCAGTCCCTGGGATGACCTTTGAAAACACCAAGTAGATAAGGTCACTTAGTAGCTAGGACACAAAAAGGCTCAATGCCTGCCTCTTACATGAATGAATGAAGTCAAGAAAGCAAATAGCTGGATACTCCAGAAGCTCTCTGCTTCCTCACTTTCACTTTTCTCCAGTGTGCACATTGACAGAATGCAGGTAAATATTTTTCTATTTTCTATTGGGTATATATGGTTAAAATGTAAGACCCTCACCTTTGTCTCTGAGGCTCTCACAAACTAGTTTATAGAGAAAAGGGGGAAGTTTCAAGCCTTCCTTAGTGTAAGCTGGCATTTGTTATATGAGACAACAGGGAGATTTAAACTATGACAACAATATTATACAGTATAGCTGCTCCTACAGAAAAACTGTGTAACACAGTGAAGTAAAATATGAAACTTAAGGCGTTATGGAAGAAACCAATGACTTAAAGGAGTTCTATAGAATTAAAACTAGCTTGCAGCATTAAAAATCAACTAATAAAATTAGTTCAAAATATGGACTTAATTTAACAGGTCTCGTTTCAGTAAATTTGACAAAATGTGGGTAACATTACCATCAGAGAAAATGCTAACATACGATATTTGCAATTTAAAATTACAGTAAAATGTTGGGTACTATTTTAATCAATACTACATGTACATATTTAGAGAGATTTTGTATTCTTAAAAAATCTGTTTTATACATTTTGTTTACTCATTGTTTTATCTGTTTCTTGAAATTAATATGTTAGTAGGAAAATAACTTTAATAAATGTTTTATTCTTGAAGTATAAAGATTTTGATAGAAATTAGCCTAGATAAGCCAATTCTAAAGTTAAAAATAGGTTGCATCATGCTGTTATATCTGTGGTTTTGAAAATACTGTAAATACTATTTTATTAATTATACTCATAATAAGTTTAAAAAGAGAATCATATATAATTCTTTTTCAAATGAAAATGCTTCAGGTATAGATGAAGTACTTTAAAAATGTGTTTCTTAGGTGGGTCTATGTTTTATGGACTTAAACATTACAAAAAATTTTAACCATACACAAAGTAGAGGGAAATGTAATGGATGCTTCTATTGGTTTCTTATTGCTCCTATAACAATTTACCACCAATTCAGTGACTCAAAACAATACAAATGTATCTTACTGTTCTGTAGGTCAATAGTCAGGCTTGGGTCTCATTGAGCTAAAATCCAGGTGGTTCTATAAGAGAATCCATTTCCTTGCCTTCTATGGGCCACCTGCCCACATTCCTTAGCTTGTGCCCTCTTTCTTCATCTTCAAAGTAAGTAACATGATGGAGTCCTGTGAGACTGCATCTCTCTGTGGGCTGAATGTTTATGTCCCCCCCAAATTCATGTTAAAATCCTAATGCTGGAAGTTATGTTATTTGGAGGTGGCACCTTTGGGAAATGTTTAAGTTGTTAAGGATGGAGCCCTCTCAAATGAAATTAGTTCTCTTATAAAAGAGACCCTACAGCCGTCCCTCTCCCTTCTACCACAGTGAGACAGTAAGGACACAGTGAGAAGATCCAAGCTATGCAATAGGAAGAGAGCAGCCCTGATCTTGGACTCCAGCCTCCACAACTTCAAGAAAGTTCTATTGTTTATAAGCCACTCAGTCTACAGTGTTTTGTTATAGAGACTGAATAAAGTAAGACACCCTCCTTCTGTTGTTAGATCTTCCTCTGACTCCGATACAGCTGGGAAAGTTTCTCAATTGGTAAGGACCCAGGCGATTAAATTGGATCCACTGGGGTAATCCAGAATAATCTCTTCATCTCAAGATCCTGAACCTTAATCACATCTGTGAAGTCCCTTTTTCCATTTAAGGTAGCATATCCACAGGTCCAGAGATTAGGATGTGGACATATTTGGGGGGCCATTATTCTGCCAACCACTATGCCATGTATCCAACTTTTTGCTTCAACATTGGCAACATTTTGTCAGTATTGATTTTTCTCCTACTTCCTTACTGTTTTCTGGAGTATGAAAGCTAATTCCAGAAATCATATAATTTGCCTGTAAATACTTTCAGTATATTTTTCTCTTAAAAAAACCTATGACCACAATATCACTTTTATAGCAAAATTATCAATCATTCATTAGTGTATAGTATCCACTTCATGTCCAAGTTTCCCAATCTTTTTTAAAATGGGTTTAAAAAAAACTAGTTTGTCTTAATTATGACCCAAACAAGGCCCACAAACTGCATTTGGTTGATATGTCTCTCCAGCCTTCATTACAACAGATCTCCCTCCTATCCTCCTCCTTTTGTTTCTGATGTTATTTGTTGAAAAAAGAAATTGGGTCATTTGGTATGTAGAATTTCCTACATTCTGGATTTGGCTCATTGCTTTCTGGTGGTGTAATAGAATGTGTTCATTTGGTTCTTACATTTCCTTAAGCTTGTAGTTAATTATAGGCTTAAATAGATTTATGTTTCTTTTTTTTCTTTCTTTTTTTTTAATTCGTGAGAATACTTTAGAAGTGATGCTGCATATATTTCCTATTGTATGTCAGTGTGCACATAAAGTCTGGTTCTCCCCGTGTTGGTGATGTTAAAATTGTTCACCTGGACATATTTTAAAATATCCCCAATTAATAATTAATAATAATAATAATAAATATTTACTGCTTACCAAATACCAGGCATTTTGCTGGTTGGTTTCTATATGGTTTTCTCATATGACATTAACTATATTCATAGATTTGCAAAAACATACCAGAATTGGTTGGTTGGAACTCTGAATTATTGCTCTGATCTTCATTACATTTCTTGTAACACGGGATGATTCCTGCTGATTTATAGGCTTATTTTGAGGATTGAGACAACGGAAAAAACTTTGAAAAGTCGATCACGTTATGGTACACTGTTGTAACAGTAGAGTGAGTTAAAAGAAAAAGGAAAGAAAACCCATAACAAATAGTCATTCTGACCATCTCCTCCTTTATTCATCACACTTTTCTTAAAGGCACTTCTTGTGTCAGTCTTCCAGAAGCGCGATCTAGAGGGCGGAAGGGAAAGGGAGCAAGCCATCGACTCCAAGGACAACGCAACAGTGAGGCCAGAGCAGCTTGCTTTCTGGAGCCCGCTGCTTCCCCCAACCCGTTCATCCTCCGCCAGATGCCCCTTAGGCTCCCCCGCAGTTGTCTAGGGGACAGCAAGCTGCCCTTTGGAGCTCTTAAGGAATGCTGGGAGCGCTGCTCCCGGGTGCGGTGGGCGGGGCGCACAGCGGAAGCCCGCCTTCCCGTGCGATAAGGGGACGGGTCTTGCTTGAAGGAGTGTGTACTTGTAGGCTGGAAAGGTTAGAAGGTGGAGGGATTAAAGGAAAAGGAAAAAGGACTAATGGACATGGCCTATAGAGTGGTGCTTACTGGGGGAGGGGATGTAAGAGGACTAAATGATGATGGAAAAATACAAATAAAAATTTTTTAAAAAGCGATTACTCAGGGCGCGCTCCACCTGCCTTGTAAGGGGGCCGGGGAACCTAGCCCACGAGATCCCTGAGCCCACCTCCCCTGGCCTGCAGGAAGGCGATCTTTCGTCCTAACGGCTTTTGCGTGCTCAACTGACTTTTCCTCCAGACACTCCACTTGCCTTTCTCCCCAACTCCGGGATTTTCCACCAGACTTGAGGTCGAGGGGGTGGGGTTTCAGGGCGACCAAGCCTTGCCAGTCAATGCGGAAACCGGAAGCTGCGAGGCTGCTAGGCGGCGTTTGGAGGACGTGTGACATGTTGGGGTCCTTGCAGGGAGTGCTGTGGTTTCGGATCTGCTCTGTGCCCAGTACAAGTAGGATTTTACATGTATCATTGTAACTGCTATAATATTTGTGCTTCTAGGTTAATTACTGTTTCTTGTCACGGAAAACTGGTAACTCCTTGCCCTTTTAAGATCGCAAGTTAGTCTATTAAAAAACAGTATTTTGGAGATTAGTTATTTATTTGCTAGAAAATCACTATTAAGTAAGACCCATGTTATTAAATTGTAGGTGTTTCTCATTTCCTAGTTTACTGATGTAGATTGAAAAACATCTATTTTAAAATACTATTTAAGATGAAAATTTTAACCACAGCCATTGACATTGTGGTAATATAAGATAATGAGCAAGCAAGAGAAAAAAATTACAGGTCAGTGTATAGTAAACCTTTTTTAATGCTTTTTTTGGGGGGGTGGGAATTTAGATATTCAAAAACTTTTAAGATAAAAATTAGTCAATGGATAAATTATTTTGCTCCCTATTGTGGATTGCAGCTACTATTCTTATGTGTTGGCAAAGTAGAACAATGCTGTATATGTGCCTTGTATATATATTTTATACTATAATTTAAAAGACCCATTCTTGAACAACAACATAGTGTCATTTGTCTTTAGCCCTGTGGTTCTCAGCTGCTGCTGCTGCTTCTTTATTTTTATTATTGGTGAGGTTCCGTATCCATGTGTCACAGAGCAACAGTCATGTGCCTTTTAAGAAGTGATATATTTTCCACTTTAATAACAGCTGACCGAGTGAAAGATTATTAAGCAACAAAACTCACATTTCCTATTTTATTTCAGGTAAAGGTGCTGTGATTTGGGGGAGTACAAGCCAAATTACAGCTTTCACACTTAACACAGTCTCATCTACTAGTTCTGTTCTTTAAAAGGGGAGAAGGTAACTCAGTGATATACCCCTAAACCTAGGCTCCTAAGACTTTTTAAAACAAAATTTAAAAGTGATTGATTTAGCTCTGAAAGAAAGCTCTTGTTACAGGATATTGTTAGCTTGTATGGTTCTCTCTGTGTGTTTATATTTCTTTTAAAAAAATTGTAGCAAAACCTACATAACATAAAATTTACCATTCTAACCATTTTTAAGTGTACAGTTCAGTGGCATTAAGTCATCCACATTATTCTACAACTATCACCAATATCCATTTCCAGAACTTTTTCATCTTCCCAAACTGACACTCCATATCCATGAAATAACTCCCCATCCTACCACTCCCAGCCGCTGACACCACTGTTCTACTTTTGTCTCTAGCATTTTGACTACTCTAGTTTCCTCAATAAGTGGAATCATCATAGTATTTGTCATCCTGTGACTGGCTATTTCAATTAGTATAGTGTCCCCAAGATTTCATCCATTCTGTAACATGTATTAGAATTTCATTACTTTAAATTTTAAAAATATTATGGTAAATACACATAAAACTTACCATCGTGCCAATTTTTAATGATACTTCTACAGCAATTTTCTTACTGAGGTTTAAGATTTCTTTGTATATGTTAGATAACAGTCCTTTATTAGATGTGTCTTTTGCAAATATTTTCTCCCAGTCTGAGGCTAGTCCTCTTGTTCTCTTGAACCGTATTATTCACTTTTAAGTGTATAGTTTAGAGTTGAGTATATTAATATTTCCAACTAATCTCTAGTAGAGCTTTTCTGTCTTGCGAAACAAACTCTGTGCACATGAAACTATAATCCCCTATTTTCCCTTCCCCAGCCCCTGGCAACCATCATTCCATTCTCTGTTTCTATGAATTTGACTGCACGAGGGACACCTACAGTAGGGAATTTGATTCCATCTCATAAATGGAATCATACAGTATTTGTCTTTTTGTGACTGGCTTATTTCACTTAGCATATGTCCTCAAGGTTCATCCATGCTGTAGCATGTGTCAATTTTTTTTGCTTTCTAAAGGGCTGAATAATATTCTATCTTATATAGATGTATATATATTACATTTTATTTTTCTATTCATCCATTGACAGACATTTGCTTTTTCCCCACCTTCTTTTAGCTATTGTGAATAATGCTGCTATGAACATGGGTGTACAAATGTCTGTATGAGTCCCTGATTTCAATTGAGTAGATATCTAGAAGTGAAATTGCTTGATCATATGATAATTCTATTTTTAATTTTTTGAGGAACCACCATACTGTTTTTCCCACCAGCAATGCACAAGAGTTCCAGTTTCTTCATGTCTTTGCTAACACTTGTTATTTTCTGTTTTTTTTTCTTTTCCTTTTTTTGTTGTTAATAATTGTCCTGCCCTATCTCTTCCCATCTTTTTTTTTTCTTGAGTGATTTGTCTGAGATCACACACTGGGAAATAATATAGCTAGGACAGAGATGTCTCCAGCTGCCTAGATTACATAGCCTGGGGTGTAGGGTAGGATTCAGGAGCTACCAAGCATTTCTGTGTACTTCCCTTTTAGAAGAAAGCAGTTTTCTCAAAGAGGTTCAGGGAAGATTGTCACTACTTCTCTGTTCACCAGAGAGCTACTCTAGTGTTTCCTTGGTAAGAGTCCAACACAGGACTGGTGAGACATGTGTTCTGTGTATCTGTTTGCCAGTCTTTAAATTTCTGCCTGGTCCTTTGATCAAAGGAAACAGAAATAACTTCTATATTTCTTCCTGTTCCTGTGATGTATGTAGACTGTTAAGCATTTAAAAGCAGATGATGGACCAAAAAAGCAGTAATATGTATAGTTCTAAAATGTTTGGGGAAGTAAGACTAAATATAAGCCATTATTGCTACAAACATTTATTGAGCACCTATTGTTTGCAGGTACCAGATAGGAGGGGGAATATGGAGGTAAGCAAGGCAAAGTCCCTGTATGCGGGAGCTTAGAGCCTAGTGCAATAAGAAATGCATTGTATATCATGACCAGTACACACAGATACATGTACATAAAAATGGAGACAAAAGTTTTGTGAATAAACTTTGCTGTGCCTTGCCTTTACTATATGTAGTATAGGTCAGTATTTTCTGTTGTTTTATTTTTTAGAATTCTGGTCACAAATCACCAAGCTAATTTTATAAACCAGTGATGGGTCAATTTTAGCTTTTGGAAAAATTCTGGGATAGTAGGTATTACTAAGCTTTTTTGTTTTTTTTTAAAAAGATTTTATTTACGTATTTTTAGAGAGAGGGGAAGGAAGGGAAAAAGAGAGGGAGAGAAACATCAATATGTGGTTGCTCTTGCATGGCCCGAACTAGGGGCCTGGCTCACAACCCAGGCATGTGCCCTGACCAGGAATCAAACTGGAGACCTTTTGGTTTGCTGGAAGATGCCCAGTCCTCTGAGCCACACCAGCCAGGGCCAAGCTGTTCTTTCAGAGTCATTACCTGTGATGTTAGGAATAAGAAATATGAATGTGGTAGAAATAAAAATACCACAGATTCAGCACTTTAGTTTCTTACCAGGGGTCTCTCAGGACCCTTAATATAGAATCTAGTTTCCTTACTGACAAGTAAGGAGGGGTGGTGAGAAGCATGTGTCTGCCTTTTGATTCTAGGCCAGAACTATGGTTGGGAGGCCTGTATAGTTTTCCTGCTGGGTTATCATTTGATGAGTTTACTAGTACTGGCAAATTGAACTCAGGGAGTGGAAACAATAGCATTTTAGTAATTTTGCTTTAAAAAAATTTTTTTATTGTTACCACTTAGTTCATGTCCATTGATTATATATACAAGTTCTTTGGCTTCTCCATTTCCTATACTATTCTTAATCTCTCCCTGTCTATTTTGTGACTGCCTATTATGCTTCTTATTCCCTATACCTCCCCCCACCATTCTCCTGCTCCCCACTGATAATCTTCCATGTGATCTCCATTTCTGTGATTCTGTTCCTCTTCTAGTCATTTGTTTAGTTTTTATTTTGTGTTTTAGGTTCAGTTGTTGATAGTTATGAGTTTGTTGTCATTTTACTGTTCATAATTTTGATCATCTTCTATTTCTTAGATATGTCCCTTTCACATTTCATATAATAAGGGCTTGGTGATGATGAACTCCTTGAACTTCACCTTATCTGGGAAGCACTTTATCTGCCCTCCCATTCTAAATGATAGCTTTGCTAGAAGAGTAATCTTGGATGTAGGTCCTTGCCTTTCATGACTTGGAACACTTCTTTCCAGCCCCTTCTTGCCTGCAAGGTTTCTTTTGAGAAAGCCAAAAGTCGTATGGGAACTCCTTTGTAGGTAACTGTCTCCTTTTCTCTTGCTGCTTTTAAGATTCTCTCCTTATCTTTAATTCTGGGTAACTTAATTATGATGTGTCTTGGTGTGTTCCTGCTTGGGTCCAACTTCTTTGGGACTCTCTGAGCTTCCTGGACTTCCTGGAAGTCTATTTCCTTTGCCAGATTGGGGAAGTTTTCCTTCATTATTTGTTCAAATAAGTTTTCAATTTCTTGCTCTTCCTCTTCTCCTTCTGGCACCCCTATCATTGGGGTGTTGGAGTGTTTAAACTTGTCCCAGAGCTTTCTCAGCCTTTCCTCATTTTTTTAAATTCTTGTTTCTTCATTCTGTTCTGGTTGGATGTTTATTTCTTCATTTTGTTCCAAATCGTTGATTTGAGTTCCAGTTTCCTTCTGCTCACTTTTGGTTCCCTCTACATTTTCCTTTATTTCACTTTGTGTAGCCTTCATTTCTTCCTTCATTTTGCGAACATACTCAGTCATTTCTGAGAGCATACTGGTTACCAGTGTTTTGAACTGTGCATCAGATAGGTTGTCAATCTCCACCTTGCTTACCTCTTTTTCTGGAGTTTTGATCTGTCCTTTGATTTGGGCCATATACCTTTGTCTTGGCACACCTGCTATGTTGTAAGGGGCAGATCCTTATGTATTCACCAGGGCAGGGCAACATTTTTTTGCTGTGTTGTGGCACTGTCTGTGGGGGAGGGGTCAGAGAGGGAACAATGCCACTTGCTGGCTCTGCTCTAGTCCCATTTTCCATCACTTCCCTTACGTCCCACAAGTGGATTGTGGCCTCTCAGATGCTGATTCGCAGATGGGTGGGTTCATGTGTGTTCCAGGGCCCCTTGGGCCTCTCCCATGGACTCTCCCATGATCCTGAGAGTTTCTTCCACTGCCACAACTCCCACAGATTTTTACATCTAGAGGTTTTGAGTCTTTAGTTTCCCATACTGAAACCGTGGGTCTGTGGTCTGTCTTGCTTCCCAGTGGTTCTTCCCAGCTTATTGGCCCATGAATGTGGGACCAACTGGTCCACCAGTCATCTCCTTGGCAGTGGGTCCTCTCTGCCTCGGCTGCCTGTCTCTACCCTTCCTACCAGTCTGGATGAATGTTTCTTTAACTCCTGGGTTGTCAGACTTTCATGAAGTTTGAATATCTGGCAGTTCTGGTTGTGTTTTGTTTTTAAATTTGTTGTCCTTCTTTTGGTTGTGTGAGGAAGTGAAGCATTTCTACCTATGTCTCCATGGTGGCTGGAACTCCTGGGCTGCTTTTTCCAAATCCTTAGTGTATCAATACATGAGCAGATCCACCTAATTTTGCTTTTTAAACTCAAACCAGCTTGTGCAAAGGAAAACTTCTAATATGGGCAGAATTATTTGTCACTTACAAGAAAGCAACATACATAATATAGCTTTTATTCAAACCTCCCATTTCTTGGTTTTACAATCTAGTGATACAAGATGGATAAACACATTTTTCTCCCCTGTATTTATTAATAAGGCAGGGAGAGGTAGTTGCATTTGGCCTGGGTGTAGTAGTCATACTGCTCTGATGAAGGAGCAGACCCTCCTTTCATTTAGTTTACGACAACACATTTTTCTCTGCATTAGCTTGTAAAAGAGCCTGGGCGAAAGATAATAGTAGCATTTAGTTATTTAGGCTGCTAGGTAGTGGTGATTTTAAATCATTGACCTCTTTATTATGATTGAGATAAAATTTAAGGTTTACTTTTAGTGAGGAAAGTATATGGGGACTTCAGATGTGAAGCATTAGAAAGTGCATGTCAGTAAATGAGTGGAGAAAACCAGGTTCATCCTATGATGGCCACAGCTTATAGATTTCTTCCAATTATTGGCATTTGTTTTCTGCTGGTCTTCATTCCCCCTATCCTGATTATGGCTGTTTGAATTATTGCATTGAGTTTGTTGGATTCTTCATATTATAAATTTTATTCTATAATCTAATCCTGACATACCTGCCTCCTAGAAAGATTTACTTTTAAAAAATACTTTCATTTTTAAAAAAAATTATTGATTTTAGAGATAGGAAGGGTGGGTGGAGAGAGAGAAAAAGAGAAAGAGAGAGAAAGAAACATTGCTTTGTTGTTCCACTTATTTATGCATTCATTGGTTGTATCTTGTATGTGCCCTGACCAGGGATCAAACCCACAACCTTGGTATATCTAACTAACTGAGCTGCCCTGCCAGGGCTAAAATACTTTTGTGAACATCATTTCTATCAATTTTCACAACATCAGTGGAAGTAGGTACTGTGATTCTTATTTTTAAGGCTCAGAAATAGTCCATGGCTTGCTCAAGGTCACAGAGCAGAGCTACAGGTTGGGTTTTTTCCAACATAAATTCATTCTCTCTTTCTCTCTCTCTTTAGATTCTCTCTCTGACACAGGATAAAATACTAGAAGAGGAACAAGTGGCTGCTCTTATGTTTTCTACTTTCCTGCCAAGGAAGGCAGTCTCATATCTCTGTCCCCTGGGGGTGGGAAAGTCTTAGTGCTCCTAATTGCTTGTGCTCAGCAGGTTTCCTCTAGCTGTGTTGGAAAATGAGGAAACAGTTCTGCTCTAAGGTTGTCTTAAGGGTAAGCACAAGGAGATGGTCACTTCATACCCATCTGGAAGCAGCCATCAGGTCGGAGTATCTCATTACCTGATGTGTGACTTTGAATGGTGCCTGGCATGGTAGCCTTGCAGTGTGCCTTTTGAAAGAAAATTAAATAGTAAGATCAAATGGTTGCTTTTTAGGTATTTTATTGAATCAAAACAAAGGAAATTAGATGGTATTAAATAATATATCCATTATTCCTTAGAGTCTCTCTTCTGTCTTTTATGAATATCAGCCAAATAGAGAGTTTATGCCCTTAGATACACTGGAGAATGTTACTAACATTTGTTCAATCATTCCAAAGTTTGTGCATAGATGGATGACTTTCTCCTTGTCTACATCATTAAGTACAAGGCTTATAGGGTAGAATGATCCACAGGATGCTTATGCATCCTAAGCTGCCTGGAACAATCCTATATTTATACTGTGGCCCTGTTTTTATTTGCATTAATACCACTTTTTACTCTCAAAGGTGTCCCCAGTTGGAAGATAAAGTACGTGTTGACTCTAGTTATGTGGCATGTGTGGTTCAGCCTTAGAGACAACAGAGGTGGTTCTAGGTAGAGAGTGCAAGGTATGGTATGTGATCACTGATGGTCTGGACCTGGTTGATAAAGACACTGTGGATTTTCTGGCTGGAGTTCCAGTGAGAGCAGTGATCCCAGGTTACATTCACAGTGGCTCCTGATCTCTCTGACAGGTCATACTTAAAATCTAGCACTTGTGCACTGTTCCCTCTTTAATAGACCAGTGCTTAATATATTTAATGCTATTTGAATGCAGACTGAGGCATGATGAAGACTTGAGTCACAGAGCCTTCATTTTACTCCTGTGGTATCATTTCATCTGTTCTGAAAAGCCACAAAGGGGAGTGAGTACAGTATTTCCTAGCATAGCAGAACAACTATCATTGCTCTGTTTGAATAATCCCAAAGTGATGTCCTCATATTGTCAGTTTCTGAAGGTATTTTCAATTCTGGGGTTATGTTTTACATTTTTGGTAATAGCTCAAAATATGTTTGCCCCTATTTATTTTTCTTGGGTGGGGTTTTAAAATTTTCCTAAATTTAGTGCTCACTTATTATAAAACATCACCATGAAATAAGCAAAGGGCTTTATAGAGGCTGGGGCTTATGTGCAAGTGTGGACAGTTCATAAAACTGCATCTCACAGAGATTATTTTAGATGCTACAAAAATGAGTGTTCCTGACTCCTTCCTTGCCTAACAACTAACCATAGGAAGATTCCTAGATTCATCTTAGAAAATCATCTTTGCAGAATAGGATTTCTTTTATTTATGGCTCAGTTAGGATCTATGGTTAGTCTCTCCCAGCCCCCCTGCCCTGCAAGACTTCTGGAGCTGCTTCCACAGCTGAGTGCTCCGTAGCCTCTAGGTTACCATTCATTTTAAGATTCTTGTTTTGAGCAATATTAGTTGAGGAACCTTAAGTAGAATGTCACCTCTTATAACCTATCTCAGGCCATCATTTTCTTAACCTTTCTCTTTAGGGGTGTCAAAAATAGATGCTTTCAGACTTGACTTGGGGTGGTAAATATACAATACAGTGTATAGATGATATATTTTGGAATTGTGCACCTGAAACCTGTATAATTTTGTTAACTAGTATCACCCCAATAAATTCAATTAAAAGGAAAAAAATAGATGCTTTCATTATACAATGCACAGTTCATCTATGACTCAGGTGAATCCATAAACATTGTAAAGGTTCCCATAGAGCCACTGTTCATACATGTCTTATTACAGAAGGCAACCCAGAATTTTAAGGCTAATACGCAGATGAAAAGCCCATATTGTGAAAATATATATATCATATTTTGCCATGTATAATGTGCACTTTTTTTGCCCAATTTTTTGAGGGAAAAATAAGGATGCTCATTATACATGGGTATAATGATTACATACAGTGGGTATAATGATCCTATGTATGATGTGTGCAAAAACGTGGGTGAACATTTTACATGGCAAAATACCTGAACACCATTTTCAGAGATGGCTCTGTCAGAGCCTGTCCTCAGCCCAGAGCTGAGAGGTCAGAGCCCAAATTGGAATGTATTTCTTGGATCTCTGAAGCACACTGTGTGTGAATAGTCTCTTCTTTTGTGGAAAAGAATGTAGAAAAGTAATGAACCCACACCAAAACATTACAGAGGGCTTATGACCTATTAATTTTTAAGGCCCTGGAGGGTGTTAGTGAATCCGTTTAGGAGTCAAATTATACTCAAATAATATTTGTTGACTTTCCCCATTATGTCTACTAAAGCATCCATCTTATACATTTTCATTTAATGATTTCCAAAGTGGTGATAAAATTTTATCATTTCAGGGGGGAAGGAATTCTAAGAGTATTATTCTGGCATACCCAGTTGTTATCCTTAACAGTAATCACACATACAGTATTATCATTGTAAGAGTAAAGGACAATTTGTTCTGTTGGGAATGTAGATAGAATTCTGTACCTCATTAGTTCTTAATCAAAGGGAGCTAGTGATAATCGCATTATTGAGAAACATAATCCAAACCTTTCACTTTTCTCTGTAGGTACATGGCTAAGACCTGAACAGCATCTGCATCTTACCCAGGATTCCACTTTCCTCCTGGTGAATTCTTGATGGATCTGAATCTTGGTTGCTGGCAGCTCCTCGGCAGGAGAAATGGCTACTATCAGATTTGGGTTTGGAAGACTGAATTTTTATCTGTTAAAGAGGAGGAGTTCCTTGCTGTTGAAACTCATAGCTGTTGTCTTTGCTGTGCTTCTATTTTGTGAATTTTTAATATATTACCTAGTGATCTTTCAGTGTAATTGGCCTAAGGTAAAAACTTCAGCCTATGACAGTGAACAAGAGACTCATGAAACTGTCCTGAAAGCCATGTTTTTGGCTGATACCCACTTGCTTGGGGAAGTAAGAGGCCACTGGCTAGACAAATTACGAAGGTAGGAGCTAAAATCAGGAATCATTCTGAAATTCTGTAGGCACAAAGGTATAGTCCTCTCCCCACGGGTCAGGCTTAATGGCTTCAGGGTGCTCATTAATTGTTTCCTCTCACAGAAAAACATGGGACATTTGACTTTTCCTTCAACTTACTATTCACTGAGCATCTTTTATATATAGAACCCAGAATTTGGAAGGCAGGTCTGGGTTTGAATCTCATGACTTTGGACAAGTTACTCAGGCCCTGTGAGCCTTCTCTGCTTTCTTGTTTGTAACTGGGTTAATATGAGAAACTCCTAAAGAAAATGCCCACAGCAATGCCCAGCACATGGCTGTGGTCAGCGAAGGTACGTTTCCCTTGCCCCTGGATAGGGGTGGACACAGGGTTAGGTTGGTGGACACCTCTCACAGTCACTGGTGTAATTTTGAGCTCACTTTGTTTTTGTCCACTCTGGGCAGGAGGAACAGAGCAGATTTGTGGCTTTCTCCCTGGGGAGAGGATCAGCTCCTGTCTCTCTGGCTTAGACCTGCCCAATGTAGTCTTTTCCCACTGAAGACTTTTTAAAAATTTAATTGTGGTGAAACACACATAATATAAAAGTTACCACCTTAAACAGTTTTATATAAGTGTAATTGTAATTGTCCTTTTGTGACTGGTTTATTTCATTTAGCATAATGTCTTCAAGGTTCATCTTTTATAGTCTATTCCTACAAGTAGGAATGTCCTCTGAGTGCTTTGGATATAAATGAACCTTGTATTAGGTGGCAGGGGGAGATGTGTGATGTCCCCAGGGGTGGATGAAGAAGATAAGATGAAAGAAGGGCAGAGTAGAAGATGATACACTCTTCTACTCATAGTTTTAAACCAGAATAGGCATGACATGGAGAAGTCTAGGGTGAGATTGAGCTCCCTTGTGCTCATTTGTGTCTTACAAATTGTGCTTTATTTATGAGCTGTACCCCAAGCAGTCTTCGCCATCCTGTTGCTCCTGCTGTTTCTACATGCTTTCTTCCAGGGCAAATAACATTAAATCAAGAAAACCTGAGAAATATATTTTGAGAGGTATCTTTAGTGAAGATGTACCAAGCAGCAATTTAATTTACATGGGGCCTGAAAAGTCCCCTCTGACCAAAAATTACTGTCCCCCATTTATATGCCCTAGTACAGAACATTTCTCTTTTGCAGGAGATGGGGGGAAGGAGCCAGGAACATGCCTTAAAAAGGAGGGAAGAACTGAGATTTTGAGGGAAATGACACAGATCAGAGTTGGTTAGGGAGGAAAGGAGGAAGGTTGAGAAAGCACTGACATTTTTGAACATCTAGTGTGTGCCAGAACTTTACAAATGCTATCTCATTTAATTGTGTAACTATTCTGTGAAAGTAGGTTTTTATTATCTTCATTTACCAATGAAGAAACTAGGAATCAGAGTAGGCAGCATTCTCAAAACTTCACAACTGGTTATTGTGTAGAACTGGGATTTTAAGCCATTGCTTATCAGATTTCCAGATCCCAGGCTCCTTTTATTTGTTTGTCTCACCTAAAGGCTGATTACTTGTAAATCTGAAGTCTATAGGATTTATAGTTTTGAAACAGGCTAGTCTGTTTCTCTCATTGTCTCTCCTCAACTCTGAAGGCAAGAAATTGAGATTCCTTCAGGAAGAAGTGAAAGTTAAGCCAGATGCTGCTGTCTCCTCAGTGTGGTGCAAAATCAGTCTCCATTGGGCAGCTTTGGAAGCTGTGATAAACTCTGGCCCCTGAGACTCTCATGACTGAGTGATGGCTTTGCGGTGCAGTGTGGGGCTGGATCTGTGGGTACCATACAGGGGAAGTTAGCCTTTGATATTGGGAGGGGCAGCCTGACTCTCCTTTGTACCTTTGCTCCCCATGTTTAATCAGATATGGATTCTTTGGCCCTTGCAAAGTGGATGGGAATGTGAGGGTGGGGCCGTGGGAGGAGAATGGTACCATTTAGTTCACCTTTTAAATGGTCCATAAGACAGATGTAGGCTCCACCCAATAAACAGACTGATACCTTTTTCCTAATGGCCTTTAGAGAATGGCAAATGGAGAGAGCCTTCCAGACAGCTCTGTGGTTGTTGCAGCCGGAAGTTGTCTTCATTTTGGGGGACATCTTTGATGAAGGGAAGTGGAGCTCCTCTCAGGTAGGACCCTTTGATCCTGGTACCCTAATCCTGCTTTCACGGTCCTGTACAGGCAACCCAGAAAATGTGTGAAGCAGTATCAGGTAGGGTTGGAAGTTTTTTGCTTAGTCTCTATATTAAAAATGTATAGTCTGTCTTGAAGATTATTAGAGTCTGTGTCTAATGCCAATGTCGAGTTAGGTTGACTAATCTTACATTTGCCTATGTAGGAACTAGGTAGTGTAACCAGACACCACTTTGTTGGAAAGCACATTCCCATGAACCTCTTGAGAAAGGGGAAAACTGCCAGGATGGATGCTATTTCAGTTGTCACCTAAATTACCAAATACACACTGAAATGTAATTTGACTTTACACTCTTATTTAACCCCGAAACTATAAGAATTGTGCTACATAAGTTATTTGCTACTATCTTATTTTCTTTCTTCTGAGGGAGAGGTACAGAAGGAGCCATTGGCCTTAGAGTGAGGTTCCTTGGCTTGGATTAAAATGATGGAAAGAGAGGCTGTTTTCACCTTAGTGGTCAATGCTTTGCTTATTACACTTCTGGAATTAATAGTAATAAAAATGAGCTCTTCTTGCTTCTTAAAAATGTTTAGTCATTAATGATTTTTTGGAAGATATTAAAAATTCATCGGTATTTCACAAGACAATCCAAAGGCTGTACAAAGAAAGTCTTGGTCCAGATATGATAGAAACCCACAGTTTATAGTGTTGCAATGTTTATTATAATCTGGTTCAAAATTAAATATGAAATAATGGAATGCTATAAATAAAAAGCAACTAGTATAAAATGAGATTGGATATATATGTTGCTTTTCCAAATTAAGGGCAACATTTTGTGTTTTACTAATTTTATGCTATTCTGTTTGACATTATTCTGACTTTAAATATTATTTGTTAGAGTGAAGTCTGTAAATGTATTGAAGAACTCTCTACACAGCATGTTTTCCTAGGTTGGGTTGTACTTAAAACTTTTAGGATGAAGTTGATTACTATTCAGCTAGGTATTGTCTACCCTACAGTATCCAATTGATGTTTTTAAGCTTAATAAAAATTAGAACTATATGAACATAATCCTCAAGATTTAGTAGTTAGATTTTGTTTTTACCCCATTGTCATCAGGTCTCACTTCCTCAGTTGTGGCCATAGGGAGATGCTAATGCTGAAGCTGTTCTTATCCTTGTCTTGGTGGAGACTCATGAGTTCACTTGATATTTCCTAAGTGCCTGTTCTTTTCTTAAAAAGTATATTTTATTGATTATGCTATTATAGTTGTCCCAATTTTTTTCTCCCCTTTATCCCCTGTCCGCCCTGCACCCCCCACCCTCCAGTATTCCCCCTAACCCTTAGTTCACGTCCATTGGTTGTACATACAAGTTTTTGCACTTCTCCATTTCCTATACTATTCTTAACCTCCCCCTATTTTATGCCTACCAATTATGCTTCTTATTCCCTGTACCTTCCCCTACCATTCTGCCTCTCCCCCTCCCCACTGATAACCGTCCATGTAATCTCCATTTCTGTGATTCTGTTCCTCTTCTAGTCATTTGTTTAGTTTTTATTTTGTGTTTCAGGTTTAGTTTTTGATAGTTATGAGTTTGTTGTCATTTTACTCTTCATATTTTTGATCTTCTGTTTCTTAGATAAGTCCCTTTCACATTTCATATAATAAGGGCTTGGTGATGATGAGCTCCTTGAACTTCACCTTATCTGGGAAGCACTTTATCTCCCATTCTAAATGATGGCTTTGCTGGAAGAGTAATCTTGGATGTAGGTCCTTGCCTTTCATGACTTGGAATACTTCTTTCCAGCCCCTTCTTGCCTGTAAAGTTTCTTTTGAGAAATCAGCCGATAGCCTTATGGGCACTCCTTTGTAGGTAACTGTCTCCTTTTCTCTGGCTGCTTTTAAAGTTCTCTCTTTATCTTTCATCTTGGGTAATGTAATTATGATGTGCCTTAGTGTGTTCCTGCTTGGGTCCAATTTCTTTGGTACTCTCTGAGCTTCCTGGATTTCCTGGACGTCTATTTCCTTTATCAAATTGGAGAAGTTCTCCATTATGTTTTTAATTAAGTTTTCAATTTCTTGCTCTTTCTCTTCTCCTGGCATCCCTATGATTAGGATGTTGGAACGTTTAAAGACGTTGCAGAAGTTCCTCAGCCTCTCCTTATTTTTTTGAATTCTTGTTTCTTCATTCTGTTCTGGTTGGATGCTTATTTCTTCCTTTTGTTCCCAATTGTTGATTTGAGTCCCAGTTTCCTTCCCTTCACTATTGGTTCCCTGTATATTTTGCTGTATTTCACTTTGTGTAGCCTTCATTTCTTCCTTCATTTTGCGACCAAGCTTAATGAATTCTGAGCATCCTGATTACCAGTGTTTTGAAATGCGCATCAGATAGGTTGCCTATCTTCTCCTTGCTTACCTCTTTTCCTGGAGTTTTGATCTGTTCTTTCATTTGGGCCATATATTTTTGTCTCAGAGCACCTTTTATGTTGTAAGGGGGCAGAGCCTTAGATACTCTCCAGGGCAGGGCAACGCTCTTTGCTGTGTTGTGGCACTGTCTGTGGGGGAGGGGTCAGAGGGAATAATGTCGCTCTCTTGTTCTGCTCTAGCCCCACTTTCCAACAAACTTTCCCGTGAGACTGGGTCTTTTTCCTGCCTTCACAACCACCACAGTATTTTACATCTAGAGGCTTTGAGTCTTTAGTTTTCCTGTCCACCAGCCCGTCCTTACCCCCTCGGTTCTCTCTCCGCTCACTGGGCTGCCTGTCTCCACATCTCTGCCCCTCCTACTGGTCTGGATGAATGTTTTCTTTAACTTCTTGGTTGTCAGAGTTCCATGCAGTTTGATATTCTGGCAGTTCTGGTTGTTTATTGTTTTTAAATTGGTTATTATCTTTCTTTTGGTTGTGCAAGGAAGTGAAGCATTTCTAGCTCTGCCTCCATCATGGCTGGACCTCTGTGAGAACCTAAGAGCCTGTTATAATATGTGATGATGTGATTTTCAAGCTGGGGTCCATGTGTTGTCTTTAGGGGATCTTGAAATAACAGCTGTATGAACCAAATATTTCGGGGGGTGTTACCAGTTAATATGTTAAAATGAGGATAGCATTTAATTAAAATTTGGCATCAAATTAAATAATTAAAATAATTAGTTTTAGAAAAAGAAGTTTGACATAAAATTGGAAAGTTTAAGTTCTATATTAGCTTTATGGACATGTAATTTGGACAGGGGAATTAGCTTCTCACCATCAAATATGGAACCATAGGGAGGAGACCCAAGGTTCTTGGGTCTCAGCAGTGACCTTTTATCTCACAGGCTTGGGCAGATGATGTGGCGAGGTTTCAGAAGATGTTCAGGCACCCGCCCCATGTGCAGCTGAAGGTGGTTGCTGGTAACCATGACATTGGCTTCCACTACCAGTAAGCAGTTCACTAAAGTATTGCAACACAAATGCTCTTGCTAACTACAATTTTGAAACTACCTGGGCCGTGAAAGCTTTACCTGGGCCGTGTGGAGGAAATTTGTGTAAGATGTAAGCTCTGGAGTGTAAGCTCCATGAGGGTCAGCATTTCTTGGTGCATAGTACACTTTCAACAAATCTCTTAAATGAATGACTTGTGTGTGCCCTTGGTGATTCTAACTTAAAAGTTAGTTTTAATGGCCAGTTATTTTCTTTGGGAATTGGAAAACAAGATAATTTAGACTTAATAGCTAACTATGTAGTGCTTATGTGCCAACCTGCATTAAACACTTTACTTCCATACATTAACTCATTTAATCTTTATATGCTCCAATTATTTTACCCATTGTACCTGTGGGAAAATGGAGGCCCTGGGCACTAAGTCTCTTGCCATATAGACCTCATGGTCAGTCAGTAGTGGAGCTGAGAGCTGCACCTTGATAACCTGGGGCCAGCAGGAACTCTGAACTTACAATGCTAGTTGGGGGCTCAAATCCTGAAAGGTTTTTTTTGTGTGTGTTCATGATAACTCTTAAGAGGTTTTTAAATGGCTTATTCTGAAATATGTTTCTTTTTACAATTGAATGTAGGATGGACACATATAGAATAAAACGATTTGAGAAAGTTTTCAACCCTGAAAGGCTGTTTTCATGGAAAGGAATTAAGTGAGTATTATTTGTGAATTCTTATGTCCTTTAGTCCTTGGAAACTTAATTTTTCTAAGGTGACTCCCATACTGGGTCAGACCCATGGTCTGTCTGGCCTGGTTCACAGTCTCTGACAAAGGTGCCCCAGGCTGTCCTCATTGATGGTCCTCATTGGAGTCACCACACTAGTTTTCCCTAACAATCCACAGTGGCTGTGTCACATGACTTTGCCTAATTACTGAAGGAATTTTATTCTTTTTGTTGGCACTGTCTCTGGGTAATATAAATTTAATCAGTCCACTTTGTAAAGGGGTATTTTTTATTTGTTCAAAATTTACTTATTTCATTTTATAAAGGATGTTTTTGTGGTTATGGTGTCCTAGGATGTGATGACAAGTGTGCTTGCACACTGTGCTCTGCAGCTCTGTGCCTACCCTCCCCACCACTCCCACCAGCCTTGATTTTTAGATCAAAGCTTCTTAACCCTTTAGTCTGACCATCAGTTCTAGCTCTCCCTCTGCAGGGCAGTTTTTGTGCTCATCTTTGTCCCTGGACCCTTTCTGGTCTCTGTGTGTGTTTGCAGCACAGTGGACCAGGCAGTACATACACAGTATTCTAGCTATAGACCTAGTGGAAAGAGAAAAGGCAGGACAGGGTTTTTTCCCCTATATTGATCATCTCCTTGCCATGGTATCCAGCATTCTGTTGGCTTTGCCCAGAGCAGCTCACTGGGCCCATCAAATGATAAAGTCTATGGGAAGCTCCCAGAGACCAGGTTTCAGTGGGTTCTCCACAAATGCTCACTTCTTCCCTCCTTTGCCTATAGAATAGTCTCTAGTAGCCTCCTTTCCTGAGTCATAATGGAAACTTGACATAGTGTCTCCTTGGGCATAGAGTTTAAGAAATTTTAATTAAACACACTGATCATATCATTTGATTAGTCAGTTACTCATCTCTAAAATTCTTTAAATTTCAGGCAGTCTTTATGACAGGTATCTTATTCATACCCAGTTGATATGAGTGCAGGAAATAAAAGCATATTTAATGGGAGTTTATAGAAAAGGTAACTAAAGTAAAGTGGTTGCAAAGGAGAACCATAATTGACTCCATGTGAGATTATCCATACCAGTCAGCTCTAACCAGCACTCCAGCCCCCCAACCCTGCCTGTTTGCTGAGTACACAGACATTACAGAACGTTGCTCATACTTCATTTATGTACTAACAATATCTACCATTCACTGAGTACTTTCTACTGGCAGGCCCTAGTCTATGTATTATTTTATTTAATTCTTAGAATGATGATGGTGTGGGTGTACTATTTATATCCCCATTTTGTAGATAAGGCACAAAGAGCCTACGTAACTTGCCTCAGGACACATGGTTCATTGCTGAGCTTAGTGGTAGTCTGTCCTCAGAGCTTCTGTACTCTTAGATTTCTCACAAGTTCTGGGTTACAAATCCTTTTACCATGTCTTGGACTCCACACTGAATATGCTATTTTGTTTTCTTATAATCGACTCCTGCCTACAAACACAGATTAGTCAAGTTGAGATTTAAAGCTGTTTTGGGGGTTTCTTCACCCTGTGGGTGCCTAGCTTTCATTGTTGCAAAGAAGGCAATGCACAGAAAGCTCCCTGACTTTCTGTTTGCTCCTATCTGCCTTAGTTTTGTGATGGTCAACAGTGTTGCATTGGAAGGGGATGGCTGCAACATTTGCTCTGAAGCAGAAGCTGAACTCATGGAAATTTCTCACAAACTGAATTGCTCCCGAAAGGTAGGAGATCATCTGAATAGTACAGGTCCTTCTGTTCTGGCATCTTTTAAGGGCACTGCCAGTTGGAGCACTTTGTGTTTTTTTCAGTCTCTCAGCTCCCTGTTCCCTTCCTACCATGCACTGAATAATGGGTTTGCCAGGTTAATGGACTGATATCTGACCAGAAACAGCGCTCTAGCCACTGTAAGAATGGGCATCTGCGGCCGGCATCAGCCCCAGTCCTTCTGCAGGTGAGGTGGGGAGAAAGCAGCTCCATGTATTTGGTGGAACAACACAGGGGGCTACACAAGTCACCTCTCACTCCTCTCTAAATCCTGGACAGCATTTTCCACTTTACCGGAGAAGTGATGCTAACTGTTCTGGGGAGGACGCTGCACCTCCAGAAGAAAGGAGCATTCCCTTTAAGGAGAGATATGACGTGCTTTCTCGGGAGGCCTCACAAAAGGTTTGACAGTGTGCCAGAGTCTAAAAAGTCACTGAAAGGCAGGTGACTTTTGTTAGTTTTGACTGAGGGGCAGAGGGCACAATTTTGGCAGTATCTCAGATATTCATGTCATCGTTTTGTTTCTCCCCACCCACCTAGTAAATCCACTTCTATTTCCTAATATCCAGTTAATAATATCCTCAGCTGTTCTTTATTCAGAGTTTTTCCACCAACTTAAATGTATTTGGAAATGTAACTGGAACTTAAGAGTTAAATTTTTAGGGATTCTCAAAATGCTCTTTCCTAAATATATATTTATATAATATATTATATATAATAACATATAAATATATTTATAAAATAAATTTATAAATATTTATAACAATAATGAAGTCTGGGGTAAGAGGAATAGATTGTCTCTTAAGAGCCTGAAGTTACTTTTGACAGAGTCTAAACAAACCAAAGGAGTTTAAAGAAAAATTAAAGCAGTCCTATGAAGTAGGGATTTCATATTTAACTTAATGAAACCAGCAGTGGCCTAGCTCTGGGCCCCAGCAGAGCTCTGTGCAAGCACTGACCACCCTTTGCTGTCCCCTGGGTATGGTAGCTGCTGTGGTGGCTCCAGCCTCGCCTGGTCCTGAGCGGCCACACCCACAGTGCCTGCGAGGTGCTCCATGGGGAAGGAATCCCCGAGCTCAGCGTGCCCTCTTTCAGTTGGAGGAACAGAAACAACCCCAGTTTCATCATGGTAATGTGAACATTTATTTTCGTCTCAAAGCTTTCATAAGTATTTAAATCAATACAGTAATCAACTATTAATTGCTGCAATCTGTAAAAATATACAAAAGTTGTAAATGTACTTCCCCCTCTCCACATGCACACTTAGTTTGTTACACTGCCCCCTGTCTGAACACCTTCCTGGAATTATTCCAGAGGGGTGAGGGAGGAGCGGCTTACAGAATATTTTATCCTTCAGGGATGGCAGTGTCCTCTGATATTAGACTCTGTGTTTATGTAAGGAACCTGGAGCATTGCTTCATTGGGTGTACTTAGCCATCTTGTCTTGTTGTCCAAATGTGCCCATGTACTCTGGCAGAAGAATGTTACAGCTCTTACAAGCTGATTAAGGATGTTGTTTCAATTAGTGATTACCTGATATTTCAACTCCTTTCTTTTGCCCTTGGGTTGCAGCATCCAGTTGATAATGCTTTTATGTCGGGTTCTTCTACTTCATAAAAAGATGGGAAAAACCTCATGTTGTTGAATTCAAAGTAGTAAATGACAACATTCCCCACAGCAAAAATGTCTACCAAAAAAAAAAGCCCATTCAGATTCCTCTAGCACATGTATATCTGGGTGACACATTGCTTATTCTACCATCAAGTGGCATGAAAAATAGCCTTGTACTCGTGTTTCTCGATGACTATTGCTCTAAATCTCTATGCCTCTCTGAGTAGCTTTCAGGTATGCCCACTATACTTTAGAGGAACCCCTGATCCCCCTCTCACCACTGCTTGGGTAGGCTGAAGGCTGTGCCTCCTTAAGTTCCCGGTGAGGAGAGCTACTTCCATACCTCACCTAAGTAAGCCAGGAAAGCTGCCTTTCCTCCATTGTTTCTAAGTTAGATTGATGTGTTGAGCTGTGTGTGGAGTACTTACTGCAGCATAATATTCTTGTTTCCTTTCCAGGGCAGCATGACACCCACAAAGTATGCCCTGGCCAAGTGCTACCTTCCCCTTGAGGACACGGTTCTGATCACATACTGTGGGGCAGCTGGGTTCCTTGTGGTCATTATATTAGTTGACCTTGGACTTCTAGCCTCACCTTTTCTTCTTGGTTGTAAGCTGCTCAGAAAATTTAAGACAGTGTGAAGAGCAGGAGACTTTTTGCATTTAGTAATAAATATCAGAGCCAAAGAAACTGAACATCAGGCAGTGCTCATGTGAGATGAGACCAAAATAGACTCTTTATGCACATCATAAAATTCTAAATCACTGGTGCAAATTACTGCAGAATAAATAGTTGATTGTACTGTTTTCATGCTATAAAAATGGAACATGTAGTCAATGACGATTGTGTTTTCTCATTTTATCAAATATATGTATAATCAAAGATGGTATCTGTACAATATGTAAATGCTATTGATATCGTCATATGCATGCACTGGACAGTCCTTCCTTCCCCAAGGTGGAGCCAGTAGCCTTGGAGCACACTTGGAATTAGTTGTACACAAACCAAACACTGAGTTTGCTTCTGTCCTCCTAAAAAGCTATTTTCAAATTCCTATATATTATAAAGCTGTACACTGAAAATAAATGTACAGATGCTACAAGCAGGAATATATTGTTTACACAGTCTTTTGTACTTCTGTGCTAAATTAATAGAATCAAATTTTTAGATAAGTGTAATTTTCTCTCCAGCAGACTGAGTTGTTAAATCTGAATTTAATGCCTGTCATTGATCAAAATAAATGTGAAAAATGGACTAGGAAGTGGCTTTGGTATTTAAAAATAAATATCTTGATAATTTTAAGCCAGATAAAATGTATTCTTTTTGTATTTTTTCTAAGAGTCTAGTTCTTTTTTCAGTCAAACTTTTAAATAGAAAGTTTAGTTACTGGGGAGTTATTGAGTAATAATGTATGTAACAATATACTATTTCATTTTCTGTGTATATGTGGAGGTATATCTGTTCAGGTTTTCCTTTATGTTTTTATTTTGAAAGTGCAATGAAAACTGAAAATAAGTTTTGCTTTATATGTCTCAGTTCAATTGAGAGTTTTGTCAAAAAGTTAAGAATGAGAGGGGCAGGGATTTGGTGATAATAACATAAAATATGTGTATGTTGCCTTGATTGTTTATAAAGTTGCCATCCTTTCGTGTTAAAGTTAGTAGTATTTAAAACTGGATAAGTTTATAAAGGATTCTAAAAATGCTAATTACATCATAAACTTTAAAATACTTAATGAAGACTGGAAGACTAGAAGGAAGTTACTGAAGCAATGTAGGCCAGACTGTGACTTCTCTGGCTCTGTACTGTTGAACTGTAACTTTGGACATCACCACAGATTAGCTTTGACCTAAGGGAACTGCCCTCAAAGCTGTGGCTGTAGAGAGAGTATAAAACGTCCCTGCTACAGTGACTCTTGCTTTCTAGAGTGCCATAACTTTTGAGGCTGCCTTTGCAAATCTTTCATAATATTTTGAGTTCATATTTCAAATAAAAGTTTTGTAATGTTTCTTCTTCAAAAGGCAGATGAAAATGTCATCCTTTGATTCTCCTAAGTAGACACAAATGTTGACACCCTTTTGCCTTTTTCTTCCTTTTTACTTATGATGGAACCTATGGTCAAATGAATGGTTCAAAAGCTTTGATGGTGGGAATAGTTGACTTATTCCCACTGAGGGAACTTGTAAAAGTCTTTAAATAGTAAAATAATCAATAAACATTTTGTCTGGAGAGAAAAAACATCTTTGGTTCCTTGGAAGAAGCTTGTGATGTTAGTACAGCATTAATTATAAGATGTGGAAGAGTTATATGTATAATATATACGTACATATAATTTTTTAAAATCAAGGAGTATTTTTCAGTGTCCTGATAAAATGTCCTAAATTCTACGATACTATTTATTCCCTTTCTTTGAGCACGTGGTGGGTTATGCTGCCATTTAGCTGTTAGCACAATAAAAACACATTTCTTTTACAGGTATGGCCATAATCAAGGTCCAAAGATCTCCAAGGAGTTTTCTTCAGGAGTTATACAAAATAATATTACATTTTGTGGTCTGTATATTGTAATAAACCAGCAATAAAATAACAACAAAAAGAATATATGAAAGGAGACTGTTGGCCAAGCATTGTGAAAATCTAGAGAATCATTTTTAGACAGGATACCCTTTGCAGTAGTGAATGTGATAGGTTTTCTGCCTAAATATAAAAGGCTCAAAGTAGCTCTAATTTAAATGCCTGAGGCTAGCAGATACTCAAAGTATTACTGAAAAAAGCTTTTCTTGCCATTCTGTGGCTTGGGGCCTTCTCTAAATCTTGGGCTAATGTAGATCAGAAGAGGTGGCCTCTTGTCTGTTTGTAGCTTAAAGCTAGAATTGGAAAGCCTGGCTTACTGCATTACACAAGTGCCTCTACAATCATGCCACGTAACTTGGGAAAAGTGTACTTCTCTGCCATCTATCAAGTTTTGAACTAATCAACAAAATCACTGAATAGATGAATAACAGGGGCCCCCACCCAGAGAAATTTCACTGTAGTGTCACCCAAGTGAGAGTGGTTGGTTTTCAATGACAAATGGGTGGGGGTCGGGAGGCTAGGGAAGGCCATGTTCAATGAGAACAAAAGCTACAAACCAAACCTGAGGGGAAAGAGGTAGCCAGAGGCTTGGTGGTCACACATGGAGAGGACACAGAGCAGGACAGATGGCAGCGAGGATGACAGTGGGAACTCACTACTTTCTACCATGGCTTGGGGCTGACAGGTAGTTTGGAAATAACTGCTCTGCCTGGTGTGGTAGCTGAGAAAGGAGAGCAGGTGGAGAGATGGCGCCAGAAGGCATGCCCACTGCCCTAGACGCCTCATAAGAGTTCGTACTGTTTGAGGTGCATCCTCTGGATGATGTCTCGGCAGTCGTTGAACACCCTCCGGATGTTCTCTGTGTCCACTGCGCAGGTGAAGTGCGGGTAGCAGTAGTGTTTGCCATCCCCTGTCGCAGTGCTGATTCTCTACAAAGAAAAGAGGCGTCAGTGTAGTGGAGCCCTGGCCACTTCGCCCAAGGGCACACAGGAATGCAGCCCCCACCCCATTCATTCTTGGATCAGAGTAGAGGGCTTGGGTGTTGTTTGTTTGACTAAAAATACGGAGCTGTAGGGAGTGTCTACTGAACATACAACTGGAAACCCAAAGAATTTTAGCTTACCTCCTGCCCACAGAAGCTTAGAATTCTTTTGAGACAGGATGACCATTTAAAAGACAGCCACTGAAAACAGAATTTAGGGTAGAATTTTCTAGAAATGAAGGCCTAAACCAACATCTTTCAGTGGAAGTTTCGGTGATAATGAAATGTTCTATATCTTCCCTGTCAATAAGGTAGCCACTATGCTGAGCTGATGCAACAGAGACTGATTTTTAGTTTTATTTAATTTTAATTTAAATTAATTTACTTTAAATGACTAGTGGTTCTGTATGGGTATAACCTCAGCCACGTTACTTTCTCCTCCACATAGACCTTTAGCATTTCCTAGGGTGTCCCTGGGTTAAGTGCTCTGTGGCCAAATAACTGAGAAACACTGAGTTAAACATCATCAGTCATGATTCGTGAGGACATCTTGGAGTGACGTGCTCATTTGCATTGTGAAGCTAAGTGGGGCAGTATGGAGAGGAGCTGTCATGGGCTAAATTGTGCCCCTTCCCCCACTCATGTTTAAGCCCTAACACTCAGCACCTCAGTGTGACTGGATTTGGAGAAAGGGTCTTTAAAAAGGTAATTAAGTTAAAATGAGTTCATTCGGGTGGGTGCTAATCAGTAAAATGGGTGTCCTTAGGAGATAAGGACACAGATACACAGAGGGAAGACCATGTGAGGACACAGGGAGAAGGTGAAAATCTATAAGCCCAGTAAGAGGCCTCAGGAGAAATCAACCCTTCTCACACCCTGACTTCAGACTTCCAGCCTCCAGAACAATGAGAAATAAATCTTCTTTGTTTAAGCCAGCTAGTCTATAGGACTTTGTTATGGCAGCCCTGGCAGACTGATCAGGGGTCATATGGAACTTTCTTCATAGGTGCCCACAGGAATCCCCGATGTCCTTTTGTCCTCCACTTCCACCGCCTATTTTTCTGTAAAGTAGCTCAGGAATCAGCTGTTGGAGAAATACTGGGGCTCGGCAAGGGTGTTGTGCAAATGTTCATCAGGTTATGAAAATCCTAAAAGGAGAGGTGTTTTTAGCAGTAGCTGGGCTTCTATTGAGCAATTAAAAGTTTTTTTTAAGGACACCAAAGTCTGTAAGTTACATATCTTTTTAGCCCTAAAACACAGGGTGAGGTGTGTGGCACAAGGAGAGTAAGTGTGTAGTGAATGAATGAAAATAGGCTTTTTTTCTGTAATAATGTGACCAGTTCCTCTCTGCCTGGAAAGGAATGGAGTTATTACAAAGGTTGTTGCAGTTTGCAAATCTGAAACAGTTTAAATTTCTAAAAAAGCTAATGTTCATTAAAAATAATATGAATAAGCTTGTCAAAGAAAACTGGGCAGTTCCAGACTGTGCTTGGCTGGGTCACCTAACTGCTGTCTTATTCTCTAAGGCCCTTTCTTAGGAGATAATGGTGGAGGTGAAAGAAATCTGAGATGATCTAGTAAAATATGAGGAAGACAGCTCAGAAAACATGTAGGCTTCTAACATGCTAAGAGTATGTGGACACAGGGTTGTGACAACACACTTACGACCTTCTGCTTTAAAAGGTTTGGCAACACTGGCCTTGCAAGAGACTCTCTGGTCCAGGTCTGGGCTGGGGCTTGTAGGTGGTTTCCAGTTTGAGGGACAGATCTGGTTGACTATGACAGGGGCTGCTGGGGGCTGACTCCCTGGCCCTCCCTCCTTCTGCCTCCTTCCATTTTAAGATCCTCCTGTTCTAAGATGACTTTCCACAGGAAGAAATGACCTTGCCTGGGACAAACCTCCTGGTGGTCAGTCCCCTCCTCATGTAGTGACATTTAAGGAGAATACTCACACAGCACTTGGCCCCTTTTCATAGAAGGGTTCCTCTCCTTGTGCCCTCTCCCTTCTCAGCCCCCACCCCTCTTTACCCTCCTAAAGGACAGGTCCTCCCCCTGCACCTCTCATTCTCCTTTTATAACCTTTATTCCCCACCCTCCCTTGGGGCCTTGTGTTACCAAAGTTATGTTTTCACCTAAGATTTGCTCTCGTCCAGATTAAATACTGATAAATAACCAATTTTGCAATCCACTCTGGATGCCTTCTAAGTCTGGGGCTGGGGGTTCCAACTCAAAATTTCTTGGATGACTCACTGCCCTAGGCAAATCCCACAATAAAAAATGTAAGCTGACACCTTCCACGTCTTTATTTCCCTGATTTGCAAACTGCATACAAGCCAGGTTTGTCCACTGTTAGAGAAAAGTTTTCTGCCCAAGGACTGAATGGTGGGGCATGGCCATTCATATTCTATTTTTAATCTTTATCTAAATGCCCAATTTGCACACTTGGTTATGTTTCATTCTCATTAGAATAGCATTTGTGGAACACTTTTTAATGTGTTTTTATATATTATGGTCTTGTAAGATGCTCCTTAAGAAAAGAAATCTTTAATCTACTAGAAGCTAATTTCCCTGAGTGAAGAGACTCACAAAATGCATCAGCACAGCAAAGGTTCCTGGAAGTCTGACAACAGAGAAACTTGTTTCACTTTACTTAACACAGCATTTCCCAGATGGACTCAGTACACAGCCCTTTCCCAGTAGCACTACCTGTTACTTCCTGGGGATACTTGTTCCTGAGATCTCACCTTGGGACTTGGTTTCTTACCCTTGTTACTTTCTCACTCAATATGAGGATTCAAGAGGCAAAAGGGAACATCGTGAAAGGAGGGTAGAGAAGGGGTTCCCAGGTATTGTGCTGAGGATCTGATTCCCATGGAAATGCCCGTCTCCAGCCTGGACCATCCCTGCTGCAGACTGGGCTGATTTCCACTTCTGCACAATGGATAAGTGCTGTCTGGGTATGACTGGAACATGGTCTTGGGTAAGTCTTGGCATCTATTAGTTTCCAGCTAATGAAAATTTGTAGCCAGTTATACACTGTGGCTTATTCAAATGAAAAAAAAATAGATAAGGCAAATAAATATGGTAAAATTTTACCAGTTGGTCAATTTGGGTGAAGAGTATATGGTAGTTATTTATACAATTCTTTCACTTTTTATGTAAGTTTAAAATCATCTTGAAATAGAAAGTAAAAAAAAAGTCTGATTCTGAGCAGGTCCATTTTCACATTAATTTCAGCCTCTTAGTGTTAAATGGAAGACAAAGGATTAAAGGACGACCCAGCATGGGTACTGGTATTTCAGACTCTGCTGAAAGACTCTTTCTATTTTGCAGAATAAAACAAGCAAAAAGGTCCAGCTTGTCTTTGTGCCATTCTTGCTTATAAGCTGTGTGACCTGAAGTTACACATCTAATGTCTGTGAACCTCAATGTACTCAGTGATGAGATAGAGTTACAATATTCCTCTCATCTGTCATAACTTGAGGGGAGATTAAATGAGATCATGAAAGGGTAAGTAATTTGCAAATTGCAAAGAACAATATAACTCTATGGCTGTAGGAAAACAAAAGTTAATAAAATCGCTTACCAAGAACAGATCCCTTATAAAGAACTTGGCTCTTGTAACTTTGGGATCTTCTCCTGCATCTGGTGTTGCTGTAGAAATTACAAATGGAATTTTAATTAAGTAATGAGGACCAGAGATACAACTCTGGGAAATATAAAATGAGTTACAAAGTTGGGCTGTAGTATACTTATAGCATTAAAAGGCATACAGCTAAAACGGCAAAAAGCTAAAATGCCACTTTCATTTTTCTTTTCTCCTTTCAAATCATTTTAATAGTTATAACTCTCATAAAACTTTCTTTTTTGGTGGTGGGGAGATAACTTCCACTCAAATAAAATGAAAGCATCTCATTAAACACTGGCCAAGCCCACAGCTGCCTTCCTCTTCAGCACTCTTTGGAGGAGAGAAGACCCAGCAGTCTCCAGGAGCTGGGCACCAGGCCTGTGGCTGTGGCTTCAGCAGTGGCTCTGCTCATCTGGACTGTGGGGCTGTGTTCTCATTCCATTTGGCTTGTTCTTAGAAAGACCCTCTCTTACTGTTCTTACTACAGACTGCAGCATCTGCAGCCCCTAATTAAAATCAACTGTGGTGACCACTCAGCTCTAAGCCCTTTTGAGCCTTTCTCCCATGCACATTCTATGTTCATGGAATCATCATTCAATAGTTTCTGTGGCCCTGTGAAATTTATTTTCCTAAACTCTAGGCTTCAAGTCAGCTTGTTTTCATCACTCTCTTCCCTTCTCTGTTACTACTACTGTGGTACTGGGAAGCTCTGCGGTTGCTGAGTCATCCCTGACCTGGAGACCTAGCATGTTTGGCCAGGACAGGTGCCTGGGCAGGCCCAGTGCAGAGGGGAGAGAGGATTGAGTAGGAGAGGAGCACAGGGTGACTGAGTATGTGTAGGGTAAGGTCACAATGTTACAAAGTGTGGGAAGGAGGAGGAGCACAGCATAACCAAGGTTGGGGGGAACAGTGTCACTGAGAATGTCGGGGGCGGGGGCACAGTGTGACTGAGTGTGGAGGGAGGAGCACAGTGTGAGTGTGGGGGGAGGAGCACAGTGTGACTGAGTGTGGGTGGGGAGGAGCACAGTGTCACTGAGTGTGGCAGGGAGAAACAGTGTCACTGAGTGTGGGTGGAGAGGAGCACAGTGTCACTGAGTGTGGGTGGGGAGAAGCACAGTGTCACTGAGTGTGATGGGAGTATTGCTGAGAATAGGAGAGGGAAGCTTTTACTATTTCCTAGAGAGGTCAGTTTTAGCCTCAGGCTGTGGTAAGATTAAGTCAGTGTTGGTAGGGATCACAAGCATGGTGTGATTTTGTTTCAGAAAGGTGACTTTTCAGAACTTCAGAGAGTTTTCTGGAAAGCTGAGTGACCAGAGTCAGGGAACATGGGCTACAAGCTGCATTGACTTGATCCATAGCTGAGAAGAGAGGAATGAGGGTCAGGACCAAGGCTATGAGGAAGGAAAAAAAGGAAGAGTGTGTTATCATAGATAGCATTTAAGAAATAATCTCCACAGAGCTTGAGTATTGATTGGTCAGGTGAGGGAATGGGGTGGGGAGACTGGTGACTGGGAAAGTTAGCGTTGATTGCTGAGCGACAGATAATCCAGTAACAGGGAGGGCAACACAGGGAGTGCTCTGAAGATTTCCTTCAGGCAAATGGCATGTTACCTTAGCCTTGGAAAGCACACCCCTCAGCTGTCTGAAGTTAGTGCAGAGGCTGATGAATTTTCTTAACTTCTTTATGGGAGTTTCTAGGAAAGTCCCTTTCATTGTGCTTGATCTAGTTTAGGATTCAAATTTAAGATGTTATTTTGCTATAAGTAAATCTGTCTTACAAGAGCCTTGTTGCCCAGTGTCTACTCAAAACTGAAGAATAGCAATTGGAAATGGGGTTATCAACTCTACTAGGGTTTGCCTGGATAGGACCTTCTTGGCTTTAGCACTGGAAGTTCCAGGTCCCAGGAACACCCACAGATGGTTGATTTCCCTGAAAGGTGACGAATGTCTAGCTAAAGTCATCTCTGGAGACAAGAGATGTAAACATGGTGGCTGAAATCATAGGCTTCAGAGTAAATGGTTCAAAGCCTGCCTTGTCCTCATAGGTTCTACCTGACTGACTTTGTACAAGAGACTTTACCTCTCTCAGTCCCACTTTCCACAAGAAAACACAATAATAGAAACTCTCACATAGGGTTATGGTGAGAGTTCAGTGTGAAGGTCAATGTAAAGGACTGCCCAGTTCACAGCGGTCCCAACTGAGGCACCAAGAAGTAGAACTTATCCCAACTAATGACATGCTCATACCTAAAACCTGCCCTTTCTCAAACTGGACAGTTTAAATGGAAAATCAAACTCTGAAATTTTTACAAATGGAATCCTACATAGGACATTTTAATACTCTCCTACTTGAGGTGGGGCAGTATTCTAGAGGATTGATTTTAGCTAAATTTTTTAGATTCATCTGAACTGTTTGAATTATAGTTACAGGGCTATTGAAAGAACAATTAAGTCTTTTCCTTAATCAGGAGAAACTTGTTTTGAAATCTTACCATCTTCAGGAACAGTATAATTTGCATACTCTGGGAAATAATCTTCAATTTTTGATTTCCCTGCCAAGACTTTTTCTGCCAGCATATCTTGTTTGTTCAAGAACAAGATTATAGAAATGGTCCGTAACCACCTGAAAAGGATATATAAACATACAAATTTCACATCCTCTGTATAGCTGAGTACATCTAACATAGGCAGAATTTAGTGAAAAGGAGAACATTGCCACCTTCCTGATGATATATAGGATTTAGCATTATTTAATACGCCGATATCTTGGTCCCCCACTCCATCTATAAGAAAGACATTCTTGATAAATAATGTTAAATAAACATAGGAGTTTATTTAGCAGTGTAGCACTTTCTAACTTATCTTCACTGAACACATAAATTTACTGGTACCAAAGCTAAGGTTTACTTACATAATTAATACACTTGGATTATGGCAGTATGATTTACTAATAAAGGGTCAAAAACTAGAAGTTAAAGGAAGATACAGGACTCTAGCTAATCACACAAAAAATAGTTTGCAGCTGCCTTGGTTCTTCCCCTGACACTTCTGACTACATCTGAGGTTCTCTAACTTGAAGCATTATGTTAATCAGGTCTATATCACTGCACTGGACAGGACAGGCTAAGGGAAGGGGCTAAGATACAGTGAAGGTGTAGGCTGGAAAGTTCTTTGTTTCATTAAATAGACGCTGAGAAATGGCTTAACATGAATTTAGTGTGTGCATCAGCAAACCTTTAGAAATTCCAGTACTTCAGTGGAATCAAGCTGATGATTAGTGCACAGAAATCTTACTATGTATAAGAAACACAACCCATTCTTCCCCCAAACGGAAATAGCCTTAAGGTTTCTTCTAGTTAAAAAATACAAAAAATGTAATTAAAATGGCAAAATTCCAAGACAGAGAATCTTAAAGGCAGTAAGGGAGAAACAGGAAGTAACATATAAGGGAGCCCTGATAAGGCTAGCAGCAGACTTCTCAATGAAAACACTACAAGCTAGAAGGGAATGGCAAGAAATATTCTAAGTAATGAAAAACAAAGGCCTGCAACCAAGACTACTCTATCCAGCAAGGCTCTCAATTAAAATGGAAGGCCAAATAAGGAGTGTCCCAGACAAAAGAAGGCTGAAAGATTACACCTCCACCAAACCAGCACTGCAAGATATGCTAAATGGACTGCTTTAAGAGCAGGGAGAAAAAGAGCAAGACAGAGAGAGGCACACAGGTACAAAGGGGACAAAATGGCAATGAATAAATACATATCAGTGATGACTTTAATTGTAAATGGATTAAATGCTCCAATCAAAAGACACAGGGTAGCTGAATGGATAACAAAACATGACCCACACATATGCTGCCTAAAAGAGACCCACCTCAGAACAAAAGACCTACACAGACTGAAAGTGAAAGGTTGGAAAAAAATATTTTAGGCAAATGGACAGGAAAAAAAGAGCTGGGGTAGCAATACATAGACAAAATAGACTTCAAAACAAAGGCCATAAAAAGAGACCCAGAAGGACACTTCATAATACTCAAGGAAAGAATCCATCAAGAAGACATAAATATTATAGACATATATGCACCCAACATAGGAGCACCTAAATATATAAGGAAAATTTTAGAAGACTTCAGGAAAGATATAGACAGAAATACAATTATGGGGATTTTAACACCTGCCTGTCAACAATGGATAGATCTTCAAAACAAAGTATCAACAAGGATATTATGGAACTGAATGACCCATTAGATCAAATGTACTTAACATATAAATGATATATATAGAAACTTTCATCCCAAACAAGCAAAATACACATTCCTTTCAAATGCACATGGAACATTTTCAAAGATAGACCACATGATAGGACACATACAAAAAAAGCCTCAACAAATTCAAGAAAACTGAAATCATATCAAGCATCTTCTCAGACCACAAGGGCTTGAAATTAGAAACCAACCTCAAGGAAAAAACTCAAAAACACTCCAAATCATGGAGATTGAATAGCATGCTATTAAAAAATGAATGGGTTAAGAATAAGATCAAGGAAGAAATAAAAAAGTTTCTGGAAATAAATGGAAATGAACACACAACAGTCCAAAACTTATAGGACACAGTGAAGGCAGTCCTGAGAGGGAAGATCATAGCAATACAGGCCTACCTAAAAAAGACAGAAACATTTCAAATAAACAACCTAATCCTACACCTACAAGACCTCAAGGAACAACAACAAAGACAGCCCAGAGCAAGTAGAAGGAAGGAAATAACCAAGATCAGAGCAGAATTAAATGACATAGAGACTAAAAGAACAATTGTAAGGATCAATAAATCAGGAGTTAGTTCTTTGAAAAGATAAACAAAATCAACAAGACTTTAAGCAGATTCATTAAGAAAAAAAGGAGAGAGGACCCAAATAAATAAAATCAGAAATGAATCACAAGAAATTACAACCGACACCACAGAAGTACAAAGGATTTTAAGAAGTTAATATGAACAACTATATGCCAAGACCTTTGAAAACCTGGTTGAAATGGAAAAATTTCTAGAAAAATATAATCTTCCAAAATGGAATGAAGAAGCAGAAAGCCTGAACAGACCTACAACAGCTGGAGAAATTGAAGTAATAATAAAAAAACTCCTGGCACACAAAATTCCTGATGGTTTCACAGAAGAATTTTACAACACTTAAGGAAGAGCTAAACCTATCCTTCACAGACTATTACAAAAAATCCAAGAGGAGGGAAGACTCCCAAACTCTCTTTATGAAGGCAACATCATCCTAATCACCAAAACAGATAAAGACACAACAAAGAAAGAAAACTACAGTCTAATATTGCTGATGAACATAGATGCTAAAATCCTCAACAAAATATTGGCAAACCATATCCAGCAATATATCAAAAAGATCATACACTATGATCAAGGGGGATTCATCCCAGGCATACAAGGATGGTACAATATTCACAAATCAAGAAATGTAATATATCACATAAACAAAAGAAAAGACAAAAATCACATGATCGTGGCAATAGATACAGAAAAAGCATTTGATAAGGTTCAGCACCCATTTATGACAAAAAAACACTCAGCAAAGTGGGAGTAGAGGGAGCATACCTTAACATAATAAAGGCCATATATAAAAAACCTATAGCTAACACCATACTCAATGGGCAAAAACTAAAACCTTTCCCACAAAGATCAGGAACAAGATAAGGATGTCTGCTTTCACCACTTCTATTCAACATAGTATTGGAAGTCCTATCCACAGTGATCAGACAAGAAGAAGATGTAAAAGGCATCCAAATTGGAAAGGAGGAAACAAAACTGTCATTGTTTGCAAATGAGATGATAGTGTACACAGAAAATCCTACAGACTCCACCAAAACACTACTGGATACAATAAGTGAATTTGGAAAAACAGCAGGATACAAAGTCATATTCAGAAATCAAAGGCATTTTTGTATACCAAAAATGAAATGTCTGAAACAAAAATAAGGAAAAAAATCTCATTTGCTATAGTGACAAGAAAAATGAAGTACATAGAGATAAAATTTTTTTTTATTTTTAACCAAGGAGGTGAAAGACCTATACTCAGAAAACTACACAACACTGAAGGAAAAAATTAAGGAAGACACAAACAAATGAAAGCATATACCATGTTCATGGTTTGGAAGAATTAACATCATTAAAATTCCCCTATTACCCAAAGCAATTTAAAGATTCAATGCAATTCCTATTAAAGTACCAATGACATATTTCACAGATTTAGAACAAACACTTCAAAAATTTAAATGCAATCATAAATGACCCCAAATAGCCACAGCAATTTTGAGAAAGAAGAACAAAGTAGGAGGAT
>CM052547.1:46376465-46411181 GCA_028533065.1 Trachops cirrhosus | reverse complement strand
GTCCTTGCCTTTCATGACTTTGAGTACTTTTTCCCAGCCCCTTCTTGCCTGTGAGGTTTCTTTTCAGAAATCAGCTGACAGTCTTATGAGAACTCCTTTGTAGGTAACTCTCTCCTTTTCTCCTGCTGCTTTTAAGATTCTCTCCTAATCTTTAATCTTGGGTATTGTAATTATGATGTACCTTGGTGTGTGCTTCCTTAGGTCCAACTTCTTTGGGACTTTCTGAGCTTCCTGGACTTCCTGGAAATCTATTTTCTTTATCAGACTTTGGAAGTTCTCCCTTCATTATGTTTTCAAATAAGTTTTCAATTTCTTGCTCTTCCTCTTCTCCTCCTGGCACTCCTATGATTTGGATGTTGGAATATTTAAAGTTGTCGTGGAGGTTCCTAAGCCTCTCCTCATTTTTTTTTTTTTTTTTGAATTCTTGTTTCTTCATTCTGTTCTGGTCGAATGTTTCTTTCTTCCTTCTGCTCCAAACCATTGATTTGAGTCTTGGTTTCCTTCCCTTCACTGTTGGTTCCGTGTATATTTTTCTTTATTTCATGTTGTGTAGCCTTCACTTTTTCCTCTATTTTGCAACAATACTCAACCATTTCTGTGGGCATCCGGATTACCAGTGTTTTGAACTCTGCATCAGATAGGTTGGCTATCTCTTCATTGATTAGGTCTATTTTTGGAGTTTTGTTCTGTTCTTTCATTTGGGCCACATTTATTGGTCTCAGCACACGTTACATTGTAAGCGGTGGAACGCCTTAGATATTTGTCAGGTCAGGGCAACCCACTTTGCTGCACTGTGCCTCATATAGCGGGGGAGGGGTCAAGAGGGAACAGTGACACTTGCTGGGCTCTTGGCTGGCTTTCAGTCACTTCCCCCACTACCCACAAGCAAATTGTGCCCTTCTGGTGCTGATTCCTGGATAGGTGGGTTTGTGATGTTCTAGGACCCTGTGGACCTCTTCAACAAACTCTCCTGTGAGGGTGGGAATTTCTCCTGCTGCCGCAAGTCCCACTGGTTTTTCCATCCAGAGGTTTTGAGGCTTTCTTTTTTTGACCTGGAACCCTGGGTTGTGTGTTTTGTCTTGCCCCCTAGTTGTTCCTCTCAGTTTATCTGCATGCAACTGTGGGACCACCTGGTCTGCCAGCCACCACCTTTCCCATCCCATCCTACAGCCGCCACGTTGTTGTGTGTCCTCTCCACCCTGGGTGCCCGTTTCTGTCCCTCTGACCAGTCTGGATGAAGATTTCTTCTTTAACTCTTTGGTTATCAGACTTCCATACAGTTCGATTTTCTGGCAGTTCTGGTTACTTTTTGTTTTTAAACTTTTTATTGCCTTCTTTTGGTTGTGCGAGGAGGCAAAGTGTATCTACCTACACCTCTGTCTTGGTCGGAAGTCCTAGATGACTTATTTAAGAATCATTTTTTTTAAATGTATATATTGGCTTAACTATTTAAAATGATACCTTTTGTGAAAAATTTAGCAAGTTGTAACTCTGTCAAGGCAAGTAAAAACTTTTCTGTTATTGCAGTTGATTTCATGATCCTTATTTTCATGATACTGTGGAGTGACAAAGTACCAGGCAATTCTAAAGAGCAGGAAATTAAGATCCAGGCTACTTATGTAACCATGCAGAAACCCCATTTTCTTTAATCTGACATTTTCTCCTCTTGATGTAAACTGGCCTCATCCAAAACCCTGACTCACCCACCTTCCTCTCCCTTACACAACCATTCCCTTAATCATTAAGCCCTCAGAACAAGGAGGTTCTGGTTGGCATCAAATAATCTTAAGAACAAAGCCTGGGGTCTAGTACCACAGAGGAAAATAATACCTAAACCTCTGTTATGTTTCAGCTCCAGAACCAGAAAAATGCAACATCCCACTGACAAAATCTTTGTGAAACCAGACAGAATGAGAACATGGCTGACATCAGGATGGGATACAATGATCAACTACCTCCTACCTTAGTTAGCACTGACCAATCAAGAGAGACCACAACCCTAACTCCCATAGTCACCATGATTAATGTTACCCCCATAAATAAACCCATCCCCTAGAAGCCACTGGGAAGCCAGGTCTTTGAGCATTAGCTCACCTGTTACTTTGGGCATAGCACCACAAATAACAAACCTTCACTTTCTTTGTTTCAAGCTGCTGTTCAAGTTTTGTTTTGGCTCTGAAGCATGCAGGCAAATGGACATGTTTAGTCTGGTAACACTTAAAAGGTGCTGCAGCAGCATCTGCAGACCTTGGAAGTCAGGATTTGCAGCTGAACCATATCCCCAGGTGAAGCAGTGGTTCATACACATACCAGTTTGAGAAGCAGTGTGTCTTTTCTTCTCCATTTTTACTGCCATCCAACTCTAAGCTCTAATTTCTTTTTATCTGGACAATATAGTTTCTGTGATTCATGCTCCTGCTCCTTTACTTAGGGTAAAGTCCACACTTTTAATGTGGCCTCCAAGCCATTCACAATCTGCCCGATCTCTTTCTTCTTCACTCTGTTTGCTGTTAAACCCCCCACTCCAGTCAAATCCCATGTAGTTTTTGGCCTCTGAACTTTGTGTAATTCCCACTTGTTTTGCTTTGAAGCCCCAGATTAAATCCAATTCTAACAACCACAAATACTGTATTTCTGTTCATGTACTTACTGTTTCATGACTTAATTAGTATGGTATACTGCCTTATATTGTGATTTAACATTTTTAAAAGTTGAGATATAAAACAGACTAAGTGTGTAAAATGTACTACTTGCGTTCATCTGGATGAATTTTTTACATCTCCATACACTCATGTCCATTTTTCTTTTAATATGTATGCCTTATCTACATAACTGCATTGAGTGCCACTTTAGGCAGAAGCATGTCTTTGATTTCTAGAAAGAAACCTAAGATAACCAGCACCTGATATATTTTAGCCTAAATCTTTTATTGTAATCAGTCATTCTGAATAAACACTACTGGTTTGTCCTGACACTGTTTAGGAGGGAGGATGTATAAACCCTCAAGGGCAGGAGCAAACATTTCAAATTGGACAAATGCTATAAAGGAAAAGGACACAAGTGTTCCAAGGGAATATAATGGGGCTCTGGCCATGTTCCCACTGCACCCACCTTACCCACTGTGTACATAGTCATCAGAGAGCCTTAGGCATGATCATGAAGGAGGTATGCATTCACATGAAGACACTAGCAGGAGCACACTGAGCTGGGGACCCACCACACCAGGCCCAGAAATTGTCATTAAGACAGACACTGTCAGTCCTTCTCCTTATGCAACTTAGCATCTAGTTATAGAAAATCCAACCTAGGTAAACCAGGCAGGCATTTTTCTAATGCTCATTGATTGTAAGGCAAAAAAAAAAAAAAAAAAAAAAAAAAGACAGGGCCCTGCTCATCGGTTTGTTCAATGTCCACTGGCTTGTGGCTTTTTGTCAATAGTACTGAAAATCTTGAGCTTTGGATTTTGGGTACAGAAACACTTCCAAGAGGGTGTTGTGCATATTGCAAAGAAAGAATCTAGAACAGAAAGTCCCTTCCTTCTGCTTCACAATGTGAGCATGTCTGGCTGACCCTGAGACTATATTCAATTACTAAGGTTATCACAGTGGTGCTTATTTTAGGTAGCTCTTTTCCAAATCAGATAGCTGGGTAGGCACACAGCAACCAAGACTCACTGTACATTTAAAAGGCACATAACATGCACTAACATTCCATCAAGAAGAAATCTTTAGTAAGAAAGTTCTCCAATAAAGCATGTATCATCTGAACAGTTCATAAATAACTAAAAATTTATCCTAGGTCCATGGTAGGAACTGTACATTTGCAGGCAGGAAAATAAAAAGAAATAAATAAAAACTGTACTAGTAGTTGCATGGAAGATCATTTAATATTTCCTTGGTATGTTTGAGTTGGATCTTTTTGAAAATTATATCTATTTGTAGCCTGGGGAAGTTTCAGTATGAGGAAGTATCTTAATGACTTGAAGAAACTATTATAGTAAAGAAGTACCAGTAATAGCAAGGGCTTCTAGAATTGTGCATGAAAATTCTATGCTAACTGAACAGAAATTCAGGTGGTAAGGGTGAGCTTGGAAAAATACCATGCTTTCTGAATCAAACCTACTTCTGAATTAATTTTCTTAAATAGCTTTTAAAACAGGATGCACAAACATATGCAGTAACCTATAATTTAAAATGATTTATTTGACAAACTTCTGTGGTTTACATTTCAGCATTTTATCAACTGCAAAAATGAGAAAATAATTCATGGGTCTAATGTTTTTGAAGTAATATTTATGGTTCCTGAAAATATACATTTATATAGTTTGAAATGAACATATTTTAAGAATGCCCAAGTTTATTCAAGCATTATTTAATCTCACAGAATATATTAATTTAGTTGGGAATATTTATATTATAAAAAGGTCTTCAATTTACAAAAGGATTCAACATGAAGCTATTTTCAAAGTTTTAATTATTCTTTTTCCAGTCTAAAGAGGGGTTACTACTCTTGCTGTAGTCACATAGCTGCCTTTGTGCAATCATGTGGATGAGATAAGACACAAAAAGGGGAGGAATTGTAGAAAGATGTGGGGCAGACAATGGATAGGTGTCCCTTACCGAAGACTTCAGAACAACCACCAGATACAAAAATACTTAAATATGAAGGTCAGTTCTCATCTGCACGTTTTCCCCTCTTAAACACACTCATTTGCCCTGGAAAACATGTTATAATGGTGAATCTTTCAAAGGGCCTGGGAGAGGCCCTATAATTATTTTCTGGAACACTGGAATTCTCTTATGGAGAAATCTTCCAGTGAAGGAAAAGAGGAATTTAAAATATCCACAAGTACTTAATGTAGATTAACATATCTGCCAACAGAAAAGCAAACTGATGTTCTTCATGTTCTGAGGCTATGAGAAAGTTTTGGCTACGGGTTTTCCTTCTCAGCCAGAAATACACACTGCCATTCCAGAAAGGTGGAAGGAAGCACAGCTAGGCTCTAGCTTTAGAAGGTCAAGCATGCTGTCCAATCCTGCATCTTTCCTTCTTCCCTGACATTCAGCTGCCTGCGTGGCTAAGTAAAACATTCTAACTTATACTGCCAAGGTTTTTAAACGAGTTGTTTTAAGAACATAATAAATGCAAATAACTAGAATGTTAAATGCTGTTCTAATTTTATTTCTATTTTTGGGTGTTAAAATCAAAAGAAAACCTACACACAGTCCCAGGAGTTTCTCATACCAATCAACAGTTCTTTGGCAATGTTAGAGTGAGTAATGTGACTGCCATGGTAATCAACATATTTTGTAAAAAGTCTAATTAAAGTGTTGAAATAGGAAAATAGCTAGAAATGTTAGAGAAGTTCATTTGAAAGAAATGCCATATGTTAAACCCTGTAAATCTTTTAAAAAACTCTTTAACAAATAAAAAAAATAATTGAACACTTTTTCCTTATAATGGAAGTTACGTGGCATATTTTTTTGTTATAAAAGACAACTACCACACAAAAAATTTACCCAATGTAAACAATAAGAGGGTATTACACAAGACTGTCCTAAGGTAATTTTAATGTTATGAAAACAGATTAACAGCCAACTGTAGTCCCGTTTTGATGGCAAAAACAAAGGATACACAGAAACATCACTGTCCATTAAGTTGAATGAGGTATGGATAGCCCTGTAATCAAAGCAATCATTCTCCTCTTTAATTTTTATGCACCATATGCCAATTTGGTATATTTTCAATTACACTAAATTAAAACACCTTTCAATTTCGCCAATTTGGGCAGAAAACTGTATACACGGGAACTAGAGATGTGATCAAATTTTTGAGAAAGATTCATATACACCAGATTAACTAATCTTGTTAAAATGTAGCTATAAAAATACACATCACAAGCTATACAGAACTTTAAAATCCAGTTAAGGGAGAAGAAAGCTTAGAATTCCTTAACGTATCTAAGAACACTGTAAACCCAAAGGTAGACGCATCTTAAGCGCATTTCAGCATTCTGGCATATTCAAAGTTTTTAGTGTACAATATCTCTCTAATATACACAGAGCATTTCAAAAAGTAGCTACAGGCAGGAAACCTCAGAGTGCGTTCTGTTGTCACACTTGGTCTCGCAAGCGGGCCAGTCTCTGGGATAGTTCATCCTGCTCCGCGGAGGCCACACTTGTGCCCACGGAACCGGTCTGCCCCTGCGGCAGCTCCATGTTGAGGTCTAGGCCGGCTTCGTCTGCCATTTCCTGGAGCAGCATATCCACTTGGTTTTGGGGAGTGGTTAGCGTCGTGGTGCTGCTCATCGTGTCTTCCATTTGTTGCGTCTGGACGTCCAGCGTCTCAAATTGGTGCTCGAATTTGTCCATCAAGGCAGAGATCTTCTCCAGATTCATGGTTTTCAACGTCGCATCCATCGACTTAACCACTCCAGCCATTGACTTGGTCACCTTGCCCATCGTCACCGCCGTCTGGACTCTGGCAGCCACCGCATCGACCCGCGCACTCATTCTCAAGAAATTCACCGCCTGGTTCTTCTGGCGAATGGCGTTTTCAGCATGTATCCTCGCAACTTCCATGTTGCCCTTCTGAATGGCCTTTTTAATTTTGGCCTTTTCGGCCTTTTCCTCCTTGTCGCATTTTTTGGCACTTCTGCTCAGTTCTTTGGCCGCAAACTTTAGGTTGAACAGGTGTTTCTCCATATTAGACGTAGTCGGATGGCTCCTCAGGGAGGGCGGCCAGAGCGGAGACGTGTGTTGAAGGAAAGAAAAAGCCTGTTTGTCCCAGACTGCCGCTCTTTTGTTTTGGTCCTACTTCCTGTTTTTGCTGGGCGGCGCAGGCGGTGACGTCAGAGCTCGGCGCCGGGAGGTGGGGCCTACGGGATAGACCCACTCTAGGGACGCCTCCTGAGGCGAGTTCAGACTTGACTGCGCTTACGCTGTTGTGCTGATTAGGGCGCTCCTCCTGCACTCAGTTCTGTTCAGTTTTTAAAGTATTTAAGCTTTAGCGGAGTCACAAAAACTCGTGTACACACCCAGTTTCTTAGGTTTATACCTACTGAAACGTGCAGAACGCGTCTAAAGCTACATGTAAAAAATACCCAAACTCTAAAGTTGGCAGGCCTTAAGGTGTCTGGGCAGAGGGCTAAAAAGTAACAGTCAACTAGGTCTGCAGACTAAAATTTTATTTGCATGGGTAACTTCCACTTTCTCAAGGGAACCTGAAACCATTGGATTGTTAATACATTACAAAACAAAGCAAAATTGTGTCATTGTCCTGCTTCTCAATCTTTGACTAAATTTGAGCTAGCATCCTGTGATATCCTTTTATTCACTAACGGGGAAGAAAATAAATTCAAAACTATGGGCCACCACATTTTTACCGTGGTTGGAAGTACGGCTTACAGGTGAGTTGCCAGCAACTATTATCTAAATATCTTTCTGTAATTTAGTTTTAAAAAAAAACAACAAACCATCATTTACCGACATGATTCTATTTGATGTTTTATAAATATCCAAGGAATTTCACTCACATTTAAGTTTGACAGGTTAAATTGTCATTTTAAATTATGCAGGCAGAGAACAGTGATTGGGACCCACACCCACTGTCATACATCAAAACTGTCACTGTATTATACCCTTTAAAAATGGCAGCAGTGTGCCATAGCCTTTTTTTCTTAGAAAGATTCCTCAGTACAGCAATAACAAAATATAAGAAGGCCCAACCTGCCCTAATAAGATTGAAAACGATTACTGAGAACTAATTCTGTTTAGAAATTATTTTAATTTAGAGTCTCACTTTCCCTTTGTGCCTCCTGTGATAACTTGCCAAGTGTCTTGCACCACTAATTAAAGGTGTGCTGGTGTCACATGTATGCTCCTAAAACACAGCTATGATTATATCATTCTCGTGCTCTAAAACCTGGGCAAAAAAGTGACACTCCTCTATGTGTCATAGTTGGCCTCCACTCTCCCTTCCCTTTCCCTCCCCTGTGAAACAGTTAAACCAGAGTGAAGCCTGGAATTTGAGTGTCATCTGTGTCATCTGATCAGGGTGGAGCTTAAGAGTGGATGCTCCTCCCTCACACCCTGGGCTCCCCTTCTGTTCATCTCTGCCGGTCACCTTCCTCACAAACCTCCTCCTCCAGGAAGCCTTCAAGGCCCACTTTCTCTGCCACAGCATACACGGTATACTATCTGAGGGGACAGGCCATCTGTTATATCATGTTATATCATGGCAGGCTAAAGACAGCCTCTCGACCTAAGTAATTGTTTCAGCTCTTACAAATGGTTACTTTCCAATGAAACCAGACAGAAGGAAGCTGGAACAGACCTTTGAACTGTCCTCAAGACATGAAAAAATGATTTATTATGCTTACCTCACCTTCAGCCACTCAGCTTCCAACCCCTCCCCAGTGTTTTGTGACTTGCCCTATATAATCTGTAACCTGCACTCCATGGGGGAGATTGGGCTTTTGAGCATTAGCTTCCCAATCTCCTGGGGGGGGCACCATTCCTAATAAAATAGTCTTTCTTCACTGCATTTCTTGGTGTTTAGTATTTGGTTCTGGGACAAACCCTTTCTGTTTGGTAACAAAATCCTATAACAAAGTGGAAGAGTCCCTATCACTTCTATATTTCTATAGCATGCTATTATCTCATTCAGTTTTCTCTCTGAGACAGTGATCACTTGAGGTCTAAAGGAGGCCAAAAAAGAAGTGTTAACTTTAAAGTGGTTTTGAATTAAGTCATCAGATATGAGATATCTGAACTAAAATATAATGAGTGTGCATTCTTCTTCTATTATATTTGATGGAGTTGGGCTACAATTGTCCAGCTCATGCCTGTATTCCACAAATATTTACTGAATTCATGGGTCGGGGGATGAACAATATAGGGGATAGGTAAATCACTGCAGATGTGATGCATTTGTAATGTGCCATAAAGCAGAGATATTTATTTCTTTCAGTGTTTCTTCTCATGGAAGGTTCTTAACACTTGGTGCATAGAGGTGGTGCTGGCTGTGCTTTCCTGATAAATTTGACAAGTGAGGCATTCTAGCAGATATTTCTTTTCCAGGAACCACTAAGCTGCCTTGGGACATGATTAACCATGTCCTAAATACAATTAATTGTAGCCAAGATTAACATCTGGAAAACAATATTTAATAGTGAATTTTGGTATACTGCAGGAAAAACAAAATGTATTTTTTAGTCTAGGAGTTAAAAGAGAGTTCAAAGTTCATTTAATTTCAACTTACACTAATGTGCAAAACTCTGCAAATTCTCCCATCATTTACATGAAATAAAATAAGGAAACAAGCACAAATTGCATTCAACATGGCTCCTGGTCATTGGAAGCACTCTGGTATTTCCTCTTTCTGCAGAGGCCCACCATTGTGTGTCTGTCGCAGCATCATTTCCCAGCAGGCACCCATATCTCAGCCTCACAGGGAAGCATGTGGTTGACCAAGAGGAAAGAATAGAGTTCTTCGGACTTCAGGATAAAGCCTCTGAGAAGGGGGTCATGAGAGCCCCTCTATTTTCAGAGACCACATATACTGACTTGTTCAGATCACACCACTTGTCAGAGACAGAATTAGAATGAGAAATGAACCCTCAACATTCACTTCACACTGAGTTTCTTATTTGAAGAGATCTGAGATGTCATTAAACATGTTCAGTTGTGGATAAAATTATTCCTTTTTTGGAAAAATAATCTATTAAGTCTTGTTGATTTTAGAAGATATATTTAGTCACTACATGTATCTTAGCAGAGAGTCATAGTGTTAATGTAATCAGCTAAGAATTAACAAAAGAGAAGGGAGCTAGACTGTTTGAGCCTGACTCAGGGGAAGTTACACTAAATCAGGCTTAGGTCTGGAACTTACAGATTCAGATACCTTACCATGATGTAAGAAGGTGGCCATAAAGAGGAGGTCTCTAGCCTGGGAAAAAGATCAAATTGGATAGAGGGAGGATACAACACAAGCCTGCAAAGAGCCAGGAAAGAGATGGGTTAGTTTGAAAAAAAGCCTAACCATTCCCAAGCCCTAGGTAATATAATCAAAGCTTAACAAAGGCCCATCTCAGTAGCACCTGTTCATTTGTACGTTTGCCCATTTGTTCACACATTGTCTCTCCTTGCAACCATTCGGGTCTTTGGGCAGGCTCTAAGCACAGCTCTAAGCACCAGCTGGAGCGCAACCAAGAACAGAGACTAAGCTAGCTGTATGGGGACAGAGACTGAGCTGGACTAAACTTTGACATTGACTGAACTGAATTGCCGATGCTGGGGCAAGGCACAGAATCTCTGGACACTGGTACTTTCTCTGGGCTTGTAGAAGAGAATGCTGGACTTCTTCCACAGCAGAATGGAGGTGAGCCATCTGTTTGGTTGTGAGTGAGACACTGAGCATCTGGATGAAGTCCTTAGATATTGCTCCAATACATCTTACCACTACATCTCATCCTCCCATGTGGTGGTCACTGAAATGCTTTTCTCACGACTCTGTGGAAGAACCCCATTTCCACTGGCAACAACAGCAAAGTGATTTCTTTTGTAACAATTACTGCCTGCCTCAGGTAACTGGTATGAGGAAACTTTTATTCCCTCTTCACAGAAATCACATATAACACTCTAGATTCACATTAATATCAAGTAGAATAAGAAGCGATGGCATACCATGCACTTAAGTGTTTTCATGTGAACAAAACTGCTAGTTCTATTTGTGTTTAGATTTCTGTATGTTAATATAATAGAATAAAGCTTGTATTTCAGAGGTTGCTTTGATATCATGGATTCTAATTATGTGATCAATGAAGTTTGGTGTGACAAGAAGAAAATTAATAGATGTCCTAAGTTAAATTAGAGTAGGCCAGAAGATGGAAGGAAGGGACAAAAAGGGGTTAATCAGTTAAAAACTGTAGGCCAGCTAACAATACTGCTCATATTCCAGAGTGTATTTTGGAATTTCTGATTAACTTCCAGGTGGCTAAAAGAATAGCCAGGTGCCATGGAATTCTAGGAGCCTCCACTTCTTGTTTACACATGAACTTTCCAATATGCTGCCCACAGCTTATCCACATGAGCAAACACTTCTTCCTTGTCTACCCTGTGCCTATTCCAGAACTATTCCTGCATCAGCTTCTCTCACATCCTTTGTCTACAGCCAATGAAAATTCTTTCAGAATGTGTTGTATCTTTCTTCCCCCTACCTGGTATATAAAAAAACTCAACAACTCCAGGACAGTGGACATGCTTGCCTTTTCTGCCTGGCCGTGTTGCTAGTGGTTTAGGCTTCATGCTCCAGGACCTGGTATTTTTCCTTTTTTTCTTCCCCTCTATCTTTTTTTCTCTCTCAAATCAATCAATAAAAATAATAAAAAAAATATCAAGAAAAAGACTTTCAGCCATGGAAGTTAAAATTTTTGTTCCACAGTTGTAATGAAAACATTTAATTCTAACCACTGACACACACATTAAGAAAGGTTTTTCCTTCTTTTATGAATGTTTTTGATATAATGTTATCAAAGGGCAAAAACTCTCAGCAAAGTGGAAACAAATAAAAAAACATACCTCAACATAATCAAAGCCATATAGACAAATCCATAGCTAACAACATATGGTACTCAACAAGAAAAAGCTAAAAGCATTTTCCTTAAGATCTGGAACAATACAGGGATGTCCACTTTCACTTTTTATTCAATACAGTATTGGAAGTCCTAGCCACAGCAATCAGACAAGAAAAAGAAATAAAAGGCATCCAAATTAGAAAGGAAGAAGCAACACTGTCATTATTTGCAGATAACATAATACTATATATAGAGAACCCTAAAAATTCCACCGAAAAAGTACTAGAACTGATGAGTGAATTCAGTAAAGTAGCAGGATACAAAATTAATATTCAGAAGTTGGTTGCATTTTTATATACCAATAATGAATGATCAGAAAGAGAAATTAAGAAAACAATCACATTTACAATTCCATCAAAAAAATACCTAGGAATAAACTTAATCAAGGCAGTAAAAGACCCATGCTCAGAAACTTATAAGACATTGAAGAAAGAAATTGAAGATACAAATAAATGAAAGCATATGTACTTTGCTCATGCATAGGAAGAATTAATATCACTAAAATGTCCATACTACCCCAAACAATCTATAGATTCAATGCAATCTCTATTAAAATACCAATGGTGTTTTTCACAGAACTAAAACAAATAATCCAAAAATTTATATGGGGCCACAAAGACCCCAAATAACTACAGCAATATTCAGAAAGAACAAAGTTAGAGGTATCACACTACCTGATATTTAACTATACTACAAGGTTATAGTAATTAAAACAGCATAGTCTTGGCATAAAAACAGACACATAAATCAATGGACCAGAATACAGAGCCCAGTAATAAACCCACGCTTATGTGGTCAATTAATATTTGACAAAAAAGGCAAGAACATACAATGGGGCAAGGGCAATCTATTCAATAAACGGTGCTGGGAAAATCTGACAGGTACATGTAAAAAATATTATACCCTATACAAGAATAAACTCAAAGTGGATTAAATACTTAAATGATAGATTCAAAACCATAAAACTCCTAAAAGAAAACATAGGCAGTAAAATCTCAGACATTTCTCTTAGGAATATATATTTTTGATATATCTCCTTGGGCAAGGGAGACAAAAAATAAACAAATGCAACTATATCAAACTAAATTTTTTTTTCACAGCAAAGGAAACCATCAACAAAATGAAAAGATGACCCACTGAATGGGAGAAGATATTCACTAATGATACATATGATAAGGGGTTAATATACAAAAATTTATAAAGAACAATACAGCTATTCAATGGAACATTCCTAAGCTATAAAAAAGAATAAAATCATCATATGGGACAACATGGATGGAGTTAGAAGGTATTATGCTAAATGAAATAAGTCAGGGAAAGAAAGGTAAGTACCATATGATTTCACTTATATGTATAATCTAAAGAACAAAATAAACAAACAAAACAGAAACAGAAACATGGATGCAGAGAACAAATTGATGGTTGCTAGATGGGAGAAGGCATGGAGGACTGCTTGAAAAAGATGAAGGGATCAAGAAATACTAATTAATAGTTACAGAACAGTCATGGGATGTAAAGTACAGCATAGGCAATATAATCAATAATATTGTAATAAATATGTATGGTGCAGGTGGGTACTTGAATTATCAGGGAGATCACTTCATAAATTATATAATTGTCTAACTACTGTGCTCTACACCTGGAACTAATATAAAGCAATATTGAATGTTAACTGTAATTGAAAAAGGAAATTAAAAAAATTATCAAAGGGCAGCTTCATTACTCCCTAAATCCTACTTTAAAAGCTATTAATTATACTTCTTAATTTTGTGAACACATTCTCACTGTGTATTGGGAGGACAGAAGTACGCTATAATGTACTTACAACAGTGTTTAGTTTTCTCTAAGACAGTAGCAGAATATTCTTTTCTAAAGGAGGCCATGTAGTAGCAGGTATCAGTACTTCATTTCTTTTTATGGATGAATAATATTTCATTGTATGGACAGATCACATTTTGTTTCTCCATTCATCATATGATAAACATCTGCATTATTTCTACTTTCTGGCTATTTTGGATAATGCTGCTATGAACAGGTATTGTGCGTTTATCTGAGCTTTATAGAAAAATTAATTTAAATTTGTATATATGAGAATGGAGAACTATGAATGGTAGAGAAAATAGAAAAAGAAGTTATAATACAAAAGTCCATTCATTTAACAAGTAGTTTTTGAACACCTATGGCTAGGCATTTTGCCAGGCACAATGGTAAGCAATAATTCCATGTGAGCAGTCAACAATGGCGCATTAACTCATCCATAATGAAGTTTAAAAATCTTGATTAGACTTAGTTATTCATTGAAGAAGTATTTAATGAGATGTTATCGTGTTAGGTACTGAATGGAGAACAACTCAATCCTAGGAAACGACTTCTTATAAAATCCTCTGTCATTATAAGTTAATTATATTGTAATCAGTCTGGGAAAAAAATTGTAACCAAACCAAAGTTACCACTAATTTTCATAATGAAATTTTTGAGATATTAAGATACATTTTCAGTATGGGAACTATATTTTGAATGAACATTTTTGCTTTTCCATTTCTTTTCTACCCTTTTCTCTCTTGAAATAGTTTTAAAAAGATAAAGTAAGAATATGCAAAATCTGAAGTTTTACAGGTCTTATTCTGAATATTCTCAGCAGTGACAATATTCCTATATTGTCACCACACTCAGCTGAAGCACATGGATGGGACAGAATTTATTTCATAGTGTAAGGAGTACTGAAGGGGACCAAAGTTTTTCCACTATAAGCTGACTTCCATGAAGATGATTTTAAGTGTTATTAAGAAACAAAAGACTCAGAAGAATCCGTGCACCTCTTCCCTTTCCAGCCCAAGATATTCAGATGGAAAAACCTGCTTCAGGAACTATAGCATAATCATTAGACAAGAAGACTTCAAGCAGGAGCCTGTCCATTATATCTCCCCAATCCATGACTCCCTGCCCTGTTTTCATACTTTGTCCACAGTATCACATATGCCCAATTTTGCCTCACTGCCTTCGAAATTTTCATGCTTTGTGAATTCCCCATGTTCACATATTAAAATTTTGACTTTCTACTGTTAATCTGTCTCTGTTCATTTGATTACAAGCCCAGCTAAAAGAACCAGGAAGGTGGGAGGAAAAGTATTTTTCTTTAGTTCCCATGTATTTACTTCTATCCAGCAGTCATTAACCACTTTTAAATAGAGTCTCTATTTCTCTGTGCTTTTTTCCCTTTTTTTTTTAAAGATTTTATTTATTTATCTTTAGAGGGAAAGGGAAGGAGAGAGGGAGAGAAATATCAATGTATGGTTGCTTCCTCTGCATTCCCTACTGGGAACTGGCCTGCAACCCAGGCATGTGCCCTGACTGGGAATCGAACCGTTATCTCTTGGTTCACAGGCCCGCGCTTAATCCACTAAGCTACACCAGCCAGGGCCTTTTTTCCCTTTTCATATTAAATAGAAAGCCTGTGAAATTAGGCAGATTCAAATGATCAGCAGTCTCAAAATTAATGTCACTGAGGTGTCCAAGTTAAAATTTACAAGCCAGTTGCAAAAGGGAGCCTTGATTAAAGTTCATTTAAAGTGTGTAAGTAGCCCTGGATGGTGTGGTTTAGTGGATCCAGCGCCTGCCTGTGAATCACAGGGTTGCTGGCTCCATTTCAGGGCACATGCCTGTGTTGTGGGCCAGGTCCCCAGTAGGGGGCGTGTGAGAGGCAACCACACATTGATGTTTCTCTCCTACTCTTCCTCCCTTCACTTCTATCTAAAAATAAAATAAAATCCAAAAAGAAATAATAAAAGTGTGCAGTAACTAAATGCATATTCAGAGCTGTGCAACCACTTCCATGATCATTTTTAGAACATTTTCATCACTTGAAAAAGAAACCTTGTACTCATAAAAGAGTTATTCTTCATCAGAATCTGCCTGAACCCATCCTCCCCACCCTGGCACTATGCAGTCCTAATCTACTTTCTGTCACTGCAGATATAACTCTTCTGGACATTTCATATAAATGGAACCATACAATATGTGGCCTTTTATGTCTGGCTTCTGTTTTCAAAGTTTCATCCATGTTTCAGCATATGTCAGTACTTCATTCTTTTTTATAGCTAAATAATATTCCATTGTACAGGCATGCCACATTTTGTTTTTATCAGTTGATGGGCATTTATCAGTTCATTGGTTGTTTCCATTTTTTAGCTATTATAAATAATGTTGCTATGAACATTTGTCTTGAAGTTTTTGTGTGGACATATGAGGGGGAACCCAAGAAAAACAGAAATTACCTTCTGGAAGGTGGACCCCTTTGTAGTACAGGCTTCCCCTGCTAGGTGAGTGCTCTAGGAACCCATCTGATTCAGTGTACCAGCCGGCATTGTGGTGAGAGGCTGCATTTAGTTTCAGTGAATTTTTTTGAAGACTCTTTCAGTGTATTTGCTCATTTCACGATGGGTGATTTACGAACACACCTGTCCATACTACACTGAGTATTCGGCAGTTTTTGGCCAAAACCATATGACCTCCATGCCCTGCCTTCCCTATTCACCCAATCTCACCCCCCAGTGACTTTTTTTGTTTCCTCAGATGAAAAACATCTTCAGAGGGAAAGGTTTTGCTGATGTGGAAGAGGTGAAATAAAAAACGACAGAAGCACTAAAAGGCATTAAAATTAATGAGTTCAAAAACTGTTTTGAGTAGTAGAAAAAACATCTCAATAGGTGTATTGCATCAAATAGAGAGTACTTTGAAGGTGACTGAAATTTACATGTATAAGAATAAACACACAATTTTTTACAAATAAATTCTTGTTTTATGGGCACCCCCCAGTACCTTTTTACTTTCTTGAGCAACAAGGACCTCTACAGAAGAAAAACAACTACCCTGGCTTTCAGTTGCAAACTGTTAAAACATAAATTAGAAGGAAATGTAAGTTGTTGAGAGTGACTTTACAATCTGGAAAATGGGTGCTCCTGTGACAATATACGTATTTATAAGCTTAGAGCCAGGCCTCATCATCTTCGTAAGTTAGCAACTAGCAGAGCCTGATGCACATTTGATGCTCATACAATATTTGTTGAACTTTTAACCTACAATAGTCTTCACAATCTTTAGGTTTAAAATTTGAAATCCTGGATAAACTAAGTAATATTCTGGTATGGAGTAGTCCTGTGTATTCTTAGGTGCTTTTGTTTCCTTCTCTATAAAGTGAAGATAGAGTCTGGATTAGTGTGAGGATCAATTTGTTAACTCATATAATGTGCATAAAATAGCACTCCCTCCATGGTAAGTTTCGATAATGATGAGCTATTTTGCAGCTACAATTTGAAGCTTAGAAATACAGGACACACCTTTTAAGCTATGCATGAGCTGTACACTTTGTTAATAGTAGTACTTAGCGGTTTTTGATCTGAGTTCCCTGGGTTCCTTGTAAGTGTTTCAAAGAGTTCAGTGAACACTTAAAAGAACTGTGCTAACACCCTTCATGTACACAGATATCTTAAATACCATACTGCAATTTGGGGGCATCACCAATGTATTAATTTGTGCTGCTGTGTTCCTTATTTTCTTTGGCCTTCTGCTCACATCTATATATATGTATATTTCTCTTCCCCCTACATTTTATTATGATAAAGTTCAAACATACAACATACTAGAAATAATTTTATAGTGAATGCTTGAATATCCACCATCTAGATTCTGCCATTACCATTTTACTGTACTAACATATGTATCTACCTATCCATCTTATTTTTGATGCATTTTGAAGAAATTGCAGACACTAGTATACTTCCTCCTAAATACTTCAGCATGCAGCTCTTTGTCTAGAGATTAATATTTGTTCACAGTTTTTTAATGTAAAATTTAGATCCCAAGAAACACAAATACTAAGTGTATATTTGCTGAGTTTTGACATATGTATATATCCATGTAACCCAAACTATCAAGATATTATACGATATTTCAACTTCTTGCAGATGTGTTATTTGGAAGGAAGGTTGTAGCAGAGCACTGGCCATTGTTTAGATGACGCAGCACCTGTCCCGCAGTATAACCATGAAGGGAGGCCCAAAGGCACAGGGGATGCAGTGCCCTGTGCAGTGGTGGTGGGGCGGCTGTCCCCAACACAGGTGAGCCCAGGCTCTTGTCACACAGTAACTGTCACATCCTCACAGATAAAAATGTGACACATTCCCATGCTAGACATTATTTGTGTCTTTAAAAATTTAAATGTATTTCAGACTTCATGTTATTTTAAGAACTTAAGTTGTTAGAGGCTATTAAGAATTCAACTTGGAAAAATATTGTTATACTTCTTTTCACATTTCTGCATAATTTAACATAAAATGTCTCCTGTGAATACAAGGCAAACAACAGTGACAACAAAAACCCAGTTTTTCCTACCATTTGCTACTACTCATCTACATAAACCAGAATATTCTCATACACCTCCACCCCAGCAGGAAAAAACTGGATGTTGAGTCTAGTGAAACACTCAATCACCGTCTATGATCATTGAATTTCAGTTTTGTTTTATTCAAAATGGCCCCACAGAACTTATAATAAGTAAATATGATCAATGTGATATCTAGAACACATTTAACTCTAATAAATTACCACTTTGGTATGATATATTTATTCTAATAAAGTATCACTTTGATTTGGCATTTGATGTAAATGGCATTTGGTCCTGTGTCTACAAATTTTGTAAACTGGTTCTAGCTTTTAATCTGGGTTCTCTGGAGCCTGGTGTATCTTGGGGTCAACTGAGGGGCCACAGAGGAGACCAGGAGAGGCTAAGGGCCAGTAGTTGGGCTCCTCACTGCCACTGATTCCTCCTCACTATTGTTACCCCGCACAGAACACTGTATGACAAGGGGTCTTATGTCTAAGAAATAGTGGCAAAGTATTGCTCTAACGCAGCAAAACATTATTATTATTTTTTCTACCATGTATGGTTCAAGGGCTTGATTTTCATAGCCTTCAAAATGAACCTAACAATATTTAGTGAATGGGAAATATCATCAGAAACTAGTGTGACATGCTGCAGGGACAAGGACTTAGAGCCCCAGCTAGTCTCAGGGTCTTCTCTTCCGTAGGAAGTCTGAGGATTCAATGAGGTGTCACATGGGAATCCAGGAGGATTTTCCACTCAAGGGAGTAGTTTTTCTGAAAGATTTAAAAAATCCATTTACACAGTGTAAGATAATGGAAAACGTATAGGTTGGTCTCTGTCCCTGACTCCTGGCACAGAGCTCCTGAAACCCTTGTAGTCTCCTAAGTCATAAGAACACTAAGAGCATCTTTTGTTCTATTATTTAGTCTTTGATCCCAGGTCCTGACATGAAGCTTCTAAATCCCTTGGAATATACTGAATTATAGGGGTCTTGTTTGTTCTGGTCAGGTGACTCCGGATGGATTCCTGAAGCCACCCAGGACTGATCACCAAAAGGATCAAGCCATGATTTCTGTCTCACCCCCTCAGTCTCCAGGAATAAGAGAGGGGGCTGGAAATGGAGTTAATGATAGGTCATGTTTACATGACCAAGATTCCATAAAAATTCCAGAAGTACAGGGTTTGGAGAACTCCAGGTTGGTGAATACATGCATGTACCCGAAGGGTAATGCAACCCCAGCTCCTGTTGGCTATTCATCTGTATCCTTTGTCATATCTTTTAACAAACTAGTAAACATAAATAAGTATTTTCCTAAGTTCTGTGAGCTGCTCTAGGAAATAACTGAACCCAAGAGGGAGATCATGGGTACCTCTGATTTGTAGCCAAGTTGGACAGAAGTTGTAGGTAACCTGGGGACCTACTACTTATATGTGGCCTTTAAAGTGGGGCAATCTCATGGAACTGAGTCCTTAAGTTTTGGGTCTGACACCGTCTCCAAGTAGATAGTATCAGAATTGAGTTAAATTGCAGGACAACCAGTTGGTATTACAGAGAATAGCTTGGTGGGGGAAAAAAATCCCCCTCCACATCTGGAGTCAGAGTGTTGTGAGTGTGGCAGTCATGTGAGAGTAAAAGGCAGACACACAGGAGGAAAAGTGGAGGTTTCCTACTTACAAAGAAACATTGGAGCTAAGTAAAACCTCTCAAATATTCTTTCTCAAGAGGAGGGTTTCCAAAGAGCATAGAAGACATGGGTAACTAGGGGTTGACCAACTCACACCAAGATATTTGACCTACCTACTTTGCCCTGCCACTAAATTTATTCTTCATACCTAAAAAAATATTGTACCATTAACAGGAACACTTTCAACTCTGCAGATTGAGAAAATATAACTGAAAATAAATTTGGCTAGAAATAAAGGTCAAAATGGGAGTTAAGAGGAATATGCATGTGTACCCCGATGGTTGATTATATATTTGATGAGTTCAACAGTACATAGTAACATGCACATTTTAAATTGTAGTTTCTTTTATTTTAAACTGACCTACAAAAAAGTCAACTTTGAAGTTGGAACTTCATTTTTGCTAATAACTTCTGGATTTTCCTGAAAGCTTAGACTCAAGGACTTGAGAGCCATGAGCTCCAAGTCAGTGTTAGAGAAAGTGGTCATCAGGACTCCTGACAAATGGCAAAGGCACACAGGGATGTAGCAGAGAGTCACTTTACCTTTCTCACTGCTCTTGTTTTCTGGATAGTCTCTGTCTTTGAGAGTACTGTAAAACCAATTATTCAAATGGATATACTCTTAGAGACTCATCATGTAAAGACATTGGTACAAAGCATAAGAACCTACACTCTTAGTTGTAGAGTTTCAAGTTACACTAAACAAAGTCTAATATTATAAATATATTCTAAAGATCCAATTTTCTCTCTCCCAAAATAGTGGCTTCCATGGCTACATAATCATTTATTATTAGGAGTTAGAGGAAATGCATTTTGGGGTGTAGTGCAGTAGAGATTGTTTTTAAGGTTCAGTGTGCGAAGTGGGAAACCATATCAAATATAAACTCTGGTCATTTGCACAGCTTGCTTGATACTTCAAAGACACTCATTTTTACAAAAAGTACAATACTGGAAGCTCAGTTACAGTGGTTGTTCCACAACTCCTCTAGCCATGTCAGTCTTGGTGTTGGACAGTGCAGTCTGGCTGCCCTGGCCTAAGCACAGCCTCTGGTCAGGGCCACGGATGTGGACACTGACTGGGTCGGTAGGGCAGTGTGATGGGGTGGGAAACATGGCTGCATGGGGACAGGCTGCCTGGCCATTAGCAAAACTGATCTTCCCTGTCTCATCTGGGATCTGGCCTGCAGTTTACAGAGTGCACCTGCCAGTCTGGAGCAATGGATGAGAAGAGCAGATGGGGAAAGTGGAGTCAAATGGAACAGCAGGAGACAGCAGGAACAGAAGAGCTGGTCCCCACAGTGCCTCTGATTCACTAGTGGTTTCTGAGACTCAGAACAAATTTCCCTTTCTTGAAGTCACCTGAGTAAGTTTCCACTCCTTGCATGCCAAATAGCACAACATAGACCTTAATTGTCCTTTAATTTTTATAGCATACACACATTATAATCTGGGAGCTCCCATTCATGAGTGTAGGTGTTTGCAGGGTTGGAGAGTGGCACATATCTGTGGCTGGTTGAGCACATAAATGCATGTTTAGACTTTCACCTATAGTTGACAAGAGGACCTCTGGCCAATCTTGACTGGTGTTCCCATTACTTTTCCTGTCCTGATTCTTTCTTCCCTGTAATCTTTCTCTTTTTAGATTAAGATATAATTCATATAGTATAATTTCACATAACATTAAGTTGAACATTTTGAAGTATACAATTCAGTATTTTTTAGTATATTCATAAGTTTGTTTAACCATCACTACTACCCAATTCCAGAACATTCTCATCATCCTCCAAAGAAACCCTGTACTGTTAGTAGTCACTCTCATTTTCTCCCAGCTTCAAATGCCTGGCAACCTCTAATCTACTTTCTATCTCTATGGACATCTCTATCTACATTCTGGACAATAATATTCACTATGTCATGTATCACATTTTGCTTCTTCATTCAGCATTTGATGAACACTGTTTATTTTTGCACTTTTGGGCTATTAGGAATAATGGTGCTGTGAACATTGGTGCATAAATCTTTGGGTGGATATAAGTTTTAAGTTCTCTTGGGTACATATCCAGGAGTGGAGATGCCGGGTACCTCTGTGTTTAAGCTTTTGAGGATCTGTGAGATTGCCCTTAGGTTATTCATTGGCAGTACAGCCATACAGAATTTCAGCATCACTGAGAAGCATCTCTTTCCCCAAATATTCCCGTGGTTCCTGCCATGAAACAAGTTACTTTAACAGGGTTTAGAATTACTCCCTTCATAATAAGCATTAAGGGTCAAAAATCAGTGCTGTTGAGCAATGCATTTAAGTGCCACTCAGAGCTTTTCCCCACTCCTACACCCAAATCTAAACCAGCCTGGTTCTTGTGGACTGAATGATCCATCCAGCTGTGGAATGAAAAGAAATGTACCTACTAAATGACATAAGAGTAACCACAGCAATATCTTCACAAATGTAAACTTAAGGGCATGGCCCATATATATAAAAAGGCAAGTGTTCAAGGAACTTTTAAGCATGGCAGGAAATGAGAAATTTTAAATACTTTTCTGGTTAAGAAAAATTTTAGTTAGCTAATAGAGTCTTTAGCATATGCAGTGGGAGCTCATTAAAACCTTTGGTGGTAACTTCAGGGAGTGTGGAGCAGGTCTGTGCTGCATCCCTGTGTTTTACTACGCGCTTCAGAGCTGAGGATATAGCTGCTGCTTATCAAATGCTCCCAGACTGGGGATAAAGGTAGAGGTGTGGGGGTGTGGCCAGTTCTTGGTTGTGATCAGAAGGAGGTTAAGTAAACCTTACTAATACCATCAGCCCTCCGGCATCTCATCTCAGAGACCCTCTTCCCTCCTCTAGAGAATTCCCTCTCTCCACCCACTTATATATGATTTGAGGCCCTTCCTCCTGAAACCAACGTCTGAGGACTGAACTTCCTGTGTCCAGGACCCTCCTCTCTCTGAAATTGGTCCAGTGTGTTCAATCATTTCCAAGGCTTTGTATACCATCAGAGGGCTGATAACTTCCACACCTGTATCACCAGTCTCACTGTGAGCCCTAGGCTCCAACCAATTGTCTGCTTGAACTCTCCTCTTAGACATCCCTTTGGCATCTCAAACTTAACGTCTCCAAATGGAAGCCTAGTATCTTTCTCTGTTCTCCCATAAACAACTTCTCCCTGTTTCTCCATATTAACAAATGGCTCCATGACCCACTGCATTGTCATCTTTAATCCCCACTTTCCTCTGCTGCCCTCACGGATCCAATTCACCACCTGACCCAAGGCACCCCATCAGGGTCTCTACCTTCTTCTGTTAATTCTTCATACTGTAATCAGAGTGATCCTGACAAATCTCATTCATGGAGCTGATGGGCATTCACTGCATTTGGAAGAAAATCTAAGTTCCTTGGCATGGCCTTCAACACTTGGGAGGGTCAGGCAGCAGCAACCTCGTTCACCAGTTTATGGCTACTCTGCCATCACCTATCTGCTTCCACAGTGGCTTCCTGTCATGCCTGAGACACACCCAGTGCCTCCTCACTGGGCCCTTGCCATTGGTCCCTCTCAGTGCCAGTCACAAGGTGATGGTGTCTGATTGCCTATGGATGAGAAAGGGCTGGGGATGGCCACACAACTGCTTTCTCCCTAAAATTGGTATTTACAGTATAGCTCCATTAGTTGGTTCCAAACATTGTGAATTCCCAGGTTTTATGCTTATGGAATCTTTTCTATCTGTATGAATTTTTAGAATTTATAGACTAAAAATATAAAAGTGCTGATTAATTGCTGTCCAAAGAGTCATATGAAACTAGTTAAATAATTTTTGCTATCAAAACAGCAAATATTTCTAGAACTTCTTGATTAACATTTCCCTGGGGGAAAATTAGTCTCTAATAGTTATAGAATAAATCTAAAATATCAATGAACAATCAGCCAGCTTCAGCACCAAGGCCTTTTCCTTATTTCTCTTCATTACATTTTTCATCAAATATTTACTTATTACATTAAGTACCATCTACTTTCAAGGTCCTAATTTACTTCTGTGTATCACATATTACTTTAAGTAAGAGGTTGGACTTGATTGCAGTTTTTGATATTATTTTAATTTGGGGTCCCTGCTACAAAATTAAAGTAGAATAAGAAATATCTAATTACATTATAATTTACAGATATGCCTATGATCCTGTGTAAGCAAAAATGAGTAGAACTGAAAACAATGATCAGGATGAAATGAATACAACATGCTTCTGATTCTTCCCTGAAACAGTGATTCCTACTGGATTTTCAATTTTCTATCTACTAAACATGCCTCATTTTAAAAGTTGATTTCTGTAGTGAGATGGTAATTATTTGTTCCTTGCATTCAAGAGATGTCAGTAACCCTGGGAGCTCAGCATCAGTGTGCGTGTAATCAATTATTCAGTCCTATCTTCAAAGGGCCTGGCCCAGAGCAGACTTACTATTGTGCGCAGTCGATCAGCTGGTATTCATTTGACCTTTCAAAGCATGCTTTCACACCTTCATCATCCCAAAGTTTCTTCACATGATCAAAAAATTCCTAAAATTTGAAAATGTTATAAATAAGAGAATGTAGGCATTATAATCCTTCAAAAAGTTAAAAATAAAAAGGAACCACCCTCCAAAGTTTACAGGTAGCACATGAATTATTTTCTTTGTGGAAGTCTACTTTATACATGATAAAATACAGATTTCGCATTCTGTGTAATGGAAAATGGATGTATATGTGTTATCATCATGCAAATTAACCTGTCAATCATCTTTATCATTTCAGAAAGTTCCCCAAAATGAGACTGTAAGACAGAAGTTAATGACATTCATTAACTAGAAGTACAACTAAATAACCATTTTAAAGTTTTTAGTATTCAAGAATTTTAACTAGTGGAACTGCCACTTCAGCAATGAAAAAAATGCCTATTTTAATGGTAAGTTCTGTTTTAGCTGCTTTAAATTTTCTATGTGAGCCATGATTATGAATAGATGTAGTTGAGCAGGTAGGTTAAAACTGGCTCAGAAGCATTAGGCACTTAAGAATGAGACCTTTAAAGTCACACCCTTTATGGATTTATGGATTTATAGTAATTTATTGTTTTTTGGCACTAAAGAAAAAGAAAAACAACCGTGAGTTAAGTGTGAACTGTGATTGTTGGTTCACTCAGATCTGTGCAAGCACAGTGCTTAGTTTCATCCATTATAATAAGGAGCATACTTTAAGCAAAAACTTTCCTTATTGAAAATAAAAGGTGGCTTTAGGAATTCATATTGCCAAAATTACCCAAACTAACTTAATACTGTTATGAAAGCAAATTCCTACATATTAGCTAATTTTTCATAAGTATAAATTTCCACAAAACACTTTGTTACAATATTTACAACTCTTTCCACATCAGTCATTTGTCCCTCATGGCAACGCCAGAAGCACCCATTCTATCTTTGCATGGAAGTGTCTGGGGTTACCCGGCCAGAAAGCAGTTGAGTCTTTCTTTGTATATTTAATTGATTATGTTATTACAGTTGTACCATTTTTTCTCCCCTTTATCACCCTCCACCCTGCAACCCCCTCCCACCAGCTTTGCCCACACCCCTTAGTTGATATCCATGGGTCATACATATAAATTCTTTGGCTTCTCCATTTTCTATACTATTCTTAACCTCCCCTTGTCTACTTTGTACCTACCATTTATGCTTCTAGTTCCCTGTACCTTTTCCCCCATTCTCATCCCCACTGATAACCCTCCATGTGATCTCCATTTCTTTGGTTCTGTTCCTGTTCTAATTGTTTGCTTAGTTTTTTCTTTTTTGTTTTAGGTTCAGTTGTTGATAGTTGTGAGTTTGTTGTCATTTTACTGTTCATATTTTTTATCTTCTTTTTCTTAGGTAAGTCCCCTTAATGTCTCATATAAGGGCTTGGTGATGATGAACTCCTTTAACTTGACCTTATCTGGGAAGCACTTGATCTGTCCTTCCATTCTAAGTGATAGCTTTGCTGGATAGAGTAATCTTGAATGTAGGTCCTTGCCTTTCATGACCTGGAATACTTCTTTCCAGCCCCTTCTTGCCTGTATGGTCTCTTTTGAGAAATCATCTGACAGTCTGATGGGAACTCCTTTGTAGGTAACTGTCTCCTTTTCTCTTGCTGCTTTTTAAGATTCTCTCCTTATCTTTAATCTAGGATAATATAATTATGATGTGTCTTGGTGTGTGCTTCCTTAGGTCCAACTTCTTTGGGACTCTGAGCTTCCTGGATTTTGAAGTCTATTTCCTTTATTAGATTGGGGAAGTTTTCATTCATTTGTTTCTTCAAATAAGTTTTCAATTTCTTGCTCTTCCTCTTCTCCTCCTAATACCCCTATGATTTGGGTGTTGGAAGGTTTAAAGTTGTTCCAGGGGTTCCTAAGCCTCTCCTCATTTTTTTTTTTTTTGAATTCTTGTTTCTTCATTCTATTCTGGTTGAATGTTTCTTTCTTCCTTCTGCTCCAAACTGTTGATTTGAGTCCTGGTTTCCTTCCCTTCACTGTTGGTTCCGTGTATATCTTCCTTTATTTCATGTTGCATAACCTTCACTTTTTCCTCTATTTTGTGACCATACCCAATCATTTCTGTGAGCATCCTGATCACCAGTGTTTTAAACTCTGCATCTGATAGGTTGGCTATCTCCTCACTGCTTAGTTCTTTTTCTGGAGTTTTGATCTGTTCTTTCATTTGGATCACATTTCTTTGTCTTGGCACACCTGTGACATTGTAAGGGATGGAGCCTTAGATATTTGCCAGGACTAGGCAACCCACCTTGCTGCATTGTGGCACTGTATGTGGGGGAGAGGTCCAATAGGGAATAATGTCACTTGCTTTGCTCTCAGCCTGCTTTCAGTCACTTCCCCACTACCCCACAAGCAAACTTGGTCCTTTTGTTGGTGGTTTCCGGATGGGTGGGTTTGTATATGTTCTAGGACCCCATGGGTCTTTCCAATGAACTTGCCTGTAAGGCTAGGAGCTTCTCCCACTGCCAGAACTCCCAGAGGCTTTACAGCCAAAGGTTTTGAGGCTTTACTTTCCTGGTGCTGGAACCCTGAGTTGTGAGCTGTGTCTCACTTCCTAGTTGTTCCTCCCAGCTTATCCTCGCATGAATGTGGGACCACCTGGTGTGCTAGCCACCGCCTTGTCAGGGCATCCAGCAGCTGAGGTCTTTATGTTCATCACTGCTGCCATGATTCCTAAGAGTCAGCATAGAGTCTTTGGAGGAAAAAAAATTAAGAGTTGCTATTTTTCTTAGAGATTTACAATTCCACACAAAGGTGTATCCAAGTATTGTGGGGCCTGATGATTATCCAATCTGGGGCACTCTTTGTAAAATGAAAAATAAAATTAAGAATGCAAATTAGGCATAACACCTTGGAAGGGGGAGTAGGAATGAGGGGCTCCAAGTTTAAGCTTTATTATGTTTTAGTATGTCTAATTCTGACTTCCCAGAATTAGAAACAGCCTTTAAAATTATGCCATATGTCCTGTATCTGTTGTCTGTCAGTCTGTCTGTTACCATTATCAACAAATCCAAACTGTCCACAGTTAACAATGAATGGACAATGTCCACATGAAGGAGAGTAGCTGAATCCCTCAGTTTTTATCGTCTCCCTAGATTTTTGTTTCCTTTTGGAATCTCCCACTACTTCCTCATCAGTTTAGTGGAATTCGTAGGCTTCCTGAAAAAATATTTCCTTCTAAGAGTCACGTGAAGACACATGCATGCACCACGTTGCAAGAGAATACTCCATTCCATTACTCTTGAGATGGTCCTGGCAGAGAGTGATAACCCCCGAGTCATGGTGGTATTTGTGATTGAGCCCCATTTTTCTCCCCTACTGCAAAAATCCAGTGTAGTGGTCCCTTCAGTAAAGTTCCTGACTGTCTTTAGTGTCAGAATTGTTTTTTCTTTAACAGTGTGAACTAAAGCCTTTGAAACAGATTTATAGATGAGTGCTTGGCCAAAATTCAAGACACATGGTTTCTGGGGTACATGTTGATAGGAATAGTAAGGAAGGAATTGTGGACACTATGATTTTATTTTATTTTTAAAAGATTTTATGATGTGAGAGAGAAATATTGATTGGTTGGTTGCCTCTCACGCATGCCCCAATCAGTGGAACCCACAACCCCAGGCATATGCCCTGACAGGGAACTGAACCAGCGACTTCTGCAGGTCGATTCCCAACTGATTGGGCCACACGAGTCAGGGCTGGGCACTGTGATTTTAAAACAGATGCTTTGGACAATGCCAAGGAAACACCAAAGCAACAACAATCTCTCTTTAATTTCCACATTGGTAAACAAAGATGTTGAACTAGAAGATAGCTGAGTCCCCAGGATTCTCAGTGTCTGCTTTTTAATGGGGTTTAAAGCTTCATCGAAAATCCCAGGGCTGCTGCTACTGTTGCTTCTTCAATATTTTATTAGGAAAAACTTACAAAAGTAGAGAGAATGACTCCACAGGCACTCATTTTTCAGCTTCCCTATTTATTAACACTCATCCAACTTTCATTTATCTGTATCTCATGCCCTTTTTCCCACCTTTATTATTTGGGAACTGATTCAAATCTCCTAGACAGCATTGTTTTATTTCAACATTATTTTGAAAAAATAAAGGTTTTTGAAAATCATAGCCACCATGCCACTACCTCAACTAAAAATACACAAAGAAGTAAAGAAATAATTCTGTAAAATCATTAAGTCAGTGCAGCTTTTCAGCTATAATTAAAAACTTGTCCAGAGCCAGGCTAGAATTCTCATACATTTACCACAAAAACTGGGAAATAAATATGAGGAATAATTTTAGTATGCCTCAATTAGTAACTAAGATGAATAATACCAAAAAAGATCATTTGTGTTGTATGTGCATATGTCTGAAAAAAAAGTGATTCACAGTGAAATGTAATCTATTTTTGACATCTGAGAGTATATGGAAATTGAGAACATAAGAGGAAATTACTAAGTGACATTACTTAATTTTTTCTGTATTACTGAATATGAGACTCATCTTGGGTTATTCATATATTTATCAAATAAAATGCATGAACATTTGTGTTACTTTTATTCAAAAGAGTTTGAATTGTGTTACAGAAAATATAATGATATCAAATTTAAACCTACTTTTTAAAAAGCAAGGATTTAAATTTTATAGCATAATTTGGATTTTTGAGTAAAAAAAATTTAAAATACACATGCTGTCTATATCTCCTTTATATATAAAGCATACCCAAAACTAACTTGGAATTTGCAGGTTACAAATGCCTGCAAATGTTCCAAGTGTCTTGGAATTTGAGAAATAATTTTCTTCTTTTGCTTTTAAATTCTTCATAAATGCCCTAAAACACAAATAAATGTATGTAGGATAAGACACAGCAGAATAGAAATTATTGCGTGATATCTCTGCTAGTATCATACAATAAAATACCCTTTTGCTTACATTGACACTTGAAGTGTATTTTTTATTTTTGAAATAAGAATCAAAAGCACGTTTCTTATCTCTTGAAATGAATGTTGTCCAGTGGTTTGTAGTGAAAGCTCCTGTCGTACACACAGGGCTCAGCAGAACTGCTTTCACTCAGTGCCTTGTCCTGAGGCTGGTGGAAATTGTCACTGCACTGAGTATGAAAATGCTATTCCTGGCACATGGCTCATGGCACAATATTCTTTCTAGGATGATTTATGGATATTCTTCTAATTCTAGCATCAGAAATACTTTTTTGCATCTCTCAAGCAACTGCTTTCTACATTGTATTATTAATTTTTAATCTTATGGTCCCTGTGACTTTATACTGCACCTTTTTACATCACTGAGTGGAGAAATCACATGTCAGAGGTCATTCCTGGTGTGGGTATACGGCTTTGCATTATGCTCTGGGTACTAACTTCACTTCCATTTTCATATAACTTACTCTCCTGTTCCTAGCTTCATTCCCTTGTATTCTCTGAAATTGTTCTTTTCTGAATAAAGGTATTTTATTAACTTGTTTCATAACTTTGTCAGCAGCACTAAATCTTTTCTAGGACAAACTGAAGCATAAATAAATGTTTTACCTAACTTTTCATTGGAACACAGTGAAGAATACCCACTATTATAATCAAATGGACTGTAAAAATAGGCAGTTTCAGATCAGTAGCCATTTAACTGAATTTTCTAAAGCTCAAGTTTAGGTCTGATTCATTTAAAATACACCTACTCCATTTTATCCCTTGGATAACAGAATGATCTAATAGATTTCTGTTATTTTTCTTTTTCAGATATCAGGTGGATATCAATTTAAAAGTCTGGGTAGGATCTGTCATGCCTCATAACACTATGATTATGTTATTTATAATCTCTGTCCATCCTCAAATCTAATTTAATATAGTATGTCTATAATTTTATTTAGGAGCAGCTTTCAGAACTGTGCTAAAAAGAAACCCCAAACCAACTAATTCAAAACCAGTAGCAGTCCCCACACCCACATCTTTCCTAGCATGAAGCATGGCAGAAATCTCAACAAGTAAGCTATAGAAAATAAGGTCACATCTAGCATTTACCCAGTGCCCACCACGTTCCAGACATTGTTCTAAGGGTGTTACATACATGCTATCTATCATTTACGTCTCAGACAAATCCCATTTTACAAAATGAGAATGATTAAGGATACTTTCTATTTGCTCAAGCTTCCTTGACTAGGAAGTGGACAAACCTGGATTCAGAAGCATACTTTGAGGCCAGCTAGCTTTCTCACTCTCTGGTCCTTGGCAGTTGCTTGTGCTGGGGAGACCAGTGGAGACAAATACAAATTTATAATGCACACAATCCTCCTCTGTTTTTTTTTCCTTAGGACAGCCTAGATTAACTATTCTTTGGATCAGTTAAAACAGCTTTATGAGCCCTGACCAGCATGGCTTAGGTTCAATTCTGGGTCATGACACATGCCTGGGTTGCAGGCTACATCCCCTGGTTGGGGCTCATGCAAGAAGCAACTGATAGATGTTTTTCTCACACAACAGGTGTTTCTCTCCCCCTCTTTCTCCCGCCCTTCCCCTCTCTCTAAAATAAATTTCAAAATCTTAAACAAACAAACCACTTTATGGGGTATATTTTACACACTATACAATTCTCCCATTTACACAGTCACGCCACCATCAACACAACCAAGCTTTAGAGCACCTCCATTACCTCCTCACCTTTTTCAGAGCTAAGCTCTACTCCCACCCCTGGTCCTAGGCACTGTTAACTTACTTCTGTCTCCATAGTTTTGTCTTTTTTACAAATGTCATATAAATAAAATCATACAGTCTTTTCTATCTGGCTTTTTTCACTTTGCATGATACTTTGAGATTTATTTATATTAGAAGTTTGTTCCTTTTTTAAATTTCTCTTCATTTTATCATGCTTCACAGAGGTTACAGTTTTTTATAAATTGAAGGTGAGACACTCCACCAGCAAAAGGATTATGACTTGCTTTATTACAATACTCACTTTACTATGATGGGCTGGAAGCAAACCCGCAGTATCTCCCAGGTATGCCTGTACTAAATTTGATGCAATTCTTCATTAATTTCACTGCAAAACATATAGCTTTTCCTAAGCCTTGCCCACCAATAGAGTCAATAGAGTCAAAAGACTTGCAAATCTTTCAAACTGGCATGAAGGTACTAGTTTCATACAAGGCAGTGAAGGGGAAATTAAAATTAACTACAGGAAATTCTTTTTTGGGACAAAGTTGAACAGAATTCTGAATATATCAATATTGATTTAATTTGAGGCATTTGATGGTAACTCTGTGGTAATTTCAAAGAAAAAGATAAAATATGTCATTCAGCAGTGGTTAAAAAACTACAGATACACGAAAATAAAAACCACTTTTAGGAGATGAAAAAACATAGCTGGATATTCAATGTATATATATTCCAACTTCAAATTTAAAATCATATTGTCGGTTGTCCAAAGCAGCTTGAATTTAAAGTATATGCTATGAAATATTACAAATATTTTCTGTTAAGGGCTGAAAAAAACGGTGCACTACACTATTTAGCTTCCTAAACTACCTTGACCTACAGACAGCAAGCGACAAGTTTGAGAGACTAAGGTCAACCTCCCTTAGGTAGAAATCCCATCAAGAAAAACTTCAGTTTTAACGTACACAAATTTCAAAGTAAATCATAGCATCTGCTCTTTATATATAACTTAGCAAAACCTTAATTAAGTGGCCAACTACATTGCTACTGGCTTTAGATCTTTCAATAAAGGCACTACTCTTTCATTGGTCTGAATGAATAGAAGCATGGCAAAACAAATGCCACTTACTTTTAAAACACACAGTCCTCTCAGTTTGAAGTGGAGGGTACAATAAATCCAACCGCTAACACCCTTTAAAGAAAACAAGAGCTAAATCTGTTTCTGATTTGCATATAGATTCCATTTTTCAACCCCCTCAAATTACTGGAAAAATATGAGGTAATTTCACATAAATCACAGATTGAGTGGAAAAATTATAAGTGATATGTAAAGAAGGATTTACTTAAAAAAAAGACTTAAAGGAGTGATATTTTAAATCAAGATTTCAAATACAAAAGGTGCTTTATGTTGCTTAATCACCCAGACTTTCGGATGCTCCTTATTCTACAGTTACCGATTTGGCAAGGTTGGGGGAAATCAGCATCATAGCCTCTAAGCCATCAACCATAAGGGCATCATGCTAAGAATGCCCTGCAAGCAGCCCACTGAGTGGGGCACCTGATTATTCCTTTTGTGTTCTTAATGGTCTTGGTATCTTCCTATCACAAATCACCACTGGGCGTCCCTGCATATGAACCACCTGATGAAGAGCATTCTGGCACTTGGCTTAAGTGTGGTCTCACATGACAATCATGATGGCAGGCATCAACTTATCCACCAAAGCCAAGGGTCGGGTTTCAATTCACCAGCGAGAATGCCTTCAGAGTGTGTGTGATTTCTTTGATGTTTAGTGTCCCTTCAAGACAAGTAGCGTAATGATAGCCACGTCCCATTATATAGACTGATATCTGGTGATAAAGTTCTGTTGCCAGTTTCTGAATTTCATCATCCATGCTCAGTGCTTCATGAATCAAATTGGGCAGCTGCTTCAATCCAAGCATGATCTCTTGACATCTTTCCTGCATGGAGATCTTGTCATCACACATCATAAGGGCAAACATCACAAGGGATACAAACTGGCTGGTGTAAGCCTTTGTTCTGGCCATGCCAATCTCAGGCTAAGGACTAGTGTGAACTGCCCACAGTGTTTGTGGTCCCCACAGTAATAGCTCCTCTCTTCTTACAGTACCGAAGACCCATCAGGGCAAATACTGTCTCACTTAATTGACTAATGAAAAAGCAAAAATCATATTGAAAAACTGGTATGTTTCTATCCAGGGAATCACTGGATAGAAACTACCATAACAGGCTACTCTGTCAGCATTTTGAGAATTGGCCATGTTGCTACACCAGCATGATAGTTGTCCCACAAGCAATGAAAATCAGAAGCCTGGCCCTGGCTGGTGTGGCTCGGGGGACTGAGTGCCAGTCTGTGAACTGAAAGGTCACGGGTTTGATTCCCTGCCAGAGCACATACCTGGGTTGCAGTCCAGATCCCCAGTAGGGGGCATGTGAGAGGCAACTGATGGATGTTTCTCCCCCTCTCTTTCTCTCTCACTTCCCCTCTCTCTAAAAATAAAAAAGTATAAAAAGCCAGCAGCTCTGGATCTCCTTAACGTGATTCTTCAAATGACCCAAATTCACAGTAGAGTCATCAAAGCTGACTCTTCCTCTCATTGTGTTCACAATTGACTCTGGCTGTTCAAAAATTTTCTCCTGCATAAATGAACTGAAGCTGCCCTTCATAATTTGCTGGAGTTCCATTTGGAGGGTTTGCAGAGCTCTCCCAGGGTGATTCCCCTGACTTTAGTTTAACTCAATGGATAGAAAGATAGCTATCCACCACCTCAGCAACACAATTACCTTCAAGAATGGTGATGTGATTGATGTGTTCCATGACAGCACTTGCATCAGAAGCAAAGTAGTACCCCTAATGCTTTTTCTTCAACAGGGAAAAAGCAAGTTGTGCTGTCGGTTGGAGCATTAGGGGAATCTCTGTACATTGTCTAAGATGGCGGCAGGGAGAGGTTTTTAACCTGAATACACTGAAAGCTAGAAATATAAATGGATAGGGCCCAAGCCCTCCTGGAAAAGCCAGAAATATAAATGGGTAGGGCCCGAGGCTCTGAAAGCTAGAAAAATGAATAGATAGGGCTTTGAGCACAGGAAAACTAGAAGGCTGAATGGGTAGAGTCTGGAGCCAAAAGCTAGAAAGATAATTGGATCAGGAAAAAAGCCCTCCCCTCCCTATAGCCTTAAGAAAGAACCTTGGGCTTGAGCAGGGAGTTGGAGATGGTGTTTGAGATGGGAATCCAGTATTCTCCCAGGTTGTGTGGCACCTGAATAAACCTCTTTTCCTTTTTTAAAAAATTTAATTTTGTTTTAATTGTTGTTCAAGTACAGTTTTCTGTCTTTTACTTCCATCCCAGCCCACCACCCCAACCCTCCCCACCTCCTTCCCATTTCCAACCCCCTAGTTTTTGTCCATGTGTCCTTTATACTTGTTCCTGTAAACCTTTCCCCTTTTCCTCTGAAATTCCTTCCCCTCTCCCCTCTGGTCACTGTCAGCCTGTTCTCTATTTCAGTGTCTTTGGTTATATTTTGCTTGTTTGTTTGTTTTGTTGTTTAGGTTCCTCTTAAAGTTGAGATCATATGGTATTTGTCTTTCACTGCCTGGCTTATTTCCCTTATATAATGCTTTCCAGCTCCATCCATGCTGTTGCAAAGGGTAGGAGCTCCTTCTTTCTTTCAGCTGCATAGAATTCCATTGTGTAAATGTACCATAGTTTTTGGATCCATTCATTTACTGATGGGCACCTAGGTTGATTCCAGCACTTGGCTATTGTAAATTGTGCTGCTATGAACATTGGGGTGCATAGGTTCTT
>CM052547.1:46352627-46375965 GCA_028533065.1 Trachops cirrhosus | reverse complement strand
GGTGTAAGTTGGTGCTCAAGTTTCATTTTTTTGCATGTAGTTGTCCAGATCAATCAATGCCATTTGTTGAAGAGGCTATTTTTGCTCCATTTTATGCTTCTTGCCCCTTTGTTGAATATTAATTGACCATAGAGATTTGGGTTTATTTCTGGGCTCTCTGTTCTGTTCCATTGGTCCATGTGCCTGTTTTTATGGCAGTACCAGGCTGTTTTGAATACAGTGGCCATGTAGTACAGTTTGGTATCAGGTATTGTGATCCCTCCTACTTTACTCTTCTTTCTCAAAATTGCAGCAGCTATTCGGGATCGTTTATAATTCCATATAAATTTTTGAAGTGTTTGTTCTATGTCTGTGAAATATGCCATTGGTACTTTAATAGGTATTGCATTGAATGTGTAAATTGCTTTGGGTAGTATGGACATTTTCATGATGTTAATTCTTCCGATCCATGAACATGGTATATGTTTCCATTTGTTTGTGTCTTCCTTAATTTCTTTCTTCAGTGTTGTGCAGTTTTCTGAGTACAGGTCTTTTACCTCCTTTGTTAGGTTTATTCCTAGGTGTTTTATTTTTCCTGTTGCTATATTAAATGGATTTTTTCCCCTGATTTCTGCTTCTGATGTCTCATTGTTGGTTTACAAAAATGCCTTTGATTTCTGGATATTGACTTTGTATCCTGTAGTGTTGCCAAATTCATTTATTAGGTTGAGCAGTTTTTTGGGAGAGTCTATAGGATTTTCTATGTACACTATCATGTCATCTACAAACAATGACAGTTTTGTTTCCTCCTTTCTGATTTGGATGCCTTTTATTTATTTTTTCTTGTCTGATCACTGTGGCTAAAACTTCTAATACTATGTTAAACAGAAATGGTGAAAGTGGACAACCTTGTCTTGCTCCTGATCTTAGTGGAAAAGGTTTTAGTTTTTGCCCATTGAGTATGATGTTGGCTGTAGGTCTCTCATATATGGCCTTTATCATGTTGAGAAGTGCTCCCTCTATTCCCACTTGCTGAGTGTTTTTACCATAAATGGGCACTATACCTTATCAAATGCTTTTTCCACATTTATTGATATGATCATGTTATATTTGTCTTTGCTTTTGTTTATGTGATGTATTACATTTACTGATTTGTGAATATTGTACCATCCTTGCATCCCTGGGATGAATCTCACTTGGTCATGGTGTATGATCTTTTTAATGTATTGCTGGATGTGGTTTGCCAATATTTTGTTGAGGATTTTAGCATCTATGTTCATCAGTGACATTGGCCTGAAGTTTTCTTTCTCTGTTGTGTCTTTATCTGGTTTGGGATTAGGATGATGCTGGCTTCATAAAAAGAGTTTGGGAGTCTTCCATCATTTTGGTTTTTTTGGAATAGTCTGTGAAGGATAGGGATTAGCTCTTCCTTAAATGTTTTGTAGAAAACAACAAAGATAGCCCAGAGCAAGTAGAAGGAAGGAAATAACCAAGATGAGAGCAGAATTAAATGACATACAGACTAAAAGCATAATTCTAAGGATAAATGAATCCAGGAGGTGGTTCTTTGAAAAGGTAAACAAAATTGATAAGCCTTTAAGCAGGCCCATCAAGAAAAAAAGAGAGAGGACCTAAATAAACACAATCAGAAATGAAAGAGGAGAGATTACAACTGACACCACAGAAATACAAAGGATTGTAAGAAATTACTATGAAGAACTATATGCCAAGAAATTCAAAAACCTAGGTAAAATGGACAAATTTCTAGAAAAATATAATCTTCCAAAACTCAGTGAAGAAGAAGCAGAAAGCCTGAACAGACCAGTAACAGCAGATGAAATTGAAGCAGTAATCAAAAAACTCCCAACACACAAAAGCCCTGGACCAGATGGTTTCATAGGAGAATTCTACAAACATCTTTTCCTTTTGTACCAGCAGGTACCTCATGAGTTTTTTTTTTGTGTGTGTGTTAATAGGCCACTGAACCTCCATTTTTAAAAAAATTTTCTTCAGTAACAAGACTGAAGTTTCTTTCTTATTCTTGCTTGTTCTGTTGTATATTGGAATTTGATGAATAGAGAGTTTATGTTCACTTCATACAACAATTAATAGAGTGCTTTCTCATCTTTTGTCAACTGCTTGGCCAGGAAAATAAACACTTTTATTAAATACAAGTGCAAAAGTACCTCCCACTTGTTGGATAACTCTTTCCATCAAGGTGGTAAAACTGCTGTCTTAGCTTTCCCGATTGCCATACATATACTTAAGAAGTTTGGCAATTATTTTTGTTTGTTTCAGCTTCAAAGTCATAGCCTTTGCTTTCCAAAAACTTTTTTGAGTTTTTGTGGTTGGTGATGATTCCATTGTGAATAATAATAAGTTCATTATTTTTATCAGAATGCTGAGGATGGCCATTGAGTAGGACTGAGTTTGCTATGTGTTGCCCAATAGGTATGAATTATTCAAAGGTGTACTTCAAATTTTATATCCAAATCCACATATCCTGTTTGTGAACTTCATTCAGTTCTTTTACTTTGCTTTTCTTCTTAATGAGCTGGATTTTGCAGGCACTGACTTCGCAGTCTTTTTCATTGTCTCCATCAGCTCCCACACCAGCAGCATCATATCCTTTGTATTCCAGTCTCTGAAGGCCTTTGACTAGGGCCTCCATGATTTCTCCTCTTGTGAGAGGGACATGGTAATTTAAGTCAGCAAATATATTGCACATGATGCAGAAGGCATGATCCACAAGGCAAGTGGTGAGTGGCTTGCCAGGTCGGGAGCAGACTTGAAGGGGTCCAGTTTGTTCCTCTTTTAAAAAATTGCTGAGTTCTATTCTATTGTACAGCTATAGCACAATTTGTTTATTCATTCACAAGTTGATGAACATGTGGGTTATTTCTAGTTTTTGACTATTATGAATAGTGCTGCTAGAAATATATGTATACCAGTCTTTGTATGGGCTTTTATTTTCATTTCTCTTCCCAGGAATGGAATTGCTGGGTTAAATGGTAGGTGAATATTTAACTTTAAAACACTACTATACTGTTTTCCAAAGTGGCTATTCTAGTTTACATTGTCAAGGGTTCTAATTTGTCCACATCCTCACCAATACTTGGTTTTGACAGTGTTCTTAATTACTCTAATTACTAGAGTAATTTTAATCACTCTAATTAAAATTACTCTGATTGCCATCTCATTGCCCTAATGAGGGTGGACAGCTCATGTAATTGTTGGCTACCTGCATATCTTCTTTTGAAGTGTCTTGCCAAATATTTTGCTCATTAAAAAATGGGCTGTATGTCTTCTTATTATTGAGTTTAATTATTTCCTAATTTTAAAATTACAAATGACATTCAATATTATTTTATATTAGCTTCAGATGTATAGCATAGTGGCTAGATATTTATATAGTTTACACAGTAATCCTCTAAGTCTGCTACATACCTGGCATCATACATAGTTACAATATTACTGCCTATATTCCCTGTGCTGTACTTTATATTCCTGTTGAGTTTTATTTTTTATAAGACCAAGAAATTAATTAATTAATCAATTATTTTTATCCTCACCTGAGGACATTTTTTTTCATTGCTTTTAGAAAGAGAAGAAGGGAGAGAGCAATCGATGCAAGAGAGAAGCATCGATTGGTTGCCTCCCTGGACTGGGGATTGAGCCCACAACCTCAGTTATGTGTAGGGAATCAGACCTGCATTTTTTTGGTTACAGTGATGAGGCTCCAAACAATTGAGCCACACCAGCCAGGGCAAGACTAAGAGATTTAAAAAACTGGATTCAAGTCCTTTTTCAACTATAGGTCTTTCAAATATTTTCTCCCAACTGTAGCTTGCATTTTAATTTTCTTAAGCATCTTTTGTTGAGCAAAGTTTTTAATTTTGCTGATATTCAATTAATCAATTTTTTCTTTTACCATTTGTGCTTTTTGTGTGTATTCTTTCAGTTTCTTCCAAAAGTTTTATAGTTCTTACATTTAGGTCTAAGATCCATTTGAGTTAATTTTGGGGGATGGTATGAGGAAAACTTTGTTTCACATTTTTCCACAAGGCTATCCAAGTTTCTCAGTACATTTACAGAAAAGACTATTTTTTTCTCCATTGGATTACCTTAACACCATTGCTGAAAATGACCATATACACATGTGCACCTGTTCCTGGACCCTCAATTCTGTTCCACTGACCTATATGTTTATTCCCATGTCACAGTGTCTTGATTATCCTAACTTTGTAGTAAGTCTTGCAGTGAGTGATGTTAAGTCCTCCAACTTTGTTCTTTTCCAACTTCATTTTAGCTGTTCTAGGTGTTCTGAATTTCCACATACATTTTGCAATTAGCTTGTCGATTTCTATTAAAAAAGCCTGTTGGTGTTTTGACTGAGATTGCATTGAATCTATAGGTCACTTTGGGGAGAATTTCCATCTTAACAAACGAGTTTTCTAATCCATTAACATGATATATGTGTTTATTTGTGTCTTACTTAAGTTATCTCAATAAAATTTTCAATTTTCAGTGTATAGTCATTTGTTAATTTGTTTCTAAGTAGTTTCTTTGAATGCTGTTTTAAATGTACATGTTTCTTAAATTTCATTTTTGGATTTTTTTCATTGTTAGCACATAGAAATATAATTGATTTTTGCATTTGATCTTTTGTCCTATAACCTTGTTAATTTCACTTATTAGTTCTAGTAGCTTTCCATTCCTTTGCTTGTAGCTGTGCACAGAAATAGTTGCCTACATAGTCCCGGCCTCTCTCTGTTTCTCTCCCAAAAGCGTGACCCTGTGAGACCTGGGACAGACTCAGAATTCCCTGTGGTTCCAAAGTGCAGAAGAGTCAATCCAAAGGGACCTCCACTGCCACCCTGGCAAAGTTTCATGGTTTTTACTGCTCTTATACTTTTTTAAAAGATACAATAAGATTTATCTAGAGATTCTATCTTTTATTTCTAAATTGTAATCTCACAAAACAACTGTGATAAGTATAAAGTTGTAGTAATCAGATCCATTACCCATAATAAAGAATTAAATACATCTGTCCTATAGTGATGGGAACATAATTTTCCTCAATATTATTTTTCCAAAAAAATAATTTTTTAGCTTTTGATTTTTCCTTTCACAATACTCTCACTCTTATACCTAAGATTTTCTCTGTAAAATCCTAATTCTCTGAGGAAACTGTGTACTTGGAGCATGCCAAAGAGACTTATAAGAGAAACTTATTTGTGTGGGAACAGGAATAAAATAATTTGGTGTTTTCATTAGGGACTCAAAGAATCACGACTTTATTCTTTGCTTCCAGACAAGGCTCTATCAAGTTATCTGACAGAAATTCTCTTTGGAACATCAAGCTTGAATTACATAACATTTAGAGGCATTATTCTTGGTCTTCTTAGTCACTCTGAATCCTTTTTGTTTTATGTGCTGAGAGGTAGAATGGAGAGAGGAGCCCCTCTTTTTGGAAATAAGGTTACATGAAAGCAAATGTCTTTAGAAGTGAGTTTGCTATACTGACAATGGCATATTTCTTAGGAAAATTTTAGTATAAAACATAATAAAGGTATATAAGCAGAGCCATAAAATAATATTTATGGTTTGAGCATGGATGTTGGTATTTGAGGCCCTGGGCTCAAATCCCATCTGGGGAAATCTAATTGCTGAGGTTCAATTTCCTCCTTTGCTCCTGTAGGATGTAAGCTCCATGAGGAGCTTTGTCTCTTCTGTCTACTGCTGTATGTACAGCATCTAGAATTATGCCTAGCAGGTAAACATTCAGTAGGTATTTTTGGGTTGGATGGCTTCTGTGAATGGATGGAAAGTTTTAATCAAGAGAATCCCAGAGGTCTGCTTTAGGAAAATGAATGTGGGTTAGAGACATCTGCCACTAATACAGTGAGACCAGTCTAAAAACACTGTGATGAGACATGTTTTGGAAGAGGTGACAAATTAAATTTAGATAAGTTGGGTGACTGGTGGGATGATCAGGGACATGTGTGGGAGGGAGTTACAGATGGAGGACTGGAATTCAGGACAGGGTTGAAACTGGAGACGGGATGAATTTTGGGAGGAATCAATAGAAGGCTGCTGATTAAAGTCACAGTGCTGTATGAACTTGCCAAGGTTGAGAGATAGTGAAAAAAGCAGAGAATGACAAGGACAGGATCATACCGAACAACTAAATTTGGGGGATTAGAAGGATGGAGGAAGAAGAGGAGAGTGAGGAGAAGAAATAAAAATGTACAGTGAAATGATAATCAGGAAGTACATGTGGGGGCAGGAGCAATGGCAGAAGTGGAATTCAACCGTATCATTGAGGTGCAAATAGAATCCGTGAGTAACAGAGGTGGATAGAAAAGGTCCTTTGAACAAGTTCACTTACTCCAATGAGAACTAGAAGCAATTTCCAGGGGCTATCCATGACACAAGAAACCTCATAAACAGAATGGTTTCAGTTTTTACTCTTTCAATTAATCTTTTAGGGTTAAATAATAGAATAGTGGGCAGGAATAGGATTTTAAAGGGAAATCCATACGAAGTGTGACCTTTATCAGGTTTTTGCTAACTTGACTCTAAATATCAGAAAAATGACATTGTCTTGAAAAATGACTCATCAAGAGGGAATAAATTAAGGCATCTGACAGGTTACAGGAAGAAAAAATATTTTTCTTGTAATCTTTAGCCAAACCCAACTATCTTCTGAGCACAAGAAAAGTGTTCCCCAACTTTCAGGGAAAGAAGTAACCAAGTTCATATTTGAAAAACCTTTGAAAATGTAAAACCTATGTATAATGGTTACGTATTATGTGATTATTGCTGATTGTTCTAAGGACCTGCCTGGGATCACTCATCTGAGCAGTATCTCCTCCTCTCTGCCTTGGAGCACCTTCTGCAAAAGAACCTGCTACTTAAAGATGGTGGAGAAGGGCAGTTCCAGCACTTCTCTTCAATGTGTAATGGACATCTTAAACTCAACATGGCCAGAGGTCAACTCCCGATCCCTCCAAACCTGCCCTATCTATGGCTTTCATATCTCTGCTGATGGCAACTTTGTTTTTCCAGTTGCTCAGACCAAGCCATGAAGCCATGTTAATGCTTCTCTTTCTCTAACAGGACATATCTAATCCATCACTATGACTCCACTTTCAAACTGTATCCAGAGTTGACTATCTTACCACCTGCATGGTTCTCTCATCACCTAGATTACTACAACAGCCTCCTAACTTGTTTTTCTCCTTCCAACCTGCAGCACTTCTGGAATTGCAGCCAGGATGTTTCTACAGTATAGGGCAGCTCAGGTCCCTCCTGTGCTCAACACCCCATATGGGGCCCTATTCACTCAGTCCCTATAATGACTAAAAGACCCTATTCCTTTGGTGCCCCTCTCTCCATGACCTCCCTAGCATCAAGGCATCATTCTCCTCCTGCTCACTGTTCCAGCCACACTGGCATCCTGCTGTTCCCTGAAACTGCAGCATGCTTCCATCTGAGGCAGTGCCTTAGCACTGCTTCTCCAGCTGCCTTGACTGTCTGTCCTGCTCCTGCTTTGCTCACATCAGGGCTCTCCTTAAACCAACCCCCTCAATGAGATTCTCTCTGGCCAGCCTCTGTAAAACTGCAATCCTCTCCTCCTCCATCCCAGGCCTCTCAGTCTGCCCTGGTTGGTCTTGTCTCTACAATGCTTAGCACTCCCTAAAATACTTTGTACTTAATTTGTTCATTATGTTCTATGTATTCTTTGTATTCCTTGCTAGACTGTAAGCCCCACCAGGGCAAACACCTTCATGTTTTGTTCCCTGATGTATATCAAGCACTTAATATAGTCCTTGACACATACTAAGAGCTCAATACATATTTGTTTCATGAGTGAGTGGATGAATAAACTTTTCTAGGAAGTCCTCTTTTGTCACACTGCTTTCTACCCACTTTGTTCCCCACATTCACCTCCACACAAAAGTTTATGCTCATTAACAGAGTTGAAAATTTGTATACATTATTTGTTAGCAATTTTGAATAGATAAGAAACTGGTTTATGTCTATACGTGGGTTTTATATTCGGATGTTTAAAGGCATGTTTGACATGCAGAGACACATGGGGACACACGGCTTGCAGTGTGTGGACTGCCCACCCGTGACTAGCACGTCAAACATCCCAACAGCTCCGTGAATATTCTTCTGTCTGCCTGAATACTGTGAACCTGTCCGGCCTTGAACGGTCACAGCACAGTAACTTTTCTGGAATCCAAGAACACCATTATCTTCAGAAAGTCATAAATAATTCATATTATTGATAATGTATTGACTAGCACATGTAAAAGAGCTTCCTGTTTTGATAGACTGGAGCTGAGACAAACGCCTCCCACATAAGAGCCTCGCCTGGCTGTGTTGCTGCACCTCTCGCCAGTATAGTCTGCCTGGCCCTTCCCTGGTATGACCTGTGACTGATACTACTGTTGTTTATGCAGCTCACTCTGTGCCCTGATGATTATTTTAAAAAGATTTTATTGATTTTTTTTTAGAGAGAGGAGAAGGGAAGGAGAAAGAGAGGGAGAGAAACATCCACTGGTTGCCTCTCTTACGTTCCCCTACAGGAGACTGAACCCACAGCCCAGGCATGTGACCTGACCAGGAATTGAACTAGTCACCCCTTGCTTTGTGGGCTGTCATGCTCAACCAACTGAGCCACACTGGTCAGGGTGTGCCCTGAGTATTTTAATCCACATCCATGTGATTTGGCAAAGTATAATTCGACCTGGGTGTGTGGCTTGATGAACATTCTACTGAGGCAGTGCCTTCTTTCTTTCCCTTGGCTTCTCTGCCAGGATTTATGTCTCTCCTTCCCTCACTAAAGATTGTTTCTACATGACACCTCCCCAAAATATCCATCAAGAGCCCTTTATTTCCTGATTATGAATGGTAATCCAAGGATAATAAGCAACACACATTTTCAGTTATCACCTCAATTTACACTCCTATGCAGCCATCACATTAACCCCACAGGACGCTTAAATAATCAGCCTCACTGAAAGGTTTTGTTGGACACCTGTTGTTTGTCATTTTATTCATCTGTCCACCTACCTGTCATCTACCTATCATATATATATTTATGTTTGAAGTAAATATATGGAGATAAGGATGAATACATACACACATATATTTGTTATAATTATTGTTAAGACTATTGATCCATAAGGGGAAAATCAAAACATTGGATATTGGATTCAATTTAAAAAATAAAGCAAATAGCCCTGGCTGGTATGGTTCAGTGGATTGAGTGGATTGAGTGCCAGTCTGCAACCCAAAAGGTCACCAGTTTGATTCCCAGTCAGGGTACATGCCTGGGTTGTGGGCCAGGTTCCCTGGTGTGGGGCATGAGAGGCAACCACACATTAATGATTCTCTCCCTCTCGTTCTCCCTCCTTTCCCCTCTGTCTAAAAATAAATAAATAAAATCTTAAAAAAATAAAAATAAAGCAAATAATAACAATAATGCAAAACAATTTATTCTTATATTATTATTTATTAATTATTGTATTATTTTCCATATGAATAACCCTAAACCTACTTTTGCCCCACCCTGTATGTTTCTCATAAAAAATATAATTTACTCATTTAGGTTATAACATTTACATTAGTGCTATGTGATTAACTCACTAACTTTTCTTCTCTCTCTCCAGCTCTATGTAATGACATTAGTTCACAGCTGGTCCAAAATGCTGGGACTATGGGTTTTGCCTCTCTCCATGTGGGCCTGTTTGCAAGAAATATATACCAGATTCTGACAGCAACATTTGTAAACTCAACAGAAAGCTTGTGTCTTTGACAACACTGTCCAAAAGAGTTATGAAGGATACTAAATAATCAAGTAATTCAAGAGATGAAACTTTTTATACTGTAAAGAAAACATTTTTTTCTGACTGCAAAGAAGAATTAAAAAGGTCAGTCCAAAAAAGTGATATAACAATATAAATCAAAAGCCCTAACAATGATGTCTCTTTAAGCAGTTCTATTAGGAATTCAGCCTAACAGGAAAGTCAGGGAGTTGCAGAAAGCTACATATCTATGCAGCATTGTGTATAATAGCAAAAAATTGAATGTCTATAGTAGGCACTTTGTTAAATGAGTAATGGGATACTAAACAATGAATACTAAGTGAAAAATGTTTCTAGTAAGTTTAAAAGGCAGGTTTTAAATCAGTAGCTAAGCTAAGATCCCAATTTGATAAATAAATGGATATGCTTGTCTATAAGATGCTGGAAGGATATCACCAAAGGTTTGTAGTATTTATTTCAGGGGCAGGGTGGAACGAGGGAAGAATTTTATTTTCTTTCATGATACTTTTTTGTATTAAACATTTTTTAATACTGCAATTACATCTGTATTCTGGCATCACATTAAATGACACACTTGGTGCCCAGTGGTCACCTCTCATTGGCTTTCTGCTTATACGCTCATCTCTGAATAGGTGTCATGTCTATGTAAAATTAATTAATGGGAAAGAAAGAAATGGTCATTTTCCTCTAAGGCAGTAACATTCTCCTGTCAGGGGAATGCTCTGGTGTTTATTAACTGACTCCAGCTATGAACAACCTCATAGCTGAGGCCTCCATTCCTGCAGGAACCAGATGCCAGTGTCCCTAGTCACCTGGAGCTGATGAAATAGGAATTGTTTTGTTTTAACTCTAACCCATGAGGGAGACCACTTCTCCTTAGAGAAGGCTGTTCTCCTTACTGAAATCATTTAATGAGATCCAAAGAACCCATGTGGAAGCCAGGTCTTCAACAGAGGGCCACTCTTCTCAGCCATGTGACCAAAGCATCAGGAACAATAGGCCAGGCCTGGAGCAGCAGAGTTCTGCTGTTATCCAGGTCTTAACACAGACAGGTGTCCCAGACATGCAGACAGAGGGCCCGAACCTCACACTAAGTTTCAAGGAAATATCTGTCTAACAAAATCTAAACTTGCCTCATAATGGAATTTATATTATTTTAAGTACAATGCCTTTCATTACGTCTGCTCTTATGTCACTATCCTCAAATCTGCACTGTGAATGACACTGCAGTGTGAATGACACTTGGTCAAAATGCATTATTTATAAATTATTTTAATCTGTATTTCACTAAACATAATTTTATAAAGTTAATTTCTCCTGAGATGGGTACAAACATTGTTTAGGTGTGTCTTTAACATTTTTAAAAAATCAAAGTGAGATTCACCTAATATAAAACTAATCATCTTAAAGTGTACAATTGTCATGAATATATTCACAATGTTTAACCACCACTTTTATTTAGTTCCAGAACATTTCATTGGTACAAAAGAAAATCTTGTGCCCATTGAAACAGTAAATCTCCATTCTTTCCTCCTCCCACTCCCTCAATACCAGGCAACCAGTGATCGGCTTTCTGTCTCCGTGGATCTGTCAATTCTGCATTTTTCATATAACTGGAATCACAGCATACTCAGTCTGTGTGTCTGATTTCTTTCAGCATAATGTCTTCACACTTCATCCATGTTGTAGCATATAGGAGTACTTTATTCCTTTTTGTGGCTGAGTAATATTCCTTTGTATTATATGCCACATTTTATTTATTTCTTCATCTATTGATGGACATTTGGATTTTTTCCACATTTTGGCTATTGTGAATAACACTGTTATCAACATCAGTTTACAGGTACCTGTTCAATTCCCTGATTTCAATTATTTGGAATTGCTGAGTCATATGGTGGTTTTATGTTTAACCTTTTGAGAAACCACCAAATTGCTTTCCACACTGGCTGTACCATTTTCTATTCCCATCAGCAGTTTATGAGGCTTCCAATTTCTCCATATCCCCACCAACATTTGTGATTTTCAGTTTTCCATCCTAGTACGTATACAGTGGTGTCTCACTGTGGCTTTGATGAGCATTTCCTCAATTGCTAATGATGTTCTGCATCTTTTCATGCCCTTGTCAGCCATCTTCTATGGAGAGCTATGTTGTGAAGCCCTTGGTTCATCTGTAAGTTGAGCTGCTTGTCTCTCTGGATAGTAGACCTTTAATCAGATACATGATTTGTAAATATCTCTCCCATTCTATTGGTTGTCTTTTACTTTCTTGATAATGTCCTTTGATGCATGAACATTTAAAATTTTGATGAAGTCCATTATATTGATTTCCTCTTGTTGCTTAAACTTTTGGTATTATAGCCAAGAAATCCAAGGTCACAGAGATTTACCCTGGTTTTCTTCTAAGAGTTTTATGGTTTTAGTTCTTCTGTTTCAGTCATTGATCCATTTTGAGCTAATATTTTTGTATGGTATGAGGGTATGTATATATTTTAGAGTTAGCTCAATCTAGATTATTTCTCAAATTCACATGATTTTGGTTGGAAAATGACATATTTCAATGCTAAAACAAGTCAGTACTACATAAACATACCTAATTTTATCAATAAATTTTGTAGTTCCCTACTTTCCACAAATGGAATCTGAAGAATTTCATATGGAAGTTGTATCATCATGTCACCAGATGGCAGTTTGTCAAAGGCAGTCCCTGTTCTCAAGTTGTTTGCAATTTTGTAGATAATGTGCCCAGCACAAGGCCAGGTGCTGGGGAGATGGACTACAAGCATGAGCCACAGCTCCTGTTCTCAACAAGCTAATACTGTAGTAAGCAGACCATGACTAAGATACACCAAATTAAAAAATGATAAAGGGCACAAAGTACTGAATATCATATGATAACTACAGCTATGGTGCCAACTGGGAAAGCCACAGGAAGACAGAACTGCAGGACTTTGGAAAAGGAACAGAATCAGTCAATTTCAGAATAGATTAGAAAGGTCTCCCAAGGAAATGGGCTTAAACTCAAATAATCAGCAGGACATGAAAAATGAACATGATAACAGTGAGGATACTCTGAACAGATTGGCTCAACTGAGTGGAAGAGGTTAATACCAGAAAGCATGGGAGTGAGAGTGATGGTGCTTTTGTGAAAGCCCTGGGGAACTCTTTGCACACTTGGGTTACTATAGAGAAGGTCACTGCAAAGCAACTTGAGCAAAAAACTTCATAAATGAATGTTGTTGCTGCAGGTCAGGAATCTAGGTGATTGTATCTATCAGCTAACCTGTTATTGTCTAATAATGTTTACCTAAATGTATCATATGCACTAGTAGGATGACTTTGTGTGTGTGTATACTATATAAGCTTAGTGCCTTAATATTTAGACAGTGTAGAGTTGGTTATAGATTTTTTTCATTTTAAAAGCTTTTAAAATGTTTTAGTAAGGAAAATACCCAGAAGAGAAATAATCTCATTTATTTCAAATAAACAAGCATGATCCCTTGATAATCAGCCTTCTGCTTGGAAGGCAAAAAAGTCCCTGTGGCTTTTCTGAGCTCCCTTCCCGCCTGGATGTCAACAAGGGAGTAGGTTCTGCTGTGGTTACAGAATAACACCTAGTTGTGCCCACTTCTGTGGCTGGCAACAAAGATACAAACAGAAAGGGAATTTAAAAATAATTGTGGCCAGAAGATCTCTTTAGAGTCTCAGCCTCACTTTCATGGAAACCTTCAATAGGATCCTAGCAACAGTTTATGAATCCATGCAAGCTCTGCAACTTTGAGCTTTCCTTTACAGCTACTCAAGAGACATCTTAGAGAAGCTCTCCTTTCCAAATCAGAATGTCTTGCTCTGTAAGTTCTGAGTAGTAGTTTCATTTCTTTTATTAAGTATTGAAATAGTTTTGATGGAAAAATCAACAGGCTACACAACAGGATTTTATGTTATGTTAAATGCCAAAGGGTTCTCAGAGATAAAAATTAAACATGCTAACAGACTCACTCCACCCCCAGCATATCCCTGAAGCCCACTACAGTGTAAAGAATTAAAGTTTTACAAAACTCTTGGTGATTTGCACAAACAATGAGGTTTCTCTCCAGTGTGAATTCCATATTATCATAAACAACACCACACCCCCACCCCCAAGGACACAGTGATGTCAGAGTGTTGGAAGCTGGGGATCATACATGCACTAATAAGTGCCCTGGAGAATTCTCCTGTCACAGCAATGGTGTGGTAAGGTTCCAGGGAGACAAATGGCATAAGCCAGGGTTCCGAGCACTCTCATATCACCCCACCCCACCAAGACCTAGTACTCAGCTCCTCCTTGAAGAAATGGCTTGAGCAAATTATATTCAAACTGTTAAAATCATTCTCCCACTTTAATCTTTACCTTGAATACAGTTGGCATCTCATAATTTTTAAAAAGAGTACCTTTCCTAGGACATTGGAAAGCTGTAGAAAACTGAAGCCTAGAATTTTCCTACAATTTTCTTCTCATTTTCAATATCAATGACCTGGTCAATGATCAATGTCTTTTCTTCTTCTTTTTAAAAATATATGTATTTAATTGATGGATAATTGACATGTAACATTACATTAGTCTCAGGTATATAACATACTAATTTGATACTATTTATACATACTGCCAATGAGCCTTTCTTTCTTCAAGTACTCCTACGTAATGCGAGTAATCAGATTTGTGATGTACTTCAAACAGAATATTTACTCTGAAACATGGCAGTGTCAGTATGTTACAGGCTATGTCTTTGTACACTGGCATTTTATAACAAGTCCATTTTATAGCTTCTGGATCTAAACTTTTCATATATCTCCTCAACTCAGATGAGCATTATTTGTATAAATAGCATGTAAAACTCTGTCAATCTGTTTCTTTCCAGATTATGGTAGCAAATGACAAAATAAAAATAGGGATAAAATATACGTACATAGGTTACAAGGAGACACAGAGATACTTTATTTTTAGAATCCACTTAGAAAAGTATATTTGTGCTTATGTTTGTAAACCATAGATGCATAATTATATTATTTGATGTGCAGGGAATTTGGTGGTCTACAGTCCTCCCCACCAAATATGCTTTGCAGGTGCCATAACTCTGCATGTACATGAAGTCCCCCAGGTGAGCTAAGAAGCTGTGAGAAAATGCCAAAAGTGAGTGTGCAAACCATCTTCAAGCAATGCTGACATGGAGGGAACCCACCACTCACATAATCTCATCTGGAGAACCTTACTGGTGCCAGAATTTCTAACACCACGTTAAGCTTCTTTTATCACTGTTTACCCAGACTTAATTAAGTACACTGAGAAAGGTCAGTTGGCCATTTCTCATGGATTTCTCAGTTTTGCTTGGGGCTAGCCTTGACTAACTTCTTCTTCGCATTCCAAAGAATTCCATCAGTAGTACTTAGGCTGCTGTTGAGAGCATCTGCTGTTGAGAGCATCACACCTAACCCTGCTCCTATGTGTCTCAGCAGGCCTGGCTGGAGTGAGAACAAAATGCAGACTGACCAAGGCACAGGTCCTGTTGCACGGGGCTAGAGGACCAGCTAGAGGACCAGCTAGAGGTGGGGTGGGTCCTGAACTGAGCTAGATCTACCAGTGCTGTTTGTGGTATTGAGTCCTCTTTATAACTACTGCTTCACATTTAGTTTATCATACACATTATGGTTATAAGCAATAATACTGCTGGTGACTTTTAATGGATCAAGATTTGTTTTGAATTGTAAATACTGTAGAAAAGTTCATTTATTACTATGACTGTAATTTGTAAGTGAAGAGAAAGCAGGGGCTACATTTGTAAGTCAGGCAATTCACACTGATGACCATTCATGTATAATCAGAAAGTTTCTGCAAGTCCACTGGAACTTTATGACTGCAGCCTAGCTTGACTAAACACTGACAAGCCACACCAGGTGTTCTGTTATTGTTGCCCAACCTAAGGGCACTGCAGAAACCTTTGGGGAGCTTTTAAAATGGATGGATTCCTCAAACCTTCCCCAAGAATTCCTGAATCAAGTCTCTGAGGGCAGGCTTATTTATCTTGTTTGAAAAGCTTCTTAGATGATTTTGAAGCACAGCCTGACTTGGGAATAACACATTGATCCTACAGCTGAGAAGTTCTCAGGGCTGCTTGAGACCTTGAAGGCCCAATTATGGGGATGGCTTCTGGTTTGATCAGGATTAATTTACTGAGGAAATAAAAAGGGAATTTTGCAGAAGGAAGTAGGCAATTGACAAGTCAATGAAACCAGGTGCTAAAAACCACTTTGTGCCTTTCTTTATTATCAAGCCAATCCAGTGCACGTTGCCATGATCCTATTAAATGGATACTCCCTAAACACACATGAAAACTTCATTTAGTAAAATTCACCAAGGCAGGTAGATCTCAAATACAGGCAATCATCTGATCAGGTTCAATGTTTATTAGTTAAACGATGGCTGCCAAATGATGCTGAAGTCTGAAATGGTCTATATCCATGCCTCCTATCAATGCTGCAAACATTCAATAATGATAAACTCAGATCATGCTGTAACGGTGGAGAACAGCTGCATCCCATGCTATTGAATATCATAGTGTTGCTTCCAGGCACAAGAACAGTTACTAAAAAGGTGATGTATTATTAGCAGAAACTTCAGCTCTAATATCAATATATCTTAAGGAAATATAAAATGCCTTGTCTTGAAATTTGTATAGAATAGATTTTGCCATTTTCAGATTCTTATTTTCTTTTATATTTGTCATAAGAAGTGGAGATCATTTTAAACTAGCATTTAGTGAAATACTATAACCTCTGGATTTTTAGTTTTGCATGAATGTTGGCATTACCTTCTTGATTAGACTATAAGCCCTTGAATAGGGATTATTTAAAAAAATCCTTTCCATACCCCTCTCAACCCCCGGAACACTACTGGAGCTAAATGAACATATATTGAATAGTTTCATAAGCTTGAGATGTACAAAGGTGAGTTACATTAACAAAATTATGAAATGATGTTTATAAATTATAAAAATATTTAAATGAAAATTTGAGAAAACCTATATCCCTTCTTTAGTCACAGGTAAAAGAATCATTATCAAATACTATTTCTATTCAGTTCTGACCCTGAAGATGGATTTATTTTCAGTGGAAGTTCTAGTACCCAAAAGGGATAGGAAGAATAAATAGGAGTTTCCATTCGCCTTTCATATTCTTCTCCATATTTCAGTTATTTGGGGTCTGTGAGGACTTAATCCTAGTCAGCATGGGCACCTTCTCTGGGGCGAGCTGTGCTCCACAGCAGAATGTGAACTGTGTTTTAGGACAGTGAATTATAAGCTGAAGTTGAGCACATAAAAGGCTGATGGGCTGATCTTCCTTTTCTCCTGATTTCTAAAAGTCAGGGTTCTTCACCCTGTTTCCGACAATATACTTCACAGGTAGGGATCATAAAGGAGGGGCAGACCCACTTTTCTTCTCTCTCCTTTTCAGAACAGGGAACAATCATTTTCTTTTACTTTAATAATTTTCTCCTTTGAGAGGAATTCAAATGTCTTTCACTTGCCAGGAGAGTGGGAGGAAGGTGGGTGGAAATCTTTAAAGGCCTTTAATAACAGCTTGACACAGAACTTAGCTGGAGGAGCTGGTGCCGTAACCCATTCAGAGCCAAGACATTTTTTGATATTTTGCTGGATGGGGAGAATTAAACATTCTCTGGTCAGAATGACCCCTTATGGCCTTACATACACAAATCTGGACCCAATTTAGGGTAGACACATTGCAAAAAAATAAAAGCTTAGCCAAAACAGAGCAATTTGCTTTTAAATTCACTAGCACTGATTTCTTTTACCTAAGATAATTGTATGTGAGAGAGAAGAAAACAAAAACCCTTAGAAAGACTGGATGGGATGCTCTCTGGGACCACACTTCTGAAAGGGCATGGCCTGCACAGGTCAGTCCTTGCTGGAGGCACTGGGCCCTGCTGGGGGAGAAGCTTGCTCTTCCTGGGCACCAGCACTGACAGCTTGGAGCATGGCTCAGCATCCCTGTTTCCTCTAATTGGTATAGTTTCTATTTGTTCTACTCGTTGGGAGGCTCATGGCACACAAGCTTACTACAAAGCATGCCATACTTCCTGTACCCTGTGGACACCCCTTCCACCTCTCCAGAGCTTCCCTAAAGGATGACATCTTGGGGAATGGGCAGAATTCACATCCACACACCAGTTTTTTTTCGTAAGTCTCAGGTACCCTCTCACCTTTCAGCTCTCCAGACCTACTTTCAAACTTTCATGGGGGCAAAATCTTGCAACCAACCAACCAACCAACAAACAAATAAAACCATACAGTCTAGAAGATGTTACTAGATTGAGACAGAGGAAGAAATGGCAGATAGGGGATGAGAAACTGAGCATGGGACTGAAAAAAGTATGAATCACAGTAATTCCACTAAAAATGTTACAGTATCTGGGACTTTCTCCCTTCAAACACTATTTTGCTAACTGTCCTCTTGTTCCTTCTTTTACATAGTAGTGACTGAGACTGAGTAATGCCCCCTCTTTATTTGCCTTTTTGATCTCAAATTCTTTGTATACCATGAGTCATATATTTCCTCCCACTTTTCTGACTCCCTTATGAACAGGACACCCAGGGTCACACAGCTTTCTCTTAATTCAACACCCACAGCAAGTTCTATTCAGGCTCAGAAATCAGGTACTAGCTTTTCCCCCCAATTTCACTGAGGCTGGAAAATAATTATTTTTTCAATGTATTCTATTCAGACACATAATACAGTGTTTTTAAACACGCACGGAACCAGTGCTAATATCTTGGCTCAGAGTAAAGTGCTAATTTGTATGTTTTCAGTGAATTACTAAATGCCCTAAAAAGTGCACGCATGAAAGAAAACAAAAAGAACGAAATTACTCAATCTGCCTCTGCTTGAGAAATACATAATCATGTGGCTTTTTTTGGACAAAGGTGTTAAGAGTATGTTTAAAAGGCACAGCATTAGGCTTATCAGCGCTTTTGATAACTGTAGGGTGTCTTATGAAGGTGAGGTAAGGTCTTACAGTTGTACCTCCTGTATAAACAGAGAACATGGCTGTCTGTAACACCACCTATAAACCTGGAAAAAGTCATGTGGTTGAATTCAGTCCCAATGTCAGGACATGGTGAATGATATAGGAGACTGAGAAGCAGCTAAATTAGGGGTCATGCCCATTTGGATGGACAGCTTACCCAGTAACCTGAAAACAGAAAAGCATTGCAGAGAAGGTTTTATGGCAGCAAGAGGTTCTCGTCAGCACTGGCAGGGCAAAGATTAGTGTGCCTGGCCCCTTGGGGGTTGGGGGGTAGCACAGCTGGTAGGCTCAGGCAGTGGTCACTCCTCAGTGAATGCCACCCTCCATCCAGCACAGGCTGGGAGTGCCACATGGACATGAGGGTACCAATAGGGGCTCAGAGAAGCACAAAGAACAGCCACAAATAGTGCTTCTCACCTAGCCCTCCCCCTGTCAGTGTCACCAGTGCTGAGGCTGGCTAAGGAGAACTCATTGTTTCTTTTGCCCACATCCTGTGGTTCAGCCTTGCCTGTCTAATATGGCAGCCACTAGTGACAGGTAGCATTTGAGTGCTGGACATGCTGTTTCCTCAAAATGAGATGTACTATACATGTAGAATACATGCTGGATTTCAAAAATCAATTATGAAAATAAGTATAAAATATCTCTAATAATTTCTAGCAATTGCACATTGAATATTTTGGTTATACAGGGGTGGGCAAAAGGTTTATAGTTGTGAGTATGTGGAACAGAGTTTTTTCTTGCATTATTATTTATTAATTGTTGTAGCCTTCATTTGCATTACAATGGTAAACCTACTTCTGCCTACTCCTGTATTGTGTTAAATAAAATGTTAAATTTTACTTTTTAAAAATGTGACTACTAGAAAATGAAAAATTACACATGTGGTTTGCATTTGTGGCTCACATATTCCTGTTTTCTGTATTTGGTGAGTACTGATCAGAAAATGTGTGCATTGTAAACGGCTGGCCACAGTTACAAGGATTGGTACAGTCACTTTGAGATCAATAGCATGTCTTGGCTTTGCAAACACACAAACAAAAGTTTGATTTCAAAATGTTTTTTCTCTAAATAGCTGAGCCTAACACCTTTTATGTGTATTAACTCATTTAATTCTCACGATGACTCTGTGAGGCTGGCCCCATTCCCAAGCCTGTTTTAGAGGGGAACAAGCTCTGGCCCGCTGAGGTGTTGCTGCCTGGAAGGGCGGAGGTGGGCTCTGAACTCAGGAAGCCTGGCCCCAGGGAGCAGCCTTCCTTCCACAACCATTTCTGTTGAATGTCAAAAGTTTAAAAGACTTTTAATATAACCTGGATTATATACATTCATAAACAAGAAATGGGAAAGGCATCCAGACCTGGAATTCTAGTCTAATTTATGGCAAGAATGACTACTGGAATGTGATAAAATTTATAGTTAATTACTTTACAAAAAATGGTTGATCTTTCACCATGTCTTCTGCATAATCTGAATCTGTCTTCATGGAGGTTAGATCTTTAATAACTTTGTGCCAGCGACTCTTAAAGCACTGACGTCTATCACAATAGATCTCAAATAAAAGTCTTGAGATTTATGTTTCTCTTTATTGTGGCCATGTAATCCCTTCAATATTACCTATGTAAAATTTTCCCCTAAGAGATGACATGACACAAAGAGGAATATATGTTAATAAGTTAGAAAACTAATTTCTTTTTAGTGTGGACTGCAGGTGAATAAAATTGGATAATGATAGATGGCTACCATTGGCTTTCATGCAGTCCTCTTCTGTTTTATTTTATTATTTATTCATTTAATAATACAAAGAACACCATGAGTCCCCTGCCATCCCTTGCACTAGACATGATCACTAACTGAAATTTACCTACACGTTCTTACCTGCCCTCTCTCTGCCTCCTGTTCACTACCCTGAATATTGTGATCATTCTCTTCTCCTTAAATTTTTTTTATCACAAATATATATATATCTATATATGCGGAAACAACACAGTACTTAGTTTTGCTTGTTTTTGAACTTTACAGAGGGTATTATATTACATATAACTTTTCAACATGTTAGTTTATCATTCAATATTACAATACTGAGATACATCCATGCTGTGGTATGGGTGTAATATATTCCTTTTCATTGCTGTATAACTCATTGTGTGGGTATTCCACATATTATCTATCCATTGCCCTGCTAGGGGCATTTGTGTTATTTCTAGTCTCTTGTTTTTATAAATAGTGCCACTATGGATATTCTTGAACAAGTGTTTCCTGTTATACATTCCCAATGAGAACACTTACTTATTAAAAACAATTTAATTTTGAAATCTGTTGTAATTCCTACCCTTCTGGTAGTAGCATCCCCTAGGTTTTCCTAAAAAATGCTGGAATAAACTAAGACCCTGTAGCTTGATGATTCTATTGTGTCCAATCAGAAGTTCCTTTCCATGTTACTTATCAATACAGTTTTTCAGTCCCCATAATTGTGTACATAACACAAAGTAGTTTATCATTTCTCAAAAGGCAAGGTTTATCTTCAAAGAACTCAATAATTGTTATTATATAAAGTGATGTTTTTAAGAATTATACAATTAGCCAAGGAAATGTCTATAACTGCTCTTTGCTTTTTTGAAGCAATATGATGTTTAACTTCCACAAAATGCTGTAATTTCTCCATTCTTGATATAGTACTGTTTTCATAAGATTTCTGAGGGTGGGGGGTATATAGGAGATGGATACTATCACATTAAATGTGCATATCTGGCCAAACAAAGACTGAGCAGCACTGGGGAGGCCAGTTTACTGGAGGGCACAGAGAGGGGAGTGAGGACAAAGAGGCACCCACACAGGGGCTGTGAGCACCCATGCATAGCTCTGGTGAAAGTGTGCACCCCACCTGGTGCATCCAAAGACACCCGCCTGTACACCCACGACCCCAACATGAAGAGAGCATGGTTTGGTGGAAGTCTCGGAAACCACAGCAGTGAAAAAGGAAAAGGCGTGGGCACTCCCCGGGACCTATGATGCCCAGGCCATGAATTTGGGGGAAGTGGGCACCCCTCCGGATACAGAGAGTGTGTACCCGTGAAAGCGGAAAAGGCGTGGGCACTCCGCAGGACATCAGAACACACAGTGGTGAACTCCGAAGGATGCACATAGGAGTACCTAGACCCCACACTCAGGACCCTTTGGAGAGGCACCAGATGGGCTTGGGGGAGAACGTGCCTCTACCCTAGGAACAGTACACCAGAGGCTGACTGAGTTCTGAATGGGAACAGAGAAAAACTGTCTCCAGTCAGACCTCAGTGTGCTGAAGCCAGCCAGCTACAAAAACTGGTTTGGCCAGTCTGATAGGTGTGTGTGTGTGTGTTTTTTTTTTCTCTCTTTTTTTATTTTTTGTTTTTGTTTGATTGCTTGTTTGTTTTTGTTTTCTTTTAATTATTTTTTTTAAACAGTATGCAATTTCTTTTTTTTTTTTTTAAGATTTTATTTATTTATCTTCAGAGGGGAAGGGAAGGAGAAAGGGAGAGAAATATCAATGTATGGTTGCTTCCTGTGCATTCCCTGCTGGGAACTGGCCTGCAACCCAGGCATGTGCCCTGACTGGGAATCGAACAGTGATCTCTTGGTTCACAGGCCCACGCTTAATCCACTAAGCTACACCAGCCAGGGCTCTTTTAATTATTTTTTAAGAAAACTTTTATTTTTTAATTATTATTTTTAGATCTATCAATTCTTTATGCTTCTCTTTCTGTCATCCTAGTGTACAACCTTCTCCCTTGCTTTCCAAATTTATCTCTTCTTCTTCCTTCCATCTTCTGCTTTGTTCCTTTCTTTTTTTTGAATCTGCAAGTAATTGCATAATTGTATTATCATTATTGCATTATTCGTACACCTTTTATTTTAATAGTATTAGTACTTCACTTCTCTGTGTATCATTTGGTAGGTTTCCCCTGTTATCTCATTCATAGTGTATTGCTAATTTACTGTCCTTCATTTGTGTTCCATTAGTACAATACTCTATTCTTGAGTACAAGGCTCAATACTCTCTATTCTTGTTATCTAGATTTCATAGATTCTGTCATAGGATTGTTGCTCTAATATTCCTGTAAATAATAGCTATTCCATACAATTCTAAATACTTTGCCATACCCATCCCAGATCTTAGCCCACTTCACAGTTTCCTGAACTCTATTACTGTAGTGGTTAACTCTATTGTCTCACACACTTCACCTATTTACACTCTTTACTCTCACTCTACCTCAGAATCTGACTTCCCACATCCTCACTGCTTTCTAGAGCCAACTCACAATCCTTTCCTTCCCAACAAGAGTCTTATCTTCTTTACATCCTTTCTAAAACTTGGCTAGCAGGATGGAAGATCACAATTAACACTATACATAGTCACAGGATCTCCTATCTCCTCTCTACCAGCTGCTACTGTAAATATCATAGA
>CM052547.1:46301577-46352127 GCA_028533065.1 Trachops cirrhosus | reverse complement strand
TATCCAGTAAAACTTTCATTTAGAATGGAAGGGCAGATCAAGTGCTTCTCAGATAAGGTCAAGTTAAAGGAGTTCATCATCACCAAGCCCTTACTATATGAAATGTTAAAGGGACTTACCTAAGAAAAAGAAGATAAAAAACATGCATAGTAAAATGACAGCAAACTCACAGTGATTAACAACCACACCTAAAACAAAAACAAACAGAAACTAAGCAAACAACTAGAACAGGAACAGAACCACAGAAATGGAGATCACATGGAAGGTTAGCAACAGGGGAGTGGGAGGAGGAGAGAGGGGTAAAAGGTACAGAGAATAAGTAGCATAGATGGTAGGTAGAAAATAGACAGGGGGAGGGCAAGAACAGTATAGGAACTGTAGAAGCTAAAGGACTTATGACACATGGACATGAACTAAAGGAGGGAAATGTGGGTGGGAGAGGGTGTTCAGGGTGGAGGGGAATGAAGGGGGTTAATGGGACAACTGTAATAGCATAATCAATAAAATATATTAAAAAAAAGAAAGTACCCAAATAAATAGAATCAGAAATAAAAGAGGTGAAATAACAAGTGACACCAAAGAGATACAAAGGATTGTAAGAAAATACTAAGAACAGATATTTGCCAAAAACCCTGGACAACCTGGATGCAATGGATAAATTCCTAGAAGCATACATTCTTCCAAAACTAAATCAGGAAGAATCTGAGAATCTGAATAGATATATTATACATAGTGAAATTGAAGCAGTAATCAAAGAACTCCCAGCAAACAAAATCCCTGGACTGGATGGCTTCACAGGTGAATTTTACCAAACATTCTGAGAACTCACACCTCTCCTTCTTAAAATATTTCATAAAATTCAAGAGGAGAGAAGGCTCCCAAACTCATTTTATGAGAGCAGCATTATCCTAATTCCAAAACCAGATAAAGACACTATGAAAAAAGACACTTATAAGACAATATCCCTGATGAACTTAGATGCTAAAATCCTCAACAAAATATTAGCAAACTGAATACAGCAATGCATCAAAAAGATCATACACCATGATCAAGTAGCATTTATTCTGGGAATGCATGGTTGGTACAACATTTGCAAATCAACAAATGTGATTCACCACATAAGCAAAATGAAGGATAAAAACCACATGATCATATTAATAGATGCAGAAAAAGCATTTGATAAAATCCAGCACCCATATATGAGAAAAACTCTCAGCAAAGTGGGAATAGAGGGAACATACCTAATCTTAATAAAGGCTATATATGAAAAACCCACTGCCAGCATCATACACAATGGGCAAAAATTACAAGCATTCCCCTTAAGATTGGGAATAAGACAGGGATGTGCACTTTCACCTCTCCTATTCAACATAGTACTGGAAGTCCTAACCATAGCAATCAGATAAGAAGAAGAAATAAAAGGCATGCAAGTTGGAAAGGAAGAAGTAAAACTGTCATTAAAGGCAGATGACATGATATGGTACATAGAGAACCCCAAAGATTCCACCAAGAAAGTACTAGGACTGCTAAATGAACTCAGCAAAGTAGTAGAATAGAAAATTAATATCCAGAAATTAGTTGCATTTTTATATGTCAATAATGAACTAACAGAAAGGGAAATTAAGAAAAACAATCGCATTCACAATTGCTACAAAAAGAATAAAATACGTAGGAATAAATCTAACCAATGATATAAAAGACCTCTACCCAGAAAATTATAACACATTGAAGAATGAAACTGAAGAATATACAAATAATTGGAAGCACAAACTGTGTTCATGGATAGGAAGAATTAACATCATTAAAATGTTCATACTACCCAAAGTAATCTATAGATTCAATACAATTCCTATCAAGATTCCTATAACAGATTTCACAGAATTAGAACAAATATTTCAAAAATTTATATGGAACCACAAAAGGTCCTGCATAGCAACATCGATCCTGAGAAAGAAGAACAAAGTTGGAGGAATCACATTACCTAATATCAAACTATACTATAAGGCCAGAGTAATCAAAACAGGATGGTACTGGCATGAAAGGAGAGGCATAATTCAATGGTACAGAATAGAAAGCCCAGAAATAAACCTACACCTCCATAGCCAATTAATATTTGACAGAGGAAACAAGCACATACAGGGGGCTAAAGATAGTTTATTCAATAAATGGTGTTGCAAAAGTTGGACAGATACATGCAGAAAAATGAAAGTAGACCACCTTTTTATACCACACACAAGAATAAATTCAAAATGGATCAATGAGTTAAATGTTAGACCCAAAACAATAAAAATTGTAGCAGAAAACATAGGAGAAAAATCTCAGACATTGCTCATAACTATTTTATCAAATATATCTTCCTAGGCAAGGGAAACAAAGGAAAAAATAAATGGGGCAAAATCAAATGAAAAAGTTTTCGAACAGCAAAGGAAGTCATCAATAAAATAAAAAGACAACCCACAAAATGGAGAACACATTCACCAGTACATGTGATAAGGGGTTAATATCCAAAATTTATAAAGTACTTAGATAACTCAATGCCAAAAAAACAAACAACCCAATTAAAAAATGGGCAAAAGACCTGAATAGACATTTCTTCAAGGACATACAGATGAAAAGATGCTCAATGTCACTAATCATCAGAGTAATGCAAATTTAAAACCACAATGAGATACCATCTCACACCTGTCAGAATGTCTATCATCAATAAACCAACAACCAACAAGTATCACTGAGCATGAGGAGAAAGGGGAACCCTTTTGCACTGTTAATAAGAATGCAGATGGGTGCAGACACTGTGGAAGGCAGTAGGGAGACACCTCAAAAAATTAAAAATGGATCTGCCTTTTGACCCAGCTATCCCACTTCTGGGAATATACCTGAAAGAATCCAAAATACTAATTCAAAAGAACATAAGACTCCAATGTTCACTGCAATGTTGTTTACAGTCACCAAGGTATGGAAGCAGCCCAAGTGTCCATCAGTAGATGAGTGGGTAAAACAAATATGGGACATTTATACAATGGAATACTTCTTGGCAGTAAAAAAGAAGAAGATTTTACCCTTTGTGACAGTAGGGGTGGACCTGGAGAACATTATGCTAAGTGAAATAAACCAGTCAGAGAAAGACAAATATCATATGATTTCACTCAGTTAACTGAACTAACCAGAAAAATGGGGACTGACTCATAGACAGAGAGCAGGATGATAGCTAGTGGGGGGAGGAGAGTTTAGGGAGTGGAGGGATTGAGGAAAAGAGAAAAAGGACTCATAGACATGGACAACAGTGTGGTGATTGCAGTGGGGGAAGGGGTATAAGGGGACTAAATGGTAATAGAATGGAAAAATACAATAAAAAATGTACTTCAGCAAAATGAAAAATGTGTCTTCTATTTTATGGAAAAAAACTAAAACTTTTTGGCTAAAAAAAGATGAAGATTGAGTAGAAAAAATTTTGATATGTTTGTTCTCATGCATTTTAAAGTCTCAATTTGGTTTTTCTTTATATTTTTATCTTAGCTATATAATTTATTCTAGATCAAAACATTTTCAGCAGAATAGAGTATTTTTGACTCTTCCTATGCAACTCCAAGCATTGGACAGCTACAGGAGACAAATCTCCTGCAAGCACCATAGCCTGGCCCTTTAAGCACAAGCCAGGCTTGTTCTGGGGTCACTCGAAGAAGTGTTGGATTAAATTGGGCAGCCTGTGTGTCAGTGCAGGCATCTGACAGTGGATGTACAGGTGCCATCACATATCCCTGCTCCCAGGGTCTTGTTGGTCTCAGGAATTCAGCAAGGATACCAGGGTCTGCACAGCCTCTCTCTAAGGAGAGATGGGAGGGAGGGTCTAACTGCTCCATCTGTGACAAACAAGGCCCTGTGTATGGTCCTGGCACACATGTGTTGATGGCAAAATCCCTAAATAAAGTTTCCAAAACTTCAGCATTTGGTAACATCTAAAAAAACAGTCTTCTGGAAATGGGATGTAAAGGACAGAAGGCTAAGAGGTAGCATGTCATTACATGCTTTTGACCCATAAAGTAAAAAATAAGCACATATAGGCAATTTCTTGTGATTCAATCTAATAGATAATAAAGCTCTTCCATATAAATGCAGATCTGAATGATACATAAATGAAAATAGCAAGAAGAGAACTAAATGAGGAATTAGCAGATTCTGTGTTCTAGTCCTGACTTGGCCTCCAGGCCAACACATCTGAACAATCCTAGATAAGTCTCTTAAAATTTTGCAGTGACAACTTGTTTATGTATGCAGTAAGTTGTGGACTAGACAATCTAAAGTCCATTCCCACTGGAATGCTAAGATTTGAGGAGAATCCACCATAAGAATATAGGTAAGGAGGTGTAGTTGAAATTAGGTAAAGAAGTCAATGCATCTGGCCCATAATCAACTGGAACAGTAGTGCTGGGAGCAAACTGGTAGGTACAGAATAGGCACTCAAAGTAGAAAACCTGTAAGATTTAGTCTCCCAGATTTTTTGATAATGAGAATGACAGGAGAAGCATAAATAGCAACTTGGCTTAAATACTAAGTAATTTCAAGTTTCCTTCAATAAAATCAACTATGACAATTTAAAACAATCTTTTTATTGAAGGACAGACATTTTCCAAATATTTTAATTCTTTCTATACTGGTATTTTTATTTATTTCTACCATAATATTCATAGTATAAAATTTTATACTACGGTGAGCATAAAAGTCTCCAGTTGATACCTAAAAATTAGCTTTGAGAGAGTGAGGACTCTAACAGTGTCTTGCCATTACATTTCTGCAGGACTAGACTTTCTAAATTCTGTACATGATGTGGGAGATTTGTGAGAAGGGTCCCCTTGAATGCTCCCCAATTTGTACGTGGTGCTACTCTTGCTGCACTATCCCTCATCCCTGGTTTAGCTGCAGAATTCATTCATTCTCCAAAGTCCAGTTCAAGCCCCACCTTCCCTGGGACAGCACTACTAACTGCTCCCTCATGGGCTAATCACACCTTCTGCTGCACTGGTGACATTTCAATGTGTCCTAAATTATTTATTTAAATTCTGTGTACCCTGTTGCTCTTTATGGGTCCAAAAATTTGTCTTGGTATTTCTGATGCCTAAGATAGTTCCTGACACATATTAGGTAATCATTTAAAAAAACTGAATTGAATATCTATTCAGATAAAACTAATAATGGTTAATTTGAAAGATATTAAATCTAGTAAATCAGAAAAATTCATGTGATGATGTGATGTACTACTTATTAATTATAACTTTTTAATAGTAGATATAAGAAACACTGATGATAGCCTTTATCAACTTAGTTCTTTCAAGCAGTTAAAGATACTAGTTGGTGCCATTTTAGTTTCTTCAGTGATTACAGAAATTCAAAAAAACAAATTGAAATACAATGGTTTAAGAACTACTAAAAACTTTTAAGAAATTTAAAATGAATAATTTGAAATTACATATTATCATTTAAAGTATAAAGCAATGAAACATTAGATAATGTAAAAATTTATGAGATTGGATAAGGAGCAGAGGCTTGAGAAAGCAGGGTGAAAACCTCCCAATAATTTCTCAAATCAACCATCTTCTAGTATCTTGCAAAAGTATTCTTTAGCGTGATGAATACATTGCTGTGATAAAAATAAATACAACCTGATAATAACTCCATAAAGATTTTAAAGAGAGGGGGAGTTTCATTTTGTATAAAAATGAAAACTCAAATAATGATCATTCCTTTTCTATAAGTAGTCATTTGATTGAGACTGCATAAATGGTTCTAGAAAACAATCAAGAATAATGGGTGGTTAAAACTCATTTTTGAAACTAAACATCAGTCTCATATCTGATGGGTGGAGTAGTAGGGGAGGAAAATCAAGAGAAAGTATCTCTCTTTTTGTTTTCAGAGATGATTCTAACAGTAGTTTTTGCTATGATAAGATCTTCCATTCCTTTTAGATATTCTAAAGCATAATCATTGAACTAAGTGTAGCATTTGGGTAATAAGTTCATAATTTAGATAATATTTTGTGCATGGTTCAGCATCTGAATATGTGTGTGTTTGAATTGAGTATGTGGATAAGTAGATAAGATAACAAGACTTTGGTAAGGTACATATTACCTCAGTTTGGAATGAGCAAGTTCAAATGGAAATGAATAAAGCAACTACTACATTTATTTATTTCTTCTTTTCCTATATTTACATACATTATAGAATGAAAAAAATACAATTAGCCTGAACAGAGTTTTCACTATTAACATTTCTTTGAACACTAGTAAGTAATCATGTGTATGTGTAATAACATAACTGCCACAACTGTGAATGCATTTATTAGCTCAAAGATGACATTCTCTATTTTTCTGAACACCTGGAACTGAGTTGGTAAACCAAGGACTCATCTGGAGTTCTAGTCAAGCTTACTGTTCCCACAGAACTGAAAGGGACTAAAGTTGCTATGCTGGAAAATAGATCTTAATTTTTTGATGAGGAAATGCTTCCTGATCAGATGAGTCCCAGCATAATTCCATGGTCTGTTAATGTTTCCTTCTTATTTGTGTGTTCTCCTTTCTAGTTTTCCTGCAGCCATATTCTAAATCTACACTGTGTCTATTTTTTAATAAAAGCAAGTAAAAAGTGGGTTTGGTAGTCTATGCCCATCTCTCTCTATCTCCCAATCTCCTTTCAATACCCACCTTTGATGTTAGCTAAGCTAGGTTCTTTCCACCATTGTTTAGTTCTTATTTATTTATTTATTTATTTATTTATTTATTTTTATTTTAGTTGTTCAAGTACAGTTTTCTTTCTTTTACTCCCATACCAGCCCACCCCCCCAGTGCTCCCCACCTCCCTCCCATTTCCACCTCCCCCTAGTTTTTGTCCATGTGTCCTTTATACTTGTTCCTGTAAACCCTTCCCCTTTTCCCCTGAAATTCCATTGTTTAGTTCTTAGTGCTCTGCTGATGAAAATGTTACCCTCCCAGAAGCCCCACTTACTGGGTGTTATTGTAAAGCCCTATAGCCCTTCCAGAATTTCTAGTCTAGCCCACATAAGTTAGCATTATATTACATGATATATATTTTTGAAATATTTTATTTATTTATTTTTAGACAGAACACAAGGGAGGGAGAAAAAGAGAGGGAGAAACATCGATATGTGAGAAAAACTTTGACTGGTTGTTTATCACACACCCACAAGCAGGGACCTGGCCCACAGTTGAGGCATGTGCCCTGACAGAAAATCAAACTGGCAACCTTTTGGTTTTCAGGAGGAGGTCCAATCCACTGAGCCACACCTTTCAGGGTATAAATTACATGATATTTTATTGTTCATTAATTTTACATATTATATATTACATATAACATATGTTATCTACATCTTGTTTCTACACTAACTCTTAAGTTTCTTGATGCTAGACTTCACAATTTAGACTTTGCATAATTCACAGTCCTAAGTACAGTGATTAGCACATGGCAAATACTTGACTTTAGCACACATTTTTTGAACATAACTATAGTCATGCATTGCTTAATGATGGGGATACATTCTGAGAAACACATCGTTAGGCAATTTTGTTGTGTGTACATCATCGTGTGTACTTACACAAATCTAGATGGTATAGCTACTGCACACCTAAGCTGTAGGGTATAGTCTACTGCTCCTAGGCTACAAACTTGTACAGCATGTCACTGTACTAATATTGTAGGCAACTGTAACAATGGTAAGAATTTGTAGCCTAAACATATCTAAACATAGAAAAGGAAGAGTAAAAATATGTTATAAAAGATAAGAAATGATATATCCTTACAGGGCACTTACCATGGAGTGTGCAGGACTGGAAGTTGCTCTGGGTGAGTCAGCGAGTAAGTGGTGAGTGAATGTGAAGGCCTGGGACATTACTGTGCACTACCGTAGACTTTATAAACACTGTACACTTGGACTACACTAATTTATAAATATTTTTCTTTCTTCAATACATTGAACTTAGCTTATGGTAACTTCATAAACATTGAAATTTTTTAACTTTCCAACTCTTTTGCAATAACAGCTTAAAACACATTGTGCAGCTATTTCTTTATATCCTATTTTATAAGCTTTACTCTATTAATTTTTAAAAAACTTTTAAAACTTTTTTGTTAAAAAGTAAGGTACACACACATTAGCTCAGGCCTATACAGGTCAGAATCATCAATACCACTGTCTTCCACCTCCACTTCTTGTCTCACGGGGAGGTCTTCAGGGGCAATAATGTGCATGGAGCTGTCATCTCCTAGGATAACAATACTTTCCTCTGGAATCACTCCAGAAGGACCTGTCCAAGGCTCTTCTTGAGGAGGTGTGACTCTTTTCAGAAATACATCCATGGAAGTTTGCTTGGTTTGTTTATTTTTTGATCATAGACTTGTTTATAAGCAGATAATTGTACCATGAACATTCCTCTTCATTAATGAAAACGTTTCAGACTTTTTAAGGAGCTTGTTAAAGTCTGCAAAAGCTTCTGCTAGCCCCCTCACTGTGAATTTTCCTGGGGCGGGTGTGTGGTTCTTCTTCTTTTTCTCCTGTGGTTTCCCTTCTCTTGCATCTTCTTCAGTTATGTGTTTTTGTTTAGGTCTGACAACTGCTCATTAGTCAGTTTCTCAGGAACCATCTCCAGGAGCTCTTCCATGTCACCCTTATCCAGGTTCAAATTGTTTGCCATTTCAGCCACAGCACTGTTATTTTTACAACTTCCTTATCCCTGGAAAATCCTGTGAAGTCGTGGATGAACTTCTTGAGTGTCTTCTTCCAAATGCCATTCATATACTCCTTGGTGATATCACATCAAGCCCAAGCAAGGTTCTTGATGTACAGATGTTATAATCCTTCCATAGTTGCATTAGTGTCTTCCTCAGTTGCAGCAATAGACTGGACAAAGGTCCTCCTCAGTTATTAGGCCTTAAAAGCTGCTCTAACTTCTTGGTCCATTGGTTTGAACAAAGAGGTGGCATTTGAAGGGAGAAACACCACGTTGACATTGGGGAAAAGATCTTCAATAAAAGGAGAATTGTCCTGGAGAATTATCAACAATAAGAAAAATCTTGAAAGGTATGTTAATCTCCAAACAGTACTTCTTCATTTTTCTGACAGGGCAATGCAGGAAGGCATCTTGGAAGAGGAGCTGGGTCATACATGACTTCTTATTCCTCCTGTGGTACACTGACAATGTTTATTGATGTGTTTGAAGGCCCTGGGGTTTTCACTGTGATAGATCACAAAGGGTTTCAATTTCTAACTTGCAACACTGCCCTCAGGCAAGACTCTTATCTTGTCCTTGAAAGCCTTGACACCTAGCATTGACTCGGTCTCCTTATGGAAGAAAGTGTTTTTAGAACTGGGAGTTTTTACTCACATAAATATTTGCTCTTGCAAGTAATTTTCTTTCACAATCAGCTTATTAGAGGTTCCAAAAATTCTTCAGCTGCTTTCACAACAGCACTTGTAGATTAACCACTCACTTTCACATGTAATGAATAGTGATTCTTGAATTGTTTAAGCCACCTAGAACTAGCAGTAAGTTGAACATCGTAGTTGGGTCCAGCCTTTTCAACATCACAACCTTTTTGCTTTGGCTGTGATGGTCATGGTGCTGAGAGGGACATGGGTCTGTGTCTGATCTTCAATCTAGGTCATTAGAAGTTTCTCCATGTCTAACATGGGCCTTTCTCAAATTTTTGTTAGTCTCATTGTCTCCAATGAAGCAGAACTTTTAATAGCTTCCATCACTTTGGCCTTGTTCTTCAGGATCATAGCTATGGTGGAATGGGACATGTCTGACTGGTGAGCAATAACCATCACTGATTTTCCACGTTTGTAGTCCTTGATCACTGTTAATTTCATTTCCAGGTCAATCACTCACCATGGCCTCTTACTGGCAACATTAGCAGCGGATTTTGTATGCTTAGGTGCCATGATAAGCATAACAACATGAGATTAAATCAAGCACAAGAGAAATGATGCAATCAAGGGATGCAGTAACATGAGTTGTATGAGGCTGCTGCTGTCTAACACGATACACTGTTTTACAGCAAATTTTCTTAATAAGTAGAAGAAGTACACTCTAAGATAATGAAAGTGTAGTGTAGTAAGCACATAAAACAGTAACATAGTAACTTATTATTATTATCCAGTATTAGGTACTGTACATAACTGTATGTGTTATACTTTTACATGATTGGTAGTATAGTAGGCTTGTTTATACCAGCATCACCACAAACCAGCATTATGTGAGTAATGTATTGTGCTACAACATTATGATGGCTATTACCTCACTCACTAGGTGATAGGAATTTTTCAGCTCCATCATAATCTATGGCACCACTGTCATATGGGCCATCCACTGTTGACCAAACAGTGTTGTACAGCACATGACTGCATGTGCCCAGCAAGGAGGATATGGTTTCTACCCCAAATAAGTGGCAAAATTCAATGTGCCTAACCACTATGTGAGCTTTAAATAAAAGAATGGGCATAAAAGTTAAACATTTGAAATCATGACACATAATCAGTTTTGTAAGTCAGTCCAGCCTTGTTAGTTGGAGGAACTTAAACTCACTCAACTCTGAATACTTACTAAGTGCTCAAGATGGACCTTAAGGACAAATATACAAAATGCATACCGTGTTCTTGAGAATCTTAGTTTTTTAGGTAGAGGATTTAAAAAAACAATAGGCAGGTTTCTTTTTTTAAATCCTCACCCAAGGTTATGTTTATTGATTTGAGTAAGAGAGAGAGAGAGAGAGATACATCGATGTGAGAGAAATACATCAACTAGTTGCCTCCCATATGTGCCCCAACTGGGGACAGAACTCTCAGCCTTCTGGTGTACCGGATGACTCTCCAAACAACTGAGCCACTGGGTCAGGGCCAGCAGACAGGTTTTGAAAGTGGTGAGAGCAAGAACTGATGGGAAAGAGTAATAGTATACAATGTACAGATGTAGGTAAGCATGTCACTTGGGAAGGAAGCCAGGGTTTTTGTCTTTTCTTGGGCAGAAATTTTAAACTATCTCTGCGAAAGAAAAACAATGTGGGGCTGGCAGAATGTCCTAAGGCCAAGAGAGAAAAATGCAGGATGAGCATAGAATGAACAGGAAACTCCTGTGAGAAAGATGACAGGTGGCACAGACCTAAATGGTTAGAGAAACAGTATCAAAGAGCTACCAAATGCTCTAACAGATTATTAGCTACACAGAACCTAAAGGTCAAATGCCTTCCAAGGGTCCTGTTTGTGTTAATTACATAATTTGTTATTTTCCTAAGAGTCATGAAGCTGGTGGCTTCTATACTTTAAAACTTCAGCATTTAATGAATGCCTAATGTAATCTTTCTGTGTTTTCATAATCAAGTACTTAGCATTTTGTCTAGGTACCAAAATGATTTCCACACAATTTACTTTAACATTAAATTGTACTTGAAAAATATTTACTTGGCAATTCAGGCTAGATGTTTTCTCCATACTAATAATATTAACTGCAATTAAACTTTATAAATGATTATTCACGGTAAGATAAAAGTACATTATGCCACACTGGCTGTCTCTGGGGACAAGACTTGGGTGCTTGGGGCAGGAGGAGTCAGAGCGAGACTTTTCACTCTTTCATGTCTTTTGGATTTTGTACCATAAACAAATACTTCTTATTTAAACAAATACAAATCCAATTTTAAAAATAAAATTGCTTTGTGTTGTGAGACTGTTATCCATAAAGTTGATTTAATTCAAATTATATGCCATAATAAAGGACAGAATAAAAATTGTATGGGATTATTTTGAGAGGTGAAGGAAAAACCCCATACATTCATGGATGACATCCTCATGCAAAACTCATTATTTTGCCTCTTAAAACCTCAGTGTACCTTTCTCACAAACCACATGTGTCAACTCATTCAAATCTTGATTTGACATATAAGTAGCCTACTGCTCCTTTCATCATTTCCCAAGAGAGCCCTGAAAAGTTCAAAACATTTTCTCTCAGAGTTATATAAAACTAGCAATAAGGACAAAATGCTCTAATACTGAGGTATTTGTAATGTCATATCCTTCTGAAAACAGCAAATATCTTTACATGTGAACTTCCGTTTTGGTAAACCAGGCAACAAACTTCCAATACATCCAAATTTGAGATGAAGCTTGACAACATATTTTCAAAGGATTTGGAGGTTCACTGACATCCAAGAAATTTTAAAAATGTTGCTTTACTTTGTGACCATTCAAATGTATTTTTTTAAAAGATTTTATTTATTTACTTTTAGAGGGAGGGGGAAAGAGGAAGAGAGAGAAGGAGAGAAACATCAGTGTGTAAGAGAAACATCAATGTGTGGTTGCCTCTTGCACACCCCCAACTGGGGACCTGGTCTGCAACCCAAGCATATGCCCTAACCGGGAATCGAACTGGCAACATTTTGGTCTACAGGCTGGTGCTCAATCCACTGAGCCACGCAAGCCAGGGTACAAATGTATTTTCTACAAGAAGAAACATGTAAGGGAAAATAGTGGCTGAAGCCCAGTTTTCTTGGCATGTTGGTGTAGACAAGATGGTACTACTTTGGCTGATCCTGTAATGATGTGCTTTTATTATGTGAAAAGCAGCATCATGATCCACATTCTGTTTCATTTTCATTAGGGTATTTAGAAGTAGTCAAAAGAACTGACAAAAACATTCCCCCTTAAATATTTATTGTAGATGAAATGTATTAGTGTGCTAAAACTAAAGTGTAAACATTTTGATAACAACAGGATATTTTTATAGTCTCAAAGGACATTCCTAAGCATACTTAAGTATTACAAAGGGGAAAAGAAAGGTACCTCTACGGAAGAGACACATGGCAGACAGCACCTCATTAAGTGATAAGAATTAATGTCCCCAGTTCTTGGGAAGGTCACAGATCACTTCTGTGTTTTTGATGCCAAAGCACTAACCAAGTCTAGTCACCAACCAAGTCTATGGTTTCTCTAGAAAGAGCATTCCATAACATAAATGTCTGGTTAATGTCATGAAAAAAAAAAAAAAGGAAGGCTGAGGTACTATTCTAGAATAAAGGAGAAATAGAAATTAAGTGCAGTCCTTGTTTCTGGATTGGGTTACTGACCAGAGTTATTGTTATTACTATTACATGGTTTCACTATATTATTTATTATTGGGACAACTGTTAAAACTTGAATAATATTTGTAGATTACAAAATAGCACTGTATTAATGTTAAATCTCCTAATTCCAATAACTGTGCTGTGGTAATGTAAGTGGATGTCCTTTTTCATAGGAAATGCATACTGAAGTATTTAGAAGTAAAAGAGCAGAATTTCTGCAACCAACTCTCAAATGGTTCATAAAAAATGTGTGCTAGTATGGACAAATATTATCTATTGATAAGTCTAGGTGAAGGGTATATGGGAGTTCTTTGTACTACGTTTGTGTTTTGGGGGTAAGTTTGAAATAGTTTCAAAATAAAAAATTAATTATTAGGAATACACCTTATGATAATATTTCAAAGAAAAAATAAAAATTTAAAAAGTATCTTCATTGAAGCTCTAGATCTCACTGAAGTATTTTAGTCAAATACTTCAAGCAATTCCTTGATAGCAGTTCCTTTTATTAGTATATCAGATGTGCAAACAAAGTATAATACTAATTCTCTATGGTGGTTCCATTCTTTCTTAGCATTTTGACATAAGCAATGTGAGGCTTAGAAGGTTTCTGATGGAGTAAATGTCCTTTGCTCAACGACAGACAAACTCCCACAGTACCATTCCAAGGGTAGATATGCAAAAGCAGGCAAAGACAACTTACATTTCATGGCTCCCTGACTAGGCTTGACAAATGGATCTCCACAGACTTGGGGAGGAACTAGAATCTCTTGACAAGCACTTGGGGCCTTTGTAACCTGTTTGCTTTTCCCTCCATTGTTTCAGCTGTTGGTCTCCAACCTGCTCTCAGCCCCACTGAGTCACCTGTAGATCCTGGCAAGGGCCATCTCCCTTCTGCACTTCTCTATGTCCACTTCTGCTCTCAACCCTACCATTCATGGAAGGCTCAGCTTGGCATAAAGCTGGTTGGGGGAGGTGATCACCATTTAACCCCCTCTAAGCCACCTAATCAATTATAGACACAGTTCAGTAAAAAAAGTGGGCACTGCTATGACAAATGCCTTATCTCTTTTTCTAGCCATTTTGCTTCCCCAACTCCTTTTTAGAAATTGTAGAAATCTCACTAGTTACATTGCAATGCCTATCAGAAGCAATAATCCCATGGATTGCAAATAAAAGCTGTAAATAATAATGTGCTGTAAATACATTACAGGATGCAAATAAAAGCTTGAAAAAAAAAAGAAAAGTAATTATCTGCCATCTCAATACAAAGCCTATAGGACAACCATGTTTTGTTCAAGAGAAGGGTGAGGGCTGAGCAGGCACACACTGGCCCACACTTCGGTGAAAACTGCGCAGAACCTATCTATTGTACACACAAGTTCTTGAAGGAGAGGATTCTGAGGGTGAAAAATGTCTCAAGACCACCATGGCAGGCAGTGAAAAGTTTGAAATACTGTTACTGATGGGTACACACACACAGCACACCTATACACTTTTTTGGCTCAACTGTAACAAAAATGATTTCCTGAGAAATTTAACAAATATATTTTGCTTTGAAACATGCTTAATCTAATTGCCAAATAACAATATTTTAAAGAAATGTTTATTCACAAATAAGAGAAAATTAATATTCATATCCTATTGCATAAGCAATACTATCATCCAAGTGATTAGGATAGCAGGCCTAAATCCTACAGGTGTAAAATGAACTACATTTTCCTACCAGATAGTAAGTGTTCAGAAATAATCCGTTATTATTTACAGCATGTATTCTCTTCTCATTTGATCTGAAGGATATATACCTTAAAAGTAAACTGAATTCTGTTCTTCCTATTTTTTCCTTTAGAGGCAATCACATATCAGAGAGTACTTCTCTCTACTCATGGAATCTTTACTCATTTATTATCTTGGAAACTACTTAATTGTTAATTTAGAAATACATATAGGAAAAAGAACTAGAGATATTTCTTAAAGGTATGCTGTCTTCCTGAATATCAATCTTACCAATACATTCACAAAAGCATTTTTCTAATCCTATTGTTAATATTTTGATACAAAAGAAAGCATTTCTCTTAAGCAGTTAGATTTTGAAGATAGTTAATAAAGAATTAATATTAACATTGATTCTCAGTAAGCCACCTCATTAAAAATGGTTCCATCCTGCACCACCTACAATATTTCAATAAGGATTTACATACCTGGGAATATTCAAAGTCAGTGATAGGGGCTATACTCTTGATATAGTCTGATCGAAACTGGTTTTCTGGGTTGGCCAGTGGAACTGGAGGTATTATAGTACTCATCGCTGAAACGATTGTCTAAAATGGAATAAAGAAAAATATATATGTGGATAAATATACCACCTAGGCCCCATGTGTGGTAATCTAATATATTTCTGTCTACATAGTTTCAGAGAGAATAGTGCTTAACTTTTTTAGTAAACAAGCATTTAAATAAAAATCCTTACCACAATAGCATCTTTAACATTTTTCCGAATGTCCAGAATTTTCTGCTTCTTTTCCCTGTTAAAAGAGAACATTATTAAATTAAATAATTAAAAGAGAAGTGTTATTAATTTATTGTTAGTGCTGATTTGAATTAATTGAGTGGGATTTTAAATTTCCAGCTGTGGCACCTGGCTAAACTGGCTTTCCTAGAGGTCAATATCAGCCCCCAGGACAATAGTTTTTATCTGCAAAGTTTTTATCTAGGAAAGGAAAACATCTCTCTTTTCTAATTTGTACTCTAAACCAATTTGAATAGCTTTAAACAACCACAAAAGTTACACAAAACATGGCAAACTTGTCATGAATATTGCATATAAAACCTATACAGCTATACTTATAAATACATTTGATTTGAATCTATCCATGTATTGACAGATATGAATTAACATAGATGCAGACAAAAGATATAGAGAAAAGTAGATATTGATATATTGGTTGTGTTCAGAGCAATACCAAAAATACAGATCAATACCTCAAGAATACCTAATAAATCCTATTTTGTTAAGCAAGTTACTTTACTTTTTGATCTAGACACTGTCATAAAAAGGATTCACCTATGTATGGGGTTGGCCAAAAAATCCATATGGTTTTATCCATAAAGTCCATAAAATAAAAGACACATTTTTTCATTTTCATCAAGAATTTTATTGACTTGGATATTTTTGAGTATGTCAGCTACCTCTGGCATGGCATAACTGTTGATTGTTTTCATGTCTCAATTTGATCGTTATCAACTTCAACTTGTCTACCCAACCGTGGAGCATCGTCTGGTGAGAAATCGCCAGCACAGAAAACTCGAAACCACTTTTGACAACTTCCATCAGTCACAGCACCTTTTCCATACACTGCATACATCTTTTTTGTTGTTGTTTTTCAGTTGTGCTTTTTACCTTTCTTGAAATAATAAAGCATAATATGCCAAAATGTTGCCAATATTAAAACGGCTACTCAAAAATTCACCAATTTGATGATTTTTTTTAAAAAATGCACGTGGATATCACAGCTGTCACAATACAATTTAACAAAATTGTTTAGAATGAAGTTAAAGACAACTAATAAAGCACTACTAGAAGTATTTTATGGAAAAAAACACTCGAACTTTTTGGTCAACCCAATATAATATACCAAATTCAACAATACACTGCTATATTCTTCTCCCTTAAAAGTGCATTCATTGATTAAATTGACTGCCTAGAGAAAGCACTTTTGGGGAGGTTGAGAAAGAAGTTACAAAGTTTGCACGCAGTTCAGAAGCAAAATCGAAATCGATCATTCCTTACTCTGGATTAAATCCATTGACGTGCAGGATCCTCATTTGTTTGACGATAGTGCTTTTCCCAGACTCACCAGCCCCTACAAACAAACAAAAAGAATGCTGTGATTTGTAGCCCTTTGCCTTTGCCATCTTTCATACCAATACACATTGAGCAATTATCCTACCCCAACACATACGTTCTCAATCAAGTACACCGCAGCTCTGGGCAGGGGGAGCTGGCCAGAGTCGCTGGCTGTGCACTCTGCTCTGGCCAGGAGCCACGGTGGGTGCCCTCCCTCCTTACCCAGTAGCAGCAGGCGGTGAGTCGCTTTGTAAGCCAGGCGCTCTTTCTGCAACTGCTTCTCGATCTTTTTGTTGGCCTCTCGTCTTTCTTTTTCATCGACGCCCTGGTCTTCTGTTGTCTTGCTGTTGCCCAAACAGCCCATGCCTGCCTGCTTGGTTGGACGTCAGGCACAGTTAGGAATTTGCACAAAAAGCAAAAGAGAGTTGTAGATAATGTGCGGATCCTGCGACGGCTTCTTTTCCTTGCTGCTGAAAGAGATGGTCTGGTCTCTCGGTGTTTTCCAATCAGAATGCGTTCTTCTCCCTCCCCCTGCCCACCACAAATTACTAACTAAAAAGGATGCAGGGAAGACGCACGGAGTGAAAGGCTTTTTAAAGATATCTGTTCAGAATTATTTGCTGGATAAATGGCATACAGCGAATGGCGAAAGGGGCAGAGAGCGCCAGGGTCTGCTGGAGCCAGCCGCTTGGTGCTGGGCCCTCCGTCGCCCAGCGTTCCCCCTCCGAGCTCAGCCCGGCTCAGCCCAGCCCTGGTGCACAGCGCTCAGAGGGGCCCCGGGGGAGGCTGTGTGCTCTGCCTGGTGCTGGACCCTGAAGAGTGGTGGCCGAGAGCGGCGGGAGCAAGGGACTGCGTTGCTGAGTTCCCACAGGGTGACTATGGGCACCTACCCACCCCTCTCTGCCTCCTGCGCGAGACCTGCGCTCCCGCTCCCTCCCGGTCTGAATTCCGCTGGGGCTTCCACGCTGCTGGGAAGGAGGAGTTCGCCGGCTGGAGATAGGGGGCAGTGGCCCTACCCTGGTTCCAGGTGGACAGAGTGGCGCTAGCACTAAAAGTGCTGGCCCTTGAGAAGCTCACCCACGTGGTGTCCCGACCACTGCCTGACGACTGTCTCGTACCCCAACCCCAGGAGAGTGGGTCTGGGCGAGAGCTCCCTGCCAATCCTTGGGATGCCTCCCTGCTCTCAGGCAGGGAGATCTCACACAGGATCATACATATTCTATCAGGGAGGAGGCTCTGTAAGAAGCTCACCAGTCACACCGCCTTTGTTCCCTTCATTTTCTAGACTATTACAGCACACCCACACGGCCGCCTCCCTTAGCCTCCTGTCTTTACCTCCAGCCCCCGTTTTCCTTTGCAGTTTGCTGAACAGCTGTGCTACTTTTCTCCAGGACACTCTGGCCTCAAAATTGGCATTATAGCCAGGAACAAATGAGGGCAGGGGACAGGCATGTGTCCTCAGATATTGTGACTGAGAGGGAGGTAGGTCCCTCCATTGCTACTACAGCCAGCCCAGAGGGGCAGCCAGCCTCTTTGCACTTGGGTTGCTGTACTTGAAGGAAGGAGGGCAAAAGAGGTGACTGGGTAGCTGTCTTGGGCCAGCACTGTGCTGTGGAGCTCACTTCCCTGTGAGTTGTCACAAGTTGATGCTCTCTAGGCTCTGGGGGCCCAGACACTGCACAAAGATTCTTTTACATGCCTTTCCTAAGCTCTGTCTTCAGGTGCCCCACTTTTCTCTAAATCCACAACATTTCCCTCACTTTCTAGATGGCTTTGCCTTTTCCTGCACAGGGAGCAAACCCCCACCTAGTGGGGGCTCCTGCAATGCTGTCTCTGAGTCCAGGGTCATGGCAGTCTTCACCCTGTCAATATGTCCCCTCTCCTCTTTCTTCAACCTCTTTTCTGTTGGCTTGTTTCCTAGAAGTGAAGAAATACATTCGACACTGTCTCATTTAAAATCAACAGGCCCTCCTTCAGTGGCAAGTCCATGGTAAGTTCCACCAACTTTCCTCCTGTCCACTACAGACTAGAGTTAAAAAGAGAATGTGACTCCCACTTGTCCTTCCTTACTGCCTGTTCACATCACAGCCTCTGCCAGCCCACCTCCCCACACTGGAACTATTCTTACCAGGGTCATCAGTGTCTCCCAGTGGCTAAACTTTGGTCTTTGCCTTCTTTGACATCTCTGTGGAGTTGGCTCTGACTCTCTTTGAGATACTTTTGTCCTCTGGCTTCGACCAGATGGTCTTTTTGATTTCCTGCCTGCCCTCTGGCTGGTAGATACTCCACTCCTCCACTGGGTGGAGGTGCCTTCAACCCAGAACAGCTTTTTTTCCCCTTAGGCACACTCCTGGTGAGGATGACTGTATCTTGTGTACTCTGTACATACAGATCTGGCTACTTTCATTTCAGATCTCCAGCCCAGCTGACTCTCCAGTCCACTGTTGTCTCCCAGTACACCACTACCTTTGTACTTCACAGGGATCTCCAACTCTTCCTGCCAAAGCCTGAGCTAATCCCCAATGCCCAACCCAGATCTCCAGCCTACTCCTCTCTGGGAATAAGGGCCCCATTGTCCAACTGGAACATGGAAGTCATTCCTGACTCCTCCTGCTTGCCAACCCAAACAGAATCTTGTTGATCTGTGTTCTGAATATCTGTACTGTCCTTTCCACCCCATCTGCCACTGCCATTGCTTTAGACCACTAATCTAACTTGGGTTTCAGCAGTGGCCTTCTGCTCACTTATTCCAGTGTACCCTGTACAAAGTTGCCACAGTGATAATACAAATCTGACCATGTCACTCACCACCACCTACAAGCCCCTGGCCATGGCCCTTCAAGACTGGGTGGGTCAGTGTAAACTCTGGGGCTTTAGCTCTCACTTCTTTCCCCTCCCCCATCTATTCTTCTACTTGTACTTCCTAAACACCTTAGTTCATCACTTGGCTACATGTGCTGGTGCTGCTCCTCTCCCTGGAAAACCTTGGCCCCTTCTTCAGTTGGCTAACTCCTAGTTATTCTTCTAACCTAACCACTGCCTCCACAATCAGGATGAGGTGCCCCTTCTCCAGGTTCCATTATCTCACTAGCACCCTACATTAGAATTGTTCTGTTTACTATTCTTTCAAAACTCCACTAGACTGCAGACTCCAGGAGGGCCATGTTGAGTCTGTCCTTTGCACCTGCTGTACCTGTGCCTGGTTCAGTGCCTGACCAGGGGCAGTTGCCCCATGAATCTTTGCTGAATAGATTAATGAATTCACGAATGCCAAAAATAATTCTTGCTTGCAATGTGGGCTCTCAGTAAAAGAATTTCATGGCCAGAATCATTGAAATTAAGAACAATCTAACAATAGCTAGAGGGGACAGGGGAGGGGACAGAGGAGAGAAGGATTTTCAGGAACAACTATAAAGGACACATGGACAAAACCAAGGGGGAGGGTGGAAGCAAGGAGGGTGGAAGTTTGGAGGGGGTGGGGAGAAAATATGAACAACTGTAATTGAACAACAATAAAATAGTTTAAATTAAAAAAAAAGAATTTCATGGCCAAATTTTAAATTTATAAAATACTTGTGCAGTTTAGTACCACACTGAAAACAAAAGAACTCTTTAAAAAAGTATTAAATCACTGTTCTTGACATAGGCTGAAGCAAACATACAGTGCTATGCTATATTCTGAGATAGGTCAAAGGTTCTAATTTTGTGAAAGGAGACTATTTAGCACTATCTTCAGGCCTCACACCTGTGTTAAAACAAATATTCACACATGGCAATATCATCCTGGCTTGTAGTGTGGCTAATGGAGCAGCCAGAAGGTGAGAGAAGGTATATAAAAATAGCACAGTATAGTGGAATGTTTACAAGGATTTGTCAGTTTTTTTTTAAATGCCAAGATTTCTGTAAATTGTGAGGAGGGGACAAAACAAATCTCATTAAAACTTATAAGGGGAGAATTAAATTAGAACCCAGAAGCCACATTTTTAAGGCAGCCTGATATTTACCCTAAAAATATAGCAAAATATTTCCATTTGTTAAGATTTAGGAATTAGGCTTAAAGATAACTTTTTATATGTTGAATTTGATGTGGTTGGATGAACAGATCTAATAGAACAGATCTGCACTGTACGACCTATGGTGCGATCCACAGTACAGTGCTAAACACTCTGAAATATCAAAGCAATGTCCTTACATAGTGATGCATTGTTTCTTAAAAGAAATGTGAAGTCAATCTTTAGTTAGTCCTACATTTATCAGGTAGGGCGACAACACACCTTTAAAAAAAAAACCTCAGTCACCTGGCCTTTTCCTTGCCTGATCTGGGAAACTGATCCTAATTTGTGTTTCCAACCATTGGATCAGAATTCAAAATCCTAGCTGGCTCACCTGGAGAAGGGGGAGCACAGCTGTAGGTGGAACACAGGGCTCTGGGAGGAATTGCTGGCAATGCAAGCATCTGTTGCCAGGCAACTGCAGCAGTGCCCTCACCTCAGCGCACACCCACCTGCAGAGATAAAGGGCTGCCCTGCAGCAGCTGGGTGCCCACAGAGGTGCGGGGGTGGCTGGTTCAGTGAGAGGCTGGGGCCAAAAAGTAGGTGAGGGAAGGCCCTGGTCACATCAGGGAGAGCTAGAAAGGCACAAAATTTGGGGCAAAAGGTCAAAGATAAGGCAAAGTGATGTCTTTCTCACTCTTCTTCTTTTTTCTTTTTGAGCACAAAAAGCTGGATTTATTGTTTCTGACCACTGCACAACAACTCGTAATTTGTTCATAGTTCCTGGGTTCACAAATCTGAAATACAATTTTGCTACTCAATTAAAAACATACTCTGAAAAGTGATTAGGTAGTTTTAAAAAATGCAATCTGTATACAGGATATCTTAAAAATCTTTGCCAAGCAAGACACTAGTTTTATATTTTAAAATCGCATAAAAATGAAAAAACAAATCAAGGCATACAAATTTCACTTTGTTCTACATTTTCAAATACCATCCTTTGTTTCCTTTAAAAGATTCTCATCCCTTGCAGAATGTTTGAAGCCCAACTGCCCATTTAAGACAGAATGGAGGAACTTCAGAGTACCTGAACTATGAACCAGGAACTCGATCAGGGTCCTTGTGGGCCTCCCGGTCATGCCTTTGCGCAGACACGACACCACGTCCTTGTTGGTCATCACACCTGCTATGTCTAAATGCGCCCACTTCGGATGCGTCACAAACTCTCTCAGGAATGCTATGGCTGTGCATGCATCCGCGGATCTGTATTTCCCAATGTTGTTAAAATCAGCAATCTGGCAATCTACCACCTGTCTTGTATAATGGTCAAAGAGAGCTCACTCTTCTTGTTGATGTTTAAGACAGACAGGGTGTCTCAGAATTCTAGTGCATTTGAAAGTTTAATTACTTATGCTTCTTTTAAATTATTTGGTTTTGTGGATTTTGTATACTGTAATGATTTTGAAATTTGCTTTTGTTTCGGTCCCTCTGACTGAAGTCGGCAAATGTCAAAAAAATTGCACCTGTCCTCTGGTTAGCTGAAATCAAGTCCATGATGGCAATAAGAAACAATATTTGTTTCTCTTCACACAAGTTTAACAACTGGGTGGAAATATTCAAGGAAACTGCTTCAGTTCATGACAGACCTAGATATAGAAGATACTGAGCTAGTTTGAAAAATGACTAGAGTGTTATACAGCACAAGATAGTGGACAGTTGAATTTAATTTTAAAAAGTCATTACTTAAAAAATTTAATAGCTGATCTTTCAGTAGCATCTCATATTTTACAGGTTAATAAAGGTTAAAACTGCATGAAGACTTTTGGAACAGATATATAACAATTCTTTTAAAGATTTTATTTATTTTTAGAGGGGGGAAGGGAAGGAGAAATAAAGGAAGGGAAGGAAAAACATCCATGTGTGGTTTCCTCCCACACGCCCCACCACTGGGGACCTGGCCTGCAAACCAGGCATGTGCCCTGACTGGGAATTGAACCAGTGACCCTTTGGTTCTCAGGCCAGCACTCAATCCACTGAGCCACACCAGCCAGGGCAGTAACAATTTTTAAGACAAGAGGAAAAACAGTTTAGAAAAGATAAGTAGTCACTAATTCAGTGCAATGACAATGCTCCAAGAAACCAAAGGCTACAGTGAGTTTTGCAAACCAACTTGCTGGTGCCAGCACAGTGGTGGCTGACTACTGTTGTGCACACAGGTTTCTTTCCAGCTTGTGCCATTTTAGACAACTTGCTGTTTTTTTTTTATCTCTTTTCTTTCTCAGTATTTGATGGAAATAACCCATGTAGATCATTTTCCATTCTTAACAGTGGAGTTCACTCCATGACCTGATCACAATATACTTTAAAAGTATTGTGGTTAATATTTTTACATTTTTAAATAGAAAAGCAGTGAAACATTTCCTTTTTGCATATAATAATCTGCAATAAAATATTTTACACTTTATTGAAATAGCTGTCTTTTTTTTCTTTCTTACTCCTACAGCCAAAGTAATATTAAATAGCTTTTGGAAATATCATCCATAAAGGGTAATAATGCAGTCTTGTTCAACTGACAGCTTTAAAAACCAAAATAGCAGCAAATTTTAAGGGAAGGTATGCTAACTGTCTCTGATTCCACCCCATGTCCAAAAACCCAAGACTGAAATATTGGCATACACAATTCAATGCCACAGGCAAGAGTTTATTACAGCATGCAAACAAGAGGTGGGAAGCTACTGAGTGATAAAACAAAACAACAAAACCCCATAAAACAATGGGGAATCTGCAGACAGAATGAAGCTGTTGATGTTTGCAGCTCAGAAATATCTGTGAAAACCACCAAACTGGGTCAGATTATGAGACACAAATGGTCAGGAGGGCAGTCTGTGGACTGTTAATGTATTGTAAGAGAAACCACATGTCCAAATTGCATTTAAATCATTTTACAAACCAGAAATCAAATAATGGGTTCAAGGACCAGAGTATGGTAGGCATTTAGACACCTGAGCAGAGCAAGGACGATGGACCAAGTACAGAGGGTCACCGGGGCAGAAAGCCCTGGATGCCGAACAACAGGCAAAACTGGGAAAACAAGAACCTTGCTTCCAGGGCTTCAGGAGTAACCTTTCCTTCCCTATCCTGTCACTGATCATGTGGTTTAGACCCCATGATCTTTCCTATCACTGGTCAAGCGGTTTAGACTCCCTGACCTTTCACATCTTGCTCATGTGGTTCCCCAGACCTCTCCTCCCCTGGCGTGTTACTAGTCACACAGGTTATACACCTTCAGAGGGGGAACAAACAAGGGGTCTGGAACAGTATGCCCCAGGACAATGAGGTTCTGACCCACATCAAATGCATCTAGGCTTCTGTTGTGTTCCAGCTCCAGGCCCAGAAAGGCCACACTAACACTGACCGCAGGACCAGTGGCATTGACTGATGACCCCTGTCCTGGTACTGACCAATGAGTGGAGATCACAGCCTTGAAAGGACACCCCTGGAAAGCTGATGAATATTCTATTGAGCTTCTCCCCTAGTACCTCCCCTAAAATCTCCACCCTTAAAAGCCTGGGTTTTTCCCCTCCCCCATTCTCTCTTCATCCCCTCAGGCCCCTTACCTCTCTTTACCTTTTTCTCTCCTGAGCCCATTTCTACTACTGCTCATTTCTTCTACCTCTGTGACTTTCTAATTAAACTTTCTCTTGTAGTTTGATTCTTATCTCTGAATTCTTTCTTAGCCAGTACTCAAGTACCAAGGTTGCTGAACCGAGGTCCCATCTAACTCTACTGGTCTCACACCTGATGTTACCTGGTGCCAGTCTCCCAGCCACTAATAACAGGAAGAATTAAAATTAGCATTTGAACAGTGAAGATAGCATCCTTATATGTTTAATTCTGTTCTTTAACCTCAAATAGCCTAACAAAATACTGGACTACATTAGAGATTCAAACACATGTCTTTTAAATGTTGTTTTATATACTGATGTGAAGTTTCAAAAATAGTCTAACTGATTTTAAAGACTTTTTTTACTAATTAACAAATATCAGATAAAGTCAAATGTAAAAACTGTGAACAAATCCACCATACATGAATGTAGTTTAAATCTTAAGGGAGCCCTGTCTGGGTGGCTCAGTTGATTGGAGTATCGTCCCATGCACAAAAAGGTTGTGAGTTTGATTCCAGTCAGGGTGCATACCTAGGCTGCAGGTTAATCCTGGGTTGGGGCATGTATGGGAGGCAACCAATTGATGTTTCTCACATTGATGTTTCTCTCTTTCCCCCTCCTCTCTCTCTAAAATCAACAAACATATGCTCAATTGAAGATACATTTTTTTAATCTTAAGGAAATTTTATGTTAAAAGACATTTTGGCACTTAGTTCTAGATACCATGAGTTTTCTAGTTCTCAAATGACTACATTCACTACCATTTTCTTATGAAGTGAATCGGATTCCATAAAGTTCCCTGATTTGAAGCAAAAATAAAGGAAAATGGCATAGTATGCATTTTAAATGCTTAGAAAAGTTCTCTTGGTATCTCTGAGGTGCCCTTGTGGGATGTCAGAGTTACTAGAAATGTGCTGACAGCAATTCTAGTCTTAACACACTAAGTTGATGTTGGACTTCAGCTATATCTGCTTGTCTTGCAATTATTTTCATATTTTAAGTAAATCATGTACCAATATGCTAAAAGATAGGTAGGAGAATCTGATGTTGTCCCTACCCAATGTAGATTCATATCATTGAACATGTTTATTTCTACCCACAGGCTTTTACTATGAAGCAGAAAACTCTAAGACCAATTTCTTACATTCTTGAGCAGCTGGGGAAGTTAAGAATAGCACACTCCAATCATTCAAATGACAATGTGTGACACTATATATGAACCAAGGGCTGAAAGGTGTGGTGGAGCCTCTAAGGGGGATGCAAGGGTTCATGGAATTGAGAAAAGCTTCATCAAGGAGGAGGGACCGAAGGCATGTCTTGAAGAATGGTGGGGTTGGGTCACATCATAGATAGAAGGAGCACAGTTTGGGTGGGAAAGACTGCAAGGTAAAAGCAATGGAAGGGAATTGGTATTGCACAGGAGGGAGATGGGCTGATAATGAAAACAGTCTCAGAGGCAGGATGAATCAGATGAGTTCTTAGAATTAATATTCTTGGTATGGCAATTGTTCTCAAGCTATTGGGTTGGCCAACAAGTTCATTTGATATTTTTCCTTAAGATGGCTCTAATAAGACTCAGTTGTCTTTAACTTCACTTGAAATAATTTGTTAGCTTGTATTGTGACAGCTGTTGTATCAGCATGCATTTAAAAAAACATCAAATTGGTGAATTTTTGTGCAGCCTTTTTAATGCTGAAGATGGGAGAAAATAAGCAACATTTTTAGCACATTATGATTTATTATTTCAAGAAAGGTAAAAACACAACTGAAAAGGAAAAAAAGGTGTATGCAGTGTGTGGAGAAGGTGCTGTGACTGATGGAACTTGTCAAAAGTGGTTTGCAAAGTTTCATGCTGGACATTTCTTGCTGGATGATCCTCCATGGGTTGGGTAGACCAGTTGAAGTTGATAGCGATCAAATTAAGACATGAAAACAATCAATGTTATAGCATGTAGGAGATAGCTGACATAATAAAAATATCCAAATAAAGAACTGAAAATCATTTGCACCAGCTTCGTTATGTTAATTGGTTTGATGTTTGGGTTCCACATAAGTTAAGTGAAAAAGACACCTCTTCTTGACCATGTTTCCACATGAGGTTCTCTACTTAATTGTAATGAAAATGTTCCGTTTTTAAAACAAATTGTAACAGGTGATGAAAAGTGGATACTTTACAATAATGTGGAATGGAAGAGATTGTAGGGCCAGCTAAATGAACCACTGCCGATCACACCAAAAGCTGGTCTTCATCCAGAGAAGGTGATGTTGTGTATATGGTGAATTGGAAGGGAGTCTTCTATTATGAGCCCCTTCCAGAAAACCAAATGATTCATTCCAATGACTACTGCTCTGAAAGCAGCACTTGATTAAAAGTGTCCAGAATTAGTTAATAGAAAATGCATAATCTTGTATCGGGATAATGCAAGATTGCATGTTTCTTTGATGACCAGGCAAATACTATTACATCTTGTCTGGAAAGTTCTGATTTATTCACTGTATTCACCATCTGGTGATTGCACCTTCAGATTTCCATTTATATATGTCTTTACAAATTTCTCTTAGTGGAAAAATTTCAGTCCCATGGAAGACTGCAAAAGGTACCTGGAATAGTTGTTTGCTCAAAAAGATAGAAAGTTTTAGGAAGATGGAATTATGAAGTTGCCTGAAAGACAGCAGAAGGTAGTGGAACAAGATGGTGAATACATTGCTCAATAAGGTAATTGGTGAAAATGAAAAATACGTCTTTTATTTTTACTTAAAAACTGAATGAAATTTTTGGTTCTCATATGAAATGCTCAGCTTAGTGGTTAACAGCATGGGTTGTAGAGCAAGGACTGCATGGGCTCAAATCCTCTTCTCTATGGTTTTCTCAACTTTTCCCTCTGTAAATGGGTGAGGACAATGGCATTCTCACAGTAACGTGGTGAGAACTATTATGAATCCATTCATCTATCACAGTGCCTGGTGAGTAGTGACCTCTTAAAAGATGTAGTAATTATTATTTTCATTCAACATTCATTTAATAAATACATATCCATTTTATCCTTCTACATTATCCATCCTTGAGGAGCTTCTGATTTTTTTTCTATTAGGCAGATACACAATGAACTATCGTATAGGCAACAAAGATTTGTTCAATGTCTACCTACACTTAGTTGAGCAAAGTACTAGCTGTTAGCTGGGAACATAAAGGCAATGACACATGTTAGAACAACAACAAAAAATGCACAAGTGATAGATGAATTGGTAAACCAAATATGGTCTATACATGCAGTGGGATATTATTCTGCTTTAAAAAGAAAGAAAATTATTTTTTCTATTTCTATTTTTAAATGTTTTAATAGCTATTTTTTATTGTTGTTCAATTATAGTTGTCCTTTTGCCCCCCCATTGCTCTTCCCCACCTTGCCCACCTCCTCACTCCTATAGTCAATCCCCACCCTGTTGTTCATGTTCATGGGTCCTTGATACATGTTACTCGACTAGACCCTTCCTCTTCTTTTCCTTGTTCTCCCCATCTCCTACTCCTCTGGTCATTGTCAGTTTGTTCTTTATTTCCATTGTATATATGTACCACAGTTTTTTTGTCCACTCATTCACTGATGGGCACTTAGGCTGTTTCCAGCACTTGTTTATCGCAAATAACAGTCCTATGAACATTGGGGCAGTCAGGTTCTTTTAAATTGGTGGTTCAGGATTCTTAGGGTATAATCCCAGCAGTGGGATCACTGGATCAAAAGACAGTTTCAGTTTTAGATTTTTTCTTTTTTTTTAAATTTTAGTTTATTCAGTACAGTTTCTATCCTTTATTTCAGTTTTAGATTTTTTGAGGAAATTCCATACTGTTTTTGACAGTGGCTGTATCAGTCTGCATTCCCACCAACAGTGTACTAGGGTTCCCTTTTCTCCACAACCTCACCAGCACTTACTGGTTGTTGATTTGTTTATGATGTTCATTCTGACTGGTATGAAGTGGTATCTCATTATGGGTTTAATTTGCATCTCTCTGATGGCTAGGGATGTTCAGCATCCTTTCATTTGTCTCTGGGCCCTCTGTATGTCCTCTTTGGAGAAATGTCTGTTCAGGCCCTTTGCTCATTTTTTAATTGTGTTGCTTGTCTTCCTGGTGTTGAATCTTTAAATATTTTGGAGGCCAAACCCTTTTCCGAGGTATGATTTGCAAATATATTTTCCCATATGGTTCATTCCCTTTTCATTTTGCTGTTGTTCTTTTTAGCTATGCAGAAGCTTTTTAATTTGATGTAGTCCCATTTGTTTGTTTTATCCTTTCTATCCCTTGCCCTGGGGGATGTATCAGTGAATGTATGGCTGTGTGGGATATCTGAAATTTTCCTGCTTATGCTCTCTTCCAGGACTTTTATGGTGTCATGACTTAAATATAAGTTATTTATCCATCTTGAGTTCATTTTTGTATATGGTGTAAGTTGGTGGTCGAGTTTCATTTTTTTGCATGTACTTGTTCAGATCTGCCAACACCATTTAGTGAAGAGGCTATTTTTATTCCATTTTATGTTCCTGCCCCCTTTGTCAAATATTAACTGACCATATTGACATGGGTTTATTTCTGGGCTCTCTATTTTGTTCCACTGATCTATGTGTCTCTTCTTATACCAGTACCAGACTGTTTTGATTACCATGGCCTTGTAATATAGTTTGATATCAGGTACTGTGATCCTTCCTACTTTGTTCTTTTTGCTCACATTGCTGAGGCTATTCAGTGTCATTTATGGTTCTATATACATTTTTGAAATATTTGTTCTATATCTATGAGATATGTCACTGATATTTTGATAGGGATGGTGGTGAATCCATAGACTGCTTTGGGTAGTGTGGGCATTTTAATGATGTTAAATCTTCCAACCCATGAGCATGGTATATGCTTCCATTTACTTGTGTCTTTCTTAATATCTTTCTTCAGTGTTTTGTAGTTTTCTGAGTATAGGATTTTTACCACCTTGGTTAAATTTATTCCTAAGTATTTTATTTTTCTTATTGCTAATGTAAATGGTATTTTTTTCTTAATTTGTTTCTTATATTTCATTATCAGTATAATAAAATGTCTTCAATTTCAGAATGCTGGCTTTGAATCCCACCATTTTGACAAATTCATTTATTAGGTCAAGTAGTTTTATGGTGGAGTCTATAGGATTTTCTGTTTACACTATCATGATATCAGCAAATAGTGACAGCTTTACTTCCTACATTCCAATTTGGATGGCTTTTATTTATTTTTCTAGTCTGATTGCCATGGCTGCAACATCCAATACTATGTTAAATACAAGTGGTGAAAGTGGACACCCTCATCTTGTGCCTGATGTTACAAGAAAAGGTTTTAGATTTGCCCCTTGAGTATAATGTTGGCTGTAGGTTTCTCATATATGACCTTTATGCTGTGGGATTCTCCTTCTACTCCCACTTTGCTGAGTGTTTTTTTTTTATCATAAATGTGTGCTGTACTTTATCAAGTGTTTTATCAGCATCTATTGATATGACCATGTGGTTTTTGTCTTTTCATTTGTTTATGTGTTGCATTACATTTATTAATTTGCATATACTGTACCATCTTTGCATCCCTGGGATGAATCCCATTTGATCATGGGGTATGATCATTTTAATGTATTGCTGGATCCTTTTTGCCAGTATTTTGTTGAGGATTTTAGCATCTATGATCATCAGCCATATTGGCCTGTAGTTTTCTTTCTGTGTTGTGTCTTTCTCTGGTTTTGGTATTAGGATAATACTGTTCTCATAAAAAGAGTTTTGGAGTCTTCCCTCTTCTTCTTCTCCTTTTTTTTTTGAATAGTTTGAGAAGAATCAGGGTTAGTTCTCCCCTAAATGTTTGGTAAAATTCTCCTGTGAAGCCATCCAGCCCAGGGCTTTTGTGTGCCAGGAGTTTTTTGATTACTGCTTCAATTCCACCAGCTGTTGGAGGTCTGTTCAAGCTTTCTGCTTCTTCTTGACTTAGTTTTGAAGGATTATATGTTTCTAGAAATTTGTCCATTTCACCCAACTTTTAAAATTTCTTGATATATAGTTGTTCATAGTAATTTCTTACAATCCTTTGTATTTCTGTGATATTGGTTGTATTTGTCTCTTTTGTTTCTGGTTTTATTTATTTAGGTCATCTCTCTTTTTCTCTCTCTCTAGTGAGTCTGATTAAAGGCTTGTTGATTTTGTTTATCTTTTCAAAGAACCAACTCCTGGATTTATTGATCCCTTGAATTGTTCTTTTAGTCTCTATGTCATTTAATTCTGCTCTGATCTTGGTTAGTTCCTTCCTTTACTTGCTCTGGGCTTTGTTTGTTGTTTTTCCCCTAGTTTTTATAGATGTAGGGTTAGGTTGTTCATTTGAAATGTTTCTGTCTTTTTTAGGTAGGCCTGTATTGCTATGAACTTTCTTTTCAGGACCACTTTCACAGTGTCCCATAGGTTTTGGGCTGTTTTGTGTTCATTTTCATTTGTTTCCAGAAACTTTTTGATTTCTTCCTTGATCTGTTGTTGACTCATTCATTGTTTAACAACTCAGTGTTCGTGAGTTTGAATATCTTTGAGTTTTTTTCCTAAGGTTGGTTTCTAGTTTCAAGCCATTTTGATCTGAGAAGATGCTTGATATGATTTCAGGTTTCTTGAATTTGTTGAGGCTTGTTGTGTGTCCTACCATGTGGTCTATCTTTGAAAATATTCCATGTGCATTTGAAAAGAATGTGTGTTTTGCTTCTTTGGGGTAAAATGTTCTGTACATACCAATTAAGACCATTTGATCTATAGTGTCATTCAATGCCACAATATCCCTGTTGATTGTTTTTGGAAGATCTATCCATTGTTGACAGTGGAGTGTTAAAATCCCTTAGTACAAGTGTGTTGCCATCTATATTTTTCTTTAAGTCCTCCCAGTTTTTCCTGATATATGTCAATGTTCCTATGTTGGGTGCATATTTGTTTACAATGATTATATCTTCTTGATGGATTCATCCCTTAAATATTATGAAGTGTCCTTCTCTGTCTCTTTTATGGCTTTTGGTTTTGAAATCTATTTTGTCTTATATAAGTATTGCTACTCTGGCTTTTTTTTTTCATGTCCATTTGCTTGGAATATTTTTTCCATTCCTTCACTTTCAGTTTGTGTAGAATTTTTGTTCTCAGGTGGGTCTTTTGTAGACAGCATATATAGGTTGTGTTTTCTTATCCATTCAGCTACCCTGTATATTTTGATTGGAGCATTTAATCCATTTACATTTAAGGTTATTTTTGATAACCTTATTTATTCACTTCCATTTTTCTGTACCTGTTTTCCTCTCTCTCTCTCTGACTTTCTCTTTCTTCTCCTTTTCATAGCGGTACCTTTAGCATCTCTTGTCAGGCTTGGTGGAGATGTACTCTTTTAGCCTTCTTTTGTCTGAGAAGCTCTTTATTTCACCATCTATTTTATTTTATTTTATGTATTTTATTTTTACTTCTGTTTATTTTTTACTGTTGTTCAAGTGAAGTTGTCTCCATTTCCCCCTACCATTCTCCCCCACCCTAGCCATCCCCACCTCTCACCTTCAATCCTACCCTCTTTTGGCTTTGACCATGTGTCCTTTGTACAAATTCCTTGACAACGGTTCTCCTAAGACCCCTAATATCTGCTCCCACTTCCCCTCTGATTACTGTCAGCTTGTTCTTAATTTCAATGTCTCTGGTTATATTTTGCTTGTTTGTTTGTTTAGTCGACTAGGTTCCACTTATAGGTGAGATCATATGGTATTTGTCTTTCCCTGTCTGGCTTATTTCACTTAGCATAATGCTCTCCACATCCATCCTAGTTGTCACAAAGGGTAGGAGCTCCTTCTTTCTTTCAGCTGCATAGAATTCCATCATATAAGTGTACCATGGTTTTTTTATCCAATCATTTGTTAATGGGCACTTAGGTTGCTTCCAGCACTTGGCTATTGTAAATTGTGCTGCTATGAACATTGGGGTGCATAGGTTCTTTTGAACTGGTGTTTCAGGATACTTAGGATAGAGTCCCAGCAATGGAATTGCTGGGTCAAAAGGCAGTTCCATTATTAGCTTTCTGAGGAAATTCCATACTGTTTTCCACAGTGGCTATACCAGTCTGCATTCCCACCAATAATGCACTAGGGTTCTCTTTTCTCCACAACCTGGCCAGCACTTGTTGTTCGTTGATTTGGTTATGATGGGTTTTGAAAAGTGAAGGCTATGAAAAGTGAAATAAAGGAAAGTGTACAGGGAACCAACAGTGACAAGACTCAAATCAATGGTTTGGACCAGAAGGAAGAAATAAACATTCAACCAGAACAGAATGAAGAAACAAGAATTCAAAAAAAAATGAGGAGAGGCTTAGGAACCTCTGGGACAACTTTAAATGTTCCAACACCAGAATCACAGGGGTGTCAGAAGGAGAGGAGGAAGACCAAGAAATTGAAAACTTATTTGAAACATAATGAAGGAGAACTTCCCTAGTCTGGCCAAAGAAATAGACTTCCAGGAAGTTCAGGAAGCTCAGAGAGTCCCAAAAAGTTGAACCCAAGGAAGCACACACCAAGGCACATCATAATTACGTTACCCAAGATTAAAGGTAATTGGAGAATCTTAAAAACAGTGAGAGAAAAGGAGACAGTTACCTACAAAGGGGTTTCCATAAGACCCACAGCTGATTTCTCAGAAGAAACTCTACAGGAAAGAAGGGGCTAGAAAGAAGTATTCAAAGTCATGAAAGGCAAGGACCTATATCTAAGATTACTCTACCTAGCAAAGCTATCATTTAGAATGGAAGGGCAGATAAAGTGCTTCCCAGATAAGGTCAAGTTAGAGGAGTTCATCATTACCAAGCCCTCAATATATGAAATGTTAAAGGGATTTATCTAAGAAGAAGATCAAAACTATAATGATCTTCTTTTAGAAGGTAAAGTGACAACAAATGACAACAAATTCACAACTATCAGCAGCTGAACTTAAAAGAACCAAAACAAAAAAGAACTAAACAGACAACTAGAATAGGAACAGAATCACAGAAATGGAGATCATATGGAGGGTTATCAGCGGGTAAGGGTGGGATGGGGGAAAAGGTACAGGGAATAAGTAGCATAAATTGCAGGTAGAAATAGACAGGGGGAGGTTAAGAGTAGTATAGGAAATGTAGAAGCCAAAGATCTTATATATACCACCCATGGACATGAACTAAGTGGGGGGAATGCAGGTGGGAGGGGGTGTGCAGGGAGGAGGGAAATAAAGGGGGAACTGTAATAGTATAATCAAAAAAATATATTTTAGAAAAGAAATGAAGAAAAAAGTATCATTTCCTTTCTTAGGGAAATGTATGCTAACCTTTGCGAGCCACCCTGCATCTTAATTTTAAGACACCAAAGATGTTTATTTCCAGCACCTAATTGATCATCACCACAATTACAAGATGTACTTTATTATCCATATTTTGCAGATAAGGCTGTTGATCTAAGGTTACACAAGGGCCTAAAAGGGGTGGAGTGTGTCTGATCTCAAAGCCTGTGCCCCTTCCAGAAGAAACTCTAAGGCTCTTACAGATTTAAAAACAAAACAAAACAAAACACACTATTCTCTCTTCCACTAATTTCAAAAGGATAAATCAAATAAGCCCACCTCCTTTCGAGCTCAGTTAGGCAGGTTAATCTACATATGATGACTGATGAATAAGTTAACTGTTTGCACAGTTGCCTTAGCAACTGGTTTCTTTTAGAATTTGGCTTAGTTACAGAGTTTAAAGCAACAGTATTCTGTATAATAAGTAGAATGTCAAATTATATGTGAAATCAAACAGAAACTAAATTTTTTTATCACAGGTGGGAACTATGTACCTTTCTCAAAGTTGGAATGGTTCATCTTACAACTTGCAAGGCTGCTGACAAAAAAGGGACATGGAGTCTAATATTTGTCTACATTTGTTGTTACATGGCTTGTTTATATTTTTCATTAAGTAGGAACCAATTGATGCATTTATGCTATAGATAAATTAAAGACTGATGTTCAGTAGGGAGTTTCTGATTGCAGATGAGTCCCAAACCATTTCAGATGTATTAAAGTGGGGATTTTCAGAGAGGAAGAAGGAACATGCAAATACAGAAGGCAAGAAAAAGTCTGAAGAGATGGACTGAAATTGGAGTGACTGGTATAAACTCATGGTTTCTAAAATATGTATGTATATGCTCATAATTATGTGCATACATATATATGTACACTTGTATGCATGTATATCTATATGTGTTTATAAATGGGCATATTTCTTAGTTCTGTCTGCTGAAAAGCTCAAGAAGTTAAGACACTCCAGTAGCAGAGAGCACACCTTGGGCCCAGATCTTGGTCTTTGGTATTATTCTATGCCAAAGGGAACCAGGGCTCCTCAGAGAAATGGCTGATTCCAGGGTGGGGACAGAGTAGCTACAAGATAAACCTGGAACATTATTATGCCAGAAACTAAGAAAATGTTTTAAAACAAAAGCCAGACTAAAGGGGCTCTCATTCAACCAAATCTGGGATATTTTGAGCACCAAAACATTTGAGTATGGTAATGAATTCTACACAACTGAAAAATATAGGAATATCATATGCCCAGGCCAATAACAAATAGGTAAATAAATAAATGGGGGAGAAGGAGGGCACCTGCCATCTGGCAACAAGCTCATGTGGGAAGAAATCCTGCAAAGAGAGAATGAGCATTTGCAACCTGCATAGTGATGCAGGTCAGGCAAGATTCAGCAATGGAGGCTAAATCTAGGGGAATATTTTCATGAGGAACAGGCTAGCTGCGTGGTCTCCCCACTGACTGCTTATTAGTTGCAAAGTAAAAAATAATAACCACAAAGTGGAGGAATTATATAAAAATTTGGCTAATCAAAATGAATACCATCAAAGAGGGAGGGGCTGGACACCATCTGCTGTCAGATGCAGAGCCCAAGAAAGACACACATCACATGTAGTATTTTGGCCAGGGAGGCTTAACCTAAACTTATGGTCAATAAGACGAAATATCAGGCAAACCTAAAATTAAAAAAAAGAGGGAGGTGGGAACTATTCTTCAAAAATGGCAAAGTTACGAAAATAAACAAAAGACTGTGGAGATATTCTAGGTTAAGGGAAACTAAAGAGATACCAGACTCTTGACTGGATTCTATGCTGGAGGGCAAAAAATTACCAAAAAAGAATTGTTTCAACTGATAAAATTGGAATTACAGATGGCAAATTAATATATTTATTGTATCAATGTTAAACTTACTGAAGTTGCTAACTGTGCCTTGGTTATTTATGTAACAGAATATCCCTATTCTTAAGTACATACAGAATTCTTTCAGGGGCCCTGATGTCCACAACTAACTCTCAAATGATTAAGAAAAAATATCCTGTATCTATGTCAATGTCTTCTGTCTGCAGAGAGAATGCAACCAGTAAGGCAAATAGGGGAGATGTTAATAAGAGGTGAACCTAGGTGGTGGTTATCCAGGACTTCTTTGTATTCTTCTCATTCTTGAAATTATGTCCAAATAAAAGGGTAAACAATTAAAATAGCACCAGTGGGGTTCTCTGCTCTGCACAAGGTCCACAAGTGCATTAAAAATAAAGTGCCTGGATATCTAAGATTCAGCTGAGCTCTCTTCAGACCACATAGACTGTGTTCAGTCTATACATTAACAATGTTGTGTTCCTGTACCTTAGTGGTACCTCTAGTGCAGAAACTAAGGTAATGATATAGTGCTGATGGGCAGCTAAGAACAGTCTGACTATCCTCCCCACTGTGATTATTAGTGCCCCTTGATCCATGCAGTTGCTGAAGGCCTCATACCGTAAGAGGGTGCAGTCAGGGGGCCCCCAAAAGAAGGATTTGTAATGGGGTCCAGAACTCAGGAAATATTAAAAATATGGGATGTCCTCACCCCCACAAGTCTGAGCTGGGGGGTGGGTGGGATACATGAAGCAGGGCCATTGAGTTGTTTTGCATAGCAAAAGTTTTGCAGATAACCTCTAGAATGGTCATTTAACACATCTATAAACTTTAACTGGTTTCACAGATATGTTAAACAGCTGTGGCCAAGCTTTGAAGCAGGGAGAAGGGAGTGACTTCAACCCAGGATATAACTGGGAAGCAACTCCCCCTGGTTACAGAGCCTGTGTGAGAGCTTGGAGATGATTGGCTCAATGCCATGGGGCCATGCCTGCCCATACTTACTATGGCAGCCCAAAAAAGCTGGAAAATAGGGGAGTGCTGCTAGGTGTAACTGATTGTGGAAGGAGTCAGAAATGGCACTGCAGAGGAAGATTAATGCTGGGATTTAAACCCCGGCATGGCAGGCATGACAAGAGTCACCACACGGCTTTGGCAGAGAACCATCATGCAGCTTTGGCAGAGAATCACCACGTGGCTTTGGCAGGGGAGAATCACGTGGCTTTGGGTCTCCCTTTGCCACACAGCACAGGAAGCTAGAAAGCAAGATATAGCAGCGATGCAGAGCTCTCTCTTAGCAGTTCGGAAGAATGCAGGAGAGACACTGCAGGAAGGAAAGGGCTGAAAGAACTCTTGTTGGTGGGCCATGAGAAGGTGCCATGTGGTTTTGAAATAAGAACTGGAGATCCCAGCAACACAGCTGATGGTGTGGGGAACAGAGGGAGGCCTGCCAGCCGAGCACGGATTACTGGGAAGAACCCGGGGGCTGCCTGAGCCACGGACTTCTATTTCTTTTCCTGAGATATGGTACCCCAGATTGGGCAAAGTGGGGGTGGGGGAAGGAAGGGCTGTGTTTGTTTTAAGGGACTTTGGGATTTTGATGAAGACATTAAGGTATTACTCTTAAGTCTGTGTAACTTGAATAAATAATTCCTTTACTTTTCACCAATCTCTAATATGGAGAGCTATAATTCTCTGGCGAGGCGCAAAGTGAACCTAATACAGGGGAACCCAGGAGAAGGGGGTCCATTTGGTAATACTGTGGGACCCCCTTCCCTGGCAGCCAATCAGGGAAAATCATGGGAGACGACGTGTGCAGTGGCTTTAAAGTAATACAACTACTTGTACATGCGCAGTAAAGGCCCACCAAAACTAACCAGGGAGGATCTGCCCTATAAGAATAGAGTCCCTCTAGGCCATGAGGTCAATCTCTGCTTGGAGTTGGCCTGCTCCCATGTTCTCTGCTATAAACTCCAGGTGTTTGGTTCAATTCTTTGTCCTGATCACCAAGAACCTGGTTACCTGTACCCACCTGTGACAATACCACATAATTTCTGCTTAGGCCTGGAAGGAGCTGTCTCTGATTCCCTGCTGAATTGTGGTCCAAGGGGAAAGCACTGAGGCTAGGGGATGGGAAGGCCCGGGAATGCCCATCACCTGGGGAGTGGATGGCACCACGCTGGGCTCTGCCCATGGGAGGTCAGACCTTCCAAATACCATCCTTCCCCTTAGGGAGACTGGAATCCAGTCCCCAGGGAGACACTGGGGAGACATAATTGCCCATAGCAGATATGACAACATATATTACAGGCAGGCAGGCAGGCCTTAGAAGCCTGGCGGCACCTTGGTTTGGGCTATGCTCAGGCCCAAAGCTTGTCAGGAGGGAGACAACTTGGAGGAGGCCTGGGCACTATGGGCAACAGAGGGAACACTGCTAGAAAGGTGTGTGGGGGGAGCAGGCTGTGTTCAAATTGGGGAGCAGCGACTCCACAGGTAGCAGCTCAGTGGCTGGAAAGCTGGGTCTATGAGAGGTTTAGAATATTCAAACACTAAATGTAAGCCAGGCTTTTATTGTTAAGTGCTGAGGTGCCATGTTATTCTTCTGGATCTGCAGACCGCCCCCCCCCCCTCCCGCCCTTGTGGCCAGGAGGCTGGCCTCTGTAGCCCAGGCTCCCATGAATGTAGAGGGAATGGAAGGGTGGGGTAGAGATCAGAGTGTCCCACAGGCCCCTCCCTGCCAGAATGTCTGGCCTTGGCTTCACCCTTCATTAAAAGACAGCTCCTGGCCAGAGGCTCTTTGCTTGGCTCCAGTAACTAACTGCTCCTGCCTCCTGCCTGTGAAGCCTAGGGTTGCAATGGCTCCCTGCTATAGCCAGCTCTGGAGTATGGCACCATTCCTTATTGGTTTCTTTAACCTTCCCCATACCTTCATAAATAATAACTTCATCAGCATTTTAAAATAACACAATTTGGATGGGTGCTGTATTTCTTGCCAGGATCCTGACCCAAACAGCACCCTTCTTCTGGGCTGATGTGTCCCTATGCTGGGCCCATGGATTGGGAAGTGGAGCCAGCTGGATTTCAGTCCCCACCACAATTTGGTCAGGCGTCTTTGTGCAGCTGAAAACCTGCACAACTGTATTTGGCAGCCGGACACACTGTCAGGTTCTGAGTAGGCTGTGATCCTACCCACCAGAAGGAAGATTAACTTGTGGACTTGAAAGGTGGGGAAAGGGGAATGTGGGCAGTTAAATCCAGTTCAGAGAACTGGAGACCTGGCCAGGGTGGTGAAGATAACAGACATTAAAAAGAAGAATGAAAGAGAGAAACATTCTGAAAAACTTGCAAGAACTTGGGTTGGGAATGGGGAGAATAAAAAAATGGCTCAAAATTCATAGAATTTGATTAGAAAACAATACACATAATATAAAGCACTTGTAGGTCATTGTTACAAAGAAGCAAGCTATTTTTCTTTTACAATGATGATTAAAACACATACAATAAACTAATTATATAGTTACCAGATAGGTTTTCATCCACATATTTTTCCATTTTTAATTTTGAAATAATTTGAAATTTATAGAAAAGTTGTAAGAATAGTATAAAAATTTTCCATATATCCTTCATCCAGATATTTTAATTGTTGAAATTTAGCTACATTTCTTTACCATATATTTTCATTATCTGTATCTATATCTTCATATTTACACATTTTTTCTGACCCATTTGAAAGTTGCAGATATTATGTCCTTTTCAATATGTGTTTCCTATGAATGAAATTCTCTTATACAACCACAAATATTGCTACAGTTCTATTAACCAAGCCAGTCAATAAAACCAATGATGGCCCTTAGAGCCATCTCCCTCATCCGTCTTCCAGGAGCCAGTCACCATCATACAGAATTTTGTCATATCTCTTTTTTAATATGACTGGGAATTTTTCTCCCTGTAGGTGACATGTGAAAACTATTGTTAAGTATGCACTTCATACACTGAAGGAGGCTTTCATCATTACTAGCAGCTTCTAACACAGCATGGCTAAATCTACTCTCAGATGTAGACCAAGCACCTTCTGCAAATCAGGGTGGCAAAACTCCGGTGCAGGCATTTTTGAAACAAGATGTATGAAGGCATTGTAAGGGTTCATGGTGCTGTATTTAATCCTTATTCATGAGATTGCCTTTATTATTTATAACTTCCCAGTTAGTTAAAAAACCAATACCTCTACATTAAAAATAAATAAAGCCACAGTGAAGTATCCGTAATAAAAAAAAATCTACTGCCTCCATGTAAGAAAATATACTACCCCTGCCTGAATGGCTAAGTTGGTTACAGCATTGTTCCAATATACGAAGTTGCAGGTTTGATCCCCAGTCAGGGCACATACAAGAAGTGGCCAATGGATGTATAAATAAGTGGAACAATAAATCGGTTTCTCTCTCCTGCTCTCTCTCTTTCCCTCCCCCTCACTATCTCCATCTCTCTCTAAAATCAATTTAAAAAATGAAAGTATATCAGATTTTGAGATGTACTGACAAGTGAGGTTAAGTCTCCAGGAGGCTGCAGAACAACACAGACAGTTTTCCTCTGCTTGTCTACCATTAGCTGTGGTCACAGACGCTTGTCTGTGAATAGAAGAGCCTGATGGCCCCCAGTAAACTGCTGGGACCAGGGAAGGGAAGATTTTCACTTTTGTTTTCTGTCCTCCTGAATGTGTATTCTTTTTAGTTAAAGGGGCCAAGTATAATTTAAATTCACTGAATTTAACCCAACCTTCTTATTAACACCACCCATTATTAGTACTTTGTTAAGTGTCATGGGAGGCTCACATTAGCCTGGCATTCTCTCGTTTCCCACCTGAGTTCAGCCTTCTCCCTCATCTGGAGTGCTTTCCTCTGGCATCTCTGTACATCTGTGCAAGTCCCCCTGAAATCCTAGGCTCAGTTCAGTGACTCCTGCCTGAAAGAAACACTGGTCTTTCAGCTACTGGGTTCATTCGAGTCCCACTGGTTCTTTATTTCCTTCCCCATTGCTGTGGATCTTTGTGAAGCCTGGTCTCTCTCTACTAGGATAAAACCTCCAAAGGCTGTTTCCTACTACGCTTGTCAGATTAATGCTTACTGAGTAAATGAAAGAAAAACTCTACACGCAGCCTCAGCCAATGTCCAGAGGTGGGTAGGGTCCTTGGCTAGACCACGATGTCATATTCTCCATGACCATGAGGCTCACACAGGGCTGTGGCTAGTCTAGCTCTGTGTTGTGCCTGTGAGCAGCAATGTGAAAACTCCCAACACTCAGCTGTTTCACTTTTATTTGTGTTTCATAATCCATTCTGTTTTCTGTATCCTAAAGTATGATAATGAAACAATATATTTATAGACATAGGTTTTCCATGAATACTATTATCATCCTTTTAAAATCTCTACTCCATAAAGGAAAAAGGATGCATTATTGCATATGGATTTTCCTATGGTAGAATTACTTTTTTTAAAAAAGTTAAGAATAACAGGAAATATTTTTAACTTTATTGAATGTATTTGTAAAACATACTGTTTTACATTCCTGTTTAACCAAATAAAGTGTTTTCAAAGTATTTTCTCTGTCTTTGATTTTATAAGATTTTATGGAAACCAAAAGAAATGATCAGAACTCTGCATTCTGTAGTGTTGTTTTCTTGCATAAGACATTGAAATATTTGCATGCAGGAGGCTTTAAAAAAAGATAGTATTACAGAAAAATTTCAAACATATGCAAAAGCAAATAGAACAATATAATGGACCCCATCGACCCTTCACCCAGCTTCAGCAGTCATCAACTCATGCCTCATCGTATTGTATCAGTTTCCCCATCTCTCTGCCTTCTCCTGGCATATTGATACACAGAGATCTGATCAGATCACTGGGGAAGGGCCAGGAGGAGTTTGCCAAGGCAATGGTAAACAGCCCAAGATGGGATTGGCTGAGAAGCTGAACACCTCTGGTGTGCATGGAATTATGGGCCAGAAGATTTAAACAGGAGGGCAGAGACTTTCTTTCTTGCTCTTCCTCAGGGATGCCTGGGTGATGGTGCTGTAGCTGACTGCATTTTTCAAATGATGGTATTTTAAATGAGAGAAGAAACTCCAGGCACAGTCTAGGACTGGTCTGGCCTGAGAGAGGGTGACAGGGCTGTTTTTCTTTGGGTGTTGTATAGGGTATGGGCTCTGAGGCTGCCCTTCTTCCAAAATTGTGTAACTTTTGTATCTTATGTTGTTTTAGTTTATAAACTAATCTGATAGAAATAAAGTAATTAAAAACTAACAGGGAGAATGATGGGGGAACTCAAGAGTTAAAGATTTTAGCCTCAGTTGATAGGTTTAAGTGACTAATGCACGTGGAAAGCTGTTATTCCAAAACTGTAGGTTTTGAATAAAGACTCCTTCCATTTTTCACCAAACCTCTGCTCCAGACTTTTGCCTAGTGGGTGGTGGTGGGCATATTGCAGACTTCATACCACCCATAATCTTTTAGTGTATCTGAAAAAATAGAGGCTCTTTTAAAGTAATACATTTGCAATGTCATTATTGTACTTGAAATAATTGACAATAATTGCTCAGTATCATCAGATGTGATCAGTGGGTGAGAAGGCTCTTGACACCAGGATCTGGATGTGGGCCTGGTGTCAATTTGAGGTCTCTGACCAGTTCCAAGATCCAGATGTTTCAAGGACCTCTGGATATCGATTCTTTTACTGACCCCAAACTGGAATTACTGCTGTGAGGTTACTGGTAAAGTATGGTGATATAAAGACTGACTTTTCTGGCTCCTAATGTTCTTTGATTGTGTATATTGGAATAGAAATTAAAATCACATCTTATACTTAAAAAAACACACCAAAATTCAGATGCACAACAGAGTAGGAAACTGACAGAATCTTTATGGATCCCATGTTGATTTGATGTTAGGAATTTGCTCATTTCTTTGTCATCACCCTTTTCTTTTAAAAGGTGAGTACAGAATAAAGAGAAAACTTTGAAAACTTTGAGTTAATCATGTTTTTATTATACATGTAAATTGTCAAATCATTGCTAAATTTACCCAGAGCTTGCTGCCCCCGAGAGCACGCAGGCCACCCCACTATGTGTTCACCCCTGAGCTCCAGTGGTGATAATTTTCACCTAATCCAGTCTGTGATTTGATCCTTTCATGCAACAAAAAAGGATTGCTGCCCTGCCCTAACTCTCCAACTCTACCAAGAAACCAATGGGCCTCTGGAAAGATGGCTTCACCTCAATGAAGAACTGTCTGAGAGGACGAGGCCAGTCTCCCACATTAATCTGCGCATGTTGAGAAGAAAGCACTAGCACTGTGAAAATGATTATGAAAGTGATGATGATCTTCAAACAACACCCATGCAAACCTCCCTGAAACATGGCACACAAAACATCCTCTCTAATACATTAATTAGTGAGAGATAAAACTACTTCTCCATCTCTGAATTTTCCTTCAGTTCCTCATCTTCTCACCTGCTTGGTAGTTAGATTTCATTTGTGTGGATTTTATTCACTGATCTCCCCAAGTATTTATGGACTGCTGATGACAGGTGGGGGTTGTCCCAAGGAGTCAGGGACTAACATGGGTGGGCTGTGGCTTCCATTAAGGATTCATCCCAAGGATGTGAGAAGCCACAGCATGTTCAGAAACAGGACACCAATGAAGGAGTTTTAGTTTCAAAATAATTGTTAGGGTAAGAACTGATCATGGGTAGGACAAAACTGGAACTGAGTGGCAGTTAATGGACAATGTGCCTCCTTGGGAACAGAGGGGATGGGAACAGTTTTGTGGAATAGACTCAAGAATGGTGCATGACCTTTCCAGGATTATACAGAATCACATGTGTATACAAGTCCAGGGCTCGGAATTTCTTTACCACAGAAAAAAATATTCCCAGAAGAGAAAAAAGAGAACACACTAAGGAGGGGATGGGACTCTGGTGCTCCTTTAATTCCAACTCAATAATGCTGCAGTGTGCTTCCCAGGCCCCATCAGTGCTCACATACACACCTGCCTCCTGCCCACCACCCCTCTCACATACACACCTGGCATGGCATTCATCTGATAAACAGAACACTTTAACTTCCCTTTGAAACAAGATAATAGAGGAAACTGTCCAGTACTCATGATTCACATCTAGTAGCTTAATGCACGCTAATTTTCTCTCTAAGAGTACATAAACTTGGGAGGCAGTCACCTCCCGGTTACCAGTTTGGAATCCAAGTGTCCCTGGCACACATTTGACCAGTTGCAACAAACCCCGCTTCCCACTGTCAGCCAGGCAGGACAATCTAGCTTTCCTGTGCGGCAGCACCACCTGGTGGCTGATTTGAGGAACAAACTAAACCCGAGCATAGATCTTTTTTTTTTAAGTTGTCTTTTTTATTTTTTTCTTTTTAATTTTTTTTATTTTAGTTTTTCAGTATAGTTTCTATCCTTTATTCCCATTCCAGCCCACCCACCCATTCCTCTCCTCCTCCCTCCCGTTTCCAACCCCCCTGGTTTTGTCCATGTGTCCTCTATATTTGTTCCTGTAAACTCTTCCCTTCTCCCCTGAAATTCCCTCCGAGCATAGATCTTAATGGCTCTTTCTCAAACAGTGCTGACTGCCTGCTAGGCACCACCTTTGTTTTCTTCTCAGTAGGACCGTGCAGGTTTGTTTCTCCTTTTCTCTTTGTTTTCTATTTCTTACATGTCAGTTAATCAAAGCTCAGAAAATGCCTATTTGAAAAATACAAAGCATATTTCTTTCCCTCCCCCTTCCTAATTTTGCTGTTTTCTATCTCTCTGAATGTCCCTGTACTTTTGCTGTTATTGCTGTTAGCTGTTATAGTATCATGTTCATCATCCATCACTGGGTTATGCCATTTAGCATTTACATTTATAAAACAGTGTTTCAAAGTTATCAACATCTTAATTTGTATATTCCCCTTGAATTTGTATATGTTGGTAAAGTCCACATTTAGAATCTTAGAATTAAGATTCTTGATATTGCTCATGTACAACACAATTAAAATGATAAAAATAGAGGCAAAACATGACATTATTCACTATTGAACAGATATCCTGTGGGTCAGGACATAAAGTACAGAGTTACATGTGATTAAGAACAAAAGGTTCCAGTGTCTGGAATATTTAAGGAACTACTACAATGGAAAAATAAAAAGACAGATAACGCAATTTAAAAAATGAACAAAGGATTTGAATAGACATTTCTCTAAAGAAGACATACAAATGGCCAATCAGGATATGTAAAGAGGCTCATCATTATTAGTCACCAGGGAAATGCAAGTCAAGAGCACATAAATACCATTTCATACCCACTAGGATGGCTTTAATAAAAAAGATAATAACAGCCCTGACCAGTGTGGCTTAGTTGGTTGGAGCACTGCTTTGTACACCAGAGGGCTGAGGGTTCGATTCCTGGTCAGGGCACATACGTAGGTTGCCAGTTTAATCTCCAGCCGGGGGTGCATATGAAAAGCAGCCAATCAATGTTTCTCTCTCACACTGATGTTTCTCTCTCTCTCTCAAATCAATAAACTTAGTAAAAAATATTTTTAAAGACAGTTAACAAATGTTGGTGAGGATGTGGAAAAAGTGTAATGCTCATGTATATATGCTGGTGGAAATATGATTCAGCTGCTTTGGAAAAATGTTTGACAGTTCCTCAAAATGTTAAATGTAAAATGGCCATATGACCCAGGAATTCCACTCCTAGATATATACCCAAGAGAAATGAAAACATATGTCCAGACAATAACCTGTACATTAATAGTCTTGGCAGCATGATTCATAATAGTAAAAAGTAGAAACAATGCAAATGTTCATAAACTAAATGAGTAGATAAAATGTGGAATATTATTTGGCCATAAAAAGAAATGAAATACTGATACATGTTATACATGGATGAAAACATCATGCTTAGTGAAAAAAGGTAGACAGAAAGACCAAATATTGTATAATTATTTATGTAAAATGTCCAAAATTGACAGTCTCATGGAAACAGAGAATAGTGGTGATGAATTCACAACCTTGAGAATGCATTAAAAACCACTAAACCATATAAGTTAAAAAAGGGTTAATTTCATGGTTTGTGAATTATATTTCAATTATGAAAAAAAGATGGCAATCTTTTTGGATTGGAATTTAAATGCACAGCAAGATTACCATGTTCTCATTTGTTTTGTCAACAATTATTTCCGATTTCTTTTATGCCAGATTCTACCAGGTAGCATGGAGAATACAGAGGTGAATCAGAATGAATATGACTCTCACAGAACATATAAACTGATAATAGATTTAAGCTAAACTTATAAATATCTACAATATAAGGTAAAAGGTATTAGAAGGAAAGTACATATAAGGTGAGTAGAGACTTCAACAGAGGGGATCATGAAAAGTTTCAAAGAGAAGATAACACTTGAGATGGCCCTTAAAATATGGTGAGGACATGGCCATTTAGGGATATAGGAGACATGGTTCTAGGGGCAGAGGGCCAGGTGAGGTAGAGGAGCAGCAAGTAGAGGGCAAAGAGAGAATGTCTGGTGGGTTCACAGGAGGAGTGGTTCATGAGACATGAGTGAAGATCCAGTTATAAACATGAGTCAAAACATCCAGTTATAAAATAAGTAAGCCCTGAGCATGTAATATACAGCAAGGTGATTATAGATAATCATACTGTTATATGAAGTCTGTCCAAAGAGTATTCGGCCATGTAATATGAAAAATAGAAACATTTATTCAAGAAGATGCAAGAAACATTGTACATAGGACAATGACACCTCAGCCGCCTTCAAAATAGGCACCTTAGGACCTCACACAGTTCTCCTAATTGCCATCAGCTGCCCCATCATATTTTCCTGAATCTCATTGACAGTCTGATATCTCTTCCCTTTCAAAGGTGATTTTAGTTTTGGGAAAAGCCAGAAGTCACAAGGCAACAAACCTGGGCTGTAACAGGGCTGAGTCACCTGGGTGATTTGATGTTGCACCAAAAAACTCTGCACGAGATGTGATGAATAAGTGGGCACATTGTCATGATGAAGCTGCTAATCACCAGTTGCCCATAGCTGTGGCCTTCTGAATCATTCAAATAGTTTCTGCAGAGGAATGTTCAAGCTGAATGCAAAATTTGCTGCAGATTCGTTGCTCTACTCGCTTAGTCATTTTGAATGGGATGGTCACACAGTACACTTGCTCCCTTAAAGGCATATACTACCCCCACTAACTAGTACAGTGAAGTCGTCATTGTTCATGCATGCCCATTCCAGTTCACTCTCCTTGGCTGCCAGGTTACACTGATGTTGTGCAAACTGTTGTCATTATATTGCCAATGGCTGGACATTTTTCTGGACAGACCTTGTATATGTGAAAGTTGCTAAGAGAGTAAATTTAAAAGTCCTTGTCACAAGAAAAAAATTTTGTAACTGTGTGGTGACGAATATTAACTAAACTAATGCGGTGATCATTTTGAAGTATGTGCAAATATCGAATCATTATTGTTGGCCATCTGAAACTAATACAAAGTTACAGGTCTCTCTAAAAAATAAAACGAAGTAAAATCACAAAAAGAAAAGTTTACCATCTTAATCCTGAACTCTGGATCTAGAGCATCCACCTGCTGGGACACAAAGGGAAATGGTGGACACCCACAGGCATTTACACTTGGTGCTGAGGATCCTTCTTGCTTACTAACATTCTGATTTTATACTGACATTAATTTATTTATCAAAAAACTTTCCTTCAGGAATCATGCAGGACACTGGAAACAGAGTAGAAAACATGCAGGATGAACTCCTTGGATGCAGGAGCTTACTGAATTCAGATACTAAGCGAACACAGGAAAGAAGATATAATTGCAAAATGTGTTAAGTTCTATGAAGAAAAGAGGCTATTACTCAGGGAAAGAAAATGGGCATTAAGTAAGGCCTCTATGAAGAGAAAGTGACGAATGAGCTGAGCTGTGAAGAATGAGATGGACTTCATGCAGGTAAGCTGAAAGAGGACAAGTTTGCCAGGCAGAGGACATACCCTGTGGGGAGAAGTACAAAAGGAGAGGGACACAGAGAGAGAGACAGATATACAGTGCTCCCAGAATGGTAGTTATTGGTGGTATTTCACCAAATAAAAAATGGATGGGGAGTGGCAAACAATCAGCTGGGTCAAGGAGAGCCTTAAAACAATCCGGCTTCAAGCAGAGGCTTGTTTTCTTTCTAATCTCTCAGGGGAAAAAATGTTTCATTTCTCTATGTTAGATGATGTGATATTCAAGAGGACTCAGAATCACAATCCCACACAAAAAATGTCATTTCTAGGATTTTAGGAATATGGCTTAAATATCTTACTTACTGCCAAACACCAAATTATGACCACAAAGACCAAATGGCAAATCAAAAGTATGCTGCCTGTGCTGACTGGTGTGGCTCAGTGGGTTGGGCATTGTCCTGCAAAATGAAAGGTCGCTGGTTTGATTCCTGGTCAGGGCACATGCCTGGGCTGTGGGTTCAGTCCCTGGTTGGGGCACATATGAGAGGCAACTGATCAATGTCTCTCTCATGCATCAGTGTTTCTCTCCCTTTCTTTCTCCCTCCTTTCCTCTTTTTCTAAAAAATAAATAAATAAAATCTTTAAAATATATATGATGCCAGAGGTATTTTCCCCCAGTGGTTCTGACATTTCTCAATGAGACTTTATTTACTAAGTGGTCCACCCATGCTAATGTGTTCCAACTCTGAAATCTTTTTTTAAAATTTTATTTTAATTTTTGTTTAAGTACAATTTTCTTTTACTCCCATCCCAGCCTACCCACCCAACCCTCCCCTCCTCCCTCCATTTCTACCTGCCCCTTGTTTTCTATCCATGTGTCTTCATACTTGTTCCTGGAGACCCTTCCCCTATCCCCTGAAATTCCCCTGAAATTCCCTCTCCTTTCCCATCTGATCACTGTCAGCCTGTCCTCTATTTCAGTGTCTTTGGTTGTATTTCGCTTATTTCTTTGTTTTTTTTTTTTTTGTTTAGGTTCCTGTTAAAGGTGAGATCATATGGTATTTGTCTTTCACCACCTGGCTTATTTCACTTGACATAATGCTTTCCAGTTGCATCCATGCTGTTGCAAAGGGTAGGAGCTCCTTCTTTCTTGCTGCTGCATAGAATTCCATTGTGTAAATGTGCCATAGTTTTTTGATCCATTCATTTACTGATGGGCACTTAGGTTGCTTCCAACACTTTGCTATTGTAAATTGTGCTGCTATGAACATTGGGGTGCATAGGTTCCTTTGGATTGGTGTTCAGGGTTCTTAGGATATAATCCCAACAGTGGAATTGCTAGGTCAAAAGGCAGATCCATTTTTACTTTTCTGAGGAAATTCCATAGTGTTTTCCACAGTAGCTGCACCAGTCTGCAGTCCCACCAACAGTGCACTAGGGTCCCCTTTTCTCCACAACCTCTCCAGCACTTGTTGTTTGTTGCTTTGTTTATGATGGCCATTCTGACTGGTGTGAAGTGGTATCTCATTGTGGTTTTAATTTGCATCTCTCTGATAGCTAGCAATATTGAGCATCTTTTCATGTGTCTCTGGATCCTCTGTATGTCCTCCTTGGAGAGTGTTTGTACAAGTCCTTTGCCCATTTTTTAGTTGGGTTGCTTGTCTTCTTAGAGCAGAGTCATGTATATATTTTGGAGATTAAACCCTTGTCTGAGGTATCATTGGCAAATATGTTTTTCCCATACAGTTGGTTCTCTTTTTATTTTAATACTATTTTCCTTAGCTGTGCAGAAGCTTTTTATTTTGATGAGATTCCATTTGTTTATTCTTTCCTTTATGTCCCTTGCTCCAGGGGACATGTCAGTAAAAATGTTGCTGCGTGAATATCTGAGATTTTCCTGCCTATGTTCTCCTCTAGGACTTTAATAGTGACATGGCTTATATTTAAATCTTTTATCCACCTTGAATTTATTTTTGTGTATGGTGTAAGTTGGTGCTCGAGTTTCATTTTTTTTTGAATGTAGCTGTCCAGTTCTCCCAACACCATTTGTTAAAGAGGCTGTTTTTACTCTACTTTATGTTGCTTCCCCCTTTGTCAAATATTAATTGACCATAGAGATTTGGGTTTATTTCTGGGCTCTCTGTTCTCTTCCATTGGTCCATGTGCCTGTTTTTATGCCAGTACCAGGTTGTTTTGAATACAGTGGCCTTGTAATACAGTTTGGTATTAGATATTGTAATCCCTCCTACTTTGCTTTTCTTTCTCAAAACTGAAGCAGCTATTCGGGGTCATGTATGGATCCATATAAATTTTTGAAGTGTTTGTTCTATGTCTGTGAAATATGCCATTGGTACTTTAATAGGTATTGCATTGAATGTGTAGATTGCTTTGGGTAATATGGACATTTTGATGATGTTAATTCTTCCGATCCATGAACATGGTATATGTTTCAATTGGTTTGTGTCTTCCTTGATTCTTCAATGTTATGTAGTTTTCTGTATACAGGTCTTTTACCTCCTTTGTTAGATTTATTCCTAGGTATTTTATTTTTCTTTGTGCTATATCAAATGGGATGTTGTTCTTGATTTCTGCTTCTGCTGTTTCATTGTTGGTGTACAAAAATGCCTTTGATTTCTGGATATTGACTTTGTATCCTGCTGTTTTGCCAAATTCGTTTATTAGGTCAAGCAGT
>CM052547.1:46266030-46301077 GCA_028533065.1 Trachops cirrhosus | reverse complement strand
ATAGGTACTTATTCATTGCCATTTAGGTACCTGTGTTCCTCTCTCTCTCTCTCTTTTCCTTCCTGTCCTTAAAGCAGTCCCTTTAGCATCTCTTGCAGTACTTGTTTGGTGGAGGTGTATTCTTTTAGACTTCTTTTGTCTGGGAAGCTTCTTATTTGGCCTTCTATTTTTACTGAGAGCCTTGATGGGTAATGAAGCCTTGGTTGCACGCCTCTGATTCTCATTACTTGGAATATTTCTTGCCATTCTCTTCTGGCTTGTAGCATTTCCATTGAGAAGTCAGCTGCTAGCCTTATTGGGGCTCCCTTGTATGTTACTTCCTGTTTCTCCCTTGCTACTTTTCAGATTCTCTCTTTGTCTTGAAATTTTGCCATTTTAATTATGATATGTCTTGAACTGGGCCTCTTTGGGTTCCTCTTGATTGGGACTCTCTGTGTTTCCTGGATTTGTGTGACTGTTTGTCTCCTCATATTAGGGAAGTTTTCCATCATTACTCTTTCAAATAGGTTTTCTATCTCTTGCTCTTCTTCTCCTTCTGATATCCCTATTATACGGATATTATTACGTTTCATATTGTCTTGCATTTCTCTCAATCCCTCTTCATTCTTTCTGAGCCTCTTTTCCTTTTCTTGCTCTTTCTGGGTGCTTTTTTCTACATTGTCTTCTAGCTCACTGATCTGATCTTCTGCTTCATCAATCCTGCTTTTGATTCCTTCTATTGTGTTCTTCAGTTCAGAAATTGTAATCTTCATTTCCTCTTGGCCCTTGTTGATAGTTTCTATTTCCTTTTTCATGTTGATATAGTTTGCAGTGAGTTCATTGTAGCTTCCCTGTAGTTTCTGGAAGCTCACTGAGCTTCCTGACAATCATTGCTTTGAACTCAGAATATGATAGTTGAGTTGCCTCTATTTCATTTAGCATTCTTTCTGAGGCTTCCTCCTTTCCTTTCATTTGGGGATTGTTTCTTTGTCTCCCCATTCTTTGTGAGACTCTTCTTGCTAGCCTCAGCTTCTCAAATTGATCTGTCCCGGCTCCCTGGGTTTATGATGTGAACTTCTGTGGTAGAATACCTGTGAGATTTAGTGGTGCAGTGTCCTTGATCTCCGGAGCTCACTGGTCTTGGACTATCATTTAAATTGGCTCTGTGTTTGTCTTTGGGTTTTATTATTGTTGGGTCTTTGGTGGTTCCTTTCCACCAGCTGGTTAAATGAGGGTCACTCTGTCCACCACCTCTTGTATTTTGTTGTGCTGGTGAGGGCAGGTTGTGTTGAAGCTGGTTCTTCCGTGTGTATAAGGTTTTGAGGATTCTCTCTTGCTCTTGTTCAGTTGTTTGTACTGGGTAGTGTCTCCACTGTTTAGCTGTATTTCCACATAGGTCCCAGATTAAGGTTTGTATGGTTTCCACTCCCTCCTTCACCTTCTTCTGTTGTTATCTGTTAGTGGTTCCTTTGTTGTTGGGTTTCCTCTTCCAGTGGGTATCCTGGTGTTCACAGCTTCCACCTACTCTTTTTTGTGATCAGTTGGAGGGGGAAAGCAAAATGATTTAAGACAGGAAGAGAGTATTCTATGATATTTACAGTAGCAGCTAGTAGAGAAGAGATAGGAGATCCTTTGGCTATGTATAGTGTTAATGGTGATCTTCCTCCCAACTAGCTGATTTTTAGAAAGGATGGAAAGAAGATAAGACTCTTGTTGGGGATGGAAGGATTGTGAGTTGGATCTAGAAAGCAGTGAGTTTGTGGGAAGTCAGATTCTGAGGTAAGGTGAGAGTAAAGGATAATAAATAGGTGTAGTGTGTGAGAGAATACAGTTAACCACTACAGTAATAGAGTTCAGGAAACCATGAAGTGGGCTAAAATCTGGGAGGGGTGTCGTGAAGTATTTACAATTGCATGGAACAACAATTATTTACAATAATGTTAGAGCAACAATCATATGACAGAATCTATGAAATCTAGATAACAAGAATAGGGAGTATAGAACCTTGAGTCGTGTGCTAATGGGACACAAATGACATGAAGGACAGTAAATTAGCAATATACTATGAAAGAGATATCAGGGAAAACCTGTCAAGTGATACAATATAATGAGCCTAGCAAAGCAGACTATACAGAAAGAAGAGGAATACAAAAATACTATTAAAATAAGAGATGTAAGAATAATGGAAAAATAATAATAATACAAATATGCAATAACTTGCAGGTTCTCTGTAATAGCAGAGTGAAATTTGTCTCACAGTCACAGCTGTTGTGATGCCCCTTCTTTGGGTTCAACTCTGACATTTTGACAGTTCCAGGTTTTCTTTTTGTTTTTTGTCTCACTTGTAGGTATTTAAAAAAAAGGCAGATGAAGGAAGAAGAGATAAAATTGAAGGAAAGAAATAAAGAAGGAATAAAACAAGAAAGAATGAAAGAGAGGAAAAAGAAATTGAAAGAGGAAAAAAATAATAAAAATTAAATAATTAAAAATTGTTAAAAAAGAGAATAAAATTAAAAAGCCTCTGGGTTTCAAAGTGGCCAAACCATTTTTTTTCTGGTCTTGCTAGCTGCAGCAGGCTGAGGGGTGATTGGTATGGCTTTTCTTCCTTCCTGATCTGCACTCAGTCAGCCTCGCGTGCACTATCTGGGCACCTCTCCCCTGTGCCTTGGGTGTGGGAACCAGGCCTTTCCCCTGTGTTACTGCTGTGGGCTGGGGTGCTGGGGTGTGCTCCCCCCTGTGCCCTCAGCCAGGCTGACTCACCCTTCCCAGTGTTATGGGGGTGCGCAGGGCCTTCCTCACAAGCACAACCTTCTGCACAGCCTCTGGATCGCTGCCTGGCTGGGTGGCAGGGAGGCCGGAGTGATTGCTGTAAGAGAATTCCCCAAACTGTGTCTGTCTTTTCACTTTTTCTTTTTGAGAAATTCCTCCTACTCAAGCCTGCGGCTCCATACAGTGGCCTGGCCTCTCCCGCAGCCCAATTCTCCAGTCAGACCAGTGACGATGGGGGTCAGGGCCCATATACAGTGGCCTGGCCTCTCCCACAGTCCAACTCTCCAGCCAAACCATTGACTATGGGGGTTAGGACCCGCTGTGCCACTCTCAACTCTGCCCGTGTCCACAGACTCTGCGGGTGCTCACAGCCCCTGTGTGTTTGCTAGCAACTGGGTCTCTCCCTGTGCTGCTCAGACCTTGTTTGACTGGGGAGGGAGCAGTTGCCCCAGCTCTCTCCCAAGGACTCCGTGGCAAACCCGGCAGCGGGCGCTAGGCCTGGGGCCGCAGCTGCCCCAGACCCGTGCTGGTCCCCAGGACCTCACCGTCCTGAAGCACTCCTCCCACTGTCCGGTTTTTTGGTTCCGCTACAATTCTTGGTCCCTTATTTTCATATATGTTGAGGTTTGTTGGTTGTTTGCTCCTTCACTCCGTAGATCAGCTAGGATTTTCTCCCATGTGTAGGGGGAAGTGGAATCTGCTCCCTTCTACCCTGATGCCATCTTACCCAACTCTGAAATCTTTAAGTGATGTCTATGATTTCTCCCAAGAGAGGAATCTATCCTTCATCCGTGGACTCCTAAGGAAATATTCTGCCTGCTAATGCACAAGTGTCTTTAGCTTGCAATATTGATCGGTATTATACATTATGAAATCACTGTTTAAGACAGGAATCCAGGAATATTTTCATTTTCTCACATCGCTAAGGAGCAAATATCTATGCTTCTTTCTGTTTCATCATTGTAAGGAAACACAATAAAAACATGAAAAAACAATAAAGATTAATGTTGAAATTAAGTTCAGAAATAATTTTGAATATATTAAGTAAATGTATCTAAAAACCAACTCTGAGGTATGGGGAAAGAACAAATACCAGTTGGAAACAATTTTAAACTCTCACTTGTGTTACCCAGCTTGGAATTGTTACAGACTCCAAAGCCCTTTCCACTGGGCTCCTGACACTTTGTGAAGCTGGAGTCGCTGGTGCCCTGTCTGAAAAAGTGGCCAGAACATGGCAGAATTGAGACATGGAGAGACAGAGCTTGGGTGACACTGGCTGTTGGGGCATATGTACTTCCTGGCTGCATGAGCTATTCCCACTTCTAACTTATGCTAGTTTCAGTTGGAATTCTATCACTTACAATGGAAAGAGTCTCAATTAAAACAATCAAAGTACAATTTCCCTACACAGTTTGCCCAATGAATGGTTTTATATTAGTAGGAGACCCAACAATAAAGCATAGTTGGGTCTATATGCAATAAAACATAAAGTATAGTTTTATAATTTGCAGATGTGGATATTTCTATCATGGCTGGCATCATTTAGGAACTCAATAAACATTGAAATAGGCACAAAACTGCTGATCTGAACACAAAACTGCTCTTTCGATCCTGACTACATGATGCAGAGATTAGCTACATCACTCTTGCCCCACTTTAGAGTTTTGTGTTTAACCTTTGGGATCATTAGAATACATATCCAACAAATGGTAATGACCTTTTGTGCTGAGCATATTGGTTCAGGTTTGGTGCAGCAAGCCTTAATTCACTATCTCATTATATGAGGGGACACTAGAAGTTGTCCCCCTATTGAGTTTTAACATATCTATCCTTGAACAAACCCTTTTAAAATAGTAAATATTTATTAAGCCTTTACTACATGCCAAGCATTATTTTTAAGGGGGAATTCATTCTTCTAAAAATAAGTAAAACTTACACAACATTAAAATGCATAGATCTCAAGTGTACTATTTTTTACGTTCTGACATGTTCACACAACCCCAATTAAGATACAGTACATTTCCATGACCTCAGAAAGGTGCCTCAGGACCTTTTCCAGAAATCTGCCCTCTGAAACTACTGCTCTGACTTCTATAATAATAGCTTGCTTTTCCCTGTTCTTAAATTCAATATAAATACAATCAAAAGCAGATACTCTTGTATATTCCAGTATACTCTTTTGTATATGTATGTAATATTTTTAAAATGTATCCATGTTATGTTATCAATTGGTAGTTTTTTATTGTTGAGTATTTCACTGTATGAATATGTGTGTATGTGTATGTACATATATAATTTGTTTATTCATTCTCCTGTTAATGAAAATTTGGCTTGCTTCCAGATTTTGGCTATCTTGAATGAAGTTGATATAAACATTTGTACAAGTATTTATATAAACACATTTTCATTTTTCTTGGGTAAATCATAGGAGTGGCATTGCTGGGTCACAGGATATCTGTTCAACTTCACAAAAAAATACTAAGTGTTCCCATGAATAAATTGTACAGTTTTACTCATACCACCAACAAAGAGTGAGTTTAGCTTCTAGATCAGGGTTTAGCAAACTTGAATTTGTCACTCATTTTTTGCTTAAACAGCTAAAAATAGTTTAAGTGGTTGGGGGAAAAATCAAAAGAAGAATAATATTTCATGACACTTAAAATTCTATGAAATTCAAATTTAAGTGCATGTAAGTAGTTGTAGTGGAACACAAATGGATGGTCTGGGACTGCTCTCCTGGTCCAGGGCAGAGCAGCAGGGCTGCTGCTGAGATGTAGGCCTGCCAACTTAACCTGCTTACCCTTTGCCCCTTAGAGAGAAAGTCTGCTGCACATCTTTGTCAACATTTGGTGTTGCTGGCTTTCAAGCCATTTGAATGAGTGTGAATTGCTGTTTATGATTTTAGTTTATATTTCCTTGATGACAAATGTTGTTGGTAGCTTATGGGCTCTTCCTGTATCTTCTTTTGTGAAATGTCTGCTTTAAATCTTTTGCCTTTAGTCTGCAGATTCCTTCTTAAGTTCTGGAAACAAGTGCTTTGCAGATGGGTACCCTGAGGACGTTTCCTCCCAGCACAGAGGTGCAGCCTCAGCCCTGCATGGGAGTCACTGTGAGGCCATGCTCATGCATAGCAGGGTTCCCAGGAGGGTTTCGAATCCTCCCTTCAGCATGACTCACTCCCAGCTCACAGCCTGTTCTACCAGCTCCCCATCATTGCAACTCCAAACTCCCCTAGGCTTCCTCTGCTCCCATACCGCTACGCTCCCGCTCCCTGCACAGGGGTGAAGAAATCCCATGAGGTAGGTTATTATCCCATTTTTACAAGTAGGGAAAGTAACTAGCTTTTTTTTTTTTCTTAAGAGGAATAAGAAGAGTTTCCTGGCTGAACTGGAATGTTCTGTCTAAGGCCTGGCTGTTGTTATACTTCTTTCATGGTCCTTGATAGGTGAAGGAATAAACAAACTGTAGGACATTCAGACAGTGGACATGACTCTACAACCCCTGTGTTCTGTAGCACAGCTTCACTGGGGTCAGTTTTCTCTGAGAACTGTAAAGAAGATCAATTTAACAAAAAAATGCAAATCAAACACTTTCAATTTAAATTGGGAGGATACTTTTTCCAGTAATCATACAATTCAGATACATGAGCCTCACATATTTAGTTATAGTGTTCTGTATACCAGAGGGGCTGAATAAATCTTAGTTCTACCCCACCCCCAACAATAACAATAACACATGATCCATCTTCTCTCCTACCTACATTTAATTCACCAGTACTTTTTTTAATTTGCCTTCAAAATCTACCTAAAATCTGACTGCTTCTCACAACTCCAATGCTACTGCCCCATTCCAAGCCTCCATGACTATTCAGATTATCACAAATAGCCAGAATAAAATCCAAGGTCCCTTTAGTGCCTTACAGGTTACTATGTTGTAAGGTAGGAGGAGGCAGTCTGGCTTCCTCACCCAGGTGTCTGGGTAGCTAAGGGGACCAGTGTTCCCATAGCCTTAGAGGGGCCTGATAACCAGTGTTATAGCCTTGAGACTGGGTCTGATAAAATGTTCCCATAACATGAAGTGGGCTCGCAGGTGCAGAATTATGTTTTGTTATATAATGTTCTGGCAGTTTTCTGGCTTTGTTCCCCTCTAGTACTTAAACAGGTAGGGACTCCCTGCTGGCAGCAATGATGATGAGAGATACGCAAGGGGACAGGTGCCATGATGGGTGCCATGCTGGGGAGCTGGGGCCATGACATGAGACATGCAGACAGACACACAGCTTGCAGCACCCATGAATAAAGGCATGCCAGACATCCCAATGGCTCCATGAATATTTTTCCGTCTGCACGAATACCATGGACCTGCCTGGCCTTGAAGAGTTGCAACATAAATGTGGTTGGCCACAACACACCTGGCTCATGAAAACCTCTGGGCATTTTCACTTGCGTCTCTGTATCCCGGGATGCTCTTCTCCAGATGTTTACCTGGCCCTTTTATCTCTATCAGGCCCTGGAGTAAATCTCTACCTCCTCAACAAAATCTTCTTGGCTATTTCAAATTGCAACCTTCTCAGCAATCCCAGTGCTCACTAGTTACCCTTCAGCTGATAGCAATGATGGAATATGGTAGAGGTAACTCATGGGTGGGGCCCTGGGAAGAGGAGTGTTTATGGAAAGTGTGGGAGAAACTAATACTCTATCTTCACTTATTTTGTGATTCGTTTAGTTGCTGGTGCTGGAGGCAGTCCTCAAAAGTTGCACAACTCTAGGATGAGCCTTGAGATCAAGCCCAGGTTTTGTCCCTTGTTAGAGTGCCAGTGTTTCTGGGAAGGACAACATGCCAGACCTTACACCGCAGTGTGAACTTGGGGGCATCAGGAACAGGGAAGCAGGAAAATGAAATCACCAGACCCTGCTGTGTGTCATGGTGCTTCACATCACTCAATTTTCATAATGATTTTTCTGGAATGTACTCTCACATTCATGTTATGATCAAGGAGAGGGAGCTCAGAGGTAGCGAATAACCTTCCAGAGGATGAAGAGCCAGAATTCCAAACAGGTCTTGGCCCCAGAACAGACCCTGCACAGCTGGGGTTCTCTGCTAGTTCAGGTGATTACGTTCTCTCAGGGTATGTGCAGAGACACTGAATATATAAACAAACAATGCATCTACCATATATAAAAATGGAACTCTGACCCACAACCTGCAGCCACCAGCCCAGGAGACCAACCTATCATCTGCAGTAACCAGCCCAGGAAGTGAGACCTCTATCTCTAGCAAACTGTCCAGGAAGCCAAAGAGTAACCCATGTAATGGCCTCAAACAGCCAAAGCTTGAGTAATAACTTACAGCTTCCCTGATTTTTGCCCCCACCTCCAACTTAGGACCAGCCAGAGAGCCAAATTGTGCACCCCTAACCAATCAGATAGGATGTCTACTTCTATTTAACCCATCTACAGTTTCCCCACACCAATAGCCTTTCCTTTTTTCCACTAAAAAGCTTTCCCATCCCTCTGCCTTCCTTTGAGTCTGCCCGATCAAGTGATGGTGGCTGACCCTCTTGCTCTGAATAAACAGCCTCTGCTTGTTCTGATTTGGGCGGTCTTCATGTCTTTTCAGTGTCCTCACAGAAGTAACTGTATATTGTGTACATATGGCTTGTGGATGCTTTTGGTTGATGAGCTTGTTCTTGGTTAGCATAAACAATTAAATATATCGGTGTTTCCCAGTTTTTTGCAGGATGCACTGTGTTCCATGTGGAGTTCCACAGTGCCCACAGGTTGGGAACATCAGAGTGCTCTGCACCCCTGTAAGACCATCAACACTGGCCCTCCTCGCCCCATTCCAGAATCATTACTGCATCCAAGCCCAAATAGGAGCAGTTTCTTCTGAGAAAATACCATTAGACCAAAAGAGGGAAGTGGATCTGAATATTCAATAAACATTCTCCATGTGACACAGCAAGGTATATCAGCTGTAGCTCTGCATGCTTTTTAGTTGTATGAAGCACTTATCAATAGTGGATGTTCAGTATGTTGTTACATTAAAAAGTAATACTAAAATAAAGTATTAGTTCAAAATAATGTCAGAGATAAAGAATTATGGAACTGTCCCTTATTGGTACAGGAAGGGAAGAAAGACATTAAAAAGCTGTTTTATCCCATGGCATTTTACTGGTTCTCTCCAGCATACTGAATTTGTTTGTACAATGAAAACCTATAATAACACACATACACACACAAAGAGGGATACTCTCATATTTCACAGGAAGTTCATGTAAGTCAATTAGGGCACTTCTGACCTGGACTTTGAACAAATGTGCTTTCTCCAGATGCAGAATCTTGATGCAATTATGGAAAAAGTGCCAAGTGTTCCTCCTTTTGTCTGCTCTAACTGGAACCTTAATATGCTATTTTCCAATAAACTCTTCAAAATGAGAAAAAAAGTTAACTTTAAAAACAGAAATATATTCTCTAAGTGTATTTGTATTTTTCAGTGAGAAAGCTGTCTGGAATACATGGTCACCTCCTCCTCCTGCCTCCCCCATCCCATCCTCTGCCCTTCCTCCCCTTCTTCTTCCTGTGCAGGGTGGGTGCTAGTTCCTGCTGTGTTGTGATGGCTGGTTTATGCCCTTGTCTTCCCACAGGGCTATGAGTTCCTGAGGATGGCCTCATATACAGACACCCTGGACAGAGCCTGAATTAACAACCATATAGCCCACAGCACAGCACTAATTCTTCAGAACATACAAGTTGCTCCCCAAATCACACAGTTGATTGATTTATAACTTATGCTGTTCTGGGGTAGGCTGGCTTTGACCTTTACTAGGCTTCCTTCTCAGGGCGGTTGTGGGCTTTTTCTACACTGGCCTCTGAGGCTGACCAGCACTCGGGGTCTCAGGGAACATGAGGCCCAAGTTGTTCTGGATCAACTTCTGTCCTGCTCTCTCCCTTGAGCAATTTTTGTTTCCTGAGTCTTGCTCTCCTGCTGCAAAGTGGTGAGTTGTATGTCTATAGATTTTGGTAGCTGGCCTATCTTCAGCTGGGTCTAGGTACATGTATGCCTTGTGATTTCGACCTGCCAGCTCTTACGGAGAAGCCACTTCTGAAGAAACAGTTAGAAATGTGGGTTTGGCATCCCAGATGGGAGATGTAAAATCATACTCTCAGATGTTCCCTGGACACAGTTGCTTCTCTGTAGTCAAGTTAAAGATTCCACGTTGTGGCTTGGCATTTATTCTTATTGTTTCCATAATAAAAAAAGAGCTAACTTAGAACTCTACTGTCAACAATTCCTTACACCCTAGTCAGGTGTTTCAGTTGGAATGTCATCTCCTACATCAAAAGGTTGTGGGTTTGAGCCCAGTTGAGGCACGTAGGTGAGGCAACTGATTGATGTTTCTCTCTCAAATCAATGTTTCTCTCTCTTTCTCTTCCTCTCTCTCTAAAATCAATAAACATATCTTTGAGTGAGGATTAAAAAAATTCCTTATACACCACTGTACAAGCGTGTCTGATGCTTGGACTCCTCCTGTCCCCTAAATGTTTTAAAAACATTTTAATCAGAACTTAGAACAAAATTTGATGGTGTTCTTACAATAGTAGTATATATGCAGAATGTTCATTGCTTTTGAAGACAGTTTTGGGGGACCAAGTTAGTAGCTCCTGAATTTCACAATAAACATATTTCTTTTAAAAAAACTTAGTGTCTTTTCTTTACGCTGATTTATAGTCACTGTCCCATAATTTATAAAATATATCTTCTAATATTGATTTGTGGAGCACTTTGATGGTTGGATATAAAAGAAGCAATCTCCTCAGTTGAAACCACTATATACTGTCACCCAAACTTTCTCTGTCTTCTAGAACCATTAATCCTATTTGGTAAGCACCCCAGGTTTCTGCCACATCCTGGGGGTTGTGGGTACTTCCAGGCTCTTTCAGGGCTCCTTGATAAATAGAGAAATGAGGCTGCCAGGTATGAACCCCCAGCAGGTGTCCCAATGCTTCTATTGATAGTTTGCCACCAGGATCGATAATAACATTATGCATTTATGTGCAAACATCAAAATTCCTCTAAGCAATTAAGTTCCTACCTTCCCGTGCTCCCTACTAATAACACCTCCTACAGCACAGCGTTATCTGTCATGATTAAAGAGATTTGTTCATGGATCCTTGTGATAACAGTATTGACCCTTACTGCTGCCATTCATCACAGAGCACTCCCACACTCACATTGCTATTCTTTTTTAGGACTGTGTCATTTCTCTTAGACTACACTGTGAATTTCACCTGGGTTGAGACAATGTCCTCTACCTCTTGGAATTTCTGTATTGTCCAGAGAAGCAACTGCCACCTAATTGGTTCTCAAAAAAATGTTTGTGGTTTGTGAGTAGAAGTGATTCCATGAATAAAGTAGCTTTTTCCCTTGTATCAATTATGTAGCTCAGGATATGGGCATACTTGCTCTTTGTTCTCTCATGTTATGCCAAATATCTTCTTCCTGAGTTTTTCCTGGGAAACTTTTAGGTCATATTTCACTTTCCTGGAGTGAAAACTCACTCAACTACAGAAAAACACATGAAGTGAATGCTAATCCAAGGCGTGGAGATGCAGGCCTTCCCTATGTCTCCTCTGTTGGCTTAAAGCAAAGCTGAGCCAGTTGTACTTTGCATCCTTCCTCTCCTGGTCAGCAGCTGTACCATGGCCCAGCCCCTGCTTACTGTCTGACAGCCTGCATCCTCATTTCCCTCCAGAAGGCAAGTAAAATGAGAGTAGCAGGAGGCTTGATGGCGAGCCCCTCAATGTCCTGTGTGTTTTCAGTGGCATTAGTATGACTCCTTATAACAGCATGATGATGCTGTGATTCCTCCTGAAGGTGGCACAGTCCTACAGAACAGATGTGGGGTAGCCTGGAGGTACAGGAGAGGGCATGGCTCACCAGCACCAGGTAGGTGCTAGATCTGCAGTGCCAGCCTCCCTGGCTGGGAATAATTTACCCCCTAGAGTTGCAGTTAAAAATGTTTTTAAGTAATGCTTTCTTATACATAAACTACAGCTTTCAATAATGAGACACTCTCTTTCCTAATTTGGTCAGTTTTCTGGGCTTTTTAAAAGGAGAGCCTGATCTCGTGTCTGAGATCTGCTCATAAAGGAAGCAAACACCAGCTCCTCCTTGACTGTTTCTCTTTTCCTAGTAAGGGATTTTTAAAAAAAATAAACTTAATTTTTTGGTGCATTTTTAGGGTCATAGCAAAAATGATCAGAAGGTACAGAGATTTCCCATCTGCTCCATGCCCCTACACACCATGCACTGCCTCCCTATTATCAACTTCCCCCAGAGCGGTACCTGTGTTACAATAGAGGAACCTACACTGACACACCATCATCACCCAGAGTCCACAGTTTACAGTGTGGTTCACTCTCGGTGTTGCACATTCTATGGATTTGGATAACTGTATAATGAATGACATGTATCCACCATTATAGTATCACACAGAGTAGTTTCACTGTCCCTGAATTCCCTGTGTTTTGTCTGTTCATTCCTAGTAAGGGAACTTTAAAACAATAGGGCACAATTTTCACATGGCTGCTAACGTATTTAGAGTGACTACTTCAGCTGTCAGGGTCCAATTCTCTCGTTTTTGGTTAAAGAGTTTGTTTCACTTTGAAGCCAACTAAAAAATAACAAGTATTAATAAATTTAGACATGAAGTAAATTATTCTTGGTGCTATGGGGAAGGAAGTGTCATTTAGGGTTTTTTGTTTATGCCTATTTATTTATTTTTGTAATCTCCTGATTATTAGATTTAGGCCCTAGTAGTTAGGCCTTATCTTTGTAAAAATCTTGTGTGTGGAAACTTTCCATAGACTGAGTTAACTAAAGAATTTGCTAGATCTCTTGGTCCTAGCTGAACTATCTGCTTGCCACCAAAGAATTTCACTGGCATTATGAATTTGTGTGACATTGTTAACAGGAAAGTTACTTGTGGCAGAGGCATTGAGGTTGAGTCTATACACCTGAATGCTTAGAGAGCAGACATGTGACCTGTGCCAAATGAGCTGGTACTTTATCAGGAACCATGTGAGTACAAAGACCTTGTCATTCCTCTCCCATCTCTATCTCTTCACCCTCAGGAGGCAACCACCATTTCAGTTTCTAAACATGCATTTGTGTCCTTCCTCCCAAACTTTCTCCACCAGGCAGTTTAAAAGGTATGATAACAGCAGTTTTGTCCTCTTACAGCCAAAGTCCTCCCAAAAGCAGTTACCATGACTGCTTGACTATTTCCATCTTTACAATCTTTAGCCTTCTGTACCTGCTATTTCATGAAATGGCAAACCCAATGAATTTCTTTTCAGTCCTCATTATCTTTGAACTCCCACCCAAAACTGCTGATCACTCCCTTATTCCCAAAACTCTTTCTCTTATTGGCTTTCCCCAGCTATCTTTATTATTCTTCATACTTCTCTTCTTTCCATTCTTCTGAAAGGCTGAGGTTCTGTGTTTTTCTGTCCTAGGTCCTGTTCTCATCTCTCTCTGCACATTCTCCCTGGGGTGGCTGCCCACTCCCTTAGGATCTGGGATTATTTCTTCCTGTCCATCTCCAGCTCAGTAAACTCCCTGAGCTCTATCCCCACAGCAGACACCCAACTGCTTCCCAGAAATGCCACTGGATTCTCATGGGTGTCTTACCTTCAACACATCCAGATAGAATTCATGTCAGTTCACCTGCCTCTTCCTCTTAAATTCCCTGTTATGGGAAATATCATCCCCATCTTACCTCACAATGGAGACTATTCACTGACCTACCCCGCTCCCCTGACATTTAAAAACAATTTTTAAAAAATCGGTTTTTGAGACAAAAGAAGGGAGAGAGAGAAACACCAATTTGTTGTTCCACTTATTTAGGCATTCATTGGTTGCTTCCTGTATGTGCCCTGGTGGGCAAATCAAACCTGCAACCTTGGTGTATCAGGATGAAGCTCTAACCAGCTGAGCTACCTGGGCAGTGCTCCCCTGACATTTTTCTTTTTCTTTACGTCTTCAGTCAACAGGTTCTCTAGATTCCATTTGCCTATATCCACAACCGTGTCTGTTTCTTCCTTCCTCCCTGTCATTACTACATCTGCCTGTGTCCACATCTTCATGCATTTTGACTGGACCATTGCGACTGTCTATAGTGGGCCACTCGGGCATTTGCCAGTTTTGTGCAGTGAAGCCAGACTGCCTGAATTTAAATCCTAGTTCCATTAGAGTGGTTGTGTAAATATGGAACAGGATTATCTTTCTTGAATTGTGTGAGCTCATGTTACCATTTAGATTACAATTCAGAGTATAGGTATCACAGAGAGAACTGATTTAGCTGAATATAGGATTCTGGGATCATACCAATTTATTGAGTGCTAATCTCTATGTTAAGCAAATTTATATACATTATTTCAATTGATTTCACTTAATTCTCTCAGTAAGCATGTGACTTTGGGATTATTATTGATGTGGAAACTGAAGCTCAGAAAGGTTTACCTGCATTCAGATATCTTTGCCGGGTAGAGCAATCTTGGCTATAAGTCTCTGATTTTCATGACTTTGAATATTTCCTGCCAACCCCTTTTAGATTGAAAGTTTCTTTTGAGAAATCAGCAGACATTCTTATGGAAACTCCCCTGTAGGTAACTAACTGCTTTTCTCTTGCTGCTTTTAAAGATTCTCTCTTTAACTTTAACCTTTGGCAATTAATTATGATGTGTCTTGGAGTGGGCCTCTGCATCCATCTTGTTTGGGACTCTCTGTGTTTCCTGGACTTGCATGTCTATTTCCTTCACCAAATTAGGCAAGTTTTCTTTCATTATTTTTTCAAATATATTTCCAATTTCTTGCTCTTTCTCTTCTTCTTCTGGCATCCCTATGATGCGAATGTTGGATTGCTTGAAGTTGTCCCAGAGGCCACTTACACTATGCTTATATTTTTGGATATTTTTCCTTGTTGTTGTGATTGGTTGTTTTTTGCTTTATTATGTTTCAAATCATTGATTTGATTCTCAGCTTCATCTACTCTACTGTTGTTTCCCCATAAATTGTTCTTTATTTTAATTAGTGCCTCCCTCACTTCTGTCTGGATCTTTTTAATGCTTTTGAGGTCCTTACTAAGTTCCTAGAGCATCTTTATAAACCAGTGTTTTGAACTCTGCATCTGATAGATCGCTTATTTTCATTTTGTTTAGCTCTTTCTCTGGAGGTTTGTTCTGTTCTTTCATTTGGGCCATGTTTCTTTGTCTCCTCATTTTGGTATCCTCCCTGTGTTTGTTTCTATGTATTAGGTAGAGCTGCTATGACTTCCTGTGTTGGTAGCATGGCCTTATGCAGTAGGTGTCCTGTAGGGTCCAGTGTCACAGTCTCCCCTATCACCCAAGCTGGGTACTTGAGGCGTGCTCTCCATGTGGTCTGAGTATACCCTTCTCTTGTATTGGGTTGGCTAAAAAGCTCATTATGTTTTTACTATAAAATAAAAGACATTTTTCATTTCCACCAATAACTTCATTGATTTGGATATCTTGAGTATGTTGGCTATCTCCCTCTATTGGCTTCTAGTTAGGAGAGGCCAGGGGTGCTGCTAAACATCTTCCAAGGCATAAGAAAGCCCCACAGCAAAGAATTATTTGGCCAAATAATTCAATATCAATAGTACCAAGAAACTTTGCAAGCCACTTTTGACACATTTGATTAATCACAGCACCTTCTCTATACACTGCCCAAATCTTTTTGTTGCATTTCAATTGTGTTTTTTCCTCTCTTGAAATAATAAAGCATAACATGCTGAAAATGTTGCATGTTTTCTTCCATCTTCCATATTAAAATGGCTGTACACAAATTCAGTAATTTTGATATGTTTTTTAAAATGCATACTGATATGACAGCTGTGACAATACAATCTAACAAAATTGTCTTGAGTGAAGTTAAAGATAACTAAGCACTACTAGAGTCACTGTACAGAGAAGACAGTAATGGGCTTTTTGGCCAATCCAATAGTTGAGATTTTATTGCTGTTGGCAGGTTAATGGGAGGGATTTACCCAGGCCCATTAGCTGCAAGGGCTGTGACCACTGACCACCAACCTCCACTCTCCCTGTAGGATTAGCTGTGCAGGAGCAGGGTGGTGCTTCAATGTGGACAGTATGTACTGTCCACTGAGTGGGCAGGCTCTGTGCTTTCTCAGGTGGTGCAGGCCAAGGTCAGCCTCCAACTGTGTTCTGCTCAAGGCCACCCTGCATGAGCTACAAAGCAATCTGCAGATGCCTGCTACTTGTGCTGGGCTTAGAGGTTCCCAGGCAAAGTCAAGCTGTGAACCTTGGCTGGCTGTGGCTAGTGCTGGGCCTGTGTCCACTTAGCAAGAGGTATAGGGGCTAGGGGCTCACTGAGGCTGGCTGTTGCTTGTTTGAGAGAATTTAAGAAGTTGTGAAGCATGAACCAAGACCAGCCATTTATATGGAAAAGCCACTGTTAACAGCTTGGGTGGGCCCATAATTTGGGCAGGGCAGACCTCAAGGGATCTCCAGGATAGAGCAAAGGTATAAGCCTGGCTGATGAAGTCTCAGATATTGCACCCACCTGCTGCCTCTGTAAGGGGAGGGCTCAGAAAAGGATCAATGACCTCTGCTCACCTGTCTGAGAGAAAGCTGGCCCCAGCTCTTGCCTTGATGCCAGACATTTCACTCCCTCCCCCATGTGCTACTGGTGACTTTCAAGCTACTATCCTGGTCCTGGAGTTTAGAGGGAGTGAGTCTGAGTAAGTCTGTGTTCAGTTTCTTTAAGTGGAACTACCTGGGACTCCAGAAGTTTCTTTTACAGACTGAATCTCCACTGATTTTTGTAGCCAGAAGTTATGGGACTTATTTTTCTAGCACTGAAACCCTGGGCTGGTGGTCCTGATATGGGGCTGGGAATCCTCGCTTCCAAGGTATACCTCACAAATTTTTATCCATCACACATGGGTGTGGAACCAGCCCATTCCATGTCTGTGTCTCTGCTCCTCCAATGAGTCTGGATGGATGTGGATTCTTTAATTTGGCAGTTGTTGAACCTTCCATTCAAGTTGATTTCTGATGGTTCTGAGTGATGGTTGTTTATAATAGCTGTAATTTTTTATGTTTTCTACTGACTTTAACAGCCACAGTGCTGCCTCAGGCTGTGGCCCAGTGAAGGCAGCACATTGATGAGAATGTGTCCCAGAGGTCCACACAGCCCAAGTCTACCACACACCTCAAAGACTGCTGTCTTGGTCACTGACTGCATTACCATTAAGGTAAAAAAAAAAAGGGGGCATTTATTTGAAAAAACAAAACAAAACAGCGTTCAAAACCTCACAGTGGAGTTTTGTTGCTGTGGGTTTTTTTCTTTTGTTTTGCAACTGCACCAGGAATTTCCTCTTAGAGAAACTAAAGACATAAATTAAGATCATGCCAGCATTCTGTTTTATAGGGTAGAGCAGAAGTAGGTTTATAGTTGTGAGTATGCAAAACACAGAGTTTATTCTTGTATTATTATTATTTATTAGCTATTGTATTACTTTCCATATAAATAACTAAAAACCTTGTTTCACCCTACTCTGTACACTAACAGCCAAATACAAATAAATAAATAAGCAGTAATTGTCCTGCCTATTTATTTCTTCCTTTTTGAAATGTATTGCTGGCAGAGAAGTACTGTACCAAACACACAGATAAACAACAGGAAATAATTTAATAAAGGAAAACCTCCCACAAATCCTACCCACAACTGGCCATTTTAAATTTGAATAATTACCTGGCAAAAGGATATTAATGTCAAACAAATAGTTAGGTAGCACATGATGACTTTTCCCCATTTGGAAAGTGGTGAATAGGAATTTACATCATAGTCAACAAAAGATGTGGGAGAAAAATCAATGTCATCTACAATACTATGAGCTCTGTGGCAGAAAATTCACTTGAAGAATGGTGAATGTTACTTTGCTTGCATTATGTGTTTGGATAAATATTTTGATCTCACACCCAGCCCTGCCAATTGTGCTTTTAATTGGCATTGACCCAGGGCTGCTGTCTGTGTGGCTTAAGATAGATCAGAGATAAGAAGCAGCCTGTGGACTGCATCAATAATAAAAATTATAATTTATTAATTTGAGCCAATGCTTAAAAATAAGTAGGGTTCAAATGCAAATGGACATTTCTATCTTATTCTGGAAATTCAGAAGGTCTAGCAACATTGGACCTATATTCCCATAAGGCAACAATGGAATGAAGCTGGATGTACTGTCTCTTTTACACAGGGCATACAGTCTCTTATATGAGTTTTGGACTGAATTTTGTCCAGGAAGAGAGGCCTCATTGGAAACCAATTCTACTAGACCTCTATCTTGGACTTAAAGTCTCCAAATTATGAAAAATAAATGTCTGCTGTTTAAGCCACTCAGACTGTAGCATTTTGTTGTGGCAGCTGAAGCCAACAAATACACACACAAATCATGCTCTGAATGTGACAGTTACCTGAGAATTCCTCCCCATGGTCCACCTTTCACATGTGTTGGTTTGCCCATTTCAAGAACATTCCAGCCCCATTCCTACTACACTGCTCTAGTTCTGACTTTATGATCCATTCTGAATTGGCTGCCATCTAACTAGAACTTCTTCTATCTTATCTCCACCTGACACTCTACAGCCACCTGATGCCTGAAAGAATGCTCCATCTAAAAGTTAAAATGGGACCACATCACTCTTGCCACAAAACCCTCATTCCCACCCTCAATGAGGGTGGCAGACAAGAGGCTCCAAGCCTCTTGTTTTCTTAACACTGTGTGAGGTACACAGGTCTTAGTCTTGTGTAGGAGACAAAGCTCAGGTCATTGGGATGGACCCATGGAGGAGTCAGAGCACATGAAAGCACCCATGAAGCCATGCATATTGGAACAAAGTGATATATGAGAATGGCGAACAGAATTCAATATGGACATACAGGAAGTAAACATTTATTCCTACTGGAGGATGCTGGGCAGGTTTCCTGGAGGAGATACTATCTTCGAAGATGGATCTAGCCTTAGACTAACAGGTATGGAGTAAGGAAGGGCCCTGAAGCCAGTCTCTCCTTCCTGAACCTATGAGTTCTCTGTCCCCCCAGTGCACATTGCTAGAATAAATAAGTGAGTGAATGGGGTCAATAAGCAAGATAAATGGCTATTAAACATAATGGCAGCAGAAGCCAGTATTTGAAGATACTAACAGTCTGTAAATTAGTCTTCTGATTCAGAGATTTCTAGCTTAAATCCATTCTAAGTCCTAACAAAACTAAGAACCTTTCTGTGTTTAATTTAAATATACCCAAAAGCCAATAAACAATATTGACCTGATATAACACTATGTGTTTTACTGTTGATGTCACATTTCCCCCCAAAGTGTGAGCCATTTGATTCACTGTCTTTTCAGATATGATGTGATATACAAGCTACATTAGTCTATAAAATGTCTTTAGAGAGGAAAGTCTTTCAACGTGTATTACAAGCTAGCTTTTTAGAGCTCACCAGTCCATTCTTTAGATCTTATCTCCCAGTTCCTTTCACAGAATTGTGAGTTTGTGTGTGTGTATCTCTGTGTGTGTGTATACACACACACACACATACACACACACACAGCTTCACATGTCCTTTTCTGCTTGACTACACAATCACATTAAAACAACATTGCATGCCACAACTCTAGACCTTATGTATTTTATTCTCTTATTTCTTTTTTTAAATTTTTTATTTTAGTTTATTCAGTACAGTTTCTATCCTTTATTCTCTTTCCAGCTATTCTCTTATTTCTTGAGACCACAATGCTCTCCTTTTTGTTATTTTAATCTGATGCACTTGGCTGGAGTAATTTCTAATTAATTTCTTTTCAGAAAAAATACATGTGTGGGGATATCTGAAAATCTATTTTACTCTCTCTCACACACAGTGGTTTAATGAGGTATGAAATTCTAGGGTTATAATTCCGTAATTCAGACCTCTGAAAACATTGCTCTGCTGTATTCTAGAAGTTAGCACTGTGGATGAGAACTCTGCTTCTGACCTGATTTGCTGCCCCTCTGTCAGGCAACTTGCTTTTTTATTTTTGTTTGTTTCTCCCCTAAATTTATTATATCTTAGAATCCAGAGATTTTACCAGAATACAGCAGCTAGTTTTGTGTTATTTTTATCTTTCACTCTTGCAGTGGGTGAGCTGTTTCAAACTTACGATTTGTTTTCTAGATCTTAAATAAAAGTCACATTCATTTATAAGCAGAGATCTTACTCAAATCATGGAGTAGGTTCTTTCCCTATACATAGCAGAGTACAGACCCGAATAATTATTCTTCCGTATATGTATCTAACAAAATTTGGGTCAAAAGCCCACATCTTACATTTTTTTTATTTTAATTTTTTTGCCTTAAAATTTAAAAGGCAACAAGTAGCACCTGGAATTCATGATTTTTTTCTTTGATTCTACAGTGGAGTGCATGTAAATTCTTTTTCTTTCTGTTAACTTGTGGGGGTGTTTATGCTTGCTACAGCTAAACCTCTAAGAATATACTAGCAAATCATGTTGTTTATTAGTTTAAAACGCTGGTGATTTCGTGCCCACTTTCTTGCATGCGGTTAGTACAGAGATTAGCTGTGGGGGCCAGCCACACTATTCTGCTCCTGAAAGAGGAGCAAACATTCTGAGAGCACCAGGGTGAAACAGAAGTGCCATATCTTCAGCTGTTGAAGTTATTTCTCAAAAGGGAACAAGCCACACCTACAGACAACTCTGCTATTATTCTTTGATTGGAAGACAGGCTCTGTGGCCAGAAAAGCTTTGTGGCCGGGCTAAAAGTGTTCATAAATCTTTCATTTGTGTTCTTCAAGTGCAGCATGACTACTACTGTTGCAGGAAATAAGACGCTCAAGTTAGCCATCCCTGTGGATTACATACTGTGGAAATAAATCAATTGAGAAGGGAAAATTCCCAGAGAAGCTCATTAAGTGGCAATAAGTGAGCGACTGGCCAAAATCGCAATGTGTAGAAAAGAGCAAAATCACAGGGTGTTCTCGGCCAAATCACAGAAGTAAATGTTGTCATGGCAAGAATCATTCTGCGCAGGATTTAAGGCTGAGAAAACTCCCTGTTTCGCATCTGCGACCGTCGCCCACCCTGGGCGGGGATGACAGCGGGCCTCTGCTCAGAGACATGGATGCCGCCAGAGCCCTGCAGAGCGGCGCGGATGCTCACCCCCACCCAGCACTGAATTCGCGCATTCCGGACGATCCGGGCGCCCAGCGCACTTACCCAGGAGCAGGAGCCGGTGCGTCTGCTGTAGGTCGCGCTTCTGCTCTCGGAGCATGCGGTCGATGTTCCTGCTGACTTTCCTCGCCTCCCGCTCGGCCTCGCGCTCCTCGGCGCTCAGCTGGTCCGAGCGTCGCCTCCGTTCCTTCTTTGGGTTGGCTTTGGGTCGGGCGCATGCTGGACTCCCACCGGCGTCCAGAGGGAAAGGGGTCAGAGCAATGGCTCCCCTGACCCCCGGGACTGAGGCTGGGCTCTGCCGTGCCGCTTCCGCGGCCGGTTCTGAGGTCGTGCGCGGGGCGTCCTCTGGGTCCCCAAAGAGCAGCGGCCTCAGACTGTAGCACAGACCCATGTGGGCGCGGCAGGACGCGAGGTCAGCTGGCGCTGGCGCCAGGCTCAGGCAGGACCCTCTGCTGCTGGACTTGAGGGGGCTGCACCTGGACTCAGGGCAGGGGTGCTGGGGGGGCGGGCCCAGGGCCACTGCCCCTCACTGCTCTGGAGGGCCATTGTGCATTTTCCTTTGGGCGAAGGAGGTAGTGGCCGCCAGGGCTGGAGATCACCTGATAAAGCGGAGAGCCCTCTGCGCGACTAGCATCGGGGAACCCGGCCCCCTTACCGTAAATACCGCTGGTCAAGCGGCTCTCTTTACCGTAAATACGGCTACAATGGTCGGCTCAGGTTACCGTAAGTACCTCAGCCTTGGCTGTTCCACGTTACTGGAAATACCGCCTCTGGGTTCACAGTACCGCAAATACCGCCTTCTTGGCTGGCCCCTAAGACCGTAAACAGCGCTGCGCGCACCAATCTTCAATACCTTAAATAGTGCCTCCGGAGCTAGCGCGCAGCAGGGGACAGTGCCACAGGGGCAGTGGTGGTGCTGCCCCCACCCAGAGCTGCCATTACAGCACTTAAAATACCACCGTGTCTTTGATTTGGGTATTGGTAAATAAGAAGCGAAAAGCAAGTGAGGGGATACAGACACTAGCTTGAAGATCTTGCATTCCTCAATATAGTACCTGCAGAGATTTGTGCACTGGCCGCTCCTTTTTCAAGCTCAAGTCTTAACGCACATACACACGTCCGCACTTTGAATCCCTACTTTAATACAAAAATCTCTAAATCAGGAGGTCCATGACGTCACTTTCAGTAATTACCATACGTGTTAAAAATTTGAATATGAGCACATGTAATTATCACATGCTATTTATATTTGTTAAAACGAGAATATAAAATTGTACTCTGTAGCCCATTTTTTAATTCCCAATATGTATAGTGCAGAGAGGAGCAGAGGCACATTCAGACCCGTGCCCTCTTTCCCCGCCTTGTAGGACGCAAACCCGCCAGAGACCCTCACTTCCTCAGTTATCTCTTACTTCATGTCTTATAGAGCTTTTGCAACAGATGAAAATTTCAATAGCATTTAAGAACTCTGCAATAAATGTGTTTCTTAATTAGGAGCAAAATGACATAGAGTATATAACTGACAGTTAAATGACATCTAATATAAATACATCAATACAGGAGATTGGGCTGTTTGATGAAAAATAGCATGTCACACAGTTTACACTGTACCAGTTGGCACTTGGTGTGAACATTACATTTGATTAAAATTTGTAAATAGGGAAATTAGAGATCCGCCCTGGCTGGGTGGGTCCATTGGTTGGAACGTTGTCTCATACACTGAAAGTTTGCAGGTTGCAGGTTCCATCCCGGGTTAAGGCACAGGCCGAGGTTGTGGGTCCCATCCCAGGTAGGGGTGCCTATGAGAGGCAACCGATCCATGTTTCTCTTTCTCCCTTCCTCTCTCACTAAAATGGATAAATATATCATTGGTGAGGATTTTTTAAAAAGAAAGATATTGGAGATCCATAATTTACATTTATTTTAAGGCCCTGTTAATAACAGCAGAATATACCAAATAATGTTTTGGATGTAACATTACCTCCAAATTTTTTGCTAAAATTATGCTGTACTTTTAGATGTTTGAATCTAAAACATAGGGGACTATAAAGAAATTTAACTTGGGAAAACAGAAAAAGTTACTAACATTCCTGTTATTTTCACTATTTAGTCATGCACCATTCTCCATTTATTCATTAATTTATTTAATATTTATCAAGCAACTACAATGTGGCATGATGCCGCGTCCTCTTCCAGCCATGTTGTCTGACAAGGTCCGGACGTGGAAAGAGGGGATTCAAGGAATTCATCTTCCAGGAAGAGGACATGGCATGGGAGTGGGTTTAATCACTATTACTGGAACATTAGTACTAGGAACAGTTTTGTTTTTTGTTCTGAGTCTGACTAACATGAGAAATGTGCAAAACTCAGCTCAGGGTAAGTTAATGTTTAATAAAAATGATGAGAGAAATTCTGAAGAAATGCCGAGTTCCCCCCCACCCATCCACTAGTGCATGTCCAGAATGTAGTAATAAACCTAAATGGTTAACAAAGACGGAATACATGTGCCTTTTAATAGTTTAAGTTTCATGGATAGATTAGCTTGATTTCGACCACCTTGGTGTTTGTTATCCAAAGAACAAAAGATATTTATTACTAAACGATTAATCATAGGGTACAAAAGATGTCCGGAGTGAACTAACCATTTGGAAAAAGAACCTGCTGAACTCATAAAGAAAAATTGAATCATTGTTATAAGAAAGGATAACTCAGAATATAGTCATTGTCAAACCTCGCTTATATAATTAAATTGTTTATTACCCTTAAGGTCAATATGTTCTTTTCTGAGATGATATTTAGATTAATGGAATTTATATCCGGGTTTTGGGTTTTCCGCTTCTATAATCAACTGTAACCGCAAATGTCAACCGTTGCCAAAAATGAGAGTATAAAATCTTGCTTGCTTTGCAATAAATTGGAACAGAACCTCACTGTCCTCTGAGTTGTGTTGTTGTCTGTCTCCCATCGCCGACGCCTTACCCACCTTCGGGACCCCTTGGACCTTGCTGTGGCTGGACTGCAGCAGCATTCTGGCTGGAATTGGGTGAGATAAAAAACATGGGTCTTTGTGGAGTTTATACACTAGTGAGGTAGAAATATGTTCAACAATATAAATGCAAAGCAATATATTAATTATACACTGCAAGTCCACTAAGAGAAAGAATAGGGTTAGAAGATAAGGGAAGGTCCAACTTGAATTGGAAGGGGAGGGGGCTTGTGTGTGATAAGAACAAGGCCTTTCAGAGGAAGACCTGAAGAATACATACCAGTTCCTTTACTGTTATAGTTTATTTGCTAAACTATATCAACTACTATCACATGAAATGGATAACATTTTATTTATATATTGTAGCCAGCTTAAAGTAGAAACAAATATAGGACAGATATTGAAAATTAAGTACATAAATAAAATAAAATGTATCTAAATGAGAATTCACCCACATTTGTTTACTTAGAAAAAAAATAGAAGACAATGTTTTTTATCAATACCCTAAACTGAAAAAAAATTTTTTAGTATTTTATTAAAAGAATCCTAGGAAAAAATGCTCTACCCATTTTGCCCACATTTCAATTTTTTTCAAATACATCTAATTGCACAATCAATTGTTCATAAATTAGATTTTGTAGATATGTATAGGATAAATTAGAATATTTAAATTTATATATCACTGTTAGTTAAATTTAATGATTCTTCTTAATCCAGAATGATTTCTAATTCACACATCATTGGGTCATATACGAGACCTGTCTGGATAAAGTCCAGCCATTGTTAACATAACCAGAAAGGTTTGTGCCACATTGATGTTAACTGACAGCCAGGGAGAGTGGACTGGAATGTGCATGCATGAACAATGATGACTTCACTGTACCAGTCAGTGGGGCAGTAGACATTGCTGAGTGAGCGTGTGTACTGTGTGGCTGTTGCATTCAAAATAACTGGGTCTGCAACGAGTCTGCATCAAATTTTGTGTTAAGCTTGAATGAGTCTGCATCAAATTTTGTGTTAAGCTTGAACATTCCTCCATGGAAACTATTTGGATGACTCAGAAGGCCGCAGCTATGATCACGTGGTGATTGGCAGCTCCATCACAACAACATGCCCGCTCATGCATCACATCTCCTGCACAGTTTTTTTGTGAAACCACAAAATCACCCAGGTAACTCAGACCCCCTATCGCCTAGATTTGGTGCCCTGCAACTTCTGGCTTTTCCCAAAATTAAAATCACCTTTGAAAGGGAAGAGATTTCACATGATCGATGAGATTCAGGAAAATATGATGGGGCAGGTTATGATGGCAATTACGAGAAACTGTGTGAGGTTCCAGGGTACCTTCTTTAAAAGGGACTGAGGCATCAATGTCCTATGTACAATGTTTCTTGTATCTTCTTCAATAAATGTCTCTATTTTTCATATTACCTGGATGGATACCTTTTGGACATTGTATGTAAGCAACTTATAATGTCAAAGAATGTAGATCTGAAAATAGAATGATTATGAATCTGAAACATATGTAAAATGTATGAAAATTTTACAAAGGATGGGGTGGGTAAAGGAACTATACTCTCACAAAGATCCAATATTTTATTTAAAGTAGTATAATATTAACTATAAGTAGATTGTCATAAGTTACCCATAGAATTTTCTGCAGTGATGAACACATTCAATATCTGCATTGTCCTTTAAGGTAGCCACCAGTCACACATGCTTATTGAGTACTTGAAATATGAATTTTGTGACTGGAGAACTAAATTTTAATTTCATTTAACTTTAGTTAACTTAAATTTTAAATTAAAGTCACCACATGTGGCTAGTAAGAACCATTTTGTTCAATGCAGCCCTAGAGCAACCACTGAAAATAATGAAAAGTAGGATACCTAAAAAGCTAATGGGGGAATAAAGTTGAAATACCTCCCCCCCAAAAAAAAATTCAAGTAAGCCCAAAGAAAGAAGGAACAGAGAGAAACAATCAAATTAAATAGAAAATAAACAACAAAATGGCTGACTTAAATCCAACCATTTTATAATTAAACACAAATTAAAAGACAGAGAATGTCAGAATGGATAAAAATGAAAAGACCCCACTGCATTCTGTTTATAAAGAAGTCACTTTAAACACAGACATAAATATGTTATTGGTAAAGAGAAGGAAAAATTTATATGAAGATGTATTAGTTTTCTAGTGCTGTAGCAATAAATTACCACAAACTAGCAAGCTTAAAACAGTAGATCATTCTCACAGTTCTGGAGTCCAGAGGTAACAATCAACATGTTGGCAGTGCCATATTCCTTCAGAGAATCCTTTCATGCCTCTTTGTGGTCAACATCTCTGCGTCGTGAACCCCGGGTGAGTGTCCGAGAGCGCCGGAGCTCGTATAAATCAGGACGCAGGGGATGCAAATGCTAACGATCAAGAGCAGATGCATACTCAGGCTTTATTAGCAGTAATATTTATACAGATATATTTGGCAAGCGTTCCTACTTATTTTGAATGTTAGAACAGCTGCAACCGTTCAAGGCTGCTTATAACAAGTTTACATACTTGCAGACTATACCTAGCTCCTTGTCCTTCTCCCGAACTCAATTTCAAAGAAGATAAAGGCTCTTATCCTACTGGCTTGGGAAAGTAATTCAAGGCCAGGAGTCCGGTCTCAGAAAGCCTTCTTTCTGACGGCGCCTGGTTTGCCAGGGCTGACACAGACTTCCAGATGCCTGTCCTTACTCGACCCGAGCCTCAGGAGTCCGCACATTATCCCCACACCTCTTCCATCTTCTGGTGGCTCCTGGAGATTGTTGGCTTGTAGTAGCATCACTCCAATCTGCCTTTGTCTTCACTTGCCTTTTTCCTTGTGTATCTGTGAGTCCTTTTCAGTGTTTTATAAACCAGTCTCATTGGATTCAGGTCCCCACTAATCCAATATGATCTCATCTCTCTCCTTAACAGAATTACAATCTGCAAAGACCCTATTTCCAAATAAGGTCATATTCTGAGGTTCCAGGAGGACATGAAATTTTGGGAGACACTATTTAACACACTACATAGAAAGACTAATCATGAGACATTTGGAGTAGCTACACAGACTTCAAGATATGGAGATCTGTTGAAACTAAAAAGGACTATTTCATCATGATGAAAGGGTCAGCACGTTAGGAAGACATACGAATGTAAATGTGTATACAGAGCTTCAAAATACATGAAGTAATCTGACAGAACTTAAAAGAGAAGTAAACAAATCCATAATCTTAGCTGAAGCTTTAAACATGCTTGTTTCATTAACAGAAAAAACTAGAAGGTCTGAATGACAAAATAAGTCACCTTTACCTAATTTATACTTATAGAACCCTCTTTCCAACAAATGCTCTTTGCAAGTTCAAGTGGAAGGTTCACCAAGATAGATCAGATCCTGGGAGAAAAAATATCTCAACAAATTATGAAATATTTAAAGTGTTTTAGAGTATGCTTCTGACTATGATGGAATTCAATTAGAATGACAGTAAGTTATCTAGAAAATTCTCAATATTGGAAATTAAACAATAAAGTCTAAATAATTCATGGTTCTTCAAAAAATTTAACAAAATTAATAAATTCCTGGCAAAAAATAGAGAAAATGTAAACTACCAATACCAGGTATAGAATACTGTGAGAATGAGTACATACATCAAAATTATAAATGGGAATAATATGAACATTTTATCAACACATTTGATGGCTTAGATGGAATGAAAAATTACCTGAGAAACATAATTTTTCAACTAATGCAAGAAACAAAATCTGAAGAATGGTGTACTAGCAAAAAAAATACAAATTGTTACAGAAAATGTTCTCACAAAGAAAACGCTAGGTATTGATAACTTTACTGGTGAATTCTATAAAACATGTAAGGAAGATAATAATAGCAACTTTATAGAAACTCTTTCAGAATACAGTATAGAAGAAGGAAAAACAAAATTCAATGACTTGTTTGAAGCCAGTGCATCTTTGCTAAAAACTGGACACATAAAATAAAAGGCAGGAAATTTTAGGACAATATTGCTCATAAATATAGATGCAATGATATCTTAAATATCATTAAAATTAATACTTTAAAATAATATTTAAAAATATTAGCCAACAATGTATGAAAATAATGTCATAATCAAGTGAGCTATATCCCCAAAATGCAAGGTTGATGTAACATTTGCCACCACATTAACATGTTAAAGAAAAGGGATAATCACCTCAATAAATGCAGTAAAGCATTTGAAATAATTTAACATCTATTTATAGAAAAACCCAACTCTTAGCAAATTAGGAATAGAAATAAACTTCCAATAATGGAACATTCATTAAAATCCTGTAGCTAACTATCATAATTAATGGTGAAACATTGAAAATTCCCTTGTAAACACTGGTCACAAGGCAAGGATGTCTGCTCTCACCATTTTTCTTCAACATTATACTTGAGGGTCTAAGCCATTGCAATAAGGCAAAAAAAAAAAAAAAAGGAATGGAAAAGTAAAATCATCTGTATTCCCAAATGACATAATTGTTTATATAGAAAATATCAAGAAATAATCTTAAAAGCATTCTAGAACTAATGAACTAATATGTGAGTTTAGCCAGGGCTCAGAATGCTTAGTCAATACACAAAAATAAATATACTACTCTGTACTAAGAACAACAACAATATAATTGGGACATGAAATTTAAAAATTCTCTGTACAGTATAATCCCAAACCACAAAATATTTAAAGATAAATTTGGAAAAGCTGTAGAAAACTTCTATAGTGAGAGCTACAAAATACAGTTGAGAGAAATTAAAGAAAACCTAAAGAAATGGAAAGGTATAACATGTCTCAAAATTCTTATGATGCCCATTTGTCTCAAATTAATCAATGTGTTTAATGCAGTATCAGTTGTCACCCCAGAAGTCATTTTCATTGAAGTTGATAAGCTAATTCTAACCTTTATATGAAAAAGCAAATAACCTAGAATATCTAAAGGAATCTTGGTAATAAAGACTAAAGCTGGTGAACTTACACTACTTTTCTTCGAAACTCACTGTAAAGTCACAATCATTAAGATAGGACAGGCAAATAGATCAATAAAATGGAGAGCAGAAATAGACTCACACTTATGTGGTCTACTGGATTTCAACAAAGGTGTAAAAGTAATTTAGTGAGGGAAAGTTTTTTCAACAAATAGTGATGGAACTACTGGATATCCATATTAGAAAAAAATGGGCCTTATTCCCTACCTTACACAATATACTTAACTTTAATATCTAAAACCATAAAGCTTTTAGAAGAAAGCATTAGTGGGGACAACATGGGGATAAATGGGGATTTCATGGGCTGGCAGGAGACAGGAAAATTAACCACAAAAGAAAACAGATAAATATGACTTAATAAAATTAAAAACTGCTCATTAAAAATACTATTAAAATAAATAGAAAGTATTTGACATACATATATTGACAATGAACTCCCTCTCATAAACCAACAAAATAAGACAATTCAAAACTGTGTGAAATATTTGAACAGACACTCTACAAAGTGGATATGATTTGCCAATAAGCAAATGAAGAGATCAACATCTTTAGTCATTAGAAAAATGCAAATTAAGACTACATCTACTAAAGTGGCTAAAATTAATAGGATACTCAACACCAGCCATTGATAATGCCATTGGTAAGGATGTGGAGAAACAAGAACGCTCAAGTATTTTTAGTGGGGAAAGTATATTGATCTTGCCACAAAAATAGTTTTATAGTTTTATTTTATAAACTTATAGATTTACTTATCATTTAAACCAGAAATTCCACTCCTAGGTATTTATCTAAAGGAACTTTAAATATGTGTCCACAGGAAGACTTGTAGAAGAAAATGTAGCAGCTTTAGTCACAACACCACAAAGGTGGAAACAACATAAATGCCTATCATCAGGACAATGACTAAACAAATTGTGAAATATTCATACAATTGACTTTCAGTCCTGAATAGAAATGATAAACTACTAATAAATTTTACAACATGGATAAATGTCATAGAGTGAAAAAAAGCCAACACGAAAGATTACATACTCCATATGAAGTTCTGGAACAGAATTAATTAATTCAAGTTGAAAAAAATTATTACAATGGTTGCATTAGGTGGGTAGTACTGAATGAATTTTCAGGGATATAAAGAATGTTCAATATGATAAGAATATGAGTTACACTGATTTATCCATTTTTCAAAATTGTATACCCGAGACATGGGCATTACAACATATGCAATTTTTACCGAAAAAAAAATTTTAGTGGGGTGTGGAAGGCAGATAGACTTACAGATGACATAAGAATGGCAAATTGCTTATAATTGTTGAAGGTGGGTGATGAGTATGTTTGGATTTATTATTTTATTCTGTTTAGTTTTTATACATGAAAAATTTTTTATTTTTTAAAAAATATTTATTGATTTGAGAAAGAGAGAGGAAATGTGTGTGTATGGGGGAGAGAGAGGGAGAGAGAACAAGTGTATTGGGACAATGCTGTAACTGAGCTACTTGGGCAGGCATGAAGATTTTTAGAGTAGAATGTTTAAAAACATGATCTACAAAATGAAATATATATTTCAACATAATGATAATGAAAAGTGTTGAACAATTTAAAGGGCATAAAAAATACTCATGATAGCCCTGGTTGTATTGCTCAGTTCGTTGGAGCATCGTCCTTTACACCAAAAGGTTAAGGGTTGGATACCTGGTCAGGGCACATACGTAGGTTGTGGGTTCGACCCCTGGTTGGGGCATGTAGAGGAGGCAAGCAATTGATGTTTCTCTATCTTCTCTCTCTCTCTTTTCCTCTCTCTATCTAAGATCAATAAACATATCCTCACATGGGGATTCAAAAAATATTCATGATAAATGAGAAAGGAACTTATAAAACAGCACATTTTGAAAAAAAAGACATCTGAATGAACAGTCACTAAAAAGCTGCATTCTAAAATGTAAGCGGTGTTGTTTCTAAGTACTTGGATTTGTTGGCTCTGAAAATGAATGTGCCTTTTAAGAATCCTGGTGGCTAAATTGCACTCAAACTTATAAACAGTCTAGCAGCCTGTTTATAGAATCAACCAATGTGCTGAAACCTGCTTGGTCAGTTAGGTCTGTGCAGTTATATTATTTGCATCTTTATCAACCAATCAAAGAATGGCTCCATTCTGACCACTCAGGACAGTGCTATTTGGAACTTGACTCAAATTCGAGTCCTCATTTACATAGAAATGAACCAATTAGGGAGGAGGAGAGGGGAGGGCAGGCACTCTTTAGCTAAGTCAGTTTCACCTCTGCTTTAACAAGAGCGTGCTCTCAGTTTCCATCAAAATCTGACTGTTTTGGGCTGGAGCTGCAACACTTAAGCGGTAACACCTGAGCTGTCTCACCCATACTGCTTCACCTCAAGTCACCTTGCCTAGGCTGCTTTGACTGAGCTCTCTCACAGTTGAGGTGTTTCACAGTTGAGCTGTATTTCACAGAATAAATTCTCCACCTTCACCACGCCCCATATTGGGGACTCCTACTGGAGTTGAATTGGCAACAATGACCTTTGACAGATTATAGGTGATTTTTTTTCTTTGTGCTCTTTTCCGCTTTCTTCTTCAGTGAACATTTTTAAATAAAAATCTTTGAGGCCAAAATCTTTCCTGAAAGAAAGGTTTTATTGAGTCATGTTCTACCCAGAAAAAGTACCAGGTCCTGGGACATGCAGCTTAAAGTTCTCAAGCAGCAGGGCTAGATATCTGCCATCCTGGGCCTGAGGGGGCTCTTTTATACAATGAGTTTGGGAGGAAAGATGTAGGTTGTTTTGAAAGAATTTGTGTTGGCTATAGACAAAGAGGGATGTGTGTGTAGCTGGACTAGTTTTTATAGGTTTATAGGTTACGAGGAAGAAGTGTTTACTGCTTTTGGATTGGTTGTGAGCAACAGTCTGGAAAGTCCATGTAGAAGCAAAATGTGGTGGAGTCTAGTGGTTGGCTATCCATTTTCAGATAAGAGATGAAATAATTGCCTGAGAGTTAATTCAAAGTTTCAACGTACATTCAGGGATGTGAGAGATCTTTTGTTGGTTTGTGTCCAAGGCTCTGATTACTGATTAACTCCCTGCCTCTTCTTCCTACCTGACAGCCTGCTATAGTTTAATTTAGGACATCTCAGAATTTTTCTCTTGTCAACACATATAACTTCATCATTCTATTGATATCTTTCTTGGAATTCTTGCACATAGTTGATATCTAGTTCAATCCAAGGTCCATCTGGGCATTTGCTTATTTTTAAAAATCTCTATCAGTACAGAAAAAGGCTCTGAGATGAACCTAAGACCCAGAAGGAATGTATTTTCTGAGATAAAGAATAGTGGGTAAATATACCCAGGGGTGTGCATAGTGGTTTTGTAACCTAACAAAATGGAGGTTTGGCTGCCTGCTGCAAAGAAAGCCAAACTTGTGAGGTGGATGCTGGTGCAAAAGGAAAAGAGGTTTTATTCAGGTGCCCCATGACTTGGGAGAATGGTGGACTCCTGTCTCAAACCAACTCAATCTTCTTGCTCCAGCCCACAGTTCTAACAGGGATAGGGCAGGGAGGGTTTTTTTCTATCCAATTATTTTGCTGGGTTTTGGCATGTTTGGGGTCCTATCCATTCATCTTTCTAGCTTTTGGAGCACTTGGCTTTTGTCCATTCATATTTCTACCTTTTGCTGTGCTCAGTTTAAGAACCTCCCCTTGCTACCATTTTGGTCAATTGGGGAAGACTTCCTGGTGCTGAAACTCTCTATGGTAACAGTTTCCTGGAATTCCAATAGAACATATAAGGACAATTCTAAAAATGTGTATATCTAGATTCTTTTAATGTGTTTTTATGTGTATATTTTATAATAAGCATGATATTTTAGTACAACTGGTAAGCACACATTAAGATTTTGAACTGAAATTTTTTCTTTATTGAGTAAAACAATTGGAGGACACTAAATTAGAGGAAATTTGGCCAGCCATGCCATTTGAGGATCTCCCTTGCAAGGCACTCTGGGAGACCCAGGGATATGGAAGCAACTTCCCTGGGCTGTTGAAGTGGGCTGCTGGTTAGCAAGATGAGACCACATCTGGTTCTGGTTGCTGCTCAAAGAACAGAGGCTAGCTTGAGCTAGACTGTGTCTCACAGCCATGGTCAAGTTGATATCATGAGGCCTGTCTCTGATGGAATTAGAATGGACATCAGGGCATCTTTTACCCTAAATTCATTTAAATCCACACATTCAATAGCTTGTGGTTTATAAGCAGTCTGATGCCCCCTGAAGAAACTTGAATGTATCCCTATTTAATTTTTAAGTATAAAGCCCTAATATTTTGTATGAAAAGTAGCTTTTTGTTTTAAAGAGTACCTCACCCTGACTGGGTAGCTCAGTTGGTTATACCATCATCCTGATACCCCAAGGTTGTGTGTTCAATCCCTGGTCAGAGCACATGTAAGAATCAACCAGTGAATGCATGAATAAATGGAACAACGAATCAATGTTTTTCTCTTGTGTGTATGTGCTCTCTCTCTGTCTCTTCTCCTCTCTTCCTAAAATCAATAAATAAAAAAAGTAAAAATTTTTTAAACAGTATATCAAATAGTTCAACAATCTTCTGCAGTAGGGGAATGAATGGATAAAGTAAGGCATAAAGAAGTGAAGTCACTGATGTTAGGTAGGACTAGGGCAGGGATGTCAAACTCATTTTCACCAGGGGCCATATCAGCTTTGCCTTTAAAGGGCCGAATATAATTTTAGGACTATATAAGTGTAACTACTTCTTAACAATTAAGCAAGAGCTTGGCGCTGCCACTGGGTAGAAACAAGGTGCAGGGCCAGATGAAACAAGGTGGAGGCCTGAATTTGGCCCATGGGCCTTGTGTTTGCCACCTGTGGACTAGGGTCCCTAGGTCTGGGCCATTCTAAATGTTATTCTGGCTAAGTGTTAAAATATAGCACAGTATTTTACAGACCAACTGTAAACAGAATGAGCTTTATAGTAACTCAACCCAATAAGTGTAGCCAACTCCAAAGAATAAATCAATGTGTAATTGACCAAATAGTGTATGTATGCAATGACTAAACTTTCCTTTAGGGAGAGAGCTTCGATATAAATCCTGCATCTCCTTTACTTGACGCAAGTAAATTAAAACCACCTGCAACAACCACATGTTGCTCTTAAGTAGAGCTCTGCAAGCAGTGAAGTCCTTGAGCTAGGTAACAAATTTGGCAATTCCAGATGGTACTCTCTTAAAAGGACTCTCTCTTGGCTTGGTGTGGATGCTTGGTAAAGCAGTCAGCCATGCATGGCAGCTGATCCAGGGCTTACTCACCTGTGTCTCTACTGGACAGAAGATCTCTTCTATAGGTGACTCCCACTTGGTGCTGACCACTGGAATGGCTGCCTGGCCAGCCTTGAAAGGGAAGCAGAGTGGACACCTGAAAGTGTTTCATTCAGTGCTTTGGAAGGGAGGCAGGTAGGTCAGTCCCTGTGGTCACTTTAATTAGTGCTTCTATCCCAGTTTTCGGGAGAGGGTTTTAGAAAGGTAGTTTCAGTTCTGGTGTGTGCTTGGTTCCTGGTTGGTCAGGCAGGAACTGTCTCCAGGAAGCCAGATTCAGGGCTGACCTAGGTCTAACTCTGGAGGCTTGAAGACCCCTGGATGGGCCACCTAAGACATCCTTGACGGGCTGTGATCTGATTGGTATTCTTTGTGCATTTGTCTGGTTTGTCTTATATGTAAATGTTCCAACTATGGGAAACCCAGATTTGATCTCTGAATGCAGCCTCTTGAGGTGCATTCTTAAGAACTGGATAAAAAGACCTCTATTTATTTGATTTAAAGAAATTAAGTACTGTTTTGATTACAGTGGCCTTGTAATATAGTTTAGTATCAGGTATTGTGATCCCTCCTACTTTACCCTTCTTTCTCAAAATTGCAGCAGCTATTTGGGGTCGTTTATGGTTCCATATAAATTTTTGAAGTGTTTGTTCTATGTC
>CM052547.1:46227724-46265530 GCA_028533065.1 Trachops cirrhosus | reverse complement strand
TATCACTTCTGACCAGCCACAGCTGCCCCTGAGAGGAGCAGCACCAGTCCTCTCAGAAACCCCGCTGGGTGAGGACTCATGGAGGTCTGCAGTTTCCTGGGTGTTTATTTCCCTTTTCGTAAAATGGAGTCAAGGTTTACAGGAACAAATATAGAGGACACATGGACAAAGCTAGGGGGGTTGGAAAGGGGAGGGAGGAAGGGAGGAATGGGTGGGTGGGCTGGAATGGGAATAAAGGATAGAACCTGTACTGAATAAACAACAACAAAAAAGAAATTAAGTACTTATATGAATTAAGAAATATAACTAATGGGCCAATGGTTGGAAACTGCCTGTCCTGTCCCAGGCAGCCTTGCTAGAGGCTAGAAGCCACTGATGGATTTGGGGGCATTGTTTTCTAAGTGCAGCTTCTTTGCTTCCTCAGATTTCAGCATTTACTAAGCACACAAAGCTTCTATCTTTCACCCCCATTCTGCTTTTACCAAAAAGTACATTTTTTTGAGCACCTGCAGCCAGGGTGGAACTCATGATGGGAAATGGGAATGGCACCAGCCATTCCCATGATCAACAGTGTTCCATGATCAAATGAGGTCCCAGCAGACAGGCCATACCAACTTCATGAGGAGGACAAGCAAATTAGTTCATGGTTTCTGGTGAAAGTGATCTGGGATAAGACAGAATCTCTTATCTAGAAGGACAAGACTGAGTGGCAAAGGTTTGGCTGTGGGACTCAGAGTCTAGTCTGTGGGTAATGGTGCAAAGATATATGGTTGGGGTTATACGGGAAGAATTACTGGTTTTATCTATGAGCAGTTTGAATAAGACTCCCACTGCTTTCCTTCCTCTGAAAGATAAGGAAAAAATTTCATGCCACATCTCTTCAAAGAGTCTCATTGACTTAAAGAGATGTTCTGTTAGCAAGTATGATTTCAGAAATTTTACCAAAGGTGTGGTAACAGAACTCAAATATCCTAGGAGTAGTGAAAGTAAATAAAACTAAGATTATGTGATTGGAATGGTGCCAAAAAAGAGCAGTCTGCTGTAATTTAAAAATGTAGTTTGAATCAGCTTTACTGGATTTGCAAAATGAAGCAGGTTGAGTCAACCACATGTATTCATTTTGAGTAACAGAAGCTGGAAGGGTGGTCTTCCTAGTCATATGATATGGGAGGAAGGTGGAAGTGACACAGAAATGAATTACTTTCAATAAGATTTTAGAGTGGTCTTAGAAAGTAACTTACCGGTTTCCTGTCCATTCACTATCTGCAAGGATGGCTTTGATGTCACTGATCTGTGCAGGTGCACAGTTATGCCTTTCTTTGTGTCAGAGCTCAGTCAAATCCCGAAAACTGAGATCTCAGCTTCTTTTCTAAGCAGCAGCTAATTACCATCCCCTCTCTCCTCCAAAGCTGTGAGGTAGCTGGGGATAGGGCAGGATGAGGTACTTCTAAGCTGTGTCCCCTCCTTGGGGAGTGGCCTTCATTCAACCTGGGCACAGGTTCTCATGGCTTGGGAGTGTGCTGACCAGCAGTGGAATGAATGGGCTGACCTGGGCACTTACCTTGCTGTAGAAGCAGCAAGATGGAGCAGCCCAGTGTTTTGTCCCAGCAGAGGCAGCTATGGAGGTTTGGAGACAGAACACTGCACTGCTAAGGTGTGAGCTGGAAGAGACAGATGCAGGGAGGCCACACACCCAGAACCTTTGTTTTGGCAGTGTGGGTCTGAATTGTAGCATGTGAGCCGTGCTGTTAAACTGTCACTGGAACGAGACTAAGCAAAGGTGGGTCTGCCCGGCATGGTTTGGGGTGTGCAGCTTCTTGACCTGTGCAGGAAAAATTTCAAGACCCAAGTCCTGGTGAAAGTGAGAGTAGGTTTATTAAAGCTTGGATCAATGAGGCAAAAGGAGGGCCCTTGGAGACAGGATGAGAGGGTAAGTCTAGGACAAGCTGCTACTGCCACTGCTCCCTGGTGGCAAGTCTCATTGGAAGCCTTAGTATAAAGAAAGTGAAAATACATGCCTGAGGAAAGGGGCACAGGCATGCTCAAGGGAGAGTGTGCTGGTGTCCTTTGTCCTGAGGGTTTTATCTATTTTCTATAGGCAGGAATTTTAGGGGAGGTCCTAGGGGAAGATCTCAACAGACTATCCATTAGCTTTCTAGGTGTGTCCTTGAGTATGCTGATGTATCAAAATGAACTTGGTCAGTTTCACCTCTTTCTTGGATTAGTCAGGCTATGCTTGGTTTTCTGGCCCTATTTTTGTTGTTGTTGTTGTTATCTGTTCCCCTGACTAGGGTAATTTAAGCCATTTGCTCTTAGATATCTTTGGTTGGGGAGGAGAGATGTAAACCATCTGCTCCTAGGTGTCTGGTTAGGGAGAGGATAGAAGCTTGTGATTTCTTAGCCGGCTATTACTAATGGCTTGGTTGTCTGTGCAGCTGTTTGTCTCAGTTTCCTCATTTCACTTGACAGGGAATTTTCCTGGTTTCTCACTAATCTGCCCACTTATTTTAGTAATCATACTCCCACATGTCTCCAATGTGGGGGGAAAACCTTGGGGAGGACTTCTCAGCCCATATTGTCTAGGAGTCCAGAAGACAGGGTGAGGGGAGCCAGGACCTATAACTGCAGTAGGAGGTGACTCTGCTAGTGTGAGCATCTATAGGGAGCCATTTTGCGGGGCATGGGAATGCTGCTCAGCTCCCATGTGGCAAACCAGTGGGGAACGAGTTGGCACACAAAACCATGCCCACAGAGAGGTTTTCCCATGGAGAATCAGGCCTGCATTGTACCTAGGCTGCTATGAGAGTTGCTTTTGCTAAAACTCCCTCACCCTGGATTGAGGAAGCAAATGTTTTCTGTGTATCTTTAACTTCCTAAAATCTGTGCTAAACCTCCCAAGTATTGAGTGTAACCAGTTCAACCACTTCTCCCCTTGGTCTACAATATCCTTCCCTTTGAAGTAATTAACAACATTCTTTCCTTTGTTATCTGTAAAAGGTAATCACATGCACTGAACCTGTGCATAGTAAATGAGGACCATCTTCCATGTAATGTACTCAGAAAAGCATTAAAAGCCTGTCCAGGTGGGTGTCAGGGCTCTCTCTCTCTCTCTCTCTCTCTCAGATAGTGGTCATGCCATCCCTTTTTCTCCACAGGACTTCGGCAGTCCATGTGTATTTGTTCACTGTCAGCCACAACACGCACGGATCCTGCCAGCCAGGATCCGCATCAGGCATCTGTGCCCAAGGAAAGGAAATGAGGTGGGCAATGCCTTGTGTGAGCACCCCCTCATGGCACTGCTGAGTTTCCTTACTTCTCCTTCCTGTTTCATTAAAACCTGTGCCTGCACCTGTTTCCTGTCTTCACTTTCATTCTTGAGCTCCTACTCTTTCCAAGCTGGGCACATGGGGTAGAGGAGCATGGTCAGTGAAAGATGGAAACTGTGGGTTATATAGGTCTCAGGTGATCTGCTCATCTCAAGGCTGGTCCCAGTGCCTAGTGGGCAGTGGGTCTGGGGAACAAAGAGGTTGCGAGTGAGTGGTGCTTTCTCCCTTTCTCCTGATTTTCAGAAGGGCATTAGTTTCTGAATTGCAGCTGTGTATTTAATAGCTGGCTAACTAGAGAATGGTGTCTAACAGGATGTCTGATCTTAGAGGGTCTTGTGCTGCATGGGCCTGAACAGTGTGGCCTCACATGCTTGGCCTTACCCTCTTATGTCTCTGTGTACATGTGTGTACACACATACATGTGCACACACAAAGTTTATATTTCCTAGGATTGCCTCCTGCCATTACAGAGGGCTTTTTTTTTTTTGTGGTGCTTTGTCCCAAGAGAGTGGATGCAGAGCTCCCTGTCAGAACTTCTTCCTGAGCTTCTCTCCCTCCCTAGACCAAGATGCCTTATAAAATACAGCTCTTCACTCAGCCACAGGGCAGGCATCACTGTGCTTTAGAAACCATGGGACACCGACTGATATTATGTAGAACTGTCATATGCTGTGCCTCCTCCACTGGGCTCTCCCATTCTGCATAGTCACTTCCTGCCTAGATAGTACCTGTACCTTAGTCTTGGATAAACCTAGCAGTTCAGTAAGTGATTCCTGAATAAAAATTATGCCTTGGTGTCCTGGATCATGTGGGAAAAAGATTCAAATATGACAGCACCTTACCTCCTTTCCTCCTTGCTGGCTTTTTTTTTTTTTTGACCTTAGAACGGCTGTAACTCTGGTCTATCTTGCTCATTAGAGCCCCACCCTGAGAGTATGAGTGGCAGGGTTTCGGTCTCCTCGATTTTTCCCCTGCTCCTGCCTCACCTGTTATGCTACATGTCTCCTGTTAGAGTAGTGCTATCTTTACGCACTCCTGTTCTCAGGAATCCCAGAACCTAGGGTACCCCAAGATTTTCACATCAGGCAGCCAGAGAATTTTACTCCTCTAACTCAAAGACATACTCCACTCATATTCAGCACAAAGCAATTACAGAAGTATGATCCTCATCCTTATGCCCTCCAGAATGCAGATGGAAAAATCTCAAGGTTGGGGGGATTTGTTAGATAGAACAAGGGTCTCAAGGCCTAGACAGTTCTAAATTTTATTACTAAATGTCTTTCTGGCTAAATGTTAAAATGTAGTACAGTATTTTATCAACCAGCTGTAAACCCTGTAAGTGTAGCCCACTGCAAATCAATGTGTAATTGACCAAAGAATGTATCTAAACAAAGACTGAACCTTCCTTCAGGGAGAGACAGCTTGGTTGTGAATCCCCTTTAGTTGCTGCAAGTAAATAAAACTACCTGTGACAACCATGTGCCATTCTTGAATAGAGCACCCCAAATAGCAAACTCCTTGGGTTTGGTAACACTAATATCAAAGGACACACAGAAACATGGTCTTACATTATAGATATTCTTTATATTTAGGCTCTGCTGGGAAAGCTCCAATTAGAAAGTTCAGAGCAACCACTAAGCTTTATAGCTCTAATAAGAAGGAAATCAGAAAATAAAGAGAGAACATAATTACTATACTTCAATGACTGATAAAACAGTATAAAAATACAATCTAAAAATAGATGTTTTTCTGCAATTTAATTTACCTAACCCAAAATTATCAGGTTGACTTGCTCATGAATATACTATCAGCACAGTACTCAGAAAATGAGTTATTAAATGATGTAACTACATAAATGTAAGTTATAAATATCCTGGTTTTATGATAATTATTATTTAACAATGAAACAGAGAGAAAGCATTTTAATAACATAATGAAACCTGGGACACTGAACAACCTTCAAATCTCTTAGCTTTCATAAACTGAGCTAGATTATGTTGCGCTTCAGACTACCTTTCTGTTGTGAGTCAGGTAAACGCCAGCATCAAATGTAACAATGGACTCATCATCCGCAAGTCTGACATAGGAAAGTGTGTTTTGGAAGGGTGTGTGTGTAAGTGGCTGACTGCTCCCTAATGTACTTCCAGCATCCAGAGAAGTGTGTGGCACATAGTAAGCACTCAGGAAACATACATTATTGATCAGCTATAGTGCCAACTGTGTTGACACATTGTCTCCCAGAAACTTCTCTTTCTGTTTAGTTTTATATTTATCCAAGTTGTATATGCATAATTCTGAGGCAAATCGTTCTCTAATTTATGAAAAACAGGTTTCCTTTGTCAATCTTTCCATTCAATTCTTGCTCTTAGGAGGCAACCAATTTCAACTTCATTAGCCCTTTTTTTTTAAAGTATACTTTTCTTATTCTTAAAATTTATACTTTTTATATGTATATTTAATTTATAAAATCATATATACTTAAATTTATAAAATATATGGGAATTTTATAATTCCTGTGTTTCCATTCCTACTTTTTGATTGTTTAATTTTATTTAATGTAAGGGGTTCCCATTATGGATGATGGGACTTCAGCTCTCACTGACCCCTTGCTCCCTCCCTCTCCCCCAAAACTTCCTGGTTTTAAGGGAATGGGAGAGGGAGGTTTTAAGGGACATGGGAGCTAAGTTTACAAGAGTAAACTCATGTTTACTCTTTTTTTAAAACTGAGGTATAATTAACATATACTGTAACATTATACTAGTTTCAGGTATACAATGTAATGATTTGAAGTTTGTATATATTACAAAGTGATCACCATAGTAAATCACCATGCTGTACAATACACTCCAGGGCTAGAAATTTGTACCCTTTGACCCCTTTAGCCCCCTGCCTCTGGCAACCACCAGTCTGTTCTCTATTTATGAGCTCAGTGGTATTTTTTTTTCTTTTCAGATTCCACATTAAGTGAGATCATATAGTATTTGTCTTTTCCTGTCTGACTTATTTCACTTAAGCATAATGTTCTCAAGGTGCATCCATATTGTCACAAATGGCAAGATTTTTATGAATGAATAATATCGAATTCTATACATATGTCACATTTTCTTTATCCATTCATCCACTGATAGACACTTAGATTGTTTCCATACTTTGGGTATTGTAAATAGTGCTTCTTTGAACATGGGGGTGCAATATCTTTTCCATTCACTTTTCATGTCCTCTCAAAAATCCCATAGAGTTTAAAAATGTTTTTAATTGATTTTAGAGAAAAAGAGAAAGGGAGAGAGAGGGAGAGAGAAACATCAATTTTGTTGTTCCATTTATTTATGCATTCATTGGTTGATTCTTGTATGTGCCCTGACCTGTGATTGAAACCCTGACCTTGGTGTATGTGGATGATGCTCTAACCAATTGAGCTACCTGGCTAGGGAAATCCCACAGAGTTTTATTGAAATGTAGTTTAGATCAATATTTATGTCATTATGACAGGATAGCTTCTCTCTACAATTGATCCACTTGCTATATTAGAATCATTTTTCCATTTCTACACAGTGTTGTGTTTCCCCTGGAGGGAGGAAACCCTCTTTGTTTACTTTGGTTTTCTATGTTCTTATCACTAATTCAGCTTTACATCCTGCTCCCCTCTCCCCAGCATTGTAAGAATCACCTCTGAACACATTCAAAATGTTAGTATTGTCAGTACTATCATCTGCTCCCCATTGGACTGGCTGCTCTCTCAGCAATATATGAGTATTGTTGGGCTCTCCCCTCACAAGGAAATGTTTTCATCCCAGGTATTATTTTCACCTCTTTTCTTTTGGTCTTTTTGCCCCTATTTTATTATATAATGTTTGAAAAAAAAACAAAATTCAATTATTATATAATATTTCATCATTTAGATATACATTTTTTTCTTAATCATTCTGCTCTTTTCTTTAGAAGCAGTATTACAGGTTGAAATGAATTAACTTAAAATAGACTATTTTTAGAGCAGTTTAGGATTCATAGCAAAACTGAACAGCAAGTGCAGAGGTTTTCCATGTACCCTACACATGCATATCCTCCCCCATTATTGGCACCCCCATCAAAGTGATGCATTTCTTATAATCAATGAACCTACACTGACACATGATTATAATTCAAAGTCCCTAGTTTACATTACAGTTCACTCTTGACAGTGTGCATTTTGTGGGTTTGTACAAATGTATGATGACATTTATCCATCTTTATATTATCAAGCAGGAAAGTTTCACTGTCTTAAAAAAATCCTCTGTGCTTTGCTTATTTATTTATATTTCTCTTCCCTCAACTTCTAATAACCACTGATTTTTAGTGACTTCATAATTTTGCCTTTTCAAGAATGTCATGTAATTGGAATTATATGGTATGGAGTTTTTTTGGATTGGCTTTTATCACTTAGAAATATGCATTTCTGGTCCTTTAAGTATCCTTGTGACTTGACTCACTTCTTTTTAGCTCTGAAAAATTATTGTTTGGAGTAAAACAGTTTATTGGTTCACTCACCTACTGAGAGAATTCTTGGTCGCTTCCAGATTTTGGCAATTATGAATAAAGCTGCCAGAATATCCATCTTTGGATTTTTGTTGGATGCACGCTTTCAATTTATTGGGGTAAATACCAAGGAAAATTATTGCTGTAGGGTTTCCTATTTTCTTGCTGCTATGAATTTCTCCTTCTTGATTTATTCTGTTTTGTAGAAAACATCCTTTAGTAGATTCCTGAAAAGGGTACATTGAAAATAAAATCTCCAAGAACTTGGCATATTTAAAATGTCTCCCCATCCATCTTTAATTAGTACTTTGTCTGGATATAGACTTCTTATTTGTAATATTTTTCTCTTAGACTATTAAAGGCATTTAGTTGACTTAGTTTTCAGTGTTGCTTTTGAAAATTTCACTGCTATCCTAAACTTGATCCTTTCTATGTAATCTGTTTTTTTTTCATATTGGAAATTATGGGCTCTTTTTTATTTCCAGAGGTCTGAAATTTTACAATGTGGACTTATTGCATGCATTTTGCTAGGTACATGTTTTTCTTTTTCATGTTTAAGACATTATTGATTAGCTTCTTTTAATTTAGAAACCTGGTGTTTCAGTTTTGAGAAAATTTCTTGATTTCCTTGATGGCTTTTTCTTCTTTTCTTTTCTCTATTCTTTCTGAGAAATCTGATCACTTACATGTTGGACTTCCTGGTCCTATCTTAACTTTCTTACTTTCCCTCTTCTGTTTACCAGTTAATTGTCTTTTTGCTTTACTTTGCAGGTAATTCTTCTCAACTTTATATTCTACACATTTATTGATTTCTTAAAATAACACACATACATTTATTGAGATAAAACTGACATGTCATAAAGTTTACCCTTTTAAATTATACAATTCAGTGTTTTTTTTAGTATATTCGTAAAGATGTGTAACCATCACTACTTTCTAAGTCAGAATATTTTCATCATCCTAAAAAGAAACACCATATCCATTAGTAGTAAGTTCCTGCTTCTTTCTCCTCCCAGCTTCTGGCAAACACTAATTTCTTGTGTCTCTATGGATTTACCTGTTCTAGACATTTTATATGAATATAACTATAATAATGTGTGGCCTTTTTGTCTGATTGCTTTCACTTAGCATAATGTGTTTCAATTCCACCCACCTGCACTGTGTATCAGTGCTTTGCTCCTTGTCATTACCAAGTAACACTCTATTGTAGACCCCACTTTGTTTACCTCTTCATCACTTGATGGACATTTGGTTTTCACTTTTTGACTATTATGAATAACACTGTTATGAACATTTGTGTACAAGATTTTGTGTGGACCTATGTTTTCATTTCTTTTGGAAATTTCTGAGTTTTATGGTATCTCTAAGTTTAAATTTTTGAGGACCTGCCACATTATTTTCTGCAGTGGCTGCACCATTTTACATTCTTAGCAGTAAGGTATGAAAGTCTCAGTTTGTCCACATTCTCACCCACACTTGTTATTGTCTTTTGAATATAGCCATTTCAGTGGGTGTGCAGTGGTATCTCATTGTGGTTTTGATTTGTAGTTCCCAATGACTAATGTAGTTTATTTATTTATTTATGCCAAAAACTGGCCAGAAGTCATCCCATTTACAGCTTATTTCATGTGATTCTCAGCACGCAGTGCACTTTCTTGGGGAAAACCTTTGTCTCAGTTCACATTATAAATTATTTTACAAATATAGAACTGTGTTAGAAACAATATTTATAAAAGCCCCTGTGATTTTTCACATAGAATAATATCCATTGAAACTATATGTTTGTACACACAGTATGGGGGTAGGTGGGCTCTTTGGTTGTCTCTTTACAGGCATACCTTGGAGATATTGTGGGTTCGGTAGTTTTATTGCTGTTAGTATCCACCACATCCCAGACACTAAGTGTAAGCAGAGGTGATGCATGACCTGGATGTAGTTCAGGATGTGTGGGGTTTCCTGCCCTTCAGAAGGAAATGTGCTGCTGGAGGGGAAAGGTCGGGGGGGTCCCCTAAGTATCTGTAGGCCTTTTCTCCTGATAAGATGAGATTCTCCAGAAAAGTTATCTCCATATTTTTTCCCAAAGGGTCTAAGCTTGAGCTTGGGTCTGAGCATTCTGATGGCTAAGTGTGTGGGGGTTGGAGTGGGAGGGTAATCTCATCATTCAGTGTGGAATTTTCAGTCAATCCCCCCTGTTCTCAGTGCCATAATCCCTTCTCTGCCATGCCTAGTTTAGACATTTTGATATATCCTTTCAAGGATCAAAGATCAAGGCCAGGGCCTCTGTCAAAATGGGTGAGGGTCAATTGTTCAGATGTTAGTGGAGGAAGGGATATAGGGGCCTGTTTAAAAAAAATTTTTTTGCCCCACAATTACTCTCATTTCTAGATTTATCTTCCATGTCTATTATGTTTCTGAGTATTTGAGAGGCAGATGATGTAAGTCAGGTGTCTCTTCATTCTCCCACTGCTGCCTTAGGATACAGCTTTCTCCTGCATGCTGCTATTCACCATTGATTCCTCTGATTGTGGATTCCAAGGTTTTCTTCTCTCCTACTATCTTTTTCTTTTTACTTCTATTTCAATCCAGTGCGGTTTAGAGAAGCAGCAGATGTTAAGCACCTTTGATCAGTTTTAAAAATATAGATAAAAATTAACAAGTATTAACAAACTCTTTGTGTATCTTTGATCACAAAATACACATGTATAATACTTTTATATAAAGGTGGTCCTATTGTGGCCCCATTTAAAAAAATCCTCACTCTTCCCTTCCTTCTACCTAGAAACCTTTCCTAGGCAGCTAATAGCTAACACAGCTGACTGGCTAGGTGTAAGGAACAGGAACTGAGTGTAGGCTCCATGGGAACAGGAAGTTAGTTTTTCTTTTTCTTTTTTTTAAAGATTTTATTTATTTATTTATAGAGAAAGAAAGGGAAGGAGAAAGAGGAGAGAAATATCAATGTGTGGTTGCCCCTCACATGTCCCACCTGGGGACCTGGCCCGCAACCCAGGCATGTGCCCTGACTGGGAATCGAACCAGCTACCCTTTGGTTCATAGGCCTGCGCTCAATCCACTGAGCTACACCAGCCAGGGCAGAAGCTAGTTTTTCTAATTCACTGTATCCCATGAATGAATGAGCTAAAGTTACTTTAATAGTGGTGTCCCAAAGGAATAAGAGAAGGGGCAAAGTGCTGAGAAGTAGACTGCCCCTGCCTGTGGTCCATCTCACCTCCCATCCCAACAGCAGATTCTCCAAACTTGGGGAAGCAGAGATGGAAGAGTAAGGAGCTGTACATTTTGAAAAATAAAACTTTATTAAATCAGTAAAAAAAAAACAAGTTTACCTGAAGTATCTGTGTGTGTGTGTTGGGGAGTACAATGCAGTAATTCAGGTAGGCTTTAGTTTTAAGAAGGTACCCAGATAGGCTTAGAGGGGAGAAGGAGCTAGGCAGAGACCCACTCTCTAGACACATGGGAAATGCAGTCTGCTGCAAAGATCAGCCCAGGTGATTGGGATGAAGACTGGCCTGTCTGCATCATGGTGGATCTGCAGCGTATGGCATCATCTGCAGAAGTCTGGCAGCTATCAAGAACAGAGCACCTACCCAATGCCAAGAATGGGAGGGGATAATCATGGCAGGGCTCTTTGTGGAAGCCAGGCATGGCTCTGGTCAACATTGGAATCACTGTTCATAGGTGCAGTACCCTTTGTTATAGCAACCAGCTGTAGGGAAGCAGGGTGGTAAAGAGATTTTTGAGGGTGTCCAGTCCTGGGCCCCCAAGCACTACTGCCTGAGTGACTATACACTTCCAGGAATCAAATAAGATCCCCCAGAAAGAGATCAGGGGGGTCTGAGCCCCTGGAATAGGACAAATATTCAGCTCATTCTTACCATAGTGGTTCTCAAGAGTGCCTGGTGGCAAAGAGAACTTAAGAATGAGGGGGTGACACATGATGGAGCTTTATTCTATTATATAGGAGACAGAAAGCTTATTATGTGAGTAACAAAACTCAATTCAAAACCTGCTCAATGGTAGCTCCAGGTTACCACCCACATCTCATAGGTAGGTTTGGCTTCCTGTCTGCCTCCCTCACTGGGATGCCCTCTCCATCCAGGGTGAGCTCCCCTGGCATGTTCCTCCTGGGTGACTACTCCCTCTGCCATTCCTAATTGGGTTGGGGTGGAGCCTTGACTTTGGATGAACTGATGACAAAGTCAAGAATTAGTATCAAGAAAGTTGGTGATTCTTTGTTTTGATATGTAATGTGCAAAGTTAGATGCTGCCAGGCAGCCAAAGGGCCTGGTAATCAGAGGAAGCCAGTCCACAGAGAGAAAAGAACATAACAGATGTTCAGAGAGCCACACAGGTAAGACAAGGAGAATGCCTAGGGCTTTTCAGGGATTGGTTCAGTTCCTTTCTGCCATATAATGTGATCTTGCATTTGGGGTCTATGAGATAGACCTGCTGGCAGTGAAGCCCTCATTTTTGCCTCTCCCATTTTCTTTATTAGGGGGCCCCTCCCATACCCTTGTAGACTGGGCTAGGTGCTCTTCTCTGTGTTCTCCCAAAGCAGCCTGCATCCTCAGCCAAACTGGGTACCTCTTGAAGGAGCCATATTTAAATTAATCTTTGTTGTCCTATTGTGTATTATCAAGCTTGGCAATACCAAGAGCTCAGAGTTTTGAAACAGAGTGCTCCACAGAATGAGGGGCCTCAGGCATGTTCCAACATGAGCATGAAATGTATCCATCCATAGCTGTTGACAAGGAGAAGCTAACTGATTGACAAAGTTGTCAATCAGACAACTGACAAAGTTGTCTTTAACAGAAGGCAACTTTGGCCACCTTATGATAGGAGCAGCCAGAATGCAGTGGATTAGAATGATCATGAGGGATGTAAGGAACAAGAGCACAAACTGAGAAAAATTTTTGAGAAATTCATGAAGGAAAGAGATTGTAATATCTGGGAGAGGCTGAAGGGTGAGTTAACAGAGATGAGCTGGTGGGGGGCCTGGGCCAGCAGCATCTAGGTGAACCTGGCCAGGCAAGTGTGGACATCAGGACATGCAGCCTCCAGTTCTGACTGTGCAAATTTGAAGTGATTTCTGGATATTGAGTCCAGGTGTCACAGCATTGGTGTTGAGGCAGAAAGGAATGGCAAGCCGAGGGCTGGACTTCAGACAAGTCTTATGGTGGTCAGTGTGCCCAGAGTAGTGCTCCGTAGCATCATATTCTTTTCAAGAAATAATTTTTGTATGATTCTGAGCTTTTGATAAAGTATTTAAGTGTGTCCTCAAAAGGCTTTAGAGTCTCTGATGGAGACAATGACCAGCATTCAGCACTGTTGAGAAATTCTCAGAAAGCTGGCCAGTTCTGGGTGGAGCACAGAGAAGGTTAAGAAGCAGAGCAAAGGGGATGGGGGAGGTGAGGGTCTGTTCCAGTGTGGGAGGCATGGCCTCAGAGAAAGTTCTGAGTTCATGGCAGTTGCTCAGAAACAGCTGATTGGCAGGGCAGCTGTTACAACCTGTGGCGGTTAGGAGAGGTGGCTCCACAGCAGCTGGGGCTCTGAGAGGGTGCCATAGGCTGTGGGTAGGGCTTAGGCCTTGGGCAACTGTTGAGCCATCCTCTTTGTGCTGTAAAATTTCCAAGCCTCAAGTTTTGTGTTGCAAAGTCCTGAGAACATGAAGGGCTAGGGGGTCCTGGGCACGCTTTCATGGTCACAGTCATGGGAAGGTTTGTCCTGTAGGGGCAGTGATGGGGCTGAGGCCTCTGAGGACAAGTTTTCCCACTGCTCTCACGTTTCCTTTCATGGTCAGGCTGGTCCTCCGCACTTAGAGCACCACAGTGCCAGCCGAGGAAATGGGCAGACAAGTCATTTCTAGGAAGGTTCTTGGCCTGGTCAGCAACATTTGTCAGGTATGTCATCCTTGACAATACTGTTGTTGGCCTCTGTTCCCTAGGAACCTGCCTGAAATGAGAAAAGAGCAAAAGGAGGGGATCAAAACCCACTCTATCCCAAGTGTCTCAGCCAACACTGTGCTCTATAAATTGGGGGGTAGCTACTGCCTTTCTTGGTTGTTTTCCTGACTCAATCTACTCTCTACAAAGCCACTGGAATTTTAAAAAACAACAAAATGCAGTCCTGGCAGTCCCTCTTAATGCTCTGTGACATCCTCTTGGACCTACAGGGTCTCCAGGCCATTCTGACCTGGACCTGCCTCCCTGCAACCCTGTCCCCAGCCATGGTGTGTTAGCCCAGGGCCTCTGTCCACTGACAGTGGACAGAGCCACCTCATTGTCTTGCCTCAGACCTCAGAGTCTGCTCCCTTGTTCTGGAAACTTTCCGGTCTCTCTGGGCTTGGTTTTTCTCTTACATTGCATGAGGGCAGTGATTTTTAAAACTGTGCCTGACACATTGATAAATATTATTGTAGTTGAATGAACTTAATCTTTTAAATGTGGTGAGAAAAATATTCCATGAAACTTTTTTATTCCATGACTTTCAGATTTTCTAATAAAGTAGATGAACATGGTAGAAACATTCCTAACTTGCCCTAGTCAGTAGTTTTGAGTTATATTAAATGTTACTCTAATTTTATCAGCTGACTTCCATCATATTGAACTTAACCAAATAATCTGGTAACAGTATTAATTTGCCAATTTGTTAAATAAGTCAATGAAAAATATTTGGGTTCTAGAAGTTTGCTCTGCTGTCAGACACTGCAGGGATATGGTCTTTGGGCAGAGCACCATGCAGTTAACAATTTGGGAGAGAGGGCAGCAGGATATGTGAGGAGAGGCTCTGGTTTGTGAGTCAGGACACATGTTCCAAGCTGAGTTTTGTGATAAACCAGTTGTATGACTATAAACTAGGAAAGTAACATCTCTGGCACTTGCGTCATAAACATGAGAGTATTTTGTCAGGTTTCCTCTAGTTTTAACATTGGGGGTTCATTTCCTGATCATGTAAGCTGTCTCTGAATGTCACCCTGATATAGCAGAAAAAGATCTGGGCTGGGATCCAGGAGTTTTGGGACCCTGGGGTGACAGTAAGACATACCAGGACCTCCAGTTTAACCTCAGAGACTTAGAATTGCATAAAGCCCAGATAAAAGATGATGTTTGCCATTGCTAACTTCAAGATGGAGTTTCTAGGTCTATAAAGAGGATGATCAGAACTTAGGCTTTGAGATCCAAGTGGGGAGTAGCCATCTTTATCTAAGTACAGATTTGGCCTCCTGGCATGTGAAGAAAATATTCTGCAGAAAAGGGGCAACAGGAACCATGAGAAGGATGGGTGTTTTTTTAAAAAGGATTTTATTTATTTTTAGAGAGCGGAGAAGGGAGAGAGAAAGAGAGGGAGAGAAACATCAATGTATGGTTGCCTCTCACGTGCCCCTTACTGGGGACCTGGCCTGCACTCTATCCACTGAGTCACATGCTCAGGGCGAGAAGGATGGTATTTAAAGTTTAATTCTTTACTCCATGACAGGCTGCACTCCAATTTCATCATTAATTATCCAGTTGACATGACATTTCTGGAGCACACTTACTCTAGAATGAGGGGGTTGGAATAGAATATTCTCTGGCTCTCTTTTAGCACTAACAAGCTGTGATTTAATTTTGCATCCCTGAAATAATAGGCAGCAGATAAAACTTAACTTTATCCTTTGGTGTGCTAAATTGATACTCTTTATTGGTGGAAAGGAATGGGGGAGTATGAGAGGCCACAGTTGCTACCATTCTAACTGATATACTACCACTGTTCTGCAGAGGAATTCTGTCATCTGTCAGCCTAGGGTTTCCTGTGTCAGTGCTGACAAGTTAAAAGAGAAACCCTTGTGCATCCAGAGTACTTGTTTGTTATTGGTAGAACAGACTGGCAGATAAGATGCCCAAGATATTTGCAAGCTTGCTTGGCCCCATAAATCAACTCCTTTCCAGCCACAACGGAAACTTTCCCACATCTCAAAAGAAACTTTGCAGGCAAGAAGGGGCTGGAAAGAAGTATTCAAGTCATGAAAGTCAAGGACCTACATCCAAGATTACTCTATCCAGCAAAGCTTTCATTTAGAATGGAAGGGAAGATCAAGTGTTTCCCAGATAAGGTCAAGTTAAAGAAGATCATCATCACTAAGCCCTTATTATATGAAATGTTAAAGGGACTTATCTAAGAAAAAGAAGATAAAAAATATGGACAGTAAAATGACAACAAACTCACAACTATCAACAACCGAACCTAAAACAAAAACAAACTAAGCAAATAACTAGAACAGGAACAACATCACAGAAATGGAGACCACATGGAGGGTTATCAATGGGAAGGGGGAGTATGGGGGGAAAGGTACAAGGAATAAGAAACATAAATGGTAGATACAAATAGACGGGGGAGGTTAAGAATAGTATGGGAAATGGAGAAGCCAAAAATCTACCTGTACGACCCATGGACATGAACTAAGGTGGGGGGAATGTTGGTAGGAGGTGGGGTGCAGGGCAGAAGGGAGTAAAGGGGAGAAAAAATGGGACAACTGTAATAGTATAATCAATAAAATATATTTAAAAATAAAATAAAAATCACACATGCAGAAAAAAAAGACTCTTTGGTTACAACTGACAGAAACACAAATTGAAGGTAGAAAAAAGCTAGCTTTTTTTCTTTAAGCTAGAAAAAAAATAAAATAAAATGAACTTACTGGATCAGATAATGAGAAGTGTTGGGGTGTGATGGTTTTAAGCTCGACTCTGTTCAGGGCTCAAACAGTGTCTGGTTGCTTGTGGTATTTCTTAGCATTGCTTCCACTCTGTGTTGGCCTCATTCTCAAGTAAATTCTCCCTACATGGTGGCGAATCTGGCTTACCTCATATTTACATTTAGATTTTTAGGCTCAAAAGAGATGCTTCTTCTTTGGTAATTCCAGCAAAAGTTCTGGGAAGAAGTCCAGCTGGACAAATTTGTGTCACATGCTTACTCCTGAATAAGTCACTTTGATCACAATCGCTGTGATAAGGTGCCCTCATGGGCTGGCCAGGTGCATGTGTCTACTCTAGAGCTGAAGGCAGGGTTAGGGTAATTGGTTCACATAGTATTTTAAGAAAGTTTGCATTGGTTACAGACATTTAAACACTGTGGTATTCCATACAAAAATATGCATTTCTGGTTTTTCTCAAAAAACTAGAAGGCCCAGCAGCCTTGGGCCTACATATCCCCACACATAAACTGACTTCTGTTGTGTAATGGTTGCGAAGGCATAGGCGGGTCCCTGCATGTCTCTGTCTGGGCTGTCAGTTTTCTGAGCTTGTGACCTTGCCACTAAGACTTTCCCAAGAAAGAGGGAGGATACACCAAGGAAAAGCCATGAAAGATGTCAAGAGCTAAACTTTCTTGGTAGATTATCCAGACAAGATCCTGGATACTTGGAAACAATATACTAGCTATTACAGAGCCAGAAACCTAAACTTAAAAATTTGACTTTTCTTTGATGATTTTCCACATTTACTCACATGATTAAAGTCCTTTAGAAAAATAACAGGCTTTTCAGACAGGCTGAGGTTAAAAAGACAGACTAAAGAATCTTTCTCTCAGTCCCAGCATCCACCAACCATCTTTTCTGACAAATACGAATAAAGCAAAACTGACCAAAAAATAAATGAAAAGAGCTCTCATGTCTCCAGGTGGCAAAAAGGAAGGTCATATGTAGCACCACACCCCACAAGGAAATACAATGTCAGAAGAATGGCGACAAGAAGGTTTATTTTCTTATTTTCAGGAGGATTTAAAGTTTGTTTTGGGGTGAGGTTGGGGTGCTAAGCGTATGAAAACCTTTCAGAAGGAAAGATTGGGAATTGTCTCACTTATTCAGAGTGTAATAGTTTAATATCTTCAATCAGGAGGAAGCTTTAAATAATTTTATATGTTATGATTTGACTTGGCTGTGGATGGGCATTTAATGGGTACTATTTTACTATAACTCACTGCTTGAATCAATTAGTTGAATAATAGCACCCATCCCAGGCAAATATTACCTCCATGTGCTTGCTTGCTCATCTCACTTAGGAACAAAGCCTGTGAGGAAGTGCAGGGAAACCTCTTCCCTAGTCACATCCACTGTCCACCTGCTGCCCACCCTCAGGTCAGATGTGCTGTGTTCTTTTTTTCTGACAAACACACACATGTATTGAGCTCTGCAACAATGAATAATATGATTCTTAGTGAGGAGTCACAAAGGGATTCCATCACTTCCAACATTCCTTTCTCTCTCTTGGTCTCTCTTAAATCCCTGTCATATTTTTCTTCTAGTCTCTTCTCCCTGAATGTTTTTTCTGAAGTTCCCTCAAACCCACTCACTTTTCTTTCCTATCTCACTTCTCAAAAATCTCCTCAGCTTGCATCGTTTTCAGAAGAAAACATAGTTTGCTAAACCCTGATTACCTGTTCTCTTCTTTTGGGTTGGAGTTGAAGGGGTTGGAGTTAAATTCCTGCTAAGTGATGGTTTGGCTGCTAGCTTTCAAGTGTTGTCTTTGAGACACACAGCCCAGAGAAGAGATTTAGTTTTTGAACAAAAATAAAACTGAACCGTCTTTGTGTGTGTGCATGTGTGTGTGTGTATAATCAGAAGTAAAAGATCACGTAATAAAAAATAAAGCTCAAAGGCCTTCTTTGTAATTTATGACCACAGTGGTAATGGCACAGACCTGGGGGCTTCTTGCAGGAAGACTGAGGTTTGCATGTGTGACTGGGCGAGGGCATGAAGGCCGGTGGCTCTGTGTTATGGGAGGAGGGGAGACTTTGGAACCTGCCAGCTGGATGCTGTGGAAGGGAGTGTTGGAGAACCAGGGGCCAATTCCTCCTCCTCCAAGAGCCCAGGGGGTGAGAAGGGACTTAGAACCAAGTCAATGCCCAGTGTGGTTTTATGTCAAGATCAGGGCAGACAGTGGTCATCCTTGTTCCCAGCAGAATAATTTGTAATGTGTCCACATGGCTCACCAATGCTTTTGTACAAAGTTGGTTCTTTTGGGGAAACTTGGATAAAACATTAAATTTCATGACAGAAGTTGATGAGTGGGTGTGACAGTGGGAGGGGGTGGGGAGCACAGGGTACAGAGAGCAAAAGCCCCCCTGGAGAAGGGAGTGTCTGGGAGTCTGCAAAAGTGTTAGCAGCTCAGGCTTCCTGTTGGTGGGAGTGTCAGGGGCTGGGGTGTGGTTCAAGATGTTTCTGTGTGGTCCAGGCTTCCGAGGCTAGGGAAAAGTAAAAAGCTACCTCTTATTAATGCCTCTTACAATAGTTCTTGACCTTCAGGGTTTGAAAGAATAAGAAAGTGAGGGAGAATAAGAAACTGACAAGTGAGGAAGCTGGAAAAGAGGAGAGTTAAAGGGTATCCTTGTGTCTGTACCACTGATGTCTGAAATGCTGGGGTCACACCAGCATTTTTGTTAGGCTTCCTTCTGCCTAGTTTAAAAGGACAGTTCCAGCCTCACCTGTTGAGATTCTACTTGTTTTTGCCTGTTGAGGATTATCTGAATGTGCCCTGTGCTCTTAGTCATCAAGCCAGCCAGCCAGTGTCTGGCTTCCTGGGACTCCTCTGTATCTGCCCCACAGGACTGCTGTGAATAACAGTAAACAAGATAAGAGCAAGGCGCTATTCTAAGAAGAGTCCCAAGTGCATATGCAAATAAAACTGAACAACCGTGTGTTGAACCCATGTGAAGTGAACATGTGAAGTGGCCTTGGGTGTGATGAGGTGACTGTGATCTTTTTTAGTTTGGCCTTATTGATTTGACTCTGAATCACTGCCCTCTCTCTGCCTTTCAAAGAGCCTCACTGGTCATTCTGTCTCATATTCAGTCTTGTCTCCCATATGACAGCTGGAATGATATATGATGGCATGCACATCTAACTGCTCACACCCATGCAGATATTTCAGTAGAAACCCACTTTATCTCCAGGATAAAGTGAGAACTTGAACTTGACTGCTGAGGGCCTGCAGCTAGTTCATGCTTGCTGCCCATTCCCCCACCCCCCAACCCTTGCTGGCCCTCTCTACCTGGCCATGAACTTCAGACAGTGCGTGTCACTTCTTCCCATTCATGTCCCACACTCTGTGTATGGCCCATGCCCACTTTGCAATGCTCTTCCCACATTTTAGAATTCTTTCCCTCTTCTCCCCAAATTTCAACCTGTTCCATGTGCTACCACCTCTAACAGGAAAGTTATTCTGTCCACATATTGGTCCCTGGGGGAAACACAAAGTTGACTTGGGATCTTAAAAAGCTGCCTATGGCATAGTAATTAGCAAATCTATGGTCATACATTTTGAAAGGTAGACAGGCAGGTGCTTCGCTTCTGATAGTTCTTGGCCCTTTTCTCTTTGGCCAGAGTGATGACCACTTTACCAGCCAGCTTGTCACCACTAGACAGTCCCTCTCCTGAACTGAGCATATGTATTTGTCACAGTATTATGCAAAGATTTCTATTTGGTCAACTTTGTAACTGTGATCAGAAGGTGCCCTTCCTCCGTATGAAATCCAAATTCCTCATCTGAGCTTAAAGTCTGCATGGTCTGGTTTATGTCCTATTGGGCATGACAGCTCTCCATGTGCCCATGGAAGGCACAGAGGTAGCAGTTGCTCTTCTTTTACCCCCTGCCAATCATTGCCCTCTGTGTGAGTGGGTTTCTGCCTCAGTTTAACAGCCTTGCATCACAAACCTTCACTGGTGCTGGAGCTGTGCCCTGGAACTCAACTGGTGTGCCGAGGATACTGAACCTGCCCTCACTTTTTGGTCCTCTTGGCAGAACCATACTGGCTCTTCCTCCAGTGGTGGCCAGACTCCAGCTAAGAATGGACAGTTTCTATAAACATAATGTGCCACCCAGGAAGCCTCCTAAAGCTGTGTTTTTAGCCCACTTAGTGCAGCAAACTTCTTTCAAAAGTTACAAGCCTGGACTGGCCAGAATCTTTGGACCTCTTTATAGACTTAGGTTGATGAATCTGCTTGCCCAGGTCAGCAGGAGCAGTTCCTGCAGCCACCCATGCACTCTCAGAGCTGGTTTCCTGGTCCTTCCTCAGGGGCTCCAGTGGCTGAGCAACATGACATTTTGTGCAGGAGTCCACGGTGTGCTTAGCAGTGAAATTTCCCTGATAAAGGAAGTTACTTCACATGTGAAAACAATCCAAAGCAATGCCTTGCTAGTATGGGAGGTTGACATGAACTTAATCTTTGAATGTTCAGAGCTTTAAAAATAAAAATGAAATTAATTGATTATTTCAGAAATGATACATCTAAATCAATGAAAAAATCACCTGATGGAGTCTTCAGAATAATAATACTTGTTTAGATATAGTGTACATTTGTGTCAGTCAGGAATTTTCTGTGAGGGTATTTGCTTCTTTTATCATATTAAGTCTTGATCTGTTGGCCATCACACCTTTATTTGGGCACATATGGTGAGCCAGTGTTCATGGAAAGCAGTTATTTGGGAATGGTTTGCAAAGTAAATAAGTACCCACATTTCAATTATTTCCTGTAACTTTTTACCTAATGTAAAGCCATGGGAACCTCGACTGGGAGGCAGAAGTCTTCCCAGCCCCACTTGATACTGAAATCCTCTTTGTAGTGCTCCAATGTATAGCCTCTGTCACAGCATCTCTGATGACAGAGAACTCTGTAGTACTCAAGAAAGACACACCTGTATTTGCTGGCTCCTAGACTGGCCTTTTATTAAGCCGAAATGTGTCTTCTCATACTCTTCCTCTTCACCTCTAGTTTTAATTCTTCCATGTAGTCTTCCATGTAGGGCTCCATGGAAGTAAATCCTGGTTTTATCCTGGGTCTTCAGGGAACTCATTGTTGCTAAGCACCACTGACTTCCCTATCCAGGGACTATGTCGCTTAGGAGCCACACTGGCCAAGCCCTGGGATGTCCCCTCAGCAGTGAGAAAGGGAAGAATTCATGCACTGGCCCAGTGGGGGTGGTGAGGTGTGGTGGGGTGGTGGGGCCAGGTCACCTCTACTCCAGGCTCCACCCACTCACATGTCAGTGTGGACACCTGCTGTGTCGTCTTCTTCATGTGGGCTGCCCTGTCAGGCTGTGCTGCATCAAGTTGGTTGGAGGACAGTGACAGTAGTTTTTAAAGTTCAAACCAGAACCTTTTGAGACTGAAAAGGGACATAATAATTATGCCAGAACAATAAATGTAAACAGGGGCTGTCCTGGGCCAACTGGGATGTATGGTCATTCTCCTGAGAGCACATGAGGGGCTGGATCAGTACTCGTGAGGCCTCAGGCTCTGAAGAGGTGTTTAAGAGGGTCTGTTACAACTCTCATCCACATGAGAGTCTGATCTGAGGGCTCATTCATTCATTCATTCAACATTTATTGAGTGCCTGCTAAAGTCAGCTCTGTGTGAGGCCATTAGGAGGCAGTGGTGAGCAAAGCCAGGCACACGTTTCTTCTCTCATGGAGCTTGTAGTTTTGGAGAGCAGACATCTGCTTAGCAAATAATTAAATAAGTACTTAATTACAAAAGTGGTGCTATGGAGAAATGCTGTGAGTACACAATAGGGTATAACCTCTTCTGAGTATGGTAGCAATCAGGAATATGTTTCATGTTATGTTACATGAAGACTCTAAAGTATGAGCAGAATTAGCCAGGCTGGGCTGAGTAGAGGAGGGGGCTTTGAGAGAGGGAGAAGGGAATAGTCAGGGCAGGAGAGAAGAGTGTGCAAGGCAGGGCAGGCCTTATGGCAGAAACTCCCAGCTGGGAGGAGTTTGGTGCCCAAGATGATATGAAATGTGACCACATGTCTGGGGCACAGTGTCTAAGGTGAGGACTGGATGGAGGCAGGAACATAGGGACAGATACTTGGGCCAGGTTGCATGGGTCCTGATACCATGCTAAGGACCACAGTTCAGGGATTTAAGAGTTTGAAGTGGTGGTGTTACTTATAGGGAACCATTCTGTGTGGCATGGTGAATGTAGCCCAGCCCCTGATTTGGAAAGCTGATGGGGAGCAAGTCAGCACACAGGAGCTGAGCCCACAGATCAGTTTTCCTGTGGGGAATCAGACCTGCATTGTATCTAGGCTGCTATGAGGCTTATTTTTGCTAAAATTCCCTCACCCTGAATTGAGGCAGCAAATGTTTACTGCATATCTTTAAAGTAACTTCCTAAAATCTGTGCTAAACGTCCTAAGTATGGGGTGTTACCAGTTCAACCACTTCTCCCCTTTATCTGCAACATCCTTCTCTTTGACATAATTAACAACATTCTTTCCTTTGTTATCTGTAAAAGGTAATCACATGCAGTGAACCTGTGCATAGTAAATGAGGACATCCTCCAAGTAATGTACCCAGAAAAGCAATAAAAGCCTGTCCAGGCAGAGGTCGGAGCCCTCTCTCTCACTTAGAGAGTGGCCATGCCATCTCTTTTTTTCCACAAGACTTCTGTAGTCTGTGTGAATTTGTTTATTGCAGGCACAGAACATGGACCCCACAGGTCAGAGTCCACATCAGTTACACAGCTATGTTAGCTACCGTGAGTAGTAGCATGTATGGGAAGAAACCTTTAGAATGATTTTGAGGGTGTCATATAGTGGAAGTTATAGGTGCTTTGGTTAGGACAGAAGTAGAGATGGAACAAAGTGGATGGGTTGGGAATATATTTAGGAGACAGGACTGGCAGAGCTCACCAACGCATTAGATGCAAGTGGGGAGGGAGAATGAGAGGTCCAATCTGTAGCACAAAGGGCTTCACCACGGAGACTCCATTTTGTGAGATGAACGAGATGGAGAGGGAGGAGCTGTTGCTGGGACGAGACAGATTGTGTTGGAAATGCTGAGATTAATGTCATGTGAAGTAAGTAGTTGATCTGGAGGACTGGAGCTTGGAGCAGAGATTTGGCCCAGACATAGGTATTAAGGGCATTATAAATCTATTGGAAACCACAGGAATGGGTAAGAACTTTGTGGGAGAGCTCAAAAGAAGAGAAGTGAATCTAGGACAAAACCTTGGTAAACTCCAATGTTTAAAGATTTGGAGAAGGAGGAGGAAATCTCAAAACAAACAAACAAACAGACAAACAAACAAAAAACAACCACCCCCAACAAAAAGTGGCCAGAGAATCAGAAAGCAGACAAAGAGAGCAGTCATTTTGGAAGCTGAGGGAAGAGTGTTTCAAAAAGGAACAAAATGCTTAACTGCCCTAGGCTTCTGAGAGGTCAAAAAAATCAAGGCTGACACACAGAAGGTTCATCAATATTCGAGTCATTGCTGATCCACAGAGTCATTTCAGTGTGGGGGTCAGATTAGAGAGGATTGAGAAGTGCATGGGAGCTGAGGAAAGAAACAGGGAGCAGGGGGCATGAGAGTCAGGCTGGGAGAAGGAGAGACAGGGAGCTGGAGGAGAGAGGCTCCAGGGAGGGCTCACCAGGGAAAAAAACAAGAGGATGTATGAGTGCTGCTGGGCAGGAATCTTGCCAAGGAGAGGCTGAGGGCATATGAGAAAGGAGACAAATAGAGTAAAGTGCCTGAGAAGTGTGAAAAGAATGGGTATCCATAGGAATTTAGCCCTTTGTTTGATGGAGAGTCTACATTTTAATTGGAAAGAAGGTGAAGTGAATGCAAATAGTTGCACATAGATTCAGACAAAATGGGGTCAGGATGTGACAGAATTCCTGACTGGTGACCTTCTGTTTTCTTTGAAATATGTGAGATAAGTCCATCTACCAAATGGTGACAGAAAAAGCTAGAGGTTTGGGGAAAATGGGACTGTATGAAGTTGTCATTTGTTGGGTGGGGGAAAGTATAAATTGGAAGTATTTATTAAGTCCTATGATATAAAGATGAACCAGGAGAATTAACCACCTCCTAAGCATTTATAATAAAGCTTCCCCAAGAAGTTGACCAGCTGAAGTGGCATTATAGACAGTGGTTACTTTCTTGTGTGCTGTGCTAGTATTTGAGGCACAATGTTTCCGCCTCACCCTGGAAACCTGTTCTGGACTCAGTTTTATTAGTGAGCATCTGAGATGCTATTCTCACCTTTTTAGTTTATCCACTCAAAGTAGTTTCACAAACTTGTTTCTCTGCTCCCTGTCCAGAAATCTGAAGTTTGGTTTAAAAAAACACTTTCTGGGAACATTGGTGATCTTACAGTTGAAGCGACAAAGCCTCTACACTTTGGAACACAGTACATTTTGGTGGTTCTTCTTTTTGTGGTTGTTCATGGTTGGGAGGGAGGTGGAGCAGGGCAGGTGGTAGAGGTCAATTTAATTGGGACAGGTAGTTCCCAAATGCAACGCAGGTCAGCGGTGGTGACTGTCCCTATCTCTTGTCCATCTTTAGCACTGTGTTCCTTTGTTGTAGAAATGATGGTCACACTCTGAGGCCCACATCTGGAGGTTTGAGTTTGCTGTACACCTGGAACAAATCACAGCCACTTCTAATGAGAAGCTATTTAAGGGCCACTGTCCTTCATGGTGTAACCGAACAAAGGTCTGGCTGCCTGCTGCTTTGAAAGCTCATGCTAAAGAGGCAGGTGCTGATATAAAGGAAAGTGGTTTTATTCAGGTCCCAGCAACTTGGAAGATGGGGAGCACTGGTCTGAAAGCCCATCTCCTGGGATGATGGGGCACTCATGTAACAATTCATCTTTCCATTTCAGAGCAGGCAGGGGTTTTGTTAAGGAGAAACAAGGAGAACAAAGAGACCAGGAGGAGAGGCTGTGGACTGCAGGCAGTGTCCTCGATGGTCCTGATATGGACCATTATTGTCAGCGTGCTGGAACAGTTTGGTGCCAGCCAAATTCCTGCAGTTGGGTGACCTGTCACCCTAAGTTGTGGTCATGGTCATTTATCATACAAACAAAAAGTGGAACTGCTGGCACCTGCAAAATGCTTACAAAGAAACTGTCAGTATGTGAGTTCTTTTTTTTAGTTTGTTAGTATATTTTATTCTGTGGTAATGCCACAGAGATTCAGGGAATTCAGAAATCTGGAATAAAGGTTGTTCCAAACTACCATATTGATGGATGGCCTAATTTTGACTTGTGTTGGTCTGCAGTGCCCCAGCAGTGGGCCTGAGCCTTTGGGGAGGGAGTAGCACAGGGGGAAGGGGCAGGTAGAGGAGTGTTGATTTGGAGGTTGTAGTTCAGTGGTGTAGAACTTCCAGTGAGTTCTTTTCTGAACTGTGTAAACTTTATGTCCTGATATTAAGAGTGTGTAGTAGAAAGATAATAACTATTCAGAAACATAAACACTGCTGATGCACACCAGCTCTTGGTTTCCAACATTCCACAATCTCACCAATCTAATCTCTAGATTCCTGACAGGAAACTTCCGCTCTACCTGTGCAGATCAGATGAGGATGAATCACCCTTAAACGTGTTCAGAGCACTCCTCACTCAGCATCTTCCCTCACCTCGACACCGTCAATTTCCCAAAGACAGGGGTGATGCCTCATATGTATTCATATTCTCAATATTCACACTTAGTACTTTTCTGATGTTACTTACCTCCTTGAATTTTCTGAACAGCTGCTCAATTATAAAGACTAGATATTGAAATCGCTATTGAAATGTCTAAAGTTGGGGTCTTTTCCCTTTGGTTATGACATTGTAAAATTCTATTTCCTATCTGCACTTAGAAGACACTAGAAGCATTCTTGTAGTTCTTATTGCCCAGACCCAGTTCTCTTACTTCTCTTTTCCTCTCTACTAAGTCAATAAGGGGAGTTAAAAAGAGGAGGTAAGACGTGTAAACCATTTGTAAAACAAAATTAAAGTTAAAATTAAAGAGTTAAAGAAGGTGCTTAAAGTGTGCTTTATCACACGTGAATTTTATTCCAAATAACCAGGAATTTGAAGCATAATTTATATAATATGATATAGTGTGATCTCTGCTGGCTTCCTTCAGAATAACAGAGAGCCTTGGTTAACCTGGTCTTGTCACATTAAGGGAAAAAGAAATAAATAGCTTTGAATGAAATCTAGAAATTTAGCCTCTTGGAAATCTGAAGACACAGCATGTTAATTTCCCTTGGGTCCTCCTTCGTGCAGCTATATGTTTTCCTTGCTGCTGTCACTTTCCACAGACTCTTAGGGTTCAGTCTTCTCTGTGTTCTTCTCCTCTCCTTACTTTCCAAACTGCAGACTTTCCTATCATTTGCCATTCAGCATGGTCTCTGGCATTTTCATTGGAGTTTTAACCCTGCTTTTCCCCTTCACTCTCCTTCTATTAAAGTTTTGCAAGGGAGCAGTGCTATAAACATGCATTACCCCCACCATATTTTATCATCAGATCTTTTATGATTTTGAGTCTTTTCTGCTCCAAATGCTTTGCTCTCTTCTTTGGGAACACCAGTGTGAGCATGTTAGATTTTCTTTCAGGTTCACTCATATCATGATAATTGTGATAACTGCCTTCTCATGCTCTCAGTCCCGCATATCTTGTCTCCGACTGTGTTTTAAACTAGGCTATTATTTGTATGTTTCTTACTTCCACTGCCATTTTTATCTTTTAAAAAATTATTTTTGTCTTCTATTTATTCTCTGAGAAGGTTGCTTTGGATCCTCGTATATTTTTATTTCCACATCATAGTGTTACTGATCAGAGTGGGATTTGGCCACCTGTTGCCAAACACAAGCATAACACAAAAGTTGGTGAGGAAGGAAAAAGATTTTTATTAAAATGTTGCCCAATTTGGGAGAGTGGGGAGTTCCCTGACTCCAGGCCAATCTCTTCCTCAAAAAACGAAAGGTCCCAGGCTCTTCCAGAACCAGAGACAGTGTCCAGAAACCCCACTCCACTCTTAGCTCTCCTTCTGGAGACCGAGGCTGCTATGTGAATGGCTCTAGAACTTCTTGAATGGCTCTAGGGTTCTTTCCTGGAGTATGCGTGTGTGGGGCCAGTGCTGTCCCCACTTTGCTGCAGCTACTTCTCTCTCCTGGGGTCTGAGGCTCCTGTTTAAGCACTACAGCTGGTCATTCATGGGGAGCTCTGTTGGCGGGGCTGCTGGTGCCTGAGGCTGCTCATGTCCCCAGGTCTGGCGAATGTTCTGAACAGCGTGTTCATGTGCTATCTCAGAGCAAGAGAAGGGGTACAGTCTGGGACTGTTTGTGCAGCATGGAGTGCAGCACCCTGTGGGCCACTGCCAGGGCAAGCAGCCCCAGGGCACAACCCAGCACAGGGGACTCGGCCTGCAAACTCTCCTACTTATGACAGGGTGCGATAAGGGAACCAGTAGGTCCTTGTCTCTGCCCACCCTCTGTTTAAATCTTCAGGCCCTAAATCTCCTGTGCTCTGGAAGTGTTCCACTTTCTAGCCAGTCCTGTGGATCTGCACCTCCCCTTGACCTCTGAGGAGGGATTTTTTTCTTTGTTCATCACACTGGTCAGCCTGCAAGAGCATCTCTGCCCTGGATTAGCTTGGTTGCTTGGACAATGTGACACTGTTGTGCTAATTTTGTTTACCCTTTATGCAGGGGTATGAAAATCTAGCATGTGCTGTCCTGTGGCATTGTTTCCTGTGACCCCTCCCTCACTCTGGGGTCTGGACTCTCTGGACATACTTCCTTGGGGGTCCTGCCCCCATCCCCAGCGATCCTGCCAGATCCCACTGTATCAATAGCATGTGTGTGTGTGTGTAATCTCTTTCAGTCTAGGGAGACCTATTTGTCTGAATACTGCCTCTTTTTCTTATTCAGTATTTCTTATGATACCCATTGTCCTCTGACTTTCACTTAATGTTAATTTCCTAAATTTTAGAAAATTAACATTTTCTAAAAATATGTACAAGTGATTCTTTCTGATTATTACTCATTTTTAAATATCACTCAAAATTTATGTGGGGAGGGCAGTGTTACCTTTCAAGACCCGTTTGCCCCTGAACATGGCTTCTGTGTGTGCAGCAGAGAAGCTAGTATTTCCTACATACACTGAGGTACAAAAACCTAACTTCTGCTCTGAGTTCTTCTGCCAGCTGCGTCCTGGAACCCTATGGGCATTTTATTTCATTGTCTTGATAGTACTTGGCTGTCAGTATTTCCAGAGTTGCCTCAGAGATTTGACTCATTGTCCTTGAACTCTGGTGAGAAAATCCTACAAAGTACCATATGTTCCCATGTCAGTAAGAGTGAGCAGTTTGATTCAAGTGGATTGGCTGACCTGGTAGCAACCCTTTACCTGGGGTCCACCCTGTCCTTGTGTAGCTGGGGCCCTAGCCAAAGGAAGGGAACCCAGAGAGAGGCCTACAGGACAGAATGAATGTGTGAACATGGCAGAAGGCTGCTTCAGTCACCTGAGATGACCCTGGAGGAATTTGCTGTTGTTCTGGTTCAGCGCCTCCTGGGGGCTCCTGCCTGCAGTGTATTGCAAAGCTAGCAGAGCAAAACTTTCCAGACAAAATAGAATTGGAATAAAAGTAAGACTGTCCTACCTGTAGATAGACAGAAAGGGGGTATTTTGGCAGGAAGTGCTCCTCAGTTGGTCAGAATATACTTTTCAACCAGCCAGCCTCAATAAGACCAGAGTTGGGGGTGAATGTATGTTTTACTTATCTGTTGCTGCATAACAATGCACCACAAAACTTACAGTCTTATTAATCCAGCACTCTGTTGCTATCTCTGCTGGTTCTGTGGATTGACTGGACTCATCAAGGTGATTTGAGGGTCTCTGGGGTTGCAGCTAGAAAGAGGCTGAGGTGGGAGTCAGATAAAGGCTTAGTTGGCTTTAAAATGCTTAATCTGCTGCTGCTGCTGCTGCTGCTTCTTAAAGCAGTCCCTTTAACATTTGTTGTAATCTGGTTTGGTGGTAACAGACTCCTTCAGTGTTTTTCTTGTCTGGGAAGTTCTTTATTTCTCCTTCAATTTAAATGATAGCCTTGATGGGTAAAGTAGTTTTGGTTGTAGGTCTTTGCTTTTCAAAACTTTGATTATTTCACACCAATTCCTTCTGGCCTGAAATGTGTTTGTTGAGAAATCAATTGACTGTCTTATGGGAGCTCCTTTGTGGGTAACTAATTGTATTTTTGTGTGTGTCTGGCTTTTAAGATTTTCTTCTTGTCTTTAACCTTTGCCATTTTAATCATGATGTGCCTAATGTGGGCCTCTTTGAGTCCACCTGCTTGGGTTTCTCTATGCTTCCTGGGCTTGTAGGTCTTTCTTCTTTATCAAGACAGAGAGATTTTTGGTAATTATTATTTTAAATATGTTCTTGATCCCTTGCTTTCTCTTTTTCCTTCTGGTACTCCTATGATATGTATGCTGTTATACTTCGTGTTGTCCCAAAGGACCCTTAAGCTATCCTAACTTTTTAACATTCTCTTTTCTTTTTGCTGTTCTGACTGGGTATCTTTTTTCTACCTTGTCTTCCAAATTACTGATTTGATACTCTGCTTCATCCAACCTACTGCTTATTCCTTCCAGTGTATTCTTCATTTTAGATACTGTTTTCTTTATTTATGATTAATACTTTTTTATGGTTTGAATGTCCTTTTCTTTGCTGTTGAGCATCCTTATAACCATTTACTTTAAACTTGATGCCCAATAAATTGCTTGCCTCCATTTTATTTCGATTTTTTCCCTGGAGAGTTCTCCTGTTCTTACATTTGGGGTCTGTTTCTTTGTCTCGCCATTTTGGCTGCCTCTTTGTATTTGTTTCTGTGTATTGGATAGATCTCATATCACTTCTCATTTTTGTGGGTTGCCCTTATAGGTTCTGGGTGACCTGTGGAGTCCAGTCATGCAGTCTCTATGATCCTTTGAGCTGGGTGCTCCAGGAATGTTCCTTGTGTGGGTTATGTGTGCTGTTCTGTAATATTTGGGTCTTGATTGCTATTGGCCGATTTGTGCATGGGATCAGCCCTTAGGCTGGCTGACTGTGAGACTCAACCCCAGCCATGCTGTGTGAGCTAATGTGCACATGCTGACCACACAAAGCAGAATTCCTCTCTGCAAGGTTGGGTGCCTGCCAAGATCTCCCTTTGGATATGCTGCTTGTAGGATTCTGCTCTGATGCTGTCTGAAACTGGCCACTGGTGTGCTGATTCTGAGCTTCTTGGAAGGGACTTTGGTGCAAGCCAATGTAAGATGCTCTCTGTGGCTGTCCCCTGGCTACCAGTTTGGAACTACAATTAATCCACCTTTTAGGGCTGCCTCTGCTGGGCCTGGGTGTGTGCAGGAAGGACCATGCTGTGCACCAAGACTGGCTTTTATCTTCAGTGGCTTGGGGGCAGGTCAGCAAAAGTCTCAAGGCACCCCAGTGAGATCCACCTCCTTCTGCCTCCACCTGTGGCTGCCTGTTAGGCTCAGTCACTGAATGAGCCTCTGGCTGTACTCCTTGGTGGGTGTAAGCTCCACAGGGTGGGGTGAGTTGAAGTCCGGAGAATCAGGTTTTCCTCCAGGCTGATGCCACATGGAAGGGAGTGCTCCAGCCAAAATAGGTGGTGTCTGCAGTATGGGAAAGTGGCTCAGCACAGGGATCCTGGTGGTTGTCCTTTTATCTCTTTTCCCAGAGCCACAAATTGCAGAGTCTCATAAGCCTCTAGTCTGCTCCATCCTCTTTCTGCTGGAGCCCAGGGTGAGTGGTTGTGTATAAAATTTTGTGCATTGGCCCTTTAAGAGGGTGCCTGTGTCTCTAGCAGACTTCTGCCTTTCACTGGCAGACAGAAATCCCACTGCTTTTCACAGTGAGATCTTATGTGGGTGACTTTTCTCAGCTCTTATGGGCTGGGGAGTCTGACTTGAGAGTTAGACCTCACACTTTTCAGGAGGATCCCCCTGCAGCTGAGATATCCCTCCAGAACCTCAGCCACTGCCCATAGGAGAGGGGCCAGCCCTTTTTCCATATCTGCCGTTGGTACTAGTCTTGATGTGGGTTCTTCTATAAACCTTTGGTTATAAGACTTCTCTTCTCTTTTCTTTTCATGTGGTTTTTTAGGATGATTTTTCTATAATTTAGTTGCAATTTTAGTTTGGTCCTGGGAGGAGGTGAGTGTAGCATTTGCCTACTTCACCACCATCTTGAATCTCCTCCAACTTCCATTTCAGTTAACCATCACACCCCACCTTACGCCCACTTTGAAGACTCACTTAGCAAAGAGAAGTTCTTTCCATTAAACATCTGAGACAGTTACTAGGTTCTAAGTGCAGGGAGGGCTGGATGTATGTGGGGCAGGCGGGAGGGTACTATCTCAGGGTAATCACTAGGTTTCTCCTTGTGTATCTGTGTTCTGTCTGGTGCGATGCCCTGGTTTATTGGGAATGATGATAGGTTTTGTTGGTAATATGATAAAATTGTATAAATTTTTTTTAGGTAGTTAAAAATATTTTTTGGAGTTGAATAGGTAGTTGGGGCCCTAGGAAGACTTTTGAGTCACTGTGTGGGAGGTATCCATTGAAAGCTCAGTTGAGTGAGGTCCTGTGTCAAATTCCTGTCATGTGCACATAATTTTTGTGGGGCTTACATTTCTGAATTACAGGAAGATAAAAATTCTCTTCAGCAAAACCAGATACATTTTATTTTTTAGGAGTATTAAGAATTACCTGTTTTTCATTATAAATAATTAATAATTTTCTGGATACATTTGAAAGTAGATTGTTTATATGTCAGTTTTATGGACTTTTAGCAAATTTGATCAACTTCTTTTTTTTCCTACAAACCCATATAAGTGTAAAGTATCTTCAATGGCTGTTTTGTTAGGTATTAGCACATGGAAATGGTATTTCATGTGTTCAAAATGTAGCCTTAATAGTTAAATATATGAAAAGCTTAAAATACTGAGATTTCTAACTGGAATGATATAATTGGGACATCGTGCTCATAGATTGTTGTGATATTATTTTCTTTTAAAGCAGGATCTGTGATAAGCTCATGGTGACAATTAAAAATGATAGATACATGTAATCCTCCCATATTAATTTTCTGTTTCTGCCCAACAAATAACCAGAATCCTAGCAGCTTACAACCACGCTCACTTATCATCTCTCAGTTTTGCCAGTCAGAAGTCCTGCACAGGGTAGCCAGATTCTCTGCTCAGGGTCTCTCCAGGGTGGCATCACAGTGCCAGGTGGGGCTGTGACCTCCTTCCTGAATCTCTGGTTGTTGGCAGAATTCCTTTTCTTGCAGCTGTAGGCTGCAGTTTTTGTCATTGACTGTTGGCCAGGGGCCACTCTCAGCTCTAGAGGTGCCTGTAGTCCCTTGGCGACTCTAGGTGATTCTCAACATGGTAGCTTGCTGCTTTTTAAGGTTGGCAAGAGCACAGCTCTCTTGACACCCAGTCTCTAACTTTCTAAGGGTTCACTGATTAACTCAGGCCCATTCAGACAGTCTTTCTTTGATTCATTCAAAGTCAGTTGTTTAGAATCCTCACAGGAGTGATATTTCATCATATGCAGTGGTCATGCCCACACTCAAGGGGAAGTTATACGGGGAGTGTATATGATGAGCTAGAATCTTGGGGGGGACTGTCTTAGAATTCTGCTCCCGTGCCCAACTTATAAATCAACTTTGCTTTCATAATTTAACAAGTTGAACTTTGGAGATTCAGAATGCATTTCTCCAATGGGTCTTTTTCTATGAGGCAGTAAGTTGACAGGGCAGACTACAAAATTCAAATTAATTCATAATGTCATTTAAACAAAGCCATTAGTGTATTTTAATGCAAATATTAAAAAAATAATAACAGAAAAATACAGTATAACATGTTAGTATTTTTAATTTGAATCATAGTAACACCTTTCTCCCTCTATATCTAAACAGTTCAGAATGCTTGCTCTTGAAACAACAAAAAGAAGACAAAAAATGCAAATAAATAATAGAATTATTGATAAATAAATAACAATCCAAGGATAAACTCTTTCATGTCCTCACAACTGTAAACCTGCTTTTGCCAGCCCCAGTATAATACAGCTTCACTGGGAGATGGTGATCTGATTAGCGTTAGTTGGGATTAGGGTTGGGGAGGCAAGAAAGGGGTAGGGCCTTGGAGGATCAGAGGAAGATTTTTGGAGATCCTTTCCTCTTCATTCTGTCCATTGAGTGGGATGGAAGAAAAGGGGAGTGTGTGAGAGTAGACAGAAAAAGGTGAATGCACAGGATCAAAAAGGTGGAAGGAAGAACTTTTCTAGCCTTGATCTTTGTGCCTGTCCCTGCTGCCCTTTTTGGCACCAGGAGCTGGTGGGCTCACTGAGGAAGTAGGGGGCATGTGACAGTGAGGACAGAGCAGGAGAAGTAATTCTTTAGTGGGAGGCAGTGCTGGCAGGGCATCTGGATGGCCTGTTGGTGGAAGGAAATAAATCTGGGATGATTAAATGGAGAGTTTTTCTCTCATACATTTCATAAGCACTCATAAAGCAGTTTGTTGAATTTGAAAGATATTGATTAATGAATGATCCTTACCAGACTTAAACTTCTCCATTCAAAGTAACCTGTTCATAATTTCTATTGCTTTTGTCTGTCTGATGCTAAAAGGGCAAGTTGAGCATTGAAAATACAAGCCATATAAGCAAGCTCATGGAAATATGGATTACTGAGCAGGTGCTAAGATGCCTGATGTCTTCTTCATTTCTCTAAAAAACTGTCATATCAAATACATTACAGTGATGACCTCTGTTGTAGATCATTTGGACCTGATTTGTTTTGCATTTATTTATTTTTTGTAGGGAAAGAAATTTTATTTTCAAGAATTTATGTAGGTAATGGTGAATGAAAAATTGTGTTTCAACTTTAAAAAGCTCACTTTATTCCAATCCAGCATTCAGGGTTTATGGTGATGCCAGTTTGAATCTGGAGCGGTGTTGCTATCCCCATTCTTCCACTCCTAAAAGACTGTCTTAGAGGAACACTTTCTACAATTTTCAGTCAAAAATATGACACATCAAGCAAAGTAATGATTTAAACAAGTTTCTGCTTATCTGATTATATAAAGTGAAATAAACTGTGTATTTTTTGTTTTGTTTGTTTTTTGCTATAAATTGCCTTCACTGTTTGTACTTTTTGGTATTTTCTGGAATGAAAATATCTCAAAATATTACAATTCAAGAGTCAAGATGACCCATTCAAGAGGCTGTAAAAATTGGTGTGAATAGCTAGAATTGTGAAATGAAATCAGTTTAAAATATGAAATAGTTCTAAGCACCAAACTTGAAGACATTAGCCCTATTAGAAAACAGAAATCATTAAAGCTACACAATAACAAGTACAAACATCCTGAACCTGTATTTCCAGTGAGTGGTACCCCGTTGGCCAACAGGTCTCACTCACAGCCACAAGGTGTAACTCTTCTTTCTCTTTTCCTTTCTTTCATGTGGAAGATCCTCAGAAATGACCATGGAAAACCTATGAATTGTTGGTATTTACCCTGTCGACCAATTCCTGAAGAGATAACAGCCACACCTCTGAGATGATTAGACAGGTAGTGTTTATGTGATGAATTTCTATACTTCAAAAAACTCTGAAAGACTGAACTGCCTATTTCAGAACCTAACTTCCTAGCAACTTTTGTCCTTTTGAAGTAAGACAAAGGACAATTACTGCTACACAGGGATCAAATACAGATAACTTGTCCACAGTCAAGTTTTACTCTAATAGACAATGCAACTGGCAGACCTATGTACATGCTTGCTTTTTACAATAATTTTTGATCAGCTTTTTTTTAAATAAAGAAATTCTAGGCTTAAAAATGTAATATATGATCTTTTTGCTGATATAAGGAGGAGGGGATGTAGAAGTCTCCCCTTTGAATTTTGAGTCATCTGAAGTGATTTGCTCAGGAGTTATCATAGTCTATGGAAAAGTCATCAGTTCAGTTGCAAGGCTTTGTTTTTCTTTACTTTAAAAACACCCTCATTTTATTCATATGAACTGTCCAAATATGCCTATGAATATCAGAAACTTCTCTCACTCATTTGAATTTCTCATTTTCTTATGATACAGAAATTATGAAGGACAGCTAAAGAGGATTGTAATATGAAGAAAATTAAGAGTTGGCCAAGAAAAACAGGTAATCAATTAAAAATGGCCATAATAATTCAGATTTAAACAAAGAATACATTTGTATCATAGATAACATGATAAAACTTCTATCTAACATCACAATTAATTAATACTAGATGACTTTACTAGTATATGAATTAATATACTAGATTTATTTCTTCTACCCTAGCTGCAAATATATTAAACAATTATTTCTTCAATCATTTCTCTTTCCCCTAGTGGTGGCATTTAAAACTGATTAACAGTATTTAGCATTCAGTAATTTAGAAAATATAAAAAGGTAAGTAGAAACAGAGGATTTAGGAAAATAGAAACAGTGCATTGATTTTCATGTACTACTTGTTGGGGTGAAGTCTTCTTTTCAGGGTACTGGTGAACAGAACATTTTGTCTTGTCTGAGTTACTGCTTTCTGGTCTCATCACAGACAGAAAACTCCCAAATCTCATGTAGGCCCAGATTACTTGGCAAAACTCTCCAGCTCCCAGCACACAGCACAATGATTTCATCTGTTCTCTTTTTGCAGTGTGGACCATGTTGTTCACTTATGTTGCCATATAGGTATATGAAAGATAAGTTTCCAAAGCCAAAATATTTCTGGGCATTGTACAAGTCATGCTACTCACCCTCCTCTAATCTTCAAAATCTAAATCAAAACAGTGGGGCAAAAAGTCAAGTCTTAAAAATTCTCTCTTTCCAAGAGATCTGAATACAGCTTATGTCCTTCCCTAGTGACCTTCAGTTTGAAACGGTCGTGGTGAGAGCTGAGGAGTAAAATAAATGACAGGTTTTTAAGCAGGAAGTATATAATGTTATCACCAAGGGGTTTAATTTATCAGTACATGATATGCTGTCTTTGAGGATTGATTTAAGAAAGTTGGGGAGGAGGAAGATGGCAGCGTGGTAGGAGGGAGCAGATTCTACTTCTCCTACACATGGGAAAATATCCTAGCCGATCTAGGTAGGAACAGAGCAAACAGCCAACATTATTACAACATGTATAAAAATAGGAGATCACAAATTGTAGGGGACATTGAAAAACCCGACGGTAAGGAGACTACATGGATCAGCATGGGGGATCAGGGAGGTTGCAGCTCCAGGCCCAGAGTTCCGGGGTCTGCAGTGGGGCTCCCGGGAGAGAGCTGGGTCAACCGCTCCCTCCCTGGCCAAACAAGGACTGAGCAACACCAGGGAGGCCAGTTTACTGGACGGCAGAGAGAGAGGAGTGAGGACAAAGAGGCACCCACACAGGGGCTGTGAGCACCCACGCGTGGCCCTGGTGAAAGTGTGCACCCTACCTGGTGCGTCCAAAGGTGCCCGCCTGTATGCTCACACCCCTAACCTGGAGAGAGCGTAGTTTGGTGGAAGTCTCGGAAACCATAGCAGTGAAAAAGGAAAAAGGAAAAAGCGTGGGTGCTCCCTGAGACCTATGATACCTAGGCCGTGAAGTTGGGGGAAGTGGGCACCCCTCAGGACCAAGAGAGTGCGCACCCGTGAACCTGGAAAAGGCACAGGCGATCTGAGGGACATTGGAACACATGGCGGTGAACTCCAAAGGACGTGCATAGGAGCACCTACCCCTACACACAGGTTCCTTCGGGGAGGCGCCAGATGGGCTTGGGGGAGAATGTGCCTCTACCCTAGGAACAGTATGCCAAAGGCTGACTGAGTTCTGAATGGGAACAGAGAAAAACTATCTCCAGTTGCCCCTCAGTGTGCTGAAGCCAGATATAAAAACTGGTTTGGCCAGTCTGAAACCAACAATAGGTGTGGTTTTTTTTTTTTCTTTTTTTTTTTTGTTTACTTCTTTTGGTTTTCTTTTAACTATTTTTTAAATAACCTTTTATCTTTTAATTCTTATTATTTTTAGATCTATCAATTTTTTTTAATTTTTAATTTTAGATTAATCAGTACAGTTTCAATCTTTTATTCCCATTCCAGCCCACCCACCCATCCCTCCCCACCTCCCTTCCATTTCCAAG